>VDFB02000015.1:68279874-68711201 GCA_007258455.2 Sequoia sempervirens
CAACTTCACAGTCCCCAAGAACACTTGCAAGCAATCACCTATCATATGCAACAGATATTCAGAATAGAAATGAAAGATATTCTGTAAACTCTCAGAGAAAACTTGTGCAAGCAAAAATTAGCATAATTAATTATTGAATGAAATTTTTTTTACAAATATTACAAAAGCCTTCAGAAAGGAAATGATGCAATAAAGCAGGAAAAGACAACCCTAATCTTATCTTGAGCAAAAAGACAGCTCAATAAGATAAGGATAATAATTAAATAATAATTATCCTAGGAAATAAAATATCCTAAGTAAACTTATGCTAAAGTGTAATTAAATAATTAATTACACCAACACCAATATCACATGAAGCAGTGGCACCAACCACTAAGTATAAAAGAATTGATTAAAAAGGAACTTATAGACATTTCTCTATCATATAGAATTCATAGAGAGATATTTCAATTCTTCTTTGTCAATTTTTATCACTCCTCATATAAATTCTATGTTCTACATCACATACACATCCTTTGTCTCAAAATATTGAACATGGATTGATAAGATAGATAAAAAAACTATCCATAGTCACATACCTATATTGTTACTCCATACATCAACAATATGAAAACAAAATCTTAAATAATGATTTGGGTTGATAGAGAATACTGTAATGTCAGCCTCGAAAAAAATTTAGATTTGTTGGTGTAGTGTAAGTTGGCCTATGAAAAATATTTCACATCGATACCTTGTTGGCATGTGCAAAGTAAAATTCAAACTAGGAACTAGCCGTTGACATGTTTGAATTTGAACTGTTAATCTTCGATCTTCGTGGGTAAAAGGAATAATACATGTTTAAATTTGGATGCCTTCTAATAGATGAATATTCTATAAAGTATTGTAGATACTGAAAAATATCCTAATTGATGTCATACATTTAAATCAGATTTACTAACATCATTTCCTCTTTAATCCATCCTATTTTCGCTTAATTGATTTGATTAGCCTAGATAATTAATTAATTGCATCATTTTCATTTATTAGCCTAATTAATTTATTTTGGTTAATTCATCTCTTTTGACACTAACACTTCATCTCATTAAATTAAATAAATCAAAATATTTAATTTAATTCCCTAAGTCATCTTATTTAATTAAATAACCCTAAGTTATTTAATTAAATATCATTTCATCTCTCTTCCATTTATTAAATCATCTAATTTAATAAATATCCATTTATTCCTCCAAATTCCCTAATTGCATAAATTAAACCTTGCTTAATTAGCAATTAAACTAATTTTCCTCTAAGCAAAGGGAAAATTCCCATGAAATATTCCTTATCCCTTTTTGCACAATTAAAACTTTGTTTAAATTTGTAAATTACCTTTTTTTCCTCATCTAAAAGGAATATTCTCTCTCCTCCAGTCAACTCACTTGGATTCTTGAACAAGCTAAACCTTCAACCTCTTGAGCAAGTTACCTTTGACCTGTGTGAGCAGATCAAAAGTGTGTTTGTTTGAATCAAGTGTGAGCCCTTGATTAAATTTCATCATGCATTCTCATCTGTTGATGAGAATCCATGATCCATGCCTCTCATCCCCTTCATCTTGAACCATTGATTAAGCTTTTTTTATCTCAACCATTCATTCCTCATTTGGTCTCCTATAAATAGATCACTATTTGGAGGCAAATGGATCCATCTTTTTCAGAGCAAACTTATGTTGTTGAAACTCATACATCAATCTTTCAATTGCAAACATATTTTGTTGAATTCACTTACATCCATACTTTCAATTTACTCACTTGTTAGCTTATTTTAGTTCATTTTCATTGCATAATAGCTTAGAACATCCATTAATGGCTTACATGCATCCATCTTAGTTTGTATATGAATTAGGGTTTTCATCTTTTAGCATAATTTTAGCTTAGATTAGCTTAGCAATAAAATAATTAGATCATTTATAGCATAAAGTCATGGTAACTTATCTTGTGTCATGTTCATTTTTAGAATAATCTAGGTTTTCATACATCAATCACAATGGTTTCATCAATTCTCTTCCATAGAATCGTCTGAAACAAGGTCAATGATCATGGGATTGGGAAAGGGGAATCGTTCCACATCAACACTACACCAATTCCACAATGGGATAATTTTCAAATGGATTAGAGTAGATGTTTTGAAAGCTTTCATAACTTAGTATGTTAGGTTTTGATAAAATGTTTAGTTTTAATTTCATTTGATTGATCTTGTTAAGATTCAAGTATTAGTGGCTTTGTTATGTTTCGATTCTTCATGGATCAAGTGTAATTTGGCCAATACTGATATTTTTGCATCACATTCTGGTGCTAGAAGGAGGAAAAACTAATAATCTAACTATCTTTTAGCTCAAATTCCATTTTTATGCTATTTCACAGTTTATAACGACACTCAAAATACAAACATTGATGTTATTTTAATAGCATTGCCATATAGCGACACCTTGTCAATTTGAAACAATGATGCATATTTAATCTTCCCATGTTGATTTAAATATGGCGATGCATATTTAATCTAGAGGTATCAAAAAATGTAAATGATGATGCTCAAACTCACCAGTCTGATGCTTTCAAATTCCAAATCATGATGCCATCATTAGCAATGATGCCCATCAAAATAATGACGTGATCATGCTCACTGGTCTTGCTACAGAGCAATGCACATTTTCACTAGAGCAATGCCCAAATCTCAAACTGTGACACTATCATGTTCAACGACACCCAACCAGGGTAAGAAATTTTATGTTTATTTTTTCGACATGTGACTTAATTTATTTAGTTTATCTGATCACTGATGCATGCCTAACTATGTTTTGGTTGTTAGACTAATATGGTATTGCAGGTTTTAAGGACATGGAGTGAAAGTGAAAGAAATTCTCTTCTATCTCAAATTTTATGATTGTAACAAGTGTTTGACGCTTTGGGGCAATTATAATCCAATTCCATGCTTTTTAATTTCTGCTTTAGGAAATGTACTAGAGTTAATTAGGTTTAAAATGAATGCTGAAAGTTGGATAAAATTGAACCCTCACATCACATCTTTCAATTGGGCTTAAAATTGAACAAGGAAAATTTTATCTTTCAATTGGTGCTTAAAATGAACTCATCATTGCTTTGAAAGGATAAAATTGACAATTGTTTTCTATGTTTTGTGATTTTCAACATTGTTGGTGAATGAATATGCAATTTTCTAGCACTATTTTTTGACCTTGAGAAATAGAAACATTCTCTAATACTTTGCAAAATCACCCACATCTTTCAATTGGGTTTAAAATTGAACAATCATGCTAGTGTGAGAAAGAGACAGTGTGTGCTCCCTCCTTGTGCTTTACACGAACTAGGCAATCGAACTACAAGTGTACTCCCTCAATTTTTTTATCTTTAGAGGGGCCTTTTTAAGACCAATTCGAAGGTGGCTCCAACTAGTTTTTCACTCGAGCTGGTATATAAATGGATAAGACTAAACTATCAAGTCCTCATGGTATGTAGGCCTTAGTCGTACAATGTCTTTCAGAATGGGGTACTCCAATAAAATGTATAAGATCCCCTAGTAGGATTGATCAAAGCATTTAGTGGCTTGGTGGACACTCGCAAGGTGTCATGTCCCCAATTACCCTTACTACAACCCATTTGTTTAGCATGCCAAAATCCTAAAATATTTGTTGGTGCAAGAATGGTCATTCTGAAGCCGCCCCACATCTGTACTATTCAATTGTAGAAATAGAAAAATTCCTTTTAATCTCCAGATTTTAAGGATTTTGAGATTTGGTGGTCCCAAGAACTGTGTGTCATGGAGGGCAGCCAATGTCACCAAATCTTTAACTGTTCACATTGTCTAGTGTTTGGAGAAATCCTAGTGGGGACTTAACAAATATAGCCATTTCTATCCTAGGGTTGTAAATGATTGTGAGCCAGTTTAAAACTTTTCTTTGTTTCAAAATGACCCAAAAATAAACATTCACTATTATCTTCAAAATTTCAAACACTTTGGCTCAAATATGGACTTCTTGAGTTAGCCTTGATATTACTACTTGTCCTAAGGATTTATCCTTAGTGATTTTTAAATATCTTGACATTAATCTCAAACCCATATTTCTCCCAAAGACAACATAGGAAATTATGGCTTTAACCTCATGATTTTCATGAAATGGACATTGTGAAAGTTACATGGTGTTTTTGATATAAACATCTAGTTTGGAAACATAATCAAAGACAAGTGTTTGTGGTAAAATCAATTCACTTAAGCAAAGATAAATTGACAAATGAACCCCACATGTGACTATTTGGAGACTGATTGCTCCTATTGAACAACCTGATCTTCTAGGCACTATAATTCAGCAAAACTTTGAACTCATAAACGGTGAACAAAAAAATCTTATTATCAGTTTGAGAACCTTCACTTTTGAAAATAAGGAAACAAACACATAGTGGAGAAACACAACAACCATTTTAGATGAAGAAGAGGAACACACCGATATTGAGGCTAGAAGGCCCCTATTACCACCACCCACATGGCAATAAATATATTCCTTTCTTCCATAAAATTAAATTGTTTCCACATGATCTCAGAAAAAATTAGGATCACTAAGCCAAGGTCTACATGTCCTCATTTTATACTTATGCATCTCACTCCAAAATATCTTAAGAAAAACCTTCTAGCAGTTCACAAAAATAGAAACAGATTGGTAGCAAACTTTTATAGACACGCTTCATGGTATAGTCCAAAATTGTATGAATTCTTTTGGAGTCAAGATCTTGGTCTTTTTCATGATACTCAACTCCTTCAAACGATTCATCAAACAGTCAAAATCTCTAGGGTAAAATCTCCAGCACTCCATTTCAAACATTGGAATTGTAGAACAAGGTATGGTCAAAAGTAGGTTTCAATATTTTACCGCAATCATTACACTTTGATGAGAAACTTTTATGCCCGAGATAGGAGATCCAAAACAGGTTTGAACATCCCATCCATCCTCTCATTTTCTAAATCTTTGACTCTTTAGGATTTTAACATTCTAGAGGTCTAGCATCATTCTCACTATCATGGTCTTGTAAAAAAAAAAGGTTCACTTTAGGTCAGCATTGGGTCAAACATTTCACTCACCCCTTCATCAAACTTCATCCTTCAATTCATCTATCTTTGCAAAATTTCAAATACACCAACACTTTGGGACTTAAACATCAAACCAACTACTACCTTAGCTACTTTGTATGTGAAATGTATCCTTTTCTATGCACTTAGTTAAGATAGTTATCATCTTTGAACTAGTTTATCTTGAAGGTCAAAAGTTTACCCTAAAGATTTCTAAGTTCATTAGCATCCTTTATCCCAACATCAAAACATCAAACTCAAGTCAAAAGTGTTGTCCTAAAATGTTTGCAAAGATCACTTCCCACATCACCCATCTTTTCATCACATATTATCATCATTGATCCCAAAAGACTTAGAGCATCCCTTTTACCTAGGTTTGAGTCAACAAGAGAGTTCAAACATTCCAAAACTCAACACAACTCTCCCATAGCTGGCACAAAATTTATGGTAAAGACAAGATCACAACACAAGAGAATCATGGAGAAAACCAAAGTTACATTTACCTTAAGTGATCCAAATACTTTAGAATTTTATCCTAGGAGCCATGTTACCCTGTCACAACAACCATCATCTCCTTCAAGACCATATGAAATTGAAGACATGATGAATAACCCATTTGAGTTCACTAGAGAAGAAATTTTGGAACATCAATCCTTCGAAAGTGTATCTCCTATCTCCCTAATATTTGTAGCATAGAGTTTAACACAAGATTTCACAACTCCATCACAAGGGATAAATACAACTTACATACCTAGTCTTGCAACTAGCCTTGCTAAATATTTTGGTCACACCTCACATTTGAAATTAGTACACTTGTTAGTACCCTTGAAACTAATCCTCCACCTCTCACCACCATTTGGATACCTACTTTTGGAGCTCATCCTATTCCCAAAGCTCTAAAATAGCTACACACACCACTTGAAATTCACTATTCCACCACCACTGCAACATTTCAGGGACACCCTTCTTCATCCACACCTATGAGTACAAGTATGCATACTATCATGCAAAGTAGTATAGACCAAGTATCTTAAAATAGCACACAAGTGCATGTCAATATTGTATCACTGAATCAACCCTCAATGCAAATAGGGACATCTTTATCGAACCCTCTGGTGGGTTCATCCATTCCATCTACGATTACCACATCATCCACCATCAACCCACCTTTAAACAATCCCTTAGTTACAAGTTCTATCAATCCTGGGAGTACCTTGATCACAAATCCTTTGTTTACCTCTTTTGCACAAGGAAAACCTAAAAATAGAGAACAAGGGAATCTATTCAATCAATGGACTCAAGGTCCTAGTGTGTCATTTCCATTTCAGAATTTAATGACATCATCTTCTTCCATAGTTCCCTTTTCTATGTCAAATCAATCAGGACCACAAACATGCGTTCCTCCTCCTCATTCTACCATATTGTAAGGAATGTTAAACCAAGGGAACCCTTCACCTTTCACCAACAATTCACTACCCACTCAGAACATCAATATCCATAATCCTTCATAGATGTCTCAACAACCATCTAATCCCACATTGCAAGCACATGCCTTAGCTCTACAAAAAGTACAAAAAAATTATCAACAAGTTGTACAACAACAACAACAAACCCAACAAACAACCTTAGCATCCCAACAAGCAACCTTAGCACAACAACAACAACAATAATAGCATACATCCTTAGCACAACAAAAACACAAAAAAAACAACAAGTAGCCTTAGCACAACAACAATAGCAACAATAGCAAGTTCTCATCACACAACAAGCCTAATAAGCAGCCTTATAAACACAACAAGTTGTGCAACAACAACAAGCACAAAAATTAGATTTATTAGCACAACAACAATAATAGGCCCAACAACAAGCCCTAGTGGCACAACAACAACAACAAGCTCAATAACAAGCCTTACTATCTCAACACAGCCTAAAAAACAACAAGGTTCCTATTATCCTCATTTAAACATCGTCAATCCAAATGCATCAGGAACATATTCATCACTTTCGCAAAATCTCACACCTTCATACACCCCATATAACTCATATGTCATCCCACCATATGTTCCTTCACCTAATCCGCAAGACAATATAGCATCACAATTGAAAGCACTCTCACAAGAAAATGTAAGACTCCGTATGGGAAACACAAAGAAACCTCATAATAATAAAACTTGTGTCCTTAATTATTTGATCAATACATAGCACGATACCATTCCTCTTGGTTTTGAAACTGCCGGAAAAAAATACGGTGAGGGAGAGGAAGCCATGTCAATTCATATCAAATAATTTAACATCATGTGCATGGAGGTGGCTTACAATGATTCATATCTAATGCACCTCTTCCCTCAAAGTTTAATAGGTAAACCTATGGATTGGTTTTCTCATTTGCCTCCTGGTATCAAAACTTTTCAAGAAATCACTGACAAATTCATTGATCACTTCTCCTTCAATCTTGACATGGACGTTAGTTTAGAATAGTTGTACACTCTTAAACAAAATCAAGGAGAAACCTTCACTAATTTCTTACAACGATGGATACAAAGAGCTGGAAAAAGCAAGTGGCCTCTTCTTCAAAAACAAGTGGGAATCATTATAGCCAACCTTGATCCAAATCTATCATTCCACTTGAAAATTCAATGCATCACATCGTATGATGAACTTTTTCTAAGAGCCCTTAACATTGAAAGAGCCCTAATCTCACAAGGAAATACTCAGGCTTACAAAGAAAACCATCCTTCAACCATTTTAAATGAGAAAGCTCATGTATGGGATAAGAGCAAAAACATAAAAAATGATGGTGTGGTAGACACTAAGGTCATATTAAATGCTCCTAGACCCAATAACATTCAAGTTGCTAACATCCATCCAACTGTGCAAAAAATGGTACCACCTCAGAACAATTAGGTCAGTAACACCAACATGCAACAAAGGAAAATTGATAATAGGAACAACTACCCCAAATTCAAGTACATAGTTATTGGAACCCATCGAGATGATCGTGAAGAAACTGGTAGTGTCAAATTTGATAACACTTCCTAAATTTGAAAACTACAAAGAACCACAAGAGAAGCCATCCTGGTACAACGAGCATGATCTCTATGACTTTCATAAAAGAAAAGGACATAAAACAAAAAATTTCATGAAACTCAAGAATATCATCCAAGATCTCATAGACAATGATACTATATCTATTGAGGTACCAGTGGGGAACCAGGATCTCAAGATATACAGGACCCCTATGCCTGATCATAACAAAGAAAACAACAATGACAAGGCTAAGGATTACACCAATGCACAATATATTTATTCGGATGTAGTTTCCTCCTATGATAGCATTATCACTATTATCACCATCAAAGGAGCTAGTATGGAATGTGGAATCACCACATGACATGGCAAAATAACTATTCAAGGAGTTGTCCCAACTCAATCTAGGACACAACCTACTTTTCCCACATCTAATCCTTGCAAGTACAATCTTGTAGATCAACTTAAACAAACCCTTGCACATATATCAATCTTAGAACTATTAAGGTTATCCCCTACACACAGGGAAATACTAGAAAAAGCCTTGTCTGAGTCATGATCCATTCCCGAGAACATTGATACCGATTAGTTTCAAGCTATGGTAGGGAATATCACCAACCATCTTCTCACCTTCTCCAAGAAAGATTTACCATCACAACCATCTCATAATTGTGCTTTACAACTTAAGGTTTTCATTCATAAAAACACAGTCAAAAGATTCTTGGTAGATGGAGGTGCTAGTCTGAACATTTGTACCCTACAGTTCAAGAATCTAGGCTATTCAGAAGATACTATTGAGAAGAAAAATCTAGTATACCATCAGAGGATATGAAGACCAAGAATGAGTATCACAAGGAATCATTGCACTTCCAATCCAAGTGGGACCTCTTATTGCAGAAACTACATGCCAAGTACTTGATCTTGATCTTCCCTATAACATACTACTTGGCCAACCTTGGATCCATGCTCTGAAAGTTATAGCATCAACCTATCATTAGTGAGTGAAGTTTCCTTTTGAAGGTAGAGAAATCACTATCCATGGAGATACTGAGCCTTTCTACTACTACAAAATTCTTGAGGCCAAGTTCTATAAGATCCCACAAACACCCAAAAATGATGAAGGACCTACACTATCAAGCTCATTTATTGACTCATCATCCCTAGCCTCTACCTCAACATCAAAAGTGTCCATTGTGAAAAGAATACCTGACGTCAAAGTGGTGATTGAAGATGCTGGATGTGGAAGCTAAAAACTATTGAAAGACACCTTTTTCTTAGGAGAATTACCTATTTCTCCTCAATCCCACAGGAAACCTACATCTAGCACCAAAGAACCAAAAATAATCAAGATGGCAGCTACTACCTTCACCAAGTGAGGAGACTTGAATCAAGAAGATGTCAATGAGAAAGATATCTCTAAAATCCTCTATCAAGATGAATGACCTATTCCTATTCTGCCCATGGAAGATGACAACAAAGGCCTACAACTAATGTAGACCATGGGATATAACAAGAATGAGAAGCCAGGAAAAAAATGAAAATGGTTTACTAGAACCCATCATTCTTGAGAAACGACTAAAAAATCTTGGCTTAGGTTGTACTATTAGCAAGGTCACACTTATTGGCAAAGTTATTTTTCCTAAACAATTTGAGGCTTCCTCTTGGTCACCTACATCATGTGATACAATCATAGATGAATTTCCCCCTGATGTTGCTAACCTATTTGAGAACAACACCCTCTTTATGATATCCATAACATCCTTTGTCTCAAACAACCAACTGACTGAAATACTCCTAGTATTACCCACAACTCATTGACATGAACCAACAAGGACCACCGGTTCTAGATTTATTCAAAAATGATGAAGTGATCTCAGAGTTCATGGGACTCAAAGACAACCTATCATGGGCAGATCACAAAGATGGCTAAGTTGATATAGAGCTCAATATAGGGGCATAATATGTGGAGATGATTGAATCCTTGAATTGCAAAATAAATGAATTCTAATTAACATGCAGATCCTTGAGTGAAAACCACCTAGTGGCACTCTCTAGTACCAAAATAGTAAAAAAAAGGACACATCCAATGGTGAAAACCTCTCTGAGGTGCCCAAGGAAGAGGGATTCAATCTCCCCCTTAGTGCAATGCATCTAGAGAAGTCAATAGTACTAACAAAAATGGCTACTCTAGTCAATGTGGGAATAGAAGAAGCACCTAAGATTACTTTTTATGTTGAATCCTTATTGGATGAAGAATAGAAGAACCTAGCAATGTTCCTTAAAGAGAGAAGAGCTAACTTTGCATGGTCATAGATAGATATGCCAGGCCTTGATCCAAAAGTGGTTATACATCACTTAGCAGTTTATCCCGATGCCAAATTAGTCAAGAAGAAATTAAGGAAGATGAACCCTCAGATAACACTCTTGGTTAGACTGGAACTACAAAAGCTTCTTGACGTTGGATTCATCTGACATATATATTCTCTTGAGTGGGTTTCAAACCTAGTACCAGTCTCAAAACCCACTGGGGGCATCAAAATATGCATTGATTTCAAAGATCTAAACAAGGCATGTCTGGAGAATGATTTCCCTCTTCCCAACATTGATCTCATTATGTCCATTTAATAGTTGGGCATGCAATGTTGTCGCTCATGGATGGATTTTTAGGATACAATCAAATCATAATCACCAAAGAGGATCAACATAAAACTACCTTTACTTGTTCGTGGGGAACCTAGTGCTAGAATATTTTGCCATTTGGGTTAAAGAATGTAGGAGAAACCTATGAAAGAGAAATAACCCTCATCTTTCATGACATGATCCATAAAATAGTTGAAGATTATGTAGATGATATTTTTGAAAAATCAAAGAAGAGAAATGAGCACATACAAGTCCTAGGATCTATCTTTGATAGGCTCAAAGAATACAAGCTACGACTGATTCCAAAAATGTGTGTTTGGAGTCACATTAGGGAAACTTCTTGGATTTATTGTTTCAAAAGGAGGGATAGAAATTGATCCAACAAAAGTAAAAGATATCCTAGACATGGAGCTGCCATAGGAATTGAAGTAGATGAGAGGATTACAAGGAAGATTGTAGTCTATCAGAAGGTTCATATCCCAACTATTAGATAAGATTCACCCCTTTTCGCATCTTCTCCATAAAGGGATAACTTACAAATAGGATGAAAAATGTGATAAATCTTTCCAACAGATCAAGGATTATCTACTAACACCTCCAATGCTCATGCCACTGATACCGAACAAGCCACAGATCCTATGCATCTCAACAACACCAACAACACTAGGATCTCTTTTAGCACAACATGATGAGAATGGAAAATAAAGAGCCATATACTACATCAAAAAAACCTTGGTAGGCTATGAGATGAACTATTCACCCATTGAGAAAGCATGCCTAGCAGTAGTCTTCGCTTCACAAAAGTTTAGGCACTACATGTCACACCAAATCAAGCTCATTGCAAAGATTGATCCATTAAAATAGTTGTTATCCAAAGAAACCCTCACAAGATGAATGGCTAAATGGGTAATGATCTTGACAGAGTTTGACATAGAGTATGTGGAGCACAAGGAAATCAAAGGACAAGTGATCATAGAATAGCTAGTAGAAGCACCCATCTATGATGAGAACCCTTTAATATCTGAGTTCCATGACGAATCAGTGTTCCTTATTAATCTCACAACTCAGTGGAAGATGTACTTTGATGGATCATTCACCCAACATGGATCAAGAGCAAACATTCTTTCATCACCCCCCCAAAGTGATTTCATTGATCCGAAAGTCATATAGGATATCATCTCCATCTACCAATAACATTGCTGAATGCAAAGCCTTGATCACAGGTCTCGGGATAGTAGTTCAATGGTAGATACAAGAGATGAAAGTCTATGGAGACTCATAGCTGGTTATCAACCAAGTCAATGAAAACTATCAAACTAAAGATGACAAGCTCACCCCTTACAAGAGGATGGTGGAGAATCTCAAAGATATTTTTATAGACATAAATTTTGAGAAGATTCCTCGCATGAACAATAGAACAGCAGACACCATGACAACAATTAGATCATTACTAGACATGTCGAACAACATTCTCCAATGTGAATTCTTGGTAGAACAACTTCTAGTACCAACTTTTAAAATCCTTGAATCTGAATTTGCATGTGTTATTGTTGGTCTTGGATCCCTGTGGTACCATGACATCTTTACTTACCTTAACAGAGGAACCCTTCCATCGGATATCAACCCAAACCTTAAAAATACCTTTGTGAAAAAGGCATCCCGATTTGTGATCCTAGGTGATACCCTTTACCATCGAAACATCGAAGGGACATTACTACGATGTCTTAACCAAGAGGAAGCCTTAACTATTTTAATAGAAATTCATGATGGCATATGTGGGTCCCATTCTAGTGGTCAGCAAAGAAACTGTTGAGGATGGGGTACTATTGGCCAACCATGGAAAAAGAAGCTCATCAGTATGTGTGGAAATGTATCTAGTGTCAATAGCATGGGGATCTAATTCATGCTCCAGCTCAATAATTGCAACCCATGATCACACCATGGCATTTTTTGCAATGTGGACTTGACCTCTTAGGAAAAATCACTCCAACCTCATCCAACGGCCATAAGTTTATCATAACTACCACTAAGTACTTTACTAAGTAGGCTGAATCCATCTTTATGACTCATACATGTCAGAAGCAAATAGCCGAAGCTTATCTTGACTACCACTTTCTGCATTATGGTGTACCACAAACCCTCATCTCAGATAAAAGAACACCATTCAAGAATCAGGATGTGAAAGAGCTATGTCAAAAATTCAATATCCAACACTGATTCTCTGCCTCATACTATCCCCAAGGCAATGGCCAAGCATAAGCAATGAGCAAAACTATCTTGAAAATCCTAAAGAAAACAGTTAATGAAGCTGGTCATGGCTGGCATCTGTAGCTAAATCTTGCTCTTTGGGCTTATTGAACCAGTATCGACATGCCTATAGGTGCAACCCCTTTCTCCCTGGTCTATGGATCATAAGCCATCTTGCCTATTGAGGTTGAGCTCCCATCATTACGTGTCAATGGGAATGATCTGATAACTGAGGAAGAATTTAGAGTGTCTCAACTGAATGAGCTATAATCCTTTGATGAACATCGTCTTGACACCCTTAATCACTTGCAAGTATATCAAAACTGACTGAAACAAAGCTATAACAAGAGAATCAATTATCAATCATTCTAGGTAGGTGATCTTGTCTTAAAGCAAAATTAGAAGAACCTTCCAGATCAAGATAGCAAAGGAAAGTTTGAGCCTAACTGGTTGGGTCCCTTTGTCATCACAACAAGCTACAGATTAGGAGTATACCAACTATCAACCCCTGAAGATGAACCCTTGTAGGAGCCAACCAATAGCTTGCATCTCAAAAATTATGCCTAAATCATGAAGGGGTGTAAAATAAGAAAATACAAAAAAATAAAAAAATGATCAAAATCCAAAAAAAATGAGAAAAAGGATTGAAATAAGTAAAGAAAAAATTCGTCCTCTAGTGAAAACCACTTCGATGGTACTTTGGGAAAGTACCTTGGTAAAAACTTGAAAAATAGGCGCCTTGCGTAAATAAAGCATCTCCATCTATTTTTTGGCTGTTTTGGCCTATAATTCTTTGCATTGCCATTCGTCCCTCATTTGTGTCCTTATCATGGCTTGTCATTGTAAGGTATCATGAACCCTTTAGCACTACTTGGCATATTCCCAAGGTTAGTCTATCCTACCTTCATCGAAGTAGGCTAACATGTCACACTGGGGGCATTTCATTATGCGTCATAATCAGGTTCTTGTATATCTTGAGGTCATGGAACATCTTATCAAAAAACACCAAAAACATTCATAAAATCTTATCCAGAAAATCCAAAAACATTTGCAAAATTCTATATAGCTAAAATCTAAAAACATTCAGAAAATTGTAAAGGCTAAAAATCCAAAACATCCAAAAAACATCAAAATCCCTAAAAAGGTTGAACATAAAAAAATCCAAAAAACAGAATCCTCTTGTTCAACTACATAATCTATGAGCTTTAATGTAGGCAAGGCCATCATTGATGTGCCCCCGAGACACCCTAGGTCAGTCCTTTAGTAGTCCATCATAATAAACAGTAGTCTTTCATCTGTTCATATCTTCATCTTGTAAATCGGTCAAGTCAGTCAAACTATGTGGTCTCTACGTGTATAACGTAGGCAAGGCTAATCTTTGATTAGCCCCCGAGGCCCCTAGGATAGATCTTTAGGTTAGGTTCTTGGTCAATACTCAGAAAGCCCTAAACATCCAGATAACTCTGATAACTCTTGTAAAAATCCAAAAACATCCAAATATTCATAAAATGTAAAAACATCCAAATATTCCCAAAAACACAAAAACATTTGAAAATGGAAAATCCAAAAAAAAAATGAAAACATTCGAAAGACCTAAAAAGCCTCAAATATCTCAAAAAACCCTAAACAACCTCAGAAAATATAAAAATCCTAAACTTTCACATAAACTTTCAAAAAGACCAAAAACAACCTCAAAACATTTTTAAAAATACCAAAAACATTCAAACATTCCAGAAAATACAAAATCCCATCCATCCCATCTTGCTTTCACCCACAATAAAATTTCACCCATAATAAACGATCGTCACCTTCAACCTTTGGCAGAGCAAGTAGAAATCAAGTATAGAAAGTTGTAAAGTGTGAACCTAAAAGTCAAAATCTAATGTCTGAATCATACATAAATATGTCAGTGAAATTTATAGCAACAATTCATCTTAGCATCATCATCCTAATATCAAACAACCCTATGATCAACATGTCCTAGGATGTATCCTTCCTACAATGGAAATCAGTATCAGATATCACTTTAATCTAAACTTAAAATCCAGGGTACATTGCTAGATAAATACTGACCTGTCTTGATCTTTTCTGATTTATCTTAGTTGACCTAATTCTGAGACTCCTACTGATTACAAACACGAGAGAAAGGAATAAAGTACCCACCAGGTATTCTTGTTTGGTTGGGTCTCTAGGATACTCTTGTGAAAATCAAGATGACACTCTGCTGCTGGTGGATGTTTGAGTATGTTGTTGACTACATTGTGTATGGATTTGGTCCCAAATGGCAATTCTAAACTTCTAACCCTGTATCTCCAACAGCCTCCAGTAGCCAAGATGTGAACAAGAACTATCCCATTCACTTGCCGACCAAAGTCCATTACTTAGATACACACCTACAACTCCAAGTTATCACACCCCATATCAGAATCAGAAGACATCAAACAATAAAGAATGACAAAAATCCCAATCCTGAAGTGTGAGCATCCCATCCTACATTTTGCATTGTCTTGTCACCATCTCTAATAAAGTCTCAATGGATCAAGGACTTGTTGGATCTTTTGAAGCAGTCATCATCATCAATGCTCATTCTTTATTCTTCTATCTTCTCTCCATGCTAATTTGGTATCATGATAGTCGACAAAAAACATCATTAATGCATCCACCCTACATCCACAAACTATTAACATACATACATCTCATAATCATTGCATCCATCAACATAATCATTTTCATATCACATCATACATTCTACATTATCATTTGAGTTGTGATGATTAATACAAATTTGTTATTCTAAGCATCTTAAATCATTGCATATCATAAGCATTTGCATCCATCTATCTATATGCATCATAATTATAAAACATGCATAGAAATAATACAAAAAGAAATGCATCCACATCATTTGCATCCATAACATCTGCATATCATAATCATCCATCCATGTCATATTGTGAAAATATTATGAAAAGGAACATAACACTTCATCCATTCATAGCATAATCATTGCATATCATATAGACATAAAGTAAATGCATCCATATCATTATCATCCATACATGAAATAAAGTGAACACATCATAGCATGAATCATCCGTATCCATATCATATATATATATATATATATCAAAAAATGTGTCATCAATGGTACAAATCTGGATTAGTGTATGTATATTGATGATAAATACAATATCCATGAGGCTATTAAAAAGGAGCCCATGAATGTATATTAGTGATAAAGAATGGGGAAAAATTAAAAAGTGTTTATACATCAAAAAGCTAGCCCTGGTGGCTACTACCCTCTCCAGCCTACCTCTCATGTTGATCCTTTGCTCAAGGATGTGCATCACTATCATGTGAAAAATCTAGTTGTTGAAGAGCTACTAGAACATCTTGATGGTAATGCTACCTGTAGTATGTAGCCTATATAACAACCTCTCTATATAATCATGCTAACATACCAATTCATGTGTCACACAAGCACTATCACTCCCACCTGTGCCTCCTTGGCCACCCTCCGACCCTCTCCCATGACAAAATTCAACTCTACAGCCATTGATCTCTTCCCCGCCACTACAAATCCACCTACTATCGAAATAATTTTAGCAATAATAGCTAAAGTATGCTAGCGGCCTAGTCCACCTACCAAATGGCCCACCTCCCACACTGCAACCGGCTAATGCCAACTGCATCTTAGTGGTGGTGGTGGTCCCAGCTAGTACAAACCTATGGCTGTACTCCTCTGAGGTGGCTGGCCCAACTAGAGAGGGATCCTCCTTAACCCATTTGTCCCGGGCTATCCTAGCTCCTGGTCTCGCTCTAGCTCTCGCTTCCTTGGCCTCTAAGAGGAAAGCACCCGGCCGGATCTAGGCTTGCAGGGACGCTCTAACTAAGGCATCATGCTAGAGGACCCGGGCACCAGCCTACCCCATCATATGCCTGCCATCAGCCACCAACCTGAAATATCCCAATGAACTTCTAGGAATGGCTGGCCCCATTTGGAACCTCTCCGTCCGATCTCACAAAAATGGCCCTGTATGCATCATCAGTCATGTCCTATACATCTCTGAATTCTCTAGCTACCCTGTCAGGGAGATATCTTTTGATCATCGTGTGCTTTTGACCCTACATGTAATAGGTCTATCTAGCAAAATATAGCTGTTGAATATCGTCAAACCATGGCAATATATGAAGCCATCAACGCCACAGAAAATTGTCATATCATCTATAACCCATCTCCAATCTGGGAGCCCAATCTATCTGGTGTTCCTCAGAGTAATGGCACCTTGATATCTCCAAACGTTGATAGGATCGTCTAACTCCGCATCTTCCATCTAAACTATCGACCAAAGCACAAAAATGTGCTCCCATGCCAAAATGTGTAGTAGAGTAACCCCTACACCGATAGCTCTCCCATTACAATAAAAAAAATCATGCAAATCATGATATAAGGAGGCTAGCATCACGACCCCCCACATAAAAAGTGTCCTCCTATGTAGCATACGATGCCACGCCAAGCCCCATCCTAGGCTAAATCCTTTGCCACATCTATCTGGAGCCACCAAACCCAAAATGATGGCTATGATGATCAATCTAAAGGTCAACACATGACCTTTGTATGTCTCCAAATTTATATGTGATGTGACCAATACAATTTAATCCATCTCCATCACCTCAAGGCATGCATCGAACCTGACATTGGCATCGTAAATCACATGATCACCGTGAATAGGTAAATGTAGAATCCAACACATGTCCTCCAAATTAATAGTCGCCTCCCCCATTGGAAGGTGGAAGGACAAGGTCTCGCTATGCCATCTCTTGCACAGAGCTGTCATCATTTCCAAATGAGTCCTAATCATGGGTGCGCATGCAACGTACCACAAACCAATCTCTCCTAGGTGCTCCTGGCACAACTTTGAAAGATCACCTAATATCTCCAGAACCATGGGCCTGTGCTCCCTCAACATTAATGGTGGGAAGACCTCTTGAATCCATGAAGCACACATCATCAGGAAATCATCAAAATTTGAAGTTTGAAATTCTAGCTCAGAAATCACAATAGCATCGCTATATTCAAATTTCAAATAGTGATGCCCGGTGCATTTAAAATTTCAAATTGGTAAATGCATCACCAGATAAGCTGGCATCGTGATTTAGCTTCTAGCCTAACCTAACCCTAAATTCTAAATTGGCAAGTGCATCACCAAATAAGCCCATGTCACCATTTAAAATTAAGAACCCTAATTTTAAATTGAGAAAAGCATTGCTATATAAATATGCGTCGCTATAAATGATTTGGGTGTCACCGATTTTATTTTGGGCATCACTATATAGAGTTGGATGGGGCTTGGGAATTACATTCCTCGAGGTCACAGGTTCGACTCCGCTTCATAGTGGGTAAAGGCAAGGGTTAGTTATATTGTGTGCCATTTCTTGCTCTACTAACCCAAGGTATAGGAATGGACTTTGCCCCTTACCTCCTTGAGGTTAGATAAATTTTAATTGGCTTGATAGCATGATCATCTTGAGATCAAGTTTATTGTATCTATCAAGCTGATATCCTTTAAGTCTCCTAGTATTTTGAATTTGGACTACAAAGACAATATTTTTGTAATTAGTTACTTTATTATATTTATATATCTAGTCGACTTATAGCCTTTTATTGAAAAAAATAAATCAAGTTTTGAATCGCATACCAGTGGTCCTACACCTAGAAGCCGCTGGAAATCTTGAACTCGATTGGACATGTGCCTGGAAAGCTCTCGGTGCGCCATTTCATTGAAGGGTCAGAGCTCAAATCACAATAATTCCTTAAGGTGTGAATGAACAAATGAATTGAAAGTGGCCCTTCTTTGTCTATTTAAGCTAGAAAATTAGGGATTTTTTCCCTAATTTAACGTTAAAGATGGGGTTTATTATCATTTTCACCAATTTTTCCAATCTGGACCTAATTTTGCATCATTTTTTATGTTTTTGGCATTATTCTTGCATCTTGGAGCCTTTCTAAACCCTTGGGGCAGCTTTTGAACCTTTATCAAGAAAATCAACCCAAAATTCAAAATTTCTGCTTGATTTCTCGAGGGGTAAGGGAGTCAGCTTTATCCTTCCACCAGAGCATCTAAAAAATTAGATTTTTTTAATTTAGGCAGTAGTTTTAATCTAAAAATCATTATTCTTTGAACCGAAGTAGCAGGTACCTCACTTCAAAGAGGGGCAAAATGTAGACACTGAAAAATTTCCTAATCGATGTTATACATTTAAATCAGATTTACTAACATCATTTCCTCTTTAATCCATCCTCTTTTTGCTTAATTGATTTGATTAGCCTAGATAATTAATTAATTGCATCATTTTCATTTATTAGCCTAATTAATTTAATCACGTTAATTCATCTCTTTCGCACTAACGCTTCATCACATTAAATTAAATAAATCAAACTATTTAATTTAATTCCCTAAGTCATCTTATTTAATTAAATAACCCTAAGTTATTTAATTACATATCATTTCATCTCTCTCCCATTTATTAAATCATCTAATTTAATAAATATCCCTTTATTCCTCCAAATTCCCTAATTGCATAGATTAAACCTTTTTTAATTAGCAATTAAATTAATTTTCCTCTAAGCAAAGGGAATATTCCCATGGAATATCCCTTATCCCTTTTTTTCACAATTAAAACTTTGTTTAATTTGTAAATTATCTTTTTTTCCTCATCCAAAAAGAATATTCTAAGGAATATTCTCTCTCCTCCAATCAACTCACTTGTCTTCTTGAACAAGGTAAACCTTCAACCTCTTAAGCAAGTTACCTTTGACTTGTGTGAGCAGGTCAAAAGTGTTTGTTTGAGGCAAGTGTGAGCCCTTGATTAACCTTCATTATGCATTCTCATCCGTTGATGAGAATCCATGATCCATGCCTCTCATCCCCTTCATCTTGAACCATTGATTACGCTTTTTTGATCTCAACCATTCATTCCTCATTTTCTCTCCTATAAATAGATCACTATTTGGAGACAAATGGATCCATCTTTTTCAGAGCAAACTTATGCTGTTGAAACTCATACATCGATCTTTCAATTGCAAACTTATGTTGAATCCACTTGTATCCATACTTTCAATTTACTCACTTGTTAGCTTATTTTAGTTCATTTTCATTGCATAATAGCTTAGAGCATCCATTAATGGCTTCCATTCATCCATCTTAGTTTGTATATGAATTAGGGTTTTCATCTTGTAGCATAATTTTAGCTTAGATTCGCTTAGCAATAGCATAATTAGATCATTTGTAGCATAAAATCATGGTAACTTATCTTGCATCATGTTCAATTTTAGCATAATCTAGGTTTTCATACATCAATCACAATGGTTTCATCGATTCTCTTTCATAGAATCAACTGAAATAGGCTCATTGATCACAGGATTGGGAAAAGGTCATCATTCCACATCAACATGAAACCAATTCCACAATGGGATAATTTTCAGATGGATTAGAGTAGATGTTTTCAAAGCTTTCATAAATTAGTATGTTAGATTTTGATAAAATGTTTAGTTTCAATTTCATTTGATTGATCTTGTTGAGATTCAAGTATTAGTGGCTCCATTATGTTTCGATTCTTCATCGATCAAGCTTAATTCAACTAATACTGATATTTTCGCATCACAAGTATAAATAATCATTTGGGTTTTCTAAACCTAATTTGACATTCTGGATAAGTGTCCAATATCCATTTTGAGTCCCACTCTCAAACTTATCGATGATCCTCGTGGGATTTCAAAACTCAGTTGGACATTTATCAAAAAGGTCTCGAGAGACTCTTGTCCTCCCACAATTATGTATCCTACTCGATAAAGCTCAATTTCTCATCAAAGTTTAAAAGTAGATACTACATTGAAAAGTCAAGGACATGTGTCAATAGTTTGTGCCTCCACACAACTCTCTCTTTTCCTCTTCTTTCCTCTTGTAGATTCATGAAAAGAGGCCATGTGTCAATATTTTGGGCTCCCACATGCATAAGAATGGGGGGTGATCCCACAATACTGGTTTACAATTTTTGGCCAAATTGGACATTGAATTGATTTTTTCTAACTAAATCTTCACTTTCAGGCACCTACAACGGCTAAACCATGAGGGATTTGAAGATGATGCAAACTAGTGATTTGTGACATTTTGTTTGTACATTCTAAATATATATATTTAAAAAAAATTGTAATCAAATTGCACTTCTTTTTCCATGATCTCCTTTGAAAACTAGTTTTTTTCAGTGAACACCATTTTTAAGGAGTGATGCTCACCGTATACAACATAATTTTTTTCCATCAAGGATAAAATTCTTTTTTTTCAAATTTAGATTTGTAACTACAATATCTGGTACTTTCATTTGGTTTCATAGTGTTTTATTGAATATTTTTTCCTTAATCAAGTTTTGAAGTCAAATCAAGTACAATTCAGACATAGGCGGACTGCATACAACATATTTTTTTTTGTATGTATCGAAATTCAATTTTTTTTTCTTTGTTGGATCAAGGACTTCAATATCTAGTGCACTGATATTTTTCATTTTTTTGATAATCGGTATTTTTCCACATGTGCAGAACAAAGAGCTTGATTTTTGGTGAAAACCTACATTCACAAGAAATAAAAATGAAATATAATAATAAATTAAATTTATTTAAGATTATACTTTTTGGGAAGCTTATAATAAGGACTACATACTTACAAAAAATAAATTTTAAATGAATTCATTTGATCCCCCAAAAGGTAAATAAAAAGTGGTCTTTTATCAACATTTTGATAGTTGTAAAGGAGACTCTGTTATAGGTATGGTTTAAAACTAGCAGGGTTCTATCCAAGGGGGTTTGATCTAAGGTGGTTCGATCAAACCCTCTTCAATTAGAATCCTTTAAATTGAACTTTTCAAGGCTTAAATCATTTCATTTTCTAAAAATATGTGATTTTAGCAAAAAATAGGATCTCTCAAAAATTGTAAACCAGTATTGTGGGATCACCCTGGGACCCACCATAACCCTTGTGGATAAGTAGAAATGTACCACATGTCATCCATACAAGAAAATTTCCTTCAAAATCCATCATTTACATGTCACCTATACTCATGCCACTTGCCACCATTCTACACTTCTATGTGAACAAAAAAGGGGACCACCATTACTCCCACAGATGAGCAGACATACGACACCTATCCCATTGGCATCATCTAAAACTCCACTAAATTATTAACTTTAGACATAGGGAAAATATTTTAAACTCAATGAAGTGGTAAGTGGGGCTAGTAAACCAATGACGCCAAATGGCTTAAGTCATAATTTAAGCATCTAGAAACAACCGATGGACAATCAACAATGAATTAGAAGATAACATACATGATTGAGAATAACACTTAGGGTTTAAAATAATTAGGGCTAAAACCTACTAGGAGAATATAACCCTAACATTGATGCAGTCTAGAGATGATCAAACCATCATGACACATTGCAGAAACATTCCTAAGGAATGAGCAGACATGATTGGATCAGAGCAATAAAAAATCCCTCATAAAGAAATTTTTTGATATCAATGATTGTAACATATTTCCCTTTTGGCATCAATGACAATAATTTGCAACATTTAAAATAGTACATTAATGTATTTGTACAAAGCCCAACTGACAAAAAACATTGAACCAATGAATTCCACAAAATAGATCTCTCAACAACATAATTAAAAGATAAACATTAATATTTCCAAAAGAATGATTTTCACGATTGAAGAGGGTCAAAATCACTTGGTTGGTGGAGTCATAACCATGATCAACCAAATATAAGTCAGTTAAAAGGGAGAATGCTGACAACTCCTCCATGACCTATATCATGATTGTTACAATAAATGATTTGGTTTGAAAAAGAACTTAATAAGTAAAAGAGACTAGAAAACTATTAACCTTATCCTCTTGCAAGTAGAGGAAATATAAAGATGCATTCCTCACAATGTACTTCTTGGGGATGTCTATAAGACCTAAAAAAAATTAGGAGATTTCTTTTTTAATTAGAATCATCATTAGTATCTAACTCATGAAGAATGTAATACTGACTTTACAAATACCCATCTCTCAAAAAACTACCCGATTGGATGTTGGGAATTTACATACTTCTTTTTATTGTAATAAGTTATCCTTCTTCTAAACATCCTAGCAAATTACAAGACTAATGCAAGATCATGGATGTTGAAGGATAATGAATAGTATTCTTCAATTGAAATGATAACACAAATGTCAATCGTAGCATTCTAGAGAATTGAGGTTGATTGGAAGGCTCATCATTAGAGGGAGCCATCTATTTCCCTTTTCTTAAGGGCTCAAAGAACCAATAGCTTGTGACTTTAATAGATGAGTTACTAGCATTGATTGAAGGCTTAGCTTAAGTTTTCCATTATTGATGTTTAAATTATTTTTATAATTGTTTATTGTAGTCCTCCCTTCATCATTTTAGAAGAGGGAGCTTCAACAAGCCAAGAAGAAGCCTTATTACAAGGTGAAAGCAACATAAAATCCACAATCTCATGATTAATGGATTGACACTAAAAGAAAATGTTTGGTAAGTTGAGGTAAAGGACATACTATATATTAGGTAAATGACTAATTTGAATATCCACAATGTCTTTCAAATCTTTACAGTGGTCAACCTCAACACACACATGCTTTTGTGTATTAGAAAAAGTTAGATAGGCTCTAAAGAAACAACTTTGTCAAGTGAACCCATAATTGAGGTCAAGAAATTCTAGCATGGTAAAGATAACCCTAAGAACTCTATCCAAATCATCACATGAAGGTAAATAGTGAGAAGTCTTGACTTCAAGGTTGAAAAATCAAAAGAAACTAACATATCAAGGGCCATTCTTAAAAATGGCCTTTGCATGGTTAGCTTAAGAAAAATGAAAAAGAAAAAAACCTTTGGTGGAGTTTTGTATGACATTACTTGTTGGATCTCATGTAGGACACAATGTTTGTTGACCCACTCTCTAAGTATGCTTTTAAGGGGAGTTATCCTAATAAAATAGTCCTAAAGTAAATGTTCAATACATTTACATGCACCACCAAACTTTGGGATGGGTAGAACTACATTTGAAGGACGATTCAAATTTATACTTCATGAAACACCTTTGGAACAAATTTTTAGGGCTGTTCATTTGGAGGAGCCATCATCTAGAACCACCAAACCATCAATAGAAGAAGAAACTATTGGATTGATAAAGTTTGAGGTCATAAAATGGAAAAACTTAAAAAAAATTCAGAATAAATACATTGGAATAATAGTATTCATGTTTCAAAAGCACACTATGCCATCAAAACAATGACAAACCCCAAACAAAGACAAAAACCCGGAAACAAAAACAAAAACAAAAACATTTCACTGAAAAAAAAATTCACTAAATGTTTTTAGATTCAACTTCTTGTAAAAGCAATATAAAACTTTGTAGGGCCATGCGATACATGGATAATCGACAATCCTATTAAACTACAACAGCATTGATATGAAGTCTTCATAAACAACAACTGAGACATATTAAACAAACTTTGATTTTCATTCGAAATCTGATTAACTGCCACGTTAGTTAAAAGTGAAAACGATTTCCCACAGAGCTCGACAGAAAAATTCAATGAAAGACATTAACGACATCTTGAGGAATGAAAGACAGACCCACCAGTCAGAAGAAGAAACTATGTGCTGGTGAGGAGGGCTCCCCTTGATGGGTCCCTCGGGTGTTCGCCCTCATCGTGATGGACGATGGGCAGCGTGGAATACTACCTGCACGAGGACATGCAGGTCAGACTCCCTTATCAGTTGTTTTCATTCTTATTATTATCAGACCGCCCATGGATTAAACAATCCTTGCCGCCCAATACGTGGTACCCTTATGACCAAGCATTTACCTGTTAACTTTAAAACCCATTTGATTAAGTGTCTCTTGTGATAAGGTCGGCCAATCACAAAAGTCTATCTCATAGACTTAAAAAGGAAAGATTCCCGATAAGTTAAAACACAAAACCAGAAACTCTGGCGAGTATTTAATATATAAGTTGCTCTGAAAACCCCAATTGAACAAACACTCGTCAGCTTCACTAGATCTATCGTCATCATTTCTTCATTAATTTTTAGCCAGAAAGAAAAAAGAAAAATGCCTGCCAAGATTTATCCGAAAGGACCACAGGTACTGGAAAATGTTGTGATTGAAGAGCGGTTCCGTAATGAGTCTGTCACAGCATTGACTGTGTGGAAGACATCGTTGATGTTCAACTGCAATGGTTTCAATGTGTTTGATTCAACCGGGAACCTTGCCTTCAGAGTTGACAATTATGATTCTGTATATAAGAACGAGGTGGTTCTAATGGATGCTGAAGGAAATTGTCTGCTCACAATGAGAAGAAAGGTATGTTCTGTTTAATAACTAGCATAGATATCTTAATCATTTGTCTAAAATATGGTAAAGGGATGTCAGTGTTTATATTAGTTTTTTTTGTATAAGCAATGGTAGATGTTGATCACTGTTGTTTTGGGATTAGATTGTGTTAAGAGTTTTTTTGTATTAATAGTTCCGATCACATAGTATAGGTATAAGTAATCATAGATGTTGATTATTGTTGTTTTTGGATTAGATTGTGTCAAGAATTTTCTGCATCAATGTTTTAGATCACATTTCACGATCTATCATCCAAAACATTGATGCATTTCATGATCTATTATCCAAAACATTGATGCAAAAACTCCAACACAATCTAATCTCGAGATAGCAGTGATCAAAATTATGATTGTAAAAATTTGATATCATTAAATTGATACCATTTTAATTTTTTAAGAGATTTATTTGAGACATGCATCTTAGTTTATTCGATTTTTATGTAATTATATATAAAATTGAAGGATTGTTACACCTACCAGCATCAAAACTCATCCAACATTTGGTCTTAACAATGCATTTAACATTTTTTTTTAAAACGACAGAGACTTAGCATGTACAGTGAATGGCACGCGTTCTTGAAAGATAAATCAGACGGTCAAAGGCCATTGTTTATAATCAGGAGGAGCTTTCTGCTACCTACCAAGACTTTGGCACAGATATACGTGGGTTCAGTGTCAGAGAAAAGGCATCCCGATTACCAGATTGAAGGATCTTATGCCAATAGATCCTGCACTGTTTTCAACAGCTCCCGGGACATTGTTGCTGAGGTTTGTCCTTTTTCTCATAATATTTACAATCTTTGTATGGTTTATTTATTGTTTAATACAGAGTTCTAAGAAATCTGTTTCTGTTTATTGACAGATGAAAAGAAAGCAAGTGAGCTCAGAGATAACACTGGGAGTAGATGTGTTCAGTGTGATTGTACAGCCTGGCTACGATCAAACTTTTGTAATGGGTTTGGTCGTCATTCTTGATCAGATCGTCTCGACTGAGCGCCATACAAACATCAGACTTCACTCTCGTACCCGTAGTCTCGATTTACCAAGGTGTTTGTCGTAGAGAAGTCTTTCCTTAGGCAACTGATCGGTTTAGAGGATTTATTAAAGTGGCCTATCCTCCTACTCTGTCCCTTTTTATTCCAGGCAATTTGGGAGATATGAGCCCTGATTATTGTACAGGATATAGATTATCATGATAGATTTTACTACCCATTGTGCCAAAAACAATGCTCGGCTAAACATATGGATCTACTCTGCCAAACAGACAACTACTTAATAGGAACTCCCATTTGTAGATAGCATTCCCATGGAAAAAACAAACGAAACCGTGTCACTACACAACCCAATATATAAGATATATCACATCACTGGAAATACTGGACCAATAAGGATATGGTTGTCCATACACAAGCCAACAATTGGGTAACACATTTATATCTTATTAGGATTTAGGTTGTCAGTATGCATTTGCTTGTCCATACACAAGCCAACAGTTGGGAACGCGTTTGTATTTATCCCTATTGACAAATTCTCGGTTGCAAATAATAAATCAACACTGTTTTGTCACTATCATGGTAAAAAATGTTAGAATAAATGCTGCATTTTTTTAGAATTCATTTTGTGGATTAACATCTTTGGGAATTAATCTTATGGATTAACTACCATCCTAGGTGTTCTGAAGATGTTCATTTGAAAGTTTGCTAAGTGTGATAGCGAATCTACATGGGATATTAGAGCCTCAACCCAGATTCAATTCCTTTGAGTTACATTAGAGGGAGGTGTTAAACTAACTACCACACCTCTAAGAATTGATATTGTGGACTAATCACCACTCTAAGTATAGGTGAATATGTTGATTTGGAAGTTTAATGACACTTGCAGGTTTTGGTGTAACACCAAATCCTCAAAAATGCATACATTTGTTATTATAATTGATCATTCAGTTATTTTTAAATACATAAAGTAATTTTTAAGATAGTATATTTGTTGGTAAGCAACATCCAATTTCTGTTTATTTAAAAAATTGATCTCTATTTTTAAATATTTTATTTTTTCCCCTAGTTTTATTCTATGACGAGGATTGCTAGATCTTTCCATTCACTATTGTTGTTTAGATATACAAGTGAAGAAGCAATCTCGATCACCTCCACACTTGTGGATCTAAACCCAAATATGAAAATTTCAAATTTCATATTCATTTTGTTTTGTTGCCTTTTCCATCAACCATTATAAGCTGACTAAAGTGTAACATGTTTCAAAGTGACACTAAAATAGTGTACCTAAATAATAAACTTACTTCAAATAACTCATATATAGAATAACTACAGAGCACATCTAGAGTTCTATTTCTTTGCAAGTGGATAAAATGGATTACATTATCATTGCAATATTGTAGGAGCATAACTTACATGTTTTCTTCTTATTCCCGACCTTAGTTTATTACAACTAAATTAGTCCCCATCTAGGGTATTTGACTAAGTGGAACATAACTCTTATAATTTATTAAATTCTTCAAAGATTTTTGTGAATATAGACTCCTAAAATTGACCATTATCGTTTGTTCAATTTTATTTTATATTTCATCTAAATTCCCCATTGTCTATGTTAATTAAATAATGACCTAGATTATTTAATCAATATTCTTGCTAAATTCCTTAGGCAATTATTTTATTTAATTTACCTATCCTAGACTATGGTGTTCCATCTATCAATTAAATTAAATAAATCTTTTAATTTATTTAATTTAATTCCTAAAGGTCCCCTTTCCTCTTTTTCTTCTAAATAGGAATAAAATTTAAGTATTTAATTCCTCTCCCTTTCCCTCTCCTAGTACCATCCTCCAATATTTTCTATTACCCTCTAATCTCATCCTAATCCACCTCCTTAATCTTGTGCACACACTTAATCGTTGATTAATATGTGTCACATCCCCCATCACCTCCACTTCGCCTAATTCATCCCCTAATCTAAGCCTAATCCCCCCTTAATCACTTGCACATTCCTAATCTCATGATTATAAAAGGGGTCAATTGTTAAAGTCTATTTATTACCCATCAACTATGTCTTCTAAGCCTTGAAGGATTTCCCCTTTTGGGAAAAGGAACTGGGTATGTGCAGGATCATGATGGGCCAAAAAGTGGCGATATTATGTGTATTTGTAGGGTATGTGGCTGATGACTTTTTTTGTACCCAAAATTGATGAAACGAAAAGGGTTTTTAGAGGAGATTATCAGCTTTCCACCAATATAAATTATGCTTTAAATTTTGAATTTAATAAATAATTATTATTCATTTTCTATTAGAATTACAACTAAAGTCATGAACGATAGGTTGATTGAAAAACATCTATAGCTTTCAAACGGTATCACATTTTTTGAATCCAAAACATGCGTCACATTCTATGCTTCACATACTATAGGATTAAAAAAAGAAAAATTAAATTTCATGAATTTTTGACTAAGTTAAGGTGCTTAGACATACTAGTTTTTATATTTTTTAAAAGTTGTAATAAAAAATTATAATTAATTATTTACTTGGAAAAAAATTACAAAAAAATATGCATCACATCTAGACATGAGTCTACTTATATATAAAATCTTATAAAAAAATATTATCATTTTATTATGGTTAGGGTGGTCAGACAAACACCTACTTCTTATTTTTTCCCTGAAATTTAAGTACTATTGCATTAAAATTTCAAATTTTCACCAAATAGATTTTATTTTTTAAATAGACCTAGTAGTTTAGAAACTACATTCAATTTTCTACAGATTCTATTCTTACATATTTTTGAAATAATATAGATAACTTATTCAAATTTTTACGTCAAGTTGCCTAACACTAATTTTTCTGAATTTTTTGCCACTTAAGGGCCTATTTTTTCCATTATGATCCTGCTTATACCCAACTCCACATGGGTCCTTGTCCCAAAAGTACACCTAGAAGGAATTTAAAATTCCTTTATTCCCTTCCACCCCTGCCTTGGGAATGTGGGACAAGGAATACCTTTATGACAAAGGTCTTCCCCATTTCCCAATGTACTTCCTAAGGTACCATCTCCCTCTCAAGCCCTCTCATTGTATCACTTGACACAATCTTGTGGATGGATAGATCATCTCTCATCTCCACCATTGATATCCCTCAATCAATCTTCACCCTTCATCTATTTTCACCCAAATCAAAAAGCCCAAAACTTAGCCATTTTTAATAGATCATGCAACTTTTAGCAATTGAGCATCATTATGCTATTGAAATTTAGTGAGCACACATTGAATTTGATGATCTTGGCACATCTACACAAAGAGAGGTTTAACATACTTTGGTTTCACTAAATTTCATGTTGCAAGTCTATGCAAGATCATGGGGGGCCAAACAATTGTGATGTTACAAAAAAAATGACAAGAGGAAGACAAAATTGCAAAATTCATGTTTAAATTTTTACATGGGTTGGTAAAAATTACATTTGCTATGGTAAACACCAAAGCAAAATGGATATTTCTTATTAACGAACATCCACTTTTTAAAAATTGGATATCTGTTAATAACTAATATTCATTACTTATCCTAAGAAACACATATCTATTATTGAGAAACTTACAATTTTTTATAGACCGAGCACCATGGATGTATATTAATTATTATTATTATATTTTATAATAGTAATATAATAATATAATATTATATATTGTATATTATTATTATCATAACTAATTATATTAATATATTAGTAAGATAATATCAATATATTATTATATTATATATTAATATTATCATATATTATATATTATATAATAATGTATAGGAGCGAATTTCCACCCCTTATGCAAATTCCACTTTTACACTTCCTCGCCTTAGAAAACCAAATTCAAAGGAAAAAATCCACATTAGCCTGCTACCTTCGTTCCACGTGGCATCTATTCTATGCATTGACAAAAGAATAACTGTCAAGGACACATGTGCAGTGCACAGACATTCGCCCGACGCACTTACATCCCTAATGGATTCCTATGTCTGAAGCCAGTAGAGGCATTACACTTCCCATTGGGGTCGATTTGTAATGCCCCTCTTTGACCAATTGACCCGAACATGATTGTTTTTCTCATTCTCCCTTCAAATTCACTCTTCCTTCATGCATTTAATCTTCTTCACATCCTCTACACAATCTCTTCAAGAACTCTCCAAGAATTCTACCATTCACTTCTTGCATTCTAAGCTCTCTAAGCATTCAATTAAGCTCTCTACACACTTTCTCAAGCTTTTTCTTGCATCCATCACTCTCAAGCAGCACTTTGCACTCCATATGTTCAACAACAACAACACTCCAACTCTGTACAACAAGTGTGGAACAACACCATTGCAGCAAGGGCTTGAGTCCTCTCATTTTATCCTCCATTTGCTAGTGAGCTCTTCGTGAAGGTGGTAAGCTTTTCACTCCTCTCCTCTACGATTTGGTTGAGTAGCATAATACTGTTTTGTAGTGTTATTATGTTCTTTTCTTTCATTCTTCCTTTATCATACTTTTCTCCATTATTGCTATCTTGGCTGTCTGTAGAGCTGGAAACACCAAAATGGGGGTCTAACTAAGGAAGGCCCCTATATAGTCACCTAACAATTTTCCTCTTTCTTGTGTGTAGATGGGCGTGCTTTGTGGAGCTAGCTGGAAATCAAGCTCTTTTCTGAGATCATTTTTGTCACCCTAGATTTAATCTACTTACTTTATAACATTAGTTTATATATTTCTTACTTTATAGTGTTATTTTGTTCCCTTAATAACCATTAGCTAGGTCATTGACCTATTTTCTAGCAGTTCACATTTTCTTTTAGGTCCTCTAGTCGTACGGACGCCAATGCACTTGAGAGATGCTAGTGTGTCATGTTGTCATCCTAGAAGTGCACTTTTTTCCTTGGGTAGAGAGCTACCTGAAGCATAGTGTTGAACCTAAAAATCAGCTCGCTTAGCCCCATTCTGAGTTTCAGGTCTACAAAGTGATTGAAAGAGGTCTTATAGTCCTTATCATTCTCATCCCTCATCTCTAAACACCCCTTTAAGTAGAGGTAAGTTAGGGCAGCCTTCCACTCTTGGCTCTTTATGACCTGGGCCCTTGAACGTGGTTGGTCCCCCTCTCTTACATTTTTGGTGAAACTGATGTGAACCAACATCTATTCATCCATTGGTGTTGAGGATTTTCCCTTATACCTTGTGATCATTGTGCCCCTAAGTGTTGTGAAGGTTTATGAGCATCACAACCCAGTGCACAATGTCCAGGTATATTGTTAAGAGAAGTATACGACACCTTCTGATGGAGAGGATGAAGGTCACTACTAGTTTCTCTATAGGCCTTTTTGTTGGATTCATTGTTGGTCTCGCCACATAACAACAATTGTTAAGGGGCAAGGTCGGATTCTCTAATGAGACCAATCACGTCCCCAATCCTCCTGCATCTCCTACACCATCGTCGGTTGACGAGCATGAGGCTGTTCACATTCCTTCAGAATGTCTCCACCCTTAGTAAAGGGTTAGGTGACTTATAACATCACTTGCAAAGAGACCTGAAGTTGGCTAGGGTTGCTTGGGTTATTAGCAAACTAAAGTATATGGTGGGAAAAGACCGAACATGCATAGAACTCTTTCCTAGTCTATTTAGTTTGACTGATGCATGTGCTCCTCCAAACAACCCTAACATTGTGCGAGGAGTCACTTTTGAAGATCATGAGAGACAACTAGGACTATAGATGCCTCCTACGTCCATATACATGACCGATACCACACCCTTGATCAATATCCCCTCTGCCTTCGAGGAATCCGACATTATCAAAGTGAACAAGATCCCCTTGGGTTTTAGCTTCATCCCTCTTGTCACCTGTAGTGGTGGAGGTTTTGGTGGGATGAGTAGTGGGGGCTTTGGTAGTGGCAGTGGCTTCAATAGTGGAGGTGGTGCTGGTTGAAGTGGTTTCGATGGAGGTCATGGTGGTGGCTTCAAAAGCAGAGGTGGCTTCAATGGAGGCCCTACTAGTGGCAGTGGCTCTTGTAATGGTTTCAGTGGAGGTCACACCTGTAAGGAAAGCAATGGTGTGGAAGCAACTTTCCTAACGTCAAAACCACAGAGAAGTAAGCATACAGTACTTTTAATTTCCAAATTACAATCTAATTAAGACACACATGAAATATTTACAGAAACAGAGAAGATACTCAAAGACAATGAACAACAGATTTATGTGGTAAACCCTTTCAGGAAAAAACCCACCACACCAAGCTGAATCTCTTTGTATTACAGTAACAAACAAATTACATACAAATCAGAGATACAACTCTCTAGTATTAGTTCATAGTAGTTTCATTCACTGTTCTTCTTGTTACAGAAAATTCTCTCAACAATTCGACTCTCTATCTCCTTAGAATTGATCTACTTTTATTTTATCACATTCTGATTTTTGTCTTCTATTCATCCTTATCCGCCATTGCCCATCATAGAAAATTTCCTTTCAAGCAATTGATTTTTCCCTGCATGTTGTTCAGCTCCAGCATCGCAACAGTTGCAAAAATCTAACTGCCAACCGTTTGAATTTTGCTTCCTCTGATTGGTCCATGGGACGCCACATAGGAAAGTCAAACGGTCAAGGGCGATCAACTTTGTTGGCATATCGGTGAGACACTAACAGTGTCTCCCCGATGCCACAAAGTCTTCATATCGATATCGGCGTAAGTCCCAAACAGTCAGCAAGACGATATAACGAATGCCATGAGTCATAATGAATCCATCGAGATCCATTGCATTCCTATCGGCAAGAGATTTCTCATCGGCTAGACTCATATCGATGCTCACAAAGTCACAACAACTTCAACTTTTCCATCGGCAAGACTTTCCATTCGCTAAGAGGTTTCGCCTAGTCTTCCTGAAGTTTCATCAAAGCACTTGACAGTCGGCAAGACATTCGCTTTGCCAAGAGGTTTCCCCGAGCCTCCTCAGGTTGTTTCGAAGCATCCACCAATCGGTGAGACATTGTCTTCGCCAAGACCTCACAGTGAGTGCCGAGACCTCACATCAAGCAATCAAGTCTTACCGAGTCAGCAAGACTTTTTGTCTTCGCCAAGACCTCACAGCGAGTGTCGAGACCTCACATCGAGCACTCATGTCTTACCGAGTTGACAAGACATTTGACCATCGCCAAGACCTTTCACCAAGTGCTCTTATGTTACTTTGTACTATTGGCGAGACTCTCCATTGGTCACCAAGACTTCATACCGAAGTCTTTGAGTCACCGCGAAGACCACAAGTGAATACTCTTGTCGGTGAGACCTTTCCTTCATCGATGAGACTTCTCCCTGAGATCCTTGTGTTACCCCAATAGTCATATGCTATCGGTGAGACATTCTCTAGTCGCTGGGATTTCTCCCCGAAACCCTTGAGCTATTCTATCATCCGCTTTGACACCTGATAGCAACCTTTGTCAGTGAAAGGTTTCCTTCGACAAAAGGTCACACTGAACACAGAAAGGTCACAACGATAGACTTGTTGGAAAGACATCAACTCTATCTTGACGACATGATCATTTCAAGAGAATTCATAACAGCTAGTCGGCCAGACATGAATAATGTCACAGCGACTTTTCCCTGCAGGACTTACATGTCAATAAGAATTGAGGCACATATTCCAACAAGCTCCCACTTGACGAAGATCTTACTGGCACCTCCAGAGCATAATAAAACTACTAAAATTCATGGGCCAAGAGGCCCATCGAACTGGCACACCACCTGTATTTGTCTGTGCTCACAGGCTTCATCAATGAATCTACAACATTTTCCAGAGTATCCACTTTCTCCAAAGAGACCTTCCCATCCTCCACCATATCTCATACAAAGTGATACTGTACATCTATATGTTTCATCCTGGCATGGAAAGTAGGATTCTTTGCCAAACATATAGCACTCTGACTGTCACAGTAAATAGTAATTTTTCCTGCATCAAAACTAATGTTAGAACACAAATGTTTTAATCAGATTGCTTCTTTGCAGGCATGTGTTGCTGCCATGTGTTCTGCCTTTGTAGTGGACAAAGTGACTACAACCTGCCGCTTCCTCATCCAACTCACTACACCACCTTTCATTGTGAAAACATATCCACTGGTGGATCTTCTGCTGTCAATGTCCCCTGCCCAATCAGAACCCACATAACCTCAAATACTAAGAGTCCTCTGTGCTTCAACCAAGTTACCATGGTAACACAAAGCATAGTCTGAAGTGCCCTTCAGATATCTAAACACTCTTCACAACATCCCAATGTGTCCTTCCGGATTAGCCATAAACTGACTAAGAACTCCCACTGCTTGGGCAATATCGCCTTGTATAGACCATTACATACATAAGGCTGCCAACCGCACTAGCATATGGTACATCGGTCATGTCCTCCATCTCAGAGGATATTTGGACAGCTTCAACAGATAGCTTCGTTCCCTACATAACTGGAACAACTAGTTGCTTGCAATCACATACAAAAATCTCTAGAAAGTCATGATATACTTAATCGACCGAGCCAAAGTTTTCTATCCTTCCTGTCCCTAGTTATTTCCATTCCTAGAATATACCCAGCTGCACCAAGATCTTTTATTTCAAACTTTGTAGACAACTCGAGACTTAAGATCATAAATCATTAGCTTACTATTGCCTATGAACAACATATCATCAACATAGAGAGCAATAATAAGAACTTGATCACTTTCAGCTTTGTAATACACACAATGATCAGATTTTGATCTTACAAATCCCAATGACAAATCAAAAGTGTCAAACTTTTGGTATCACATTCTAGGAGACTGTTTTAAACCATACAGAGATTTCTTCAACTTACAAACCAGTCTTTCTTTACCTTTTTCCACAAAGTGCTCCGGCTGGGACATATAAATTTCTTCTTCAAGATCACCATGAAGAAACACTATCTTCACATCCATCTGTTCAATTTCTAAGTCATACGCTACTGCAAATGAAAAAAGAAATCTAATAGATGTTAGCTTAGCTACAGGAGAAAAGATTTCTCCATAATCAATTCCCTCTACCTGGGAATAACCTTTTGCAACTAGCCTTGCTTTATATTTTTCTACACTACCATCCAAACCAATTTTCTTTTTAAATACCCATTTGCAACCCATAGCTTTTTTGTCTTTAGGCAATGGCACCAAACTCTAGGTATCATTCTTTTCTAATGATGCCATTTCTTCATTCATGGTTTCCAACCAAGAGTTTGAATCAGACATTTTAAATGCCTCTTTCACAGTCTTAGGTTCATCGGTGCTAGAAATTAAAGCATAGGCACAAGTAGACTCTATTAAAGAAAACCCATACCTATCAGGTTGCTTTCTTTCACGAGTTGACCTACTCATAGGTTGAGGCTGAGGTGGTTCTTCATCATCTTCAGAACTTTCAGAGCTACTTGAGCTTTCCTCAGTATCAGGTACATTTTGATTTTTCAATTCTTCTTTATCTGGTGTCAGAGGAATTTCTACTACATCCTTTTTCATTTTCTGATTTCTTCTCTGACTATAGATCCAATGTAGAAGATTTTAGCTCAAGAAAGATAACGTTTCTGTTGTACAAAACCTTCTCAATCTCAGGGTTCCAAAGCTTGTATCTTTTTATGCCAGCACTATAGCCAATAAAAATACACTTCACAACTTTGTTTTCCAACTTAGATCTTTTTTCAAATGGCACATATGCATATGCCTCACAACCAAAGACACGAATATGTCTTAGAGAGGGCTTCTTTCTAGCCCATGCTTCCAAGGGAATCTTCTCAACAAGAGCAGAGTTAGGAGAACGATTTACCAAGTAGCATGTTGTAGAAACTGCTTCAGCCAAGAACTTCTCCTCCAAGCCAGCACTGCTCAGCATACTTCATCCTCTTTCCATTACTATCCTGTTGAACCTTTCAGCAACTCCATTTTGTTGTGGAGTGTAAGGTGTAGTCTTATGTCTTTTAATCCCATGATCTGTACAATACCTTTCAAATTCATCTGAACAAAACTCACTGCCATTGTCAATCCTTAAACATTTTATTTTCCTACCAGTCTGATTTTCAATAAGGTTTTTAAATTCCTTAAACTGGCTGAACACTTCTGATTTACTTCTTAGGAAATATACAAATGTTCTTGAATAATCATCAATAAACAACACATAGTATCTTGATTTAGATAGAGAAGGAACATTCACTGGACCAAATACATCAGAATGAATATAATCAAGCAAACTAGAAGATTTGTGAGGACTGAAATAAAATGAAACACGGTGCTATTTACCATATATGCAATGTTCACAAAATTTTAACTCAAGGTTACAATCTTCAAGCCCTTCTACCAAGTTTTTATTTTTCAAGGTTTTTAAACCTTTCTCACCAATGTGGCCTAGCCTATGATGCCAGAGCATAGTCTTCTCTACTGGAAGTTTAACCTCCATGGAGTTTACACCATCAGGAACATTTTCCTTCTTTTCTCCATGAGTAGCTTTTAGTGACTTTGTAGAGACACTATTGCACTGAACATCATGTGCATCCAGCTTATACAAGGTACCAATTTGAGCACCCATAGCCAGTACCATTGCGCCTCTAGTCATATTGCAACCATTTCCAGAGAACATGACTTACACTCTGATATCATTCAGCTTACTTATAGAAAGTAAATTTTGAGCCAGACTGGTATATGCATCACATCATTGATTCCCTTCACTCTTCCATCAGGGAATTGAATTCTGACTCTTCCACAGCCAACAATTTACAAAGATGAATCACTTGCTAAATACACCTTTCCACCATCATAGTTTTCATACTTTGTGAACCAGTCTCTATGAGATGTCTTGTCGAAAGATGCTCCAGAATCAATCAGCTAGACATCATCTGATGCCCGTGTAGCCAAAGCTGCAATGAAGGCATCTGCATCACTCTGAGAAGAATCATTTCTAGAAGAGTTCTTCGTCTTCTTTTTCTTCTCCTTGTAATCCTTTCAGACATGACCAGGTTGCCCACAATTCCAGCACTTCACCTTAGACTTCTTGCCAGGAGACTTTGATCTCCCTTCTTATTTCGATCTGGATTTCTTGTCCTTCTTCTTTCCTTTCTCCTTCGATCTACCTTTGACAGTCAGAGCCTCCTTTGCCATCTCAGAAGATTTTCTTCTCATTTCTTCTGATAACAGAGAAGCAACAACATCTTCCATCTTGAATGTGGATGTTGTACTCCTAATAGCCATCACTAGATGATCCCAGGAATCAGGCAAAGAACATAACAGCAACATGTAGTGATCTTCATCTTCAATCTTCACACCAACATATGTTAACTGAGCAATCAGTATGTTGAAAGAATTCAAGTGATCAGCAACAGATTCTCCCTCCTGCATTCTCAAAGAGTACAACTTCTTCCTTGAGAACAATTTGTTCACCAAGGACTTGCCTTGATAAATTCATGGCAGTCTTTTCCACAAGGAAGATGCAGTCTTTTCTTCATGCACGTTTAGAAGAACAGACAGAGCCTTATCAGCCCCTTAGATTTTCTATCTATAAGATCCCAATCCTCTTGCTTCATGCCTTGAGGCATTGTTCTAGACACAGCAAGCCATAGATCACAATCCACTAACAGATCTTCCATTTTGAGTTTCCACAACTCAAAGTTACTACCATTGAATTTCTCTATTTCCATTTTCCCGGATGTGCTCGCCATCCTAATTTGTAATTAAATTATCAGACCTCTACCAAACTCCCATTGAAAAAATATTTGACACAAAAAACCCAACCCACTCACAAGGATAACACAACTGGCCAGGCTCTGATACCACTTGTAAGGAAAGCAATGGTGCGGAAGAAACTTTCCTAACATCAAAATGACATAGAATTAAGCATACAGTACTTTTAATTTCCAAATTACAATCTAATTAAGACACACATGAAAGATTTACAAAAACAAAGAAGATACTCAAAGACAATGAACAACAGATTTACGTGGGAAACCCTTTCAGAAAAAAACCCACCACACCAAGTTGAATCTCTTTGTATTATAGTAACAAACAAACTACATACAAATTAGAGATACAACTCTCTGGTACTAGTTCACAGTAGTTTCATTCACTGTTCTTCTTGTTACAGAAAATGCTCTCAACAATTCGACTCTCTATCTCCTTAGAATTGATCTACTTTTATTTTATCACATTCTAATTTTTGACTTCTGTTCATCCTTATCTGCTATTGCCCATCATAGATAATTTCCTTTCGAGCAATTGATTTTTCCCTGCATGCTGTTCAGTTCTAGCATCGCAACAGTTGCAAAAATATAACTGCCAGCCATTTGAATTTTGCTTCCTCTGATTGGTCCATGGGACTCCACATAGGAAAGTCAAATGATCAAGGGTGATAAACTTTGTTGGCATATTGGTGAGACACTAACAGTGTCTCCCCGATGCCACAAAGTCTTCATATCGATATCGGCATAAGTCCTAGACAGTCGGCAAGACGATATAACGAATGCCATGAGTCATACCGAATCCATCGAGATCCATTGCATTCCTATCGGCAAGAGATTTCTCATCGGCTAGACTCATACCAATGTTCACAAAGTCACAACGACTTCAACTTTTCCATCAGCAAGACTTTCCATTCACCAAGAGGTTTCGCCGAGTCTTCCTGAAGTTTCACCAAAGCACTTGACAGTCGGCAAGACATTCGCTTCGCCAAGAGGTTTCCCCGAGCCTCCTTAGGTTGTTTCAAAGCATCCACTAGTCGGCGAGACATTGTCTTTTCCAGGACCTCATAACGAGTGCCGAGACCTCACATCGAGCAATCAAGTCTTACCGAGTCGAAAAGACTTTTTGTCTTCGCCAAGACCTCACAGCGAGCACCGAGACCTCGCATCGAGCACTCATGTCTTACCGAGTCGGCAAGACATTTGACCATCACCAAGACCTTTCACCAAGCGCTCTTATGTTATTCCGAACTATCTGTGAGACTCTCCATTGGTCGCCAAAACTTCATACCGAAGTCTTTGAGTCACCGGGCAGAACACAAGTGAATACTCTTGTCAGCGAGACCTTTCCTTCATCACTGAGACTTCTCCCCGAGATCCTTGTGTTACCCCAATATCCATATGCTATCGGTGAGACATTCTCCAGTCGTTGGGATTTCTCCCCGAAACCCTTGATCTACTTCGTCATCCGCTTTGACACTTGATAGCAACCTTTGTCGGCGAGAGGTTTCCTTCGACAAAAGGTCACACCAAATACAGAAAGGTCACAACGATAGACTTGTCGGCAAGACATCAACTCTATCTTGGTGACACGATCATTTCAAGAGAATTCATAACAGCTAGTCGGCCAGACATGAATAATGTCACAGTGGATTTTCCTTGTAGGAGTTACATGTCAGTAAGAATTGAGGCACATATTCCAACAACACCGATGGTTCTGGTGGTGGCTCCAAAGGCAGTTCTAGAGGAGGCTCCTTTGGACCTTTATCTTCTAATAACCCTATTGTAAACACTCTTCTTTAGAATATGGATAAGATGTAGAGCCAATTTGCGAGTCTCTCCCAAGCCTCTACCTAGCCTATCTTCCAACCCTTCTTTTAGCATAGCCTGTTGTCAGTTTCTATTTTGAACATACTCCCTTCCCTCAAGGAATGGAGATTCCTAAATTTGAGAAATACAATGACAAAGGGAGCCCATAAACACATGTGTCTTCCTTTAATGGGCCTTGTGCACATATTTCTTCCATCATGATGTGTTGATGGAAAAACTGTTCCCTTGATCTCTCAAGGATACAACACTTGAGTGGTACTTTTCCTTGACTAATAATTCCATTTTCTCATTTGACCAACTTGTAAACCAATTTCTATGACAATTCCAAACTAACATCAGGCTGAAGATGACCTTTTCAGATCTCGTCCGATGCAAATAGAGTGATAATGAAAGATCACTGATTTCGTAGCGCGATATCAAGGCATTTTCTCACAAATCTCGTATCCACTATCCAATTTTGACATGCAAAAGGTATTCATAGGGAACTTGCAAAGGCCTTGGCAGGAGAATTTTTCCCTTATGAAATACCCTTCTTTCGTGCATTTGTGTGCAGCTCTACAAGAGTATCAACAAATGATGGTTCAATTCGGGGGATCCTCCTCACACTCCCGTTCTGAAGAAAATTCCATTGTATCAATCTTTGGGAAAGGTAAGGCTATTGTGAATGTAGTAGCCATTGCGGATGAAAACAACCTCAAATGTAGTCAAAAGTTCACGAAGTTAGCCGAATCTTATTCTTCCATCTTGCAAAAGTTAGTGAAAGAAAATATCATAACCTTGTCCAACCCTAAACCTCTTAAGGAACCATACCCTAGTTGGTATGATGCAAGTACATAGTGTCAATACCTTCGAGTTAATGGACATGATACCAAAAATTGTATGCACTTGCGTCATGAGATACAGGACTGCATCAAGGATGGTACTATTCATCTTGATTGAAGAAAATAAAATATGAATAAATTAGTGGCAAAAGTGAATAGTGAATTGCAGATATACACGGACCTGTTTTCGTTACATTCTACTAACATGGTTGTTGATCCCAACGATTCTATCACTTAGCTCGAGGCCTATGTTAACATGGTCACAATTACTTCTACTGCACAGCCTAAGACTGGTTCACCGGATGTAACATTCACTTTGTAGGGCTTACCCTTAAATAACAAGCCCTCTCCTCTCTATATTCCCACTCACCTCAATGGTAACATTGTGACAAGAGTCTTAGTAGATCGCACGAGTCGAGTGAATGTTATCATAGAAGAGACGTTGTGGCTTAACTCATTACATAGAAAATAATACAAATAAATGAAATCTACCATCCATACACACGATCCAGTCTTTGTCTGAAGCCATATGGATCGATAAATTTATCCATCCTAGTTGGACCTAGGGCTATTGACATAGTTTTCAATGTCATTATAGATTTGGATCTATTCAAGATGAAGCTAGGCATACCTTCGCTAGCTTCCATGAATGGAATCACCTCCGTCGTTCATAAATGTGTAAAGTTTTCCCATGAAGGTGTTGTGCATGTAGTGCATGACACTAGATACCAACCTTTGATGTCCTGAGGGGGATATTCATTAGACCATTTTTGGCCCGACCTAGTTGGTCTACTTCCTCCAAGAACAAACCTAATTTACCAGAACTATGTGAAGTATAAGACCAAGGGCAAAGGATAGCCAAAATTAGCTCTTCGTGTAGCACAACATTCGGTTGCCTCCTCTTCCCAAAAAGGGAAGGAGAAGCTTTCCTCCTCTTAGGATGACTCGTCTACTCCCCTCTCTTGGGAGGAGTATTGGATGCGCAAGCCTAGCTTTTACCCATTGAGTCTGATAATCCCTCCTTGGTCCAGATCCAAGATCAAGATATCAGACCTCCCTACTAAATCGCATGTACCTTGGCACTACCTGTATGGTAGAGGAAAAGGTCCCCATGGAGAGTCCTTTATGTCTCGACCTCCACAGAATCCTACCGCTCCTACTCCAAAAATAGTAAATAGGAAGAGGCTAATTTTTGAGGCACTTGATTCAACTCCCCCCACTAATCCTCAACCCGCTCCTCCTACTCCCATTCAAGAGTCTGTTCCTCTGCCAAAAAATGACTATACTGGACACTCCTATGGCTGAGCAAGAGCCTTTGGTTCCTTCACAACCTCCAGCATTCGGTTCAAAGAGTCACAAAAGCCGCCTTGCACATGAGCACAAGTTCCAACAAAAGACTCTCATGGCTGAGTAGGTTGCCTTACAAAGGAAGGAAGAGGAGACGACCACCCTTATATCAGGCCCTCCTGATGCGTCCTCCTCTCTCCTCCCCTTTTCTTTCATTCAACCTAGCTTTGTATCGATTTCTATTCTCATTGTGAGTATGAATGCACCTGACCCTAAAAAGGTGCAGGTATTCAATGCTCCTTTGGTGGAGCCGCCTCTATTGATGTCCCTTATAGATGTCCAACCTTTCCTGAAACCCATAGATATGATGAACACTTCGGTCATATCTATTGTAGTTCTCTCCTCTTCCTCTTCCTTTGATCTTCTTGCCTTGTCTATGTGGAGTTTTCATTCTACAATGAAACAAAAGACCTGGAGAGTGGTCCTTCCAGAAATGGAGGACGAAAGAGGAGCCCACCTTCTCTGAATGGTGGTCCTGTGTTGACTTGTTCTATCCTAGTGATAGAACCAATCCTGGCTTCCCCTGAGTTTGTCATTTCTCTCGAATCACTCAATGAGCCTAGTGGTGAATCTCGAGCACAACCTTCTCCATTCATTGAGGTAAAACATGGAACTCGTATAAAGTGCATGTTCAACTCTTTGGATGAGGTTTTGGCCTTGTCGGTGATCTTTGTGAAATCATTGACCTTAGCTCCACAAGAGCTCAGTGGAGAGGACTTTGTGGGCCCCTCTTCCTTAGCCCTTATTGTGGGAGGGTCAGACACTCCTTCCCCCTATGACGATCTGGAGTGGGAAATGAATGACCTCTTAGTTGATCAGTGTTAGGAGGAGGCCCCTCTTTTATCTTTAGATTAGTTGTGTATGTGTTGTGATGTGTTCCCCCATGATCATTCTATGTGTTCCTAGATGACCCTTGCCACCCCTATTGGTGCTTGGATATAGGCGTGGTTTTTGTTTCGTAAACCTTCTTCTATTTGTATCATCATTCTTCCATGTTTGTGACTTGATTTTTGATAAATTGGGGATGATGCGAAGCATTGGGGGAATTTAGGATTCCCTTCCATGTTGACCTAATTTTTTATTTTTACTTTGTATTCTTGTGCATTCTTCACATGGTATGATATAGTAGAGGGTTGATGACAATTCATTTTATATACTATTACTATACATATATATATATTTATGAGCAGTTCTGACCCCAAAATATTAGGCTACCCCTATGCCCTTTGTTCATGTTATATTTTCTCTTTTGATTTTCCTTTATCTTTTTCTCTTCTTTGCTTGAGTTGTCCCTCCCATGTGTGACAACGCCACTTCTACAACACTTTGATTTTTAGAAAATGCACTTGTTGCCCACAAATCTTTTCTCAAGAATCTTCACAAACTTATTTTCACGAATCACATTCTCGACTTGAAACCCTAACGGAACATGTTTCCTTCATCAGAGGTTCATAAAGAAAGAACTTGAGAACCTTCCTTCAAAGTGGGAAAAAATTTTACCTTCCCCTCACATGGGGGCATATTATTCCTTTCAAATTCCTTAATGAAGTGAACATCTTTCAAAAGGATTCCTTGATGATGAATCGATTCGAGAAAGAAACATCTCTATCGTGCTTTCGAACAACACATCCCTTTAGTGGACCCCTTCTTCATGCTAGGTTCATGAGGGACCCCTTTAAAAGTTTTCCAACTTATTGACAGTCTGTGTTAATGTCTGCTTACTTTCCTACATGACCGCTTTCTCACATGTTCTATCTATGGGTAAACATGTCGCTTTATGGGTGCACCTGTGAAGCCACTTTTTGACTCTGCAGAGTCCCCTTTCCTTGGGTTTCCTCCATGTGAGAGATCATGGGTGATACCTCCCTACTAATCTGTAGGTCTATAGGGTGCTTCTTCTAAGCTTCCTCTATGTGAGAGATCTTGGTGGTGGATCCCCTGTAGGTCTACGGGTTCAAAGGGAACTTTTTCTTGGGTTTCCTTCATGCGAGATATCTTGGGGGATACCCCCCTACAAGTCTGCACGTGTGTAGGGTTCTTTTTTGGGTTTCCTTTATGTGAGAGATCTTGAAGGACACCTTCCTTGCAAGTCTATGGGTTTGTAGGGAACTTTCCCGGCTTCCTCCATGTGAGAGATCTTGGGGGATGCTTCCTTGCAGGTCTATGGTTCTGTAAGGTGCTTTTCTAGGTATCCTCCATGTGAGAGATCTTGGGGGACACCTTCCTTGCAGGTCTGTGGGCCTGTGAGGTGCTTTCTTCATGGGGCTTCCTTCATGTGAGAGATCTTGGGGGTTTCCACCTTACAGGTCCATGGGCTTGTAAGACACTTTCATTCTTCAACTTCATAGTTCTATGGGGCTATGAAGTCCTTTTCTTATCCTGCACTCTCAAGTTCGCTAGATTGCAATCTGCTTCCTCAATGGTTCAGGTATACATTTCTAACTCTACTACTTCTCTGACGTACTTTATTGAAGCTCTCATTAGTATTCATACTCACTAAAGTGGGGGAAAAATGTATAGGTGAGAATTTGCACCCCTTATGCAAATTCCCCTTTTATACTTCCTCACCTTAGAAAACCAAATTCAAAGGTGAAAATCCACATCAACCCACTGCCTTTGTTCCACTTGGCATCTATTTTGTCAATTGACATAAGAATAATTGTCGAGGATGCTTGCATAGTGTGTAGATGCCCGTGTGGTGCACTTAAGTCCCTAATGGATTCCTGCATTTGAAGCCAGTAGAGGCATTACACTTCCCATTGGGGTTGATTTGTAAAGCCCCTCTTCGACCAACCGACCTGAACATGGCTGTTGTTCTCATTCTCCCTTCAAATTCACTCTTCCTTCATGCATTTCATCTTTTTCACATCCTCTACACAATCTCTTCAAGCACTCTCCAAGCATTCTAGCATTCACTTCTTGCATTCTAAGCCCTCTAAGCATTCCATTTTGCTCTCTACACACTTTCTCAAGCATTTTCTTGCATCCATCACTCTTAAGCAACACTTTGCACTCCATAGCAGCAACAACAACACTCCATCAACTTTGTAGAGAAAGTGTGGAACAACGCCATTGTAGTAGGGGCTTGAGTCCTCTCATTTTCTCCTCCATTTGCTAGTGTGCTCTTAGTGAAGGTGGTAAGCTTTTCAGTCTTCTCCTCTACGATTTGGTTTAGTAGCATAATACTATTGTAGTAGTGTTATTGTATTCTTTTCTTTCATTCTTCCTTTATCACACTTTTCTCCATTATCGCTATCTTGGTTGTCCATGGAGGTGGAAATGCCAAAATGAGGGTCTAATTGAGGCAAGCCCCTATACAACCACCTAACAATTTTCCTCTTTCTTGTGTGTAGGTGAACGTGCTTTGTGGAGCTAGCTGGTGAATAGGCTCTTTTGTGAGATCATTTTTGTCACCCTAGCTCTAATCTACTTACTTTATCACATTCATTTATATATTTCTTACTTCATAGTGTTATTTTGTTCCCTTAAAAACCATTAGCTAGGCCATCAACCTATTTTTTGGCGGTTCACATTGTCTTTTAGGTCCTCTAGTTGTACAGACACCAACGCACCTAAGAGAGGCCAATGCGCCATGTTTTTGTCCCGAAACCACACTTTCATCCTCGGGCAAAGAGCTACCTGAGGCACAGTGTTAAACCCAAAAATTAGTTCGTCTAGCCCCATTCTGAGTTTTGGGTCTACAGAGTGATTGAAGGACCTTATAGTCCTCATCATTCTTGTCCCTCATCTCTAAACACCCCTTTAAGCTGAGGTAAGTTAGGGAAACCTTCCGCTCTTGGCTCTCTGCAAGCTAGGGCCTTGAACGTGGTTATTCCCTCTCTCTTACAAATAGTATATATTATATATTAATATTTTATTATTATATTGTTATATATTTTTTAATATTATTATAGATTAATATATATTGATATTATCATACATATTATATATTATATTAATAGTATATTAAATATGTATTAATATCATTAAATATTAATATTATATTATATATATTAATATTAATATTATTATATGATACATATTATATATTATATATTATATATATTATGTATATTAATATTAATATCAATACATATATGAGATATTTTAAAACATAAAAATGCTCTCTAAAAGAGATAACCATTTTGGAGAACTATGCATAGCTCTCGAAAATGGATATTCATTTTGAAATATCTGTTTTTTATAACTATATAAGTAAAAAAAGACAACTTTTCTCATTATTCTTTGTCATTGTTGGTTGAGCATGGGGAAGAGCAACAAAAAATGGATATCCGCTAAAACAAATATCATTTTTTGCCTTCTAAACCAATTTTTTCTTGCAATTTCTCCAATTTCATCAACAAACAACCAAGGTAAGTTAAAATTCATGTTGCTTTGGATGATTTTAATTATTTTATATTTTTTTAAATATATATATTAGGTTTTTAAAAATATTTTAGCAATTAGTTTAAAATTATGTTAGTTTTAAAAATTGTAATTTTAAATAGGGTTTAAATGGAACAAATTGAAAGAGAAAACCCTCATCCACCAAACCCTCCAATTTAGTATTTAATTGAAATAAATATTATTGAATTGACAAAAATTACTGAGAGATACCATAACCACCAACATTTGCGATCAGTAACACCTAATATAGAGGCCATAATTAGTCATGTTCAAGACATCACTAGGTAACATTCTTTGTTTAATAGTGGAGAGATGTGAAGAGATTGGAATATGCAAATGATTTAGGGTATGATGAGATTAAAAAATTAGAAATATCTAAAGCTGATTTAGCCCAATATTTTATGAACCCAAAAACTGGACTTGTTGGTTTACAAAAACCCTTTTTTTTCTTAAAATGGTGCACACATGAGGGCATAACTGCAAACTTTTGGGATCATTGATGGATGGTGTTTGATAAACCACCCAACAAGAATATCAATGTACCTCTTTATTTTCTCCACAAATTATATGAGGAATTTTTTTTACCCAGACATGTCAACTATTTTGATTTCAAGCATTTTCAAGGAGTAGGTATGGGAATGCCCCAAGATAGACCTAGGGCAATACGTATGATGCGATGTCCCTATGTTCCCCCACCTCATCTTCCTTCCTAACCTACAACACCCCATCCATACATTTTTTTCGATGCAACCCAACATAGTCTCTTGGCCATACACTCTTTGACTAGTCCTTTGATTATATAGTACTTAGCTTGCCTAGCTACCTAATAGTGATACTCCTTGTGCTTCAGTTGATGCTAGTGCAACATAATCATCTCAAAATATTTGTGTGCCTCATCAATGTAGTACATGCAACCAAATATGTATAATTCCTATGGGAGATAAGGATGAACCTCCCCTAGACACATCTGAGTATGAGGTGCATGATGTGTCACCTGGAGGAGATAAGGAAGTAGTGCATACTATAGATGCAACAAATATGTGTGAGGGAGGAACAAATGCAACGCCCTCCATGGTTGGAGATGAGGAGTAGAAAGAGAAATCTTTTTCAAAGGTAAAAGTTAAATTTATTTCATAGTGCATTTCATTTAAATTTATTATAATAAATAGTACATGTTACTAATGTATATTTAAGTGGGATTGAACAGTTGATGATCGAGGATGAGATTAGATATGTGTATCACATTGAATATAGCCTAGAAACATTGGTATAATTTTTTGTACATGTAATTTTTTTTTATTGTACACATATCATTTAAATTATGTTTAGTTAAATACATACTAATTTATCTCTTGATCTTATTTTACTTTTGCAATGTGCTCCAAATGTGACTGATGCGACACCTTTTACCATGACGAGTTCTTCTCAATCAATCTCAGTTGTATCACTGATTCGGGTATATAGTTTTTTTTATATCTAGTAGATATATAAGTTTCTAGATATATATGTAGATATATGTTTAGTTTATGTTTTTTTGTCAACAATTATATATTGATTTTGTCAATTTTATTTTTCTTCATATAAAGTATGCCCCCATCCACATATGTGGATCCTTTACCAAGACATTATGGTAGGACTCCTAAGAATCCTAAGGGACCATCATTTGTCGAACATATTTCAACCAAATAACAGGTGCTTGATGTAATTAAGAATTGAATTTGACTTTAATTTATAGTTTAGTATAGTGATTAGATGCTACTTTGAAAGTTATAAAAAATAGTAGATAAGTTTCTATTTATTAGCCTTTGTTATTTACCATTGAGCTAATTAATCTAATTTGTGGTTCAATTTTTTTTTATGTAGGAAACTTCTCATCCATTAGGTGGTGTGAATAGGCTAGGTTTTGATGATCCACTACAAGATTAAGATTTTCTTGACATGGCATAGCCATTTGAGATAATTGTATATATAGACCATGAGATGGAATATGCCACATTTTGTAAATATTGTTTTCAGTTGTCATACATGCCAAATTTATATATGTACATAGATATCTACTCTACACTTTTATATATAAAAATCGATACTCAACACATTTTGTTCATTATGTGCATGGTTTTCTATTTTTATACTTAAAATTTGAATGTATAATCACTTTAGATTGGTTGAGATATAATGGATAACATGTTGTATCTATTGATTTCTTGCAATCTTGCACTTTGATAGTTTATGAATTACATATCATTTCACTCATGTTATAAGCTACTATTAAATTTAGTTTCCTTGGAAAACTTCACCAAATTTGATCCCTTTATTGTTAGTCTCTATGGTTGCAACATCCTTTACCCTTTGATTCCTTTACTCGTTAACATCCTTCATTTGTATAGTTTCATTTTGGAATTTATCCTTTCAATAAAGTTAGATTTCCCCTTTAGCAATGATGGATATTTCAATTTGAATTTTCCTTATGAAATTAGTGCATCAAAACAAATGATATGGAATGAAAATTTTGGCACAATTTTGGCATAATGCAACATGAATAAAATAGAAATAGAGCATACCATGTACTTCATTTATAATTCATTAAAAAATAACATATTTTCATTAGGAAAGATTCAAAATAATGTTATAAAAGTAGTCCATAATAACCTTAGTCCATATCTTCCCATCCCAATTAATCCAACCCAAACCTTAATTCATTCTTAAACTATGAAATTAAGCCTAAATACCCTATTCATTCCAAATTAAATCAATCTAAACCTTCAACCTAGACACCAAAAATATAATCCCTATGATAATGGTTATCCATGGTTTTCATGAAGACACCATTGATGATATTATTGAGCTTTTAGTTATGTTTATTTGATGACTAACTTGATTTTGTTGAGATTTTTTTTGTGGGATTAAGCTTTATCACTTTGCATCCAAGATCTATCTTGTATTGTCCAAAAATACACTTGATTTTCCATCCAAAGTTAAAAATTAGGTGAGATGTTAGATTCACCATTATTTGCTACTACTATATATTCATATATTATTGACAACATCAATTATTTGATTCACTCTAGGCTTGGGATTTCATATGTCATTGGTATGCTCTCTAGTTATGTAGGAACCTCATGAACTAAAATAGAAGGAAAACTACTAGTTCGTCACTATACTCAAGGAACTTGTTAAAAGAAACATCTGCATTATGTAATTAGAAAGACACTCCCAAAGCTAATCAAAAAGTGGTTGAAAAGCTACATAAAAGTATTCAATATATTGAAAAGTTCTCTATCCAAGAAATGGATGTTGTTGTCCTTAGGGTTGATGAGGGAGCAACTTCTCCAAAGCGTAAAGTAAAAGATATGAAAAAGAAGTCAAAATATTATGAAAAGGAATAAAAGATTGGTGTTTTTCTAAGGGATGATGAGAGAGAGATGCACTCTAAAAGACAAGTCAAAAATATTCATCATTGCTTGAATATTAAGTAGGTGCCAACATGAACCAATGTAGGAATGTTTCAATGATTTTGATGTGGAAATATATACATGCAACATTGATGAGCATACATAAGTAGGTGCATACACATAATATTTGTTAGTCTATGCATCTTTTCATCATAATCATCATTAAATGCATACATTCAATAGACATGATGGTGATTACACACACATGTGACATTTTTCAACATACACATGACATTCATAATCATCATGACATCACATACATTCTACCATTAATATAAACAATAATGCATGTATATAATTTTTTAACCATGATAATCATTAATAGAACTAATAATGCCCATATAATTTTATTGATGTCCTCATGTACAAATACATCAATGCATCTTGTTATCAAACTATCATACAAATACACAAATAATATGTGCCCCTGATATCCTTGCTATGTAACACATATCTCAAATGTTAAAAAAAATACACTAAGTAAAAGTAATTGAACAATGAAAGCAACATGAACCCCAATGTTGGATGCATTACTAGTCATCGAACCTCATTTCCTACTAAAATATTTTGTTGAGAAATTCCTACATATAAATATTAGAAAAGTAATGGTTATAAACTACATGAACAACAAAGTCAATTGATCATTCTTTGAAATCAAATTCAAGATTATAAATGGGGAGATTAAAGTATATGAAGAAGATACCTCCTTATGAATTACATTGAATATGTCCAAAGTGTTGAAGAAAAATGTTATAACTTTTGTTTTGAATCGATTCTTGATGCAATAGTATTGTCCACCAAAATGACCTACATTTGTTAAGAAACATAAACTTGAACCTACTTTTGACTCAACAATGGTTAAAATCAAACAGGAATATTGGAAAATGCAAAAATTATAAAAAATTTAGTAATTTTGACAAATGGGAAACATGGACACATCGAAATAGGTAGGTAAATACTAAGGAATGTATCTTTTCATTGCCCAAGTCACCCAATCATTCTGGGGTGCTCTTTCTGGGGTAGTCTCTAAAGAGCTCTAACTACAAAAAAATGTCAAACTTTGACGAAGTCATTCTGGGAGCTCATGGTGCATACAAATGCTTTGTCTAGACCTATAGCTAGATATTGAATCCCTTCAAACAAAAATCTCTCGGTTTTGGTCAAATCAACACTATTTGTGTGTACTAGTGTCAAATGCATTCTTATGAAAAATGTCAGTGGAAAGCAGTGCAAAAATGGAAAGAAGCAATTTATTTTGTGCATCATGGAGCGAAACCAAGTATACCAACACATCAAGGTGGGAAGATAAATTCTATGAAAGGCCGAATTTTACTACCAAGTCCCCTTGTGATTCTAGAGTGCACTAATTTGGGGTAGTATTAAAAGTGTCATAAGAGCAAAAAAATGCAAAATTATTAATTTTTTTAGTATTTTTGACAAATGGCCAGTATGGAAATGTCGAGGTAGGTAGATAAATAATAGGGAAGGTCTCTTTTCATTACCCAAGTCACCTGATCATTCTAGAAATTGTAAACTTTATGGTATTTTTGATAAATGGGTTGTATGGATGCATCAAGGTAGGCAGTTAAATACTAGGGAAGGTCTCTTTTTGTGTTGGAAAAATGTGTCTCAACCTTGCAATTACATAAGGCACTATTAATATGTCAGTACGAGGGGTGTGGGGCAGTACTCCCCACAAGGGGTTTAGAGGGATCATCCCCCCAATGGGAGGTCTAAGAGCCATGTGCTTTGATAGGGGCTTAGGGGAAGTGCCCCCAAAAGGAAAATTTTATTATTGTAAATTTGGACCGTTCATCATTAGGTTATAAATCTAACGATTGATATTTTATTAGCTCGACTTTCCTTAGAAGGAAACCCTATTTTATGAGGGAATTGTATTATAGTTGTGTATTGTGATGTATTTTGAGATTTTGATAGTGGTCGTGTTGCCTCTAGATCTCTAGTTGGTGATACTCTTATGAGAAGCTTGCTTTGGAAGTATATTGTAATCTTTATGATTTCTAAATAAAATATTGGGCAACTTTGGGAGTGTGATGTAGCAGCATCCAGTGGTGTAGGGCAATCTTGCATCACCCAAAAAAAATGTTTTCTTTATTTTCTTTAGTTCTTTTGAGTCCCATGATGGCACTTAAGAGATATAAGATTGCCAGGTGTAAAAAATAGCAAAAAATGGGCACTTACTATTTTTAGTAAGTTGGCCTAAATGAGCTTGTATGGATGTGAAAATTTACCCCAAGGAGCAAAACTATAAAAAAAATCCGGTTGCAAAAGAATCACCTCAATACTCTGCACGGTTTGGGAGAAATTAAAGTTTTTGTCCCAAGAAATTTCTCCAATGCAACTTCAAATTCAGATATAAAACTTTAGAGGCCCCAAAATAGCTCAAAAGGTGGTTAAACTAACCTTTGGTCAATTTGAGTATTGTAGAGCTCATTGAGAGCTTTCCAACGATATGCAATAATAGCAAATTGGGCACCCGGATCAAAAGTTATGGCCTCGCAAAGTTGGTCCTCTAAAAAATGAATTTCATAAAAAAAATTCTTCCTATGCCAGAAATCAAACGGTAGGAATTTTGGCACCAAAACAAAAGGGGTGATGCAATCACGGTAGGAGGTTCCTCAAAGAGAACTATCTAGATTGTGCAGCAAGAGCCACACAACGAAAGCAACACCAAAAATGGAGGAAAAAATGGAGATCAAAACATTCTTATTATCTAAAATCTCAATTACAAATAGCTGGCGACATCCGGGCTTACAGATTCAGCTCACAGGCCTGATACAACATTCCTATATGCTCCTTAACATGAGCAAAAATCTTACTTATCAAATCTACATTAACCTACTTAATCGATCCCCCCTTTCCCTTCTAATGATCTATTACAAGCTTTATATCATATCTGTAGATCTAGAATTTTCTGCATCGGCCAAAGATTATTACAATCTCCAATGAAATAAAATGTAATGTGTGCATGAACAGGTCGGTCTCAAATTTGAAATACTCCTTGGTGAATGCATAGGATGAAGTGTGGACCTATAATTAAGGTTGGGAGCACTCCATGAAACAATTAAAATCACACTATCAGGATTCAAAAGTTATGGGAAGGTTCCACAAGCAATCAAACTAGCCGTTAGGTTTGAAAATTATTCTGGTGCCAGTTCAAGAAACTTCCACTAAATCCAGAAGCGATAACTTGCCGGAAAGCAAACCGATCGATCTGAAATCTTGGAATAAGGAAACTAAGCATGTCCATGATGTAAACATAGATCTGTAGGGTCTGGTGAGAAACTATGATGAAACACTGAATCTTCCAATTTGAACTGAACAAGAACAAACTAAAATGAAAACATTTTTGGTTGATGCAATATTGCCAAGAACCAAGGATGCTTCTGCATCAAGGGGAAGTTTGAACTTTCTACAATATTCTAAGGCAGTTATTGGGGAAAATAAAAAGGGTTAAGTGGGGGTTGTAGAAGGGGGCCCTGATAGTGCATATTGTGGCTCCAAATGGTATATTTTCTCTTTAGAGTTGATTTTGTTGTAATGAATCAAGCCCATGAGGCTGTAGCATGTAAGCTTTGAATATATAATTTCATTTTCTGAAATAATTGAAAGAGAGTCATTTTTTTTCTCGCATCTTCTATGTTGGTATCTATTGTTGTGATTTCTATGGGTTTTGGGTGGTGTGGCCCTCATCAGAGTGTGGGGTTTTTATCCTAAAAGGGTTTTCCTCAAGTAAATCATTGTGTTGTGGTATGCATGATATTTATGTTTATTTTTGTTTAAGTTTCTATAATTGTTAAAGATCTGTAAATTTTTTGCATTATCCTCCTCTCGAGACTAGTGTAGGAAGTTGTTCTACTATCTTAGCTTCCTTATATTTTGTTGTCGAAGTCACCAGATTATTCTAGGGTGCTCTTTCTGGGGTAATCTCTAAAGAGCCCTAAAAGCAAAAAATTGTCAAACTTTGACGAAGTCATTTTGGGAGCTCGTGGCACATAGGAATGATTTTTCTAGACATATAGGAGGATATAAAATCCCTTCAAACCAAAATCTCTTAGTTTCAGTAAACTCAACACCATTTGTGTATTCTAGTGTCAAATGCATTCTTGCAAAAAAATATCAGTGGAAAGCAGTGCAAAAATAGAAAGAAGCATTTTTTTGTTTTGTCCATGATGGAGTGAAACCAATAATACCAACACATCAAGGTGGGTAGGAAAATTCTATGGAAGTCCTTATTTTTCTACCCAAGTCCCCCCATGATTTTGGAGTACAATAATCTGAGGTAGTCTTAAAAGTATCATAAGAGGAAAAAATGCAAAATTGTTAAATATTCATTATTTTTGGAAAATGGAAAATGTGGACATGTTGAGGTAGGAAATTAAATGCTAGGTAAGGTCTATTTTTGTTACCCAAGTCACTCGATAGTTCTAAGGTGCTCTTTCTAGGGTAGTCTCTAAATATTCTTAAGAGCAAAAAATGCAAAAATTGTAAAATTTTGTATTTTTGACAAATGGGCAACATGGACATGTCAAGGTAGGCAGGTAAATACTAGGGAAGGTTTCTTCTCATTTCCAATTCACTTGATCATTCTAGGGTACTCTTTCTAGGGTATTCTATAAAGAGCCCTAAAAGCCAAAAATTGTCAAACTTTAATGAAGTCATTCTAGGAGCTCATGGTGCATACGAATGTTGTGTCTAGACCTATAGGTGGATATTGAATCCATTCAAATCAATGTCTCTCGGTTTGGGTCAACTCAACACCGTTTGTGTGTTCTAGTGTCAAATGCATTCTTCCAAATATTGTTAGTGGAAGGCAGTGCAAAAATGGAAAGAAGTATTTTATTTTTTGTTTTGTGCATCATGAGGCAAAACCAAGTATACTAACACATCAAGGTGGGCAGGTGAATGCTATGGAAGGCCTATTTTTTCTACCCAAGCCCCCCCATGATTCTAGAGTGCACTAATCTAGGGTAGTCTAGAAAGTGTTGTTAGAGAGAAAAAATGCAAAATTATTAATTTTTTAGTATTTTTGACATATGGGTAGTATGGACATGTTGAGGTAGGTCTAGGTAAATGCTAGAGTAGGTCTCTTTTCATTTCCTTGTTTTTTTTGAGCTCATTCTTTGTTAAAGCACATAAAATCCAACCTACTATTGAATTGATACCATCATTACCTCATTGTACTCATTACACAATCGTGGATGTACTAATTTGGATCACTTAAAAATATACCTTTTTTCTCCAAAAAACCTACACATAAACAAGTGAATTGTTAAGAATATCAATCTTCAAGACCTATTATAAAGTCAACAATGGTGGATTTATTGTCATAAGCATCATGAACAACAAAGTTTGAACTTTAAAACATTCTCTCAAATCAAATATGTAACTTGAAAGTATATTGATCTACATTAACTATCATGGATGTTTTGATCTATATCACTTGAAAATATACCTTTTTTCTCTAGAAAACCTACATTTTTACATATTAGTTAAATTTTATGTAAAATTTTAATGTAATTTTAATCCAACCCATATGAATAACATGAATCCAAATAAGATGAACAATATCATACCTGTCCCATACAAAAAATGATCCGCTACTCAAATATGCTTGAAGAGTCATCTTTTACCTTCAAAGTGTCCAATATAGCATCATGATCAACACTACTAACTATCCATAGTTGCTTTGTTCTTGGTTTGGCATGATGTCTTCATAAATTCATTTTTTTTTATAGGAAGGTGCAAATACATGATAATGGTTTTGTGTTTCTCATAGTCTTCAAATGCAGGTATTGCATTCTTTCTAATCATATATATTCATAACCAAGTTTTTGAAAAAACAAATGAACATGTAGGATACATGAACCCATCATCATCTATCATTAGTTGTGTTATATTTTTATTTCCTTGTACATATTGTGTCAACCAATAGTTTGATCCCTCTTCATTTTCCTGTGGTGCAACAACTGCATAAACATGTCCTGGCTATAGAAGATCTAAAAGATGGTCATAGTCAAGTGAACTTTCCATTTCATCTTCTAAAGAGGATTATGTTGCAGATAAAGGGGTTAGATACTATGGAATCCATGTATCTACCAACTCACTTGAATTGCATTGATCCCAATCACATTGAATATAATTCTAAAAAAAAAAGCCAAATCTCGTGTCTATATGGTCCATGCACCTACATGTGAGCTTCAAAATGAATCCATCTTTGAAGATTCTCTGATAGTCTAACTTTCCAATTTCTCATGGACAACATCCAATGCACAAAGCAATCCCATTATCAATTCAAGTATGGGACTTCACTGATATGCCTCACCTTCTATTTAATGCAAGAACTCCTAGCCTTTGTGAGAAAAAAATTAAACACCACCTGATCTATTGTGACCCAAATTCAAGACCATGTCAAGCACTTAGAGGATGCAATATCTTACACCAAAACCTATTGGGGTTTCTTAAAATCCCTTCTGAAAAACAACAAGCAAGAGGTTGTATATCTTATGAGGTGGTCCACAAATGCATAAAGGACATCATCTTCCTCTTTAACAAAGAATAGACCTTTATGGAAGCCATTGAACCAAGGACATCTTGGATCTCATAGCTTCCCTTGAATTCATAGATGTGTAGATCCACTCTTATTCCTCCAAACTCCTCAACCTCCCTAAGGACCTACAAGCTAAAAAGTTCACCACCTACCAAGAGTACATGGATAATTGGGCCAAGAAGAAATTAGAAGAACACTTCAGGAAGAACCAATAAAAGTTATAGGAAAAGTGGGAATTACCAAAAGTAGGAGATACAATAATAAAACACACCTATGCCCTAAATGTCTAGAAGGTTCCACATCGAAACTCCCCTTGTAGAACCCACACAAGGTGAAAGTAGTAGACTGCAAAAGGGGAGACTCACTACCACACCTCCCCAGAAAAAATAATCAAAAGAAAAAAATAATAGAGGCCCTACTACAGATGAGTGTGGGGAGAAGAAATCAAAGTGGAGGAAGGAGAAAGCACAACAAGAGGTCTCCGCAAAAATAGTAGATGTAGAAAAGGATGAACAAGCCACTCTAAAGGACACATCCATTCCAAAAGTCTCACCATTCGTAGATGAAGACCAACTATACAATGGATTATTTCAATGGAATTCCTAGATATGACACTTCAAAAATATCCTAACATGGCAATTCCAAATAGATTAGAAAGGGACTTCATAAGGTTTATGGTTGCATCCAACATAATTATGGAGGATTTAATTGATCACTTTCTAGACTCTTTGACCACCACACTAAAAAAGAGAAGGGGGAAAGGAATAAAGAAGAGGAGAGAATAAAAGACTTGGACATTGGGAACTAGCCCCTACAATTACATCTCTATAAAAATAAAGGATAACAGAGGTATAGACCAAAGAGCTCTAGTATAAGTATCTAGAGGTTAGAAAAAATAATAATAGACAAACCAAATATTACTCAAATGGTCCAAGAAGAGATCAAGGAGGCCATAGAAAAATCCTATCAATGACTACACAAGGAAGAAGAAAAATATATAAAAACTTCTTCAGAGCAAGAATGGTCTTGTCATCCTCCACAGAGGAGAGACTAAAAGACTTGCCCATTAGGGAACTAGCCCTTATAATTACACCTCTGTAAAAATAAAGGATAATAGAGGTATAGGCAAAAGAACTCTAGTCTAAGTAGAGGTTAAACAAACTAATGATAGAAAAACTAGATATTACTCAAACAGTCCTAGAAGAGATCAAGGAGGCCATAGAAAAATCATATCAACAGCTACATGAGGAAGAAGCGAAATATAAAAATTCTTCAGAGCAAGAATGGTCTTCTCATGCTCTGCAGGCCAAAACACCTTCCTCCTATACAACCTCTTCTATGTATTCCATTAAGGAAATTTTGGTAAAAAAAATTCAAATCCAACCAGTGGCATCTCCACAGCTACTCCAAATTCCATTAGTGAGATCTTAGGTAGATCTTTAGTGTATCTCACCCCTATATAAATTCCAACTAGGGGACATTCTACAACAAATAGAAAGAGAAGAAATGTTGAAACATCATGTGGAGAACTATGATCAATTGGAAGAGATGGTGAAGGATATCCAAAGCAAGTTCCCATACCTCCAAGGGGACTCATCCCAAACCTTGGCAATACGATTGAAAATTTTGATAGATAGGGTGATCAAGGATACCCAACTAAAAAAGAAGAAAATGAGACAAAAAGTTTAGGAAGAGCACCAAGAGGTCAAAAATGATGAGGAAAGGAAGAAATTTTCTACCGTATACTCTGCCCTAGAGTCCTAGATCAACACATTGAAGAATGTTGAAGGGGATCTTAATGCCCCTTACAAGTTTTGTCTACAATGGCCAACAATGAAAACTCCAATTAAGGCCCAAATGAATTAGTTGGAGGTTTATATAATTCAAAGAGTGATAGTATATAATGTTCTACAAGATGCATATGACCAATCTTGGGTGTAGATAAAAGCACGACATGCCCAATTTCAACATTACAAGATCAAATGGATAAAAGCTAGAACATATTCCAACAACTGAGAGAAGTGCTAATCCTAGTATTAACACACATCACGGGAGTTCTCCAGGAAGCACAACAACTGGCACAAAAGATCCAAATTCCCCAGACTTTTAGAGTGGCTAATACTACAGATCCAAGTCTAGACCCAATAATTGCAATTGTCTAAAACACAACATGGGAGAAATTTTTTGCTAAAATTAGGGGGATATATAGGATATTCTTCCTATAGAGTAGAGTTGACTTGAGGACAAGTAAATATTTTGAAAGGGTGGATGATATTGTTGGCAAGAAAGAGCACTAGTTTAGACACCACCAAGAAAAACCTACTGCATCTTTCGACAAAAAGCTTGTGGACCATAAGATTCAAAAGATACCATCTAAGGTAGGGTTAGGATAGATAGATCATGTCCCATCCCATAGATATATGTATAGGGAAATATTGAATAGCAGAAGAAGGGTAGGCATGTACAAGAATATGTATATATATATCTATTTGTCTGTGTGTGTGTGTGTGTATACATAAATATACATATTGTTGGAAGGAGACACTGCAAATGTTTTCTGGTGTTGTCATTGATGGCAACCCTAGTTAGTTATTTGATCCACACATCAGCATTTGATCATATCGAAAGTCAGATTGAAGTTTAGAATAAAGCATCTGACATAATTGTGTTCATCGATTCATATGAAATTTAATGTTATCAGTTTGAGTTGTGGATCTCAACAAAGTTTTCTTGGTGTATGATCCATGTTATCCTTGAATCTTAGAGCCTCGTATCAATTGGCATGAAAGTTAGAAGATCTGGTTGATTGTTTTTCTATTCATTAGTGCAAGAAGCCTGACTTGGTGAATTTAGCATGTTGTGGATATTCGAGGAGTAATTGTTTAAGTTTTTTGTGTTCGAGCATGATCATTTGGGTCCTCACTATGTTGTGGCCAACTTTGGTGGGTGTACATTGAAAATTAATTGTGATTTGAGCCGACAGTTTGTAAATATTTTCTATTTTGTTGAAGCCAACTTGAAGCGATTAAATATTTAGTAGCAAATATATATAAGTGATCGATTATATCATTTTGATGTATGTACGAAGTGAGTTGGTGTGTGTTGCAAATATCAGAAGGATTGTAAAGAAATTATGCACAGTTTCACTTGAGCAATAAAGGATTTGTGATGCAAAATAAAGCAGAATAGAGCAAAAGAGCAGAATCAGACATAAGGTCAAGAAATCGATTAATGTGCTTAACCGAAACTATTCTCAGCTATTTGTAGATGTTATTTCATAGTTCACCACTCTAGTTGTCTTTTTACATTGATTGTAAGGCAGTGAGCCTTTCTGTTTTTGAGCAATGAGCTCTAGGCAGCGCACTTGAATGCAAGTGCATTCCACATTCACATTTCTTTATACTTTTAACAAGGTATAATCTTGTGGATTGACCTCCACTGTGGTTTTTCCCCTAACAGGGTTTCCACGTAAAAAAAATATTGGTGTTATGTGTGTTTCTGATGTGTTGATTATTTATGCTTTCATGGTTATTAATCAAATATGAGAATAAGGGTTAAAAAGTTTAACAAGTTTGAATTTCTATGACAATTGATTCACCCCCCTTCTCATAGATTAAGGCCTTTGGCCTAGGGGGAGCTATCAAGAAAATTCTTTAAACCCTCTATTGGTAGTTGATACTGGGATATGGATGAGTGCAGTGGTTGCATTGATGATCTACAGATGTTGTTGAAACAATTGGAGAGAGTATTTATGCAGAGTTGAAGGTCTGTAGAACAATTATCTTTCACAAAGTATGGAAACAGGGTATCTAGATGAGTTAGGGAAAAATCATTTATTGCAACAAAAAGTTAGGTGTACGAATGATAAAAGGTCATTTGTATCTTTCATTTGTCACTTTGCACTTTGAGAAGAAGAAGTTTGGAGAGCTCAGAAGTGAAATTTGGTGAAATTTGGTGAAGATTCAAGTGTGAAGGCGATTCGGTAATCAAACCCTAATATGGCGAAAAGGTATTTATCAGGAAACCTTGTGAACTTGTAAATTTGTAAAAATGGCTGCTCCATTGGTAGTTGATATCAAGGATAGAACCCGTCCAAAATTCAAGTGGTATCCTTTCAAATATGTTGAGATAGAACCCTTAGGTGCATTTTCATCTGTTTCATACAATGTCTTGCATATTGAAGACGTTAGGGCATACATTCATGCAAATATTGAGTAGTTAGGGAGGTTGCAGTTGTTGAATTTGTACTCCAATCACCTTGTGGGAGAGGATTTCTATGCTAAACCTAAATTCAAAACATTAGAGGAGAAGAAATTCGCACAGATTGTGAAATTTCCTATGTTTGAAGAAAACGAGTGGGTTCGGTATATTTTGAGCCAAGCTAATGTTGAATTTATGTGGTTGAGTCAACCTTTTTAAGATTACAAAAGAAGCCATAAGCACTATTACTGGTTTAAATTCCTCTGGTGGGTTGCCGATCTTGAAGTTCATGAAGAATCAGACAGTTACTGATGCATCTAGTTCAGTGTTTGATAAAAGAGATATGACAATTGATGATATTATTGAAGTGGATGTTAGATTTTCATCGATGGCCACTGGTTACAAAATCTATCATTCCAGCTGGGATAATTTTGTATCTGGTACAACTATCTATGTACCATATCAGATGGTGAATGAGAATGCAAAGTATGATCTATGTGAGTTACTCTGAAGTCAGCTTATGGAAAATCTTGGTAAGATCAAGAAAGATAAGAATAATTCCTTTAAGTATGGTAATCTTCTATTGTGTCTGTTCTTCTACTTTATGAATGAAGTTCCAAGATTTGGAATAGTACAATGGCAAGCTAATAAACTAGTAGCTATTCAAATTGGAGATATCTTGCATATAGTTGGTGATAGTAATACATGGAAATTTGTTATTTGGGGATATTTCAAGAATTTTCAGAGTGAGATGCAAGCAAGAGAAAGAATTCCTAAGTCTATTGTGGAGAAGTACAAGAACACTATATGCTTTATGGTTGACATTGATCAATGCTTGATGAAAGCTATAGATCCCAGAACGGTCTGAATTATGCCAATGGGCTATGAAGTTGAGGAGAAAATCTTAGAACTATATGCACAACATTTGTTGAGTAAACATCTGGATCCAACAGAAGAGAGGTTCAGAACCTATGAAGAAAAAGATATGCAAGTACATGATCAGTTGAAGAAACCTATGATAGTCTGGAGAGTAAGAAAGGAATTTGAAGCCTTTGCGGAGAGCATGGGTATATCTGCAGAAGTTGTGAGAGAAGCTAGAAGAAAGAGAGAACAAGCTAAAGAAGAGCCTACTAGAATTGAATCTGCTAGTCCGACAGAATCCTCTACCCAATCTAGATCAACAAGGATCTATGCACCCTTATCCAATTCTACAATGAAATCAAGCCCTGTGAAAGCTCAAGTGAAGACATCTGGTAGAGAAGGAAAGAGGAATAAGGATAAAAGAAAAAGAGTTTATGTTGTAGTTGAGGAAGATGAAGAAATAGATTTTGATGAAGAGTGAGAGAAATTAAGCATCAAGGCACAAAGGCAACAACAATCTCTAAGGACAAGCCCTCTAGTGAAGAAGAGAAAGCAAAGAAGAAGATGAAAACTGACAAGCTAGGTATGTCTATAAAGGAAGTTGAGAGAGGAATAATCAAGGATGGTAATCTTAAGTTACTATGTGAATGGTATGACACCTTTGACAGTGTTGGTCAAAGAATTCTTGAAGAAGTAGCAATAAAATATTTGAATACTTTCAATTTGACTCTTGTTGAGATCATGTTTGAGTTCCCTAAGGGACTGTATGATTTTTTTTAAATGAGGAGACTAAATGTAAGAACTGAAGATGAGCAGATGAGAGAGTGCATTCTTGCAGATTTATGCCTGGTGATGTCTATTGAGGAAATGAAGACAATTCTGAATGGTGCTAAGAAGGATTTCAAGAGAAAAAAAAGAGTAAACAAGCTTATGATTGGTCAGACTGAAGAGGTATCAAAAGAAACTGAAAGAATTCTAAAGGAATTTTTGTTAAAGAAGGGCATGTGTAGGATCGTGATGGGCCAAAAAGTGGTGATATGATGGGTATGTGTAGGGTATGTGGTTGACGACTTTTTTTTCACCCAAAATTGATGAAACGAAAAGGGTTTTTAAAGGAAATTCTCAGATTTCCACCAATATAAATTATGGTTTACTTTGAATCTAATAAAAAATTATTATTCATTTTGTATTTGAATTATGACTAAAGTCCTAATTGATAGGCTGATTGAAAAACATCTATAGATTTCAAACGGTATCACATTTTTTGAATCTGAAACATATGTCACATTCTATGCTTTACATACTATAGGATTAAAAAAAAAACTAATGAATTTCATGAAGTTTTGACCAAGTTAAGGTGGTCAGACATACAAATTTTTTTATTTTTTAAAAGTTGTAATAAAAATTCATAATTAATTATTTACTTGGAAAAAATTATAAAAAAATATGCATCACATTAGGAAATGAGTCCTCTACTTATATCTAAAATATTAGAAAAAAATATTATAATTTTATTATGGTTAGGTGGTGAGACAGACACTTCCTTCTTATTTTTCCCTAAAATTTAAGTACAACGCATTGAAATTTCAAATTTTCACCAAATAGATTTTTAAAAAAATAAACCTAATAGTTTATAAACTACATTCAATTTTCTTCAAATTATATTGTTACATATTTTTGAAATAATATAGATAACTTATTCAAAATTTTACGTCAAGTTGCCTAACTCTGATTTTTTTGAATTTTTTTCCACTTAAGGGCCTATTTTTTTCATGATGATCCTGCACATACCCATAACATATTCAATGTTGTTTTTGAAGAAGGTCATGATGTCGATATTGCATCTAGTCCAGTGGTTGAAGAGGTAAAGGAAGATATAGTCGAGGACACTCAGATTCCTCTTGATGTGCATGATACAAAAGCTTCTATGGAGACTGAAGTTCCTAAAGTTGTGACAGCTGAAGAAGTTGAAATTCCTAAAAACAAGCAAGAATTTGTAGCTAAGGAAATAGTGTTTGAAGAAAATAAGGTTGAAGTAAAGGAAGTTCTTGTGGAAGCAAGAGACACTGCAGAGGAAGTGAAGAAATTTCTAGAAGAGCAACAGGAAGAGTTTTACCTTGAATTGGGTGAAGGTCCTATTAATTTGGCTACTTTGTCTCCGATTCAGAAATTGAAAGTTGCATCATTTGCTCAGGCGAAGGCTAGGGAAGAATTGTTGAAGTCTCACGTTGAGGATAGTGAGCTATTGAGTCTTAGTGTAAAACCTCGTCCTGCAACCTAGAGGATGATGCAACATTGCAGAAGCACAACTAATTTTTTTTTCTTAAAAAGAGTAACAATGACGAGTGAAGTAAACTACTCTAACACATACATCCTCTAGGCCACACAACGTGTCTACATGTGAAATTCCAAACTTACAAATTATTCTAAAACATATTACATGGAATTAACTCATGATAACAACATACAAAAAAGTAGTAATCCATTGCAAATTAAGTCTAACACATAGAAATGTAATGAGCATATTTCCACAAATACAACACTAGATATAAACCAAATATAACCCATTTAATCCAACTATAAATAAATCATACTTAATGTTACAATTACATCACAAGGGTTCTCTTCAATACAAATGAGGATTACAATTACATAGTGTCCATAGTTACAATGAGAAAGAGAAGTACAAATCCATAGAACCACACGAGCTCCTCGAACAAGAAGATCCCGCCATCACGAACAGGATAAGAACTCAACAGTGTAAGGTGCACACCACCTATCCATATGGTACCCGTAAGCCCAACGCTCATGCTAGGAGATAGTAACAGGTAACCAAGACAACCGACTACCTCTAACACATGAAAAGTACAAAACCACACTGTACTAGTAAATACAAACATAGGGTTACATTGCTTCCAAAATCACAGAATCAAGAACAACCACTGTACAAAACAAATGACTACTGTCATAGGAGGAGTGTCATCACAAAGGTTGCATTGGTTATCCTAAGGATATCTTCCTAGGTCCTGGCCCCTATCTTGGGTTATCTTGGTAACCTCTTACGAACTTCGGCCCCACATGCACACCAATGCAAAATCAATTATCTTTCGAGAAGACAAGATAATGATCTTTCCATTCTAGGCCTTTCTAACTCATCTCAAGTCTAACACAAGCCCTTGAGCCAATGAGTGAGGCTAATTATCAAGTTAAATATGTTAACTACCCATTCCCCTAAAGTAGGTTATTTAGTTTCCACTGATTACACTAACTTCCACACAAGTTATCCTGGAACCACTTTGTGTCCTGACCCTCGTTGAAAGCCACTCCCCTATCGACAACACATAAACTCATACTATGCCCAAGGGTAGATAGTGCACTAAAACTAACAACAAATAACCAACACACCTCAAGAGGTAACACATCCCTACAGATGTCCAATACTGAATCCCAATACATGCACTACCCAAGGAAATCTCAAAGGGTGAACTAAGGTTACAACATCCCCTTTCCCAAATTACATCTCTGGAAAACTTAGATTTTCACAATAACAAATACTTCCCCCCGTTACACAAATATAGTAACGCTTGAAATTAAAATAAACAACTATTGCATTTAAATTCACTACCATTCAGATTTCCTAAATCCAAAACAATCAATTTCGTATATTTACAATGCACCATTTAAATATGATTCCAACTTACAATTCAACAGTGAATTAAACTAAAATAGTCAATTATTTCAATTAAATTAATCATGCTTGTAAACATTTATTGAATTACTCACGCATTAAATAAATATATTATATATATAATTAAATATAATTATATATAGATATAAATATATTATTTAATTATAAAATTAATTATACTTTTCCCAAATTCCATTTTAAATTAATTACAATACAATTTCCAACAATATATATATATATAATATACAAAATATATATTATAAATAATATATATCTTATATAATATATATATATATATATATTTACAACATATATATATATATATAAATATTTTATTTCCTAACAATACTAATTAAAAGCCCAACTCAAAAAATAAACAGACACACAATACGAAATCTGTGTGGCATCTACAACCGTATGAGATTGTACTGGGTGCGTTGGCCACAACCACTCCCACATGTGGGGTGTGTTGTGGGTGAGCAGCGTTGAGCGCTGCCTCCCACAGCGTGCCTCCCATATGGGCAGCTATGGGAGCAAGCCCCAACCTCCCATATACACGCATTCACTACATTTTAAAAACAAATGCATATATATTTATTTTATGAACAATTTCACTAGTATTTACAAAATCTGTCATCCAACGATTTCTTACAATTGAAATTACAGTGGTTTAAAATAAATTTAACACATTTATATATAAGATATATATGTATGTGTACATATACATTTCAATATATATGTACATATATATATATATATATATATAAACAAATTCAAACATTGATTCAAATTGGGCAAAAAAATTACACAAAAGAAGTTTTCTATAGGAAAACTTAGAGATTTCATTTTCCCAAACAATTAAAATGAATTGAGAACCCAAAACAAAATGAAGGTCTTTCTATAGAGATGTATAATTTCCTTTTGTTTCAATCTATTTCAAATGATCAAATTAAAATAGAGGACTTAAATTGTTTTCTACAGAGGTTTAATTTTCACGACAATTGTCTTTTATAAAACCAAAAGCTTCTACAGTAATGAAAATTTCTTTCTAAACTTTTCCAAATTGCATTACAGTAATATAAACAACTTTTCAATTCAAAATTCACAAAAACAATAAAGGAACCTGTTCCAGAAGAATTGTTGCCTTGAGAATTGTTACCGAGCTTCTCTGTAACTTCAAATTGCCAATGTTTCCAAAGCTTCCTCCAGTAAAATTGCCTCTTTCCAGAAAACACACAATACCACAGCCAAGAATTCTACAACAAGATTCTAAAATAAAATCCTCAGAGAGATCCCCAATTTCCTCACCAATATTTCAACAAAAACTAGAACTCTTTCATGAAACAACTTTCATTCCTTTTCACCAGTCTTTTTCCTCTCAGAATCAATTTTCAACAATTAGATAACAAATTCCTAACTCACAGTTATCCCAACAAAATATCTTTTCCCTCAACCACCACAGATATTTTCCAACCACATGCATTTACAAAAATAAACAATTTATATATTTCAACAAATTTAAACAATCTTATTTATTTAATTACCATATAATTTAATAATTAAAATTACCTAATAACATAGCTAAATTAAATTTATTTATTCTAAAGCTTCCACAACAATAATTCCATTCATTAAATATTTAATCAAACACACATTTAATCTACAAAATTAAACTTGCACAATAATAAAATACCCAAAACAACAAAGATAAGGGATACGACCCAAACTCAAACTGACGACACACTGTACTAGCTATAGGTATGACCAGGTAGCCCGTTACTATCTCCCAATCATTATTGTTGAGTAGTGGACACGCTCGGACCTGTGAAACACGACACGAAGCTGTTATCCTGTACCTGCAAACCTACAAACAAGAAAACATCGTACATGTATCCATATAATAAAGCATACACACCATGAAGAGAGAATCGTGAAAATCATAGGGCACTTGCAAGCAAGTGATGCAATACCATTCTCTTCACCAATACAATGTCACATCAACTAATAAGATAATTTATCAATTAAACTACAATAAGCATATATAGCAATGTCATCACAACTATGCATCTATGCAATCATCAAGCATATTAAACATAATCACCATGCATATAATGTATCATCACATCCATATAGTCTATCATCGCTCCACTGTCAACAATAAAACAACCATAACATAAAATAAGGTCTAACAAAGTATCTAAGCTATCAAGAAAAACATAACAAAACGAAGGGGTGTCACACTTGCATCTGGCATCTTGGCAAGAATCATGCCTTCTCATGTTAAGGATCCATCTGGTTCTCCCTCCAGTGAGTTGAAGAAGCTTATTAATTTTGTAAGTACTCATTTTGAGTCCCTTGAGAAGTTCAATAGGGTAAAGTGCATGATTGCTAATGACAAATCATTATTAGCTAGACTTGTGTGAAGAATATTCAAAGTGCACTATCTGAAGGAGGAAAGATCTATAAGTCATGTTTATCTTTGTCTAAATTTACTATGGACAATGAGAAGAAGATTAAGGATCATGAGAAATAGTTAGCTGATATTTTTGAAGCCTTTGATCCTTTAACTGCTTCCGTTGGAAAGAAAGAAGGTCAGGTTATATCCCTACTTGACAAGATAAAGAGTTTGAAGCATGATAATGATAGAATTGTGGAAAGAGCATGTGAACTTAGAGGCCTAATTGGTCCGAAGATGGAAATAATGTTGAGTGCATTGAAGGAAGCACAAGAAGCTTTGGCGGTGAGTGATCTAGTGAACCTTGAGTTTGCAGAGATGCAATCTTATCTATTCTATGGTCACATGACTATCTTGGAGAGTCTCAAGAAGAGTTGGGACACTAGTTTGAACCTGTTGAAGAATTTTTTTGTAGATCTATTCAAGTTTATGTAAGTTAGTGGAGCAAGTTTGTACATATGCAGTTTGTTCATAGAAGTTTTTGTTTGATGTTTGGTATGCAGATTCCCCATATTTGCCATTGATATCAAAGGGGGAGAATGGGACAGTGAAAAATGCCTTAATCATCTTAGGGGAGATGTATTTTTGAAGTTTTGAAGGTTGGAAATGTAATTCATGTTGGTATTGATCCGACACTTAGTCATTTTTCACTAAGTGTTGCCATCAATGCCAAAGGGGGAGATTGTTGTTAAGAGACACTGCAAATGTTTTTTGGTGTTTTCATTGATGGCAACCATAGTTAGTTAATTGATCTACACATCAACATTTGATCATACCAGAAGTCAGATCAAAGTTTTGTAATTATTTGTCAAACTAGAACAGAGCATCCAACATAATTGTGTTCATCGATTCATATGAAATTTTATTTTATCAGTTTGAGTTGTAGATCTTAGGGAAGTTTGTTTGATGCATGATCCATGTTATTCTTGAATCTTAGAGCCTCGTATTGATCGATGTGAAATTTAGAAGATCGGGTTGATTGTTTTTATGTTCATCAGTGCAAGAAGGCCGACTTGGTGAATTTAGTGTGTTGTGGATATTAGAGGAGTAATTTTTTAAGTGTTTTTGTGTTCAATCATGTTGATTTGGGTCCTCACTATGTTGTGGCCGAATTTGGTGGGTGTGCATTGAAAATTAATTATGATTTGAGCTGAGAGTTTGTAAATATTTTCTATTTTGTTGAAGCTGACTTGTAGCAATTAAGTCCTTAGTAGCAGATATATATATAAGTGATCGATTATATCATTTTGATGTATGTACGAAGTGAGTTGGTGTGTGTTGCAAATATCAAAAGGATTGTAAAGAGATTATGCACAGTTTCACTTGTACAATAAAGGATTTGTGATGCAAATTAAAGCAAAACAGAGCAGAAGAGCAAAATCAAACAAAAGGTCAGGAAATCAATTAATGTGCTTAACTAGAACTATTCTCAAGAATTTGTAGATTATATTTCATAGTTCACCACTCTAGTTGTCTTTTGACATTGATTGTAAGGCAATGAGCCTTTCTATTTTTGAGCAGTGAGCTCTAGGCAGTGTGCCTGAATGCAAGTGCATTCCCATTTTGTAAACATTGATTTTGAGTATACTCAGATCATATTGTGGATTGACCTCCACTGTGGTTTTTCCCCTAACAAGGTTTCCACATAAAAAAACCTTGTGTTATGGTGTTTTGGTTGCTTGTCTTATGTTCATACATCTTTCTTTTGGTTGAATGTTATTAGTGCTTTAAGGATCAAATTAATAAAGTTAAAAATTGCATAGCACTAATTTACCCCCCCTTCTCAGTTTTCCTTGATTCCAACACATATATGTGTATATATATACATATATATACACATACATACATATATATACATACATACATACATATATGTATGTATATACATATACATACATATATATATACATGTATGTATGTATATGTATATATATATGTATGTATATGTATATACATACATATATATATACATACATACATACATATATGTATGTATATACATATACATACATATATATATATATATATATATATATATATATATATATATATATATATATATATATATATATATATATATATATATATATGTATGTATATGTATATATATATGTATGCATATGTATATACATACATATATATATGTATGGATGTATGTATGATATTATATGTAAAAAGGTTTATGTATGAGAGAATGTATGTAAGAATAAGAAAGAAGGAATATAGAGTATAGGCGAAGATATATATGATAAATGTATATATGATGTAAAAGGAGATATAAGGAGATATGAATGTACTCCCTTAAGATAACTAATATTTAATACCAAAATTATATCTACATTGTGTTGTTTGAATCTATGGGGTTTTATGTTTAAGTAATCAATCTTCTATCTAACTCAAACCATTACTCCATTTAGATAACTGATTTTGGGGTATAAATTACAACACTCAACTAGTACTTGGGGCTTAGAACTCCAGTTTTCTTTTCCCTAGTTTTCTTTCTAACAATCATCAAAAAATTTCATCAAATGCTTATGAGATAGAATTACCTATAGGTTTTGAAATCTCTCCAATTTTTAATGTTTCTAATTTATATAATTACTATAAAGGAGAGACATTAGAACAACAAGAAAAAGAGGAAACACCATCAAAAAATTAGGTGGACCAACTACTCGAAAGAGAAAAAGAGGAGATTGAATGCATTTTGGATTATAGAGTGGTTAGGAAGTCATGGGGAAAATAATACAATAAATTTATATAGTGAAATGAAATAATAGAACAATGGAGGATGCCACTTAGTTAATCCCAATAGAGTTGGATTCATTCCAATTAACTCATAGCAACAAAGATGCGAACTTTATAATTGAATGTCTTTTAGGTAGGTCCCCCCCCTCATGGACCATAAAGTTTTGGATTGATGAGGCTATTTCGAATTTAGCTAAGTTTGATAATATAAAGATTTCGCATGCTTATAGAGAAGCCAATGCTATGGCAAAATTTTTTGTGAATGAAGGGGTTAAAAGTAAAGGACATTGCACTTGGTTGAATATTAGTGATTTAGGTGCTAATGTTCATGCCTTATTGAACTATGATGCGTCACATGGGAAAGATGTGTGTCATCTCATTAATGATGATTGAACGGGGCAATTACATCACTATCATTAGATTGTATGGGACCAATCCAATTTACTTATCCTGTAAGTTCGCTTGGCATGCTTTGTGGGCTCACTGGCTTAGCAAAACCATTTCGAGTCAAGATTTCATTTCTGTCTACTTTACTGTGCTTGCTAAAATGGGAGGAGAAAGAAAAAGAGTTGAGCCGGACAGCTTTGAGATGCACACAAGAGACACTAAAGCATGGAACAAAGTCAAAAGCAGGGGTTTACTCCCTTTTCTGGAAAAAATCCATGGGTCTAATCAGGAAGCTACATAGCATTTTGAGAGGAATTGGGAAAATGGGGAATTAACCCTTTTTGGTAGGAAAGTCCAGCTCAATAAAAATCTTATAGCTGAAGTGACTAGCATGTCCACTGAGGACACAAATTTTTTAAGCATAGGGTTTTCTCTAATGAAGTTGTGGCCAGATTTCCAAAGAAAGATAAGGAAAGATTGAAATTGGTGAAAATTTCTAACAGTTTCTTTGAGGTCGACACCATTAAAGCTCTCTAGAGAAAGGTGCTTCATGTCATAATGGAGTATATAACTCTAGATGGTCATTTCACTAGGGCCTACGGCTATCACTTTTCCTTGCTCAACCATTTTTGCTATAAGGTCAGGGTTTCTCTTCCCCACTATCTTCTCTATTCTTTAAGAAAGAGTTTGGATGATTATAAGAAAAAACCAAAAAGATATCATATTTTGCACACTGGTTTGATTAGGTTAATCGTTGAACATTTTCAAAATATGTCGGCCCCTACTAAGTTGGTTGCTTCCCTGGAGTCGGAGGAGGATGATACTAAACCTAGCTGTTTGGGGAATTTTCCCAATTTGAGCCCAGTAAGGATGGTCCTGAGTCCACCCTCTGTTAAGGCTGGCAAGAAAACTCTAACCCATAATCCCCAGTCTGCTCAAACCTACCCTGCGTCTAAGCCTAGAAGCTCTACTGTCAAAAACCTTGTCTCTTATTCTGAAGAATCTCCTGAGTCTGAGGATTCTGGCGCTAACATTAATTCAGCCTCTGTTGTCCGTCGCCAGATAAAGATGTTAGATTTGGATCCCCTAGAGCCTCCGACCTTGCAAAAAATTTCTTCAATCCTGATAGGGAATCCTCTGCTAACTACTTGGGTATAACTATGATTAATGTGATGGACCATTTCAGAATGTCGAAATGGGTTTTTCATGAAATCAATGATCTAAAAATAAAAAAATTGGGCCCTCCAGAGTAAACTGGAAAAAATGAGAGATAAGGTTTCTACTTTTAGCAAGAAGAATGAAGAGCATAAAGATCACATTGCCAATAAAGAGATCCAGGACAATGTGGGCAAGGACAAAAGGATTGAAATAGATTTGAAAAAAATGAAAAATATTGTGAAGATAATTGTTGAACAAAACAATAGGATGGCAAGGCATAATGCCATCATTATCAACGCTATGACTGAAAAATTGGACAAAGCTCAACAGGGGTCCTTGGTGGTTGACTTGGAAGAGGTGAAAGATAAAAACCAAGAAGAGGACATTGGGATTTCTAAGAGAACTAGGGCCAATCTGAAAATGAAGTCACCTCCTACGCCGCAGATGATTCAAACATTCAAGAAAGGGGTTCAAGATATGCAGGACCTGGAGGTAGAGATCGAGTCTGTTTTGAAGACTCTGGGTTAGTTGCTACTGGTTTTTTGGCTTGCGTCCAGGCTAGTTTTTTTATTGACTTTCCTGGTGTTTTGTGGTTGGCTGCTGCTTTTTCTAGTATTTTCCTTTTTTGCAGCCTATTTTTTCTGCTGGACTTTTTTGTCCTCTTTCTTATGTTGTAAACTTGGTGGTTTCAGGTCCCTGTAAAACCTGTTTTTTCCTTTATCAAAAACAAAGATGCGAACTCATAGCAATTTGTATAAAACTTGTAGCAACCAAAATTTTGAATTGTAATAGCATAGAAATTTAGTAGTTAGAAAGGGCTCACAAAAGAAATTGCAGTCCAGTAGTTTGATGCAGGGGCATCATATCTAGGCCCTTTTTTAATTTTATTTTCTCCACTCGCCAACATATGTGTTTGTTGCAATTTAAAATTTGAAGTGTTTTTCATTTGGAGTAGCAAATACCTTCCTATGGGCTCGTAAATGAACAACAAAAAGGGAAAATGGAAAAGAACAAGTTTGAGTAAGATTTTTTAACTAAAAAATGGTTGGTGAGCATTAATGACAAATTTTAATGTGTTGTGCTCAATTCAGATGGGATTTGGGAAGAAGTTTCTAGATTTTTGGAGGGATTTTGAGGAAGAAGAAAGACAAGGGAAGGAGAGAGAGAGAGAGAGAGAGAGAGAGAGAGAGAGAGAGAGAGAGAGAGAGGGTGGGGGGAGGGGGAGAAGAAGAGGACAATAGTCAAGAACAAGAAGAAGAAACTTGAAAACGGAGAAGAGAAAGACTGAGAGGAACGGAGGAGAATGTGATTGACACATAGAAAGGCAAAAAAAAATAGAGGAATGCCATATTTTGGCCTAGTATTTTGAAGGAATGTAAATGTGTATAAATGATTGTAAATGAATGTATTTCCTATGTTAAATGTAATAAAATATTACTCTTTTAAAACCGCATCTTCTTTGGATTGTGTGTATGCTCTTGTGAATGGTCAATTTTTGAGTTTGCTTCTCAAAAAGTGGGTTATTTTTTTGTGTGTGATCATTTAAATACTTTTTGATTTGGTATTGTGTGGACAAACCCCTACAACATATATTTCATCTATTCCTGCAGCATCTAGTTATGCATTTGTAGGATAGTTTTAATTCCTACAACTATAGACTGTTATCTACAGCTTAGGTTTGTTTGTCTACAGCATAGTTTTTTATACCTACAACTTGTTTATGTGTCCCTGCAACTAAATATTTGACCTACATCAAGTGTTTCAGACCTCTATAGAGGTTGTGTGGGTTGCTTATAGAAACACAATCTCCCTTGTGCACTTGCTAGCTCCAATTTGGTTGAGGATTCAGGCTTCTACTCGGGGTGGGTGCCATCAGCCAGTGAACTTGATTCAAAATCAGAAATAGATAAATTGAGAACTATGATCAATTCCTTAAAATGTGTGGAAATGTAATTAGAGTAAATTCAAATTATTTATCAACTTTTACACTAAAACATACCATTTATACAATAATAATTACGTAAAGACAACCCAATAAAACTGAATCCAAAACCAGAAATAAAAACACAAAATATATTTTTTTTTAAACTTGATAGAACCAAGTCATATACACAATTGAAACTCCTTTTCTTAAATATAAATCGCAATTGTATAAAAACACGAGGTCGAAATACAATTTTGTTCAAATTTCATGATCTTCCTAATATGATACAAATCTTTTACAACAAATGGAATGAACAAATTTACTTTTCTAATACATAAATCTTCACATTTCATGCACAAGCCTTAAGAATCAGGCCCACAAAATTATTTTAAAAGAAAACGGTGTTCGAACAGGTTTTTGAAGCGAATTATCTAATTTGTTGACAAGGATAATGCGTTACACGGTTTCCATATGTTCAAGATCGTCACCCTCCATTTCTGCAATAAACAACTTACATTGCACTTAAATATATCATCTTTCTATCACTGTTTCCATTAATTTTTCAGTGACGCATTCATCCCAATTTTTTTTTGGGGACCTGTGAATCTATTCAATATATATCAGTGTCTCTGAACTATGACATCAGTGTCGCTGGCATTAGGTACCGTATACAACAAAGTCTGCAACGCCTTTGCTACCCACGCTGCATATGACACAATATAAAAATGACAATTATTTCTTAATAATATATGTTTATTGTTTCGGCTCTAATCTAATGAGCTGTAACAGATAAGAAACACAAGGCTGCGCACCTCGTTTAAAATTCAGCTGTGTTAGCCAGAGTTGTATACACGAGCACGTGCCTCGGTGGACAAACAATATTACAATGCCTCGAATTCGTCCTACAGCTGAGATTGAGAGTTTTAATGCTTCTTCCACTGAACCAACAATATTAACTGTGGCACAAATCTCTTCTGTTTGACTGTAATGGATTTACTGTATATTATTCCAATGGTGACCTGGCTTTCAGAGTTGATAATTACTGTTCCAATCGATCCAGAGAGATTGTTTTGATGGATGCTAAAGGAAATGATCTCCTCCTACTGCGACGCAAGGTCTGTTGCTGTTTTCCTCTTTCTTTCTTACTGTCTTCATAACTGTGCTACATTATACAGCTCGGTAATTGATTAGAAATTATGTGTTTTATGTGTACTAGCAGAGATTCAGCCTTGGGAAGCAGTGGCAAGGCTTTCACCGGGATAAACTTATTTTTAGTGTTAAAAGATCGGCGTGTTGTTGGTGTTGGGGAGATAAGAAGAAGAAAATGTTGGGTGAAGTATACATGAATGCATCCAAATACCCAGACTTGTATGTGGAAGGTTCCTTCTCCAAAAGGTCCTGCACATTCTACAATAGTGCGGGCAACATTATCGCAGAGGTAAACCTATTCTCTCTACCCATTGCTCTAAAATAAACCTTTTAATCATTTTTAATGTCGATGTGTTAAAAAAGTTCACTTGTGATAATGTTGCAGGTAAAAAGAAAACAGAGTGCATCTAATGTGCTATTGAGAGCGGATGTCTTCACTGTGACAGTGCAACATGGTCATAATCTGTCATTGTTAATGGGCTTTCTAATTATTCTTGATCGTCTCCACAGTCGGCCAAGTCTATTGAGTCAATGGTTTGGTACTTGAGTTATGGTTACAGGTGCAACTATTTTTGTGGCACAAAATGGTGGACATAATTCAGTAGTTTGAGACGGGTGCAATGCTTGAGAGTTAGGGTTTTTTAATTTTTCTGATTCTTTTATCTTCAAAATATTTGAAATGAAAATTCTATTTCTTTATATATTTATTAATCTCAAAATAAGTTTTTTTTATTACTTTTTAAAATTTATCTTAAAATAAATCAACAATTTATAAAGAAAAATATAAGTACTGATTAATATTAATAAAATGATAAAAGGATTATTTAAATGTATATAATTTTATTCGCATTTTAAATCTAAAAGTTATATAAGAATCAATAACTTATTTACTTGTTAAATGGTGCATCTCTTGTAAGTTAACAACAAATCAAAACTAATTAGTTTCATTATTGTCAATATGTTATGCACAAGAAAGTATAACTCACCTATTGACAACATAGGAAAATATTCATTGATATTCTCAATGCATCTATAATTGAGTAAAAATTATTATAAAAATGCACCTCATCCTCCTAATTACAATATAGGAATGTAAGGTGAATCAAGAATCTTGTAGTATGACCAATAGTTTATAAAAAATAAATATTTAATTTGAAAAAGTAAACAATAATATAGAGCTACAACATTGCAAAAGGAAGAGAATGTATCATTCAGTGTTTTAATACAAACACATTAACCTTAGAAAGATATCACACATTTCATCTATTCAAGAGTGATTCTACAACTTAAAACCATAATATATATAATGAGAACAATAAATTAAGAGAGAGAAATGTGTAGTTTCTTCCCAATTAGCATATAGAATGCTAATAGGTGTGCAAAGCCAAATAAGACAATATATCAAGAAAGCCTAAATTAATACTTCATGTGTTTGGTCAAGCATTTCATAACATGTTAGAGTAGTATGTATGCATGTTTAAATTTTATTATTAGGTTTCTTAAAATATTAGTGGCTAATCATATAATAGTGTGTATCACTTATAAGACGTCAAGGTTTTTTTCTAAAATCACATTTTTTAAAAATAATGATTTAAGTTTAAAAGGGTTATGTCTAAGGGGATTTGATTCAAGAGGATTGAATCAAACCCATTTAGATCAAATTCTCTAGAATAAAACTAGGATTAAATCAAATTTCTAATGGAGTCTCCTCTGCATTCATCAAAATGTTGAAAAAAAAAAATGTTTCACCTTATGGAGGATCACATATTTTTTTTGAAAATACCATTTCATAACTAAACAACTATTTATATTAGCTCTAGAAAACTTGTAATATAAATTATTTATATTTTATATTGCATTTTTTAAAATTTTGTACTAAACATAGGTCCATTACAAAAAAAAACTATATTTAAGACACTAGGAAAAATCACACATTGTTAGAAAATTATCAAAAAATGTACAATATTACACATAAGTTTTCTTTTTACAATAAAAAAAGAATATAAAACTTGATATATGCTGAGAAAGATTTGTTATGGAATAATATACGTCTATTTTTTTTAATACTAATTATTATTATTATTTTTAACACATTTAATAAAAAATTACCAAAAAATCTATTCTCTAGACATTAGCGATAACAATCGAATTCTAATAAATAATAATTTTAAAATAAAATTAGTGAAAAAAAATCATCATAGAATAATGTCACTCAATTAAAAAATGGATTGAAAAAATAATTAAAAATGATAGAAATAATTTATTAACCTTTATAAAAAAGAAGTTTAAATCCACATGGAAAATGCTACAACTCATTATTTTAAATCATAATATTTATTTTGAGTATTCTATTTAAGTCAAAAAATAGAACACACTATTGTGGCATCAACATGGTACACCATAAGAATCTCATTTCTCATATTTTTAAACAATAGAACTATCTCATTGAATAATCAAGTATTTCTAGTATTTGTTGTTGTGTGTCTTGACACAACATATGGAATAATTTTCTCCTTACTTGAAAGAGAATATCTTCCCACGAAATTATTTATAAAAAAAAATAGTTCACTTAGATATCCAAGAATCAAGATATACATGTTAGTTATTTTGTTCAACGGGATCTAGTTTAATTAAAGTGATGAAACACAAATTAGTCTTAAATAAATTCTCTAACTTTTTAGGAGAGATCAATGGAGATAGAAAACTTCACTTTAAGATCCCATTCATCATTTCATGCACCAACAATTACATACAACCAAATGAACTTAATAATGTTAGAACAAGGCACGAGTTTTAAATCTTAAACTAAGTGTTGATCTTATGTCTAATCTTAATCTAACATATTTTATAAAAAAATGTAAAAGATGGGTGAGGAGAAAAGGGTTTAGAATGATCATATTTTACTATATCTTTAAATTTGATTCTAGAAGTAGATAAATTTAATTTTGAAAACACTCTTGCTTGATTAGTCTTCACAAAGTGATAGAAGATGATGTAATCTCATATAGACCAATTGACTATTATAGAAAGAGTAGACAAGCACCATATTCTATGTGGATATTAAAAAACCATCATAACCTTAACATACAAAGATATTTCATCCAATATAGAATACTTAGGATGATTGGAATAAAAGTCTAACAATCAACAAGACATCAATGATATGAAGAACTCCTTTGGATCCAATTAAATAATTCATTGAATCAAAACTAAAATATTAGAACAACATAGGTCATGACTATGAAACTATAAAGGAGAGAAGAGAAAGAAATAATTAATTTTAATAATAAAAATTACAAAAATGGTTTCCAACATAAAATATGGTTAACTTTTTAGAGACTTATAGGTTTTCAAAGGTAGAAAAATAAAACCATTTCCTTCTAGCCAACTATATTTAATTCAAATTCAATTTTAATTTATAAGCTAAAGTGACCCAAATTCAAAAGGTGGCAATCTTAATTTAAAATCAATATGTTTCTATTCTTTTATAGTTATCATCCTTGACTTCCTTTACAAGTAATAATTTATCCATTAGGCCTCATTAACCTATTACAATGTTCCTCAACTTGGATAACCCCATAGTTTGGTCTTCATGTGTATAAGTTTAATAGAAAGATCATTATTCTTTCCTATTTTCCTTTCCAATGATAAAATAATCATTTAGCAGTGGTGCTAGTACCCTTTTGAGATACAATCTTAAGTGGAGTCTCTAAGATATAATATTAGTGTTCATTAGTCTTTCTTAAGCCTTGATGTCCATTTCCACTAAGATTGCCTTAGAAAATCCCTTAAATTTCATTTTATTCCTCTACATCTAATGCTAAATTATCCATAATGCTAAATTATCCATAGGTAGTTCTCATATTCAAATTTGTACTTTCATACACCTTTATATCAAAATAGGAAATCCCACAAATGTGGGACACAACTTGTGAGATGATTTTAAAAGCTAACTCTTCATAGGATATTCAATATATTCTTGATGTTGTTTAAATAGGAGAAAGGGAAGTATTTTATTCAAATAAAATAAGTATACACTATGAGTTCCTTCCACCATTTGAACATTTACATGTAAAGCTCGTAATATTTGAAGTTGAAAATTCTTCATGATGAGAAAATGACGCACTTATGCATGATTTCAATATCACTAACAAATTCAAAGTCAAAGTCACTCAATAAATCATGGAGGCACACGAGCGCGGGCACGAGCGGGAAAAAAGGAATTTCAAAATTCAAAGCAACAGAAAAGGAAATGAAGCAAGATCAGAAAAACTACAGTCGAATCAGGAGCTGGAGTCGAGTAAGAAGCAAGGTAAGGATGACTAGGATGATGTGGACTCCGGAAACAAAATACAGGTGGAACCTGGGGGAAAGGAAACTCCGGAGATTATTCTTGCTGCATCCTCCGCTGGTAAAAATGAGAAAGCTAAAGCGGGGGTGGGGACCATAGGCGGCATTGGAGGAAATCACAAACCCTAGACCTCTTTGTTCGGGGTAAAACCTAATGGAAAATCATCTTTCCCTCCAGTGCAAAATATATCATCCTCGGATAGAGGTAAGTTTACTATTTCTATTCTAGATTTACTCATCGATCATAATATTGCTCTAATGGAAAGAACTCTGGTTGGTAAGTTCATGGGCCCTAGACCAAATATTGAAATGGTCAGGGAGTTTGTTAAAAATAAATGGAGAACAATCAGGAAAGTCTTAATAGCTCCTCTTCCAAAGGTTTTTTTTGCATTTGAATTTACTTGTAGAGAGGACATCCTGGTTGTTAAAAGTGGAGGACCTTGGGTTATAGGGAAATCTTCCCTGGCTCTAAAGAAGTGGTCCTCCAACTTGGACCTATCGGAATCCAGTTTTGAGAATGTCCCAGTTTGGGTTAGACTTTCTAGCCTGCCCTTAGAGTACTGGAGTGAAGACATCTTTCATGGTATTGCGAACTCCTTTGGTGAGCTCCTTTCTATCGACACAATGACAGCTGCTAGAAAGAGATTAGTTTTTGCGAGGATATGTGTGGGGGTTTCCCAGGAAGCTAATCTTCCTTCTTCAATTGAGATTCAATCTAAATTGGGTTCCTGGTCATAGAATATAGAGTTTGAAACCATCTCGTTTGCCTATTTCAAGTGTAGGAAATCTGGACACTAGGCAAAAAAATGTCCCTTAAACGCCACTTCAAAGAAAGAAAAACCAGCTGGCTCCTGGAAAACGGTTTGGAAAAAAAAAGAGTCAGGAGGAGATAGGAAGGAAAATAAAGAGTCTAATGTGTAGGACCTGGAAAATAAATAGTTTAATATTCAGAGTATCTCTCCTGAGATTGAAGTGGTCTTGGAAACTAATGGTGAGATCCCCTTTGATCCTCATTACAAGAATCATGTTAAAATGTCTTCATCAAAGGAAAATGATTCCGATGAAGACATGTTGGATGGGGAAGGTGATATGAACCTAACCAAATCTTTGTCCCAAATGACACTCCCATCCGAGAGAAATATTGAGACTCTGGGATTGGAGGACATTCCTAGTGAGGGTTTGTCCTTGGAATTGAATATTCCTTTTCCCTCCCCGTCTTCTGATGATCTTTCCCCTCTGGGTGCAGTGAACTTGATGGATCCCAACTCCCTTGAAATGGTCAAGGACTCCCTTGAAAACCTAGACCACTCTGCCGATCTTTCCAGTAATCTCTCATCTTTTCAAGGGAATGGTAATATGGAAACATTACCCTAGGAACAAAGGATCCCAACTGATAAGGATTGGGAGTCCAGTAGAGAGATGGATAGCCAAGAAGAGATTGACAAAGAGGAGAATATATCAAAGAAGAAGAAAGAAAAAAAAAACAATGGAAGACTCCAAGTAGCATTTCTACTAGATCAAGAGTAAAGGCAAATTGTGGAGCAGTAAAGAACTCACGAGGGAAAAAATCCTTGAAAAGGAAAAAAGAGCAGAATAGTTTTCAGGATATTGCGGATGGATCTCAGAAAACCATCCCGGAATGTCTTAACTCCCCTGGTATTTAATGAAAATTATGTCTTGGAATATCAGGGGACTCAATAGCCCCCACAAGCAGGATGTTCTTCGCAACTTCGTTAGAGATCACAAGCGTGATATTCTTTTAATTCAGGAAACTAAAATGTCAAAGAAGAAAATTGAAAAGATGAAACTTTTTCAGCACTGTAGTAATCATGGCAATAATTCGACTGGGGCTTCTGGAGGCATTGCTACTTTCTGGAATAGCCACATAATCAAAGGTGTTCCAATTTTGGAAGGTACGAATCATATAGCCACTAGATTTACTCATATAAGAGATAACTTCAGCTGGATTCAATTGAATATATATGCTCCTAATGGAAAAGGAATGAGAAAATCCTTTTGGTTGGAGTTGGATGCCTTTAGGAGGATTTTTGATAGAGAAGCTTGGATTGTTATGGGTGACTTCAACACACCCTTAATGAATGAAGAAAAATTTGGAGGATCCCAAATCAATGTGGAGAGCAAAGAGGATCTTTAGAATTTCATTAATAATCAAGGGCTGATAGATCTGGATTTACAGAGAGCTTCCTTTACCTGGTCTAATTGCAAAAAGGGATTGGATCTCATTCAGGTCAGATTAGATAGATCTTTAATCTCAAATCACTGGTATTTTGACTATTACTGCTCTCTTAAAGCTCTTTCTAGGATTGGTTATGATCATTTCCCTATCAGTTTCACTACGGATCCCATAAAAAGGAAGAAAAATAGTCCTTTCAGATTTGAAAAAATGTGGATCTCTCATCCTGCTCTTAAAGAGGAAATTAGGAAATGGTGGAATATAAGAATTCCTGGAACAACTATGTTTAGAGTAGGTAAAAAACTTAGGGAAGTGAAATGTAATTTGAAAAGATGGAAAAAGGAATCCTTTGGGAACATTTTTAGGATTAAGTCTGATCTCCAGATGGATTTGGGAGAAATTCAATATAAAATCCAGAAGGAGGGATATTTGAATGACACTAAGGAAAAAGAGAATGAACTCCTCACTAAGATGCATGACATAATTGGAAAGGAGGAGGAGTTCTGGAGACAAAGATCTAGAGCTCTGTGGTTATCTGCAAGGGACAGAAACAATAGGTACTTTCACCTATTAGCCTCAAAACATAGGGCTTTCAACAGAATATCTCAAATTGAAGTGAATGGAACTAGGTATGAGGAGGAGGAGGATATTAGAAAGCATGCAAGCTCCTTCTTTAAACATCTTCTATCGGCTAGTGATGAAATAAACCAAAATGATCAGGATCAGCTTGTTGATGCTATACCGAGAATTATCAACCAAGAAAATAACTCTTTTTTGACTGCTATCCCCACCAATGAGGAAGTCAAGCGAGCTGTCTTTTCTTTTGATGGGAGCAAAGCTCCGGGTCTTGATGGTTTCCCTTTATTTTTCTTTCAATGGTTTTGGGAGATAGTTGAAGAAGATGTGGTAAATGCTGTTAAAGAGTTTTTTGGATCCAGAAGTCTTCTAAAAGAATTAAATTCCACCTTCTTGGTTCTTATCCCCAAAAAACTTGAAGCTAATAATTTTGAGGCCTTTAGGCCTATTAGTCTCTGTAATTCTTTATATAAAATTATTTCTAAGGTCTTAACCTCAAGATTTTTAACTTTTTTGCCATCTTTGATTTCTCCCCAACATAATGGTTTTGTCCCTCGTAGAAAAATTCCTGATTCTATTATTACGGTACATGAGAATATTCATTCCTTAGTGGAGTCGAAGACTGAAGGCTTTTTATTAAAGCTTGACATTTCAAAAGCCTATGATAGAGTTGACTGGATTTTCTTATTTAAAATTTTAAAGGCTTTTGATTTTTGTAACAGGGTTCTCCAAATGGTGGAACAACTTGTGTCTACGGCTTCCATATCGATTATGGTTAATGGATCCCCTACTTCTTTTTTCCAAAGCACCAGAGGTCTAAGACATGGAGATCCTATTTCTCCTATTTTATTCACTATTATGACTAAAAGTTTAGGTAGAAATCTGAAAAAATTGGTTGATTTTAGATCTCTTCTTGGTCTCAAACCTTCCTCCGGTATTTTGGTGTGCTCCCATCAACAATTTGTTGATGATACTATGCTTATGGGTAAAGCTACGGTCTCTGAAGGTAAAACTATAAAACAGTTGCTTGACAAATATGGGAGAGCTTCATGACAGCTCATCAACAACCAAAAAAACTCTTTGTTCTTCTTCAACACGCCGGATCATAGACAGGCTAAAATTGCCAAAATTCTGGGTTGTAGGGTGGAATCCCTTCCTGCCACCTATCTTGGTTTACCCTTAAGCTTGAAACCTCCTGATTCTTTTTGGCTCTCGTTGGTTGAAAGATTCAGAAAGAAGCTTGTTGGATGGAAAGGAGACCTGTTAAGTCAAGCTGGAAAACTTCAGCTCCTCAAAGCCTCTCTCCAGAACCTACCTATCTATGCCCTGAGCCTTTTCAAGATTCCTGCTAAATTCGCTGATGCCATTGAAAAAATTCAAAAAATATTCCTATGGTCGGGTGTTGATGAGAAAAAAAGACTTCCCTTAATTGGATGGAACCTAGTTTGTAGACCTAAAAAGGCCGGAGGATTAGGTCTTAGAGGAATTAGAACAGTTAACAAAATCCTCCTAGCAAAACAAATTTGGAGAATCTCTTCTTCCTCTGGGGAGTGGACTAAGATCCTGGCTAGCAAATATTTAGGAACAACTACTCCTTCATAATTAAGAAGGATCCCCACCTTCTTCCCAGAGGTTCTACATGTTGGAATAATATAATTAATGGAAAAAATATTGTGGATGCTGGTATTTGCTGGCAAGTGAGAAATGGGAATCATACAAGATTTTGGGAGGACAGATGGCTTTTCAAGGAGCCCATTTTAAAAATCAATTCCTTTAGTGAATGGGCTGAGACTTGCAAGGCTTAGTTTGGATCCTATGTGAAAGACTACAGAGTGAATGGTAAATGGGTGGATCTACGCTGTGTCAGCCAGGCTCTGGCTCCTATCCAATCCTCTCTGATGGCAGTTAGACTTTGTTCTGAGCAGTTGGATGATCATGCTATCTGGCTCGATGAACCCTCGGGCAATTTTTTTGTGTCTTCTACCTATGCTAGGATTACCTCTTCTCAGGACTATCCTCCCTTCTGGTCGAAGGCTTGGTTCAAACATTTGATCCCTAAAATAAACATCTTTTTTCTGGATCTTGCTCCAAAACAAGGTGCTCACGATTAACAACCTTTGCAAACGCAGATTTCAAATACCTAACAGATGCTTTCTTTGTAAGATGGAGGCAAAATTTGTGCGTCATTTATTCCTTCACTACTCGTTTGCTACTTCTATTTGGGAAAAAAAATTAGGTTATGACATCTTTCTTGGGTTTCTCCTTCGTCCATTGAAGACTTCTTCCTTCAATGGAAAGCCCCGACTAAAAATCCAATGCTCAGGCTTTTATGGGATTTTTCCTTCCCTCATGTTTCTTGGGGCCTATGGAAAGAGCGCAACAATAGAATTTATCGAGACAAAGAAGCTTCTGTGGATATTATTTTTGATAAAATTGTCAGATTCTTGAAGGAAAATATCAATGCCTTGGTCCAGAAGAATAGCCTGTCTATGAAAGCGGGGCATTCGCTCTATGACCTAACAGTTGCTAAGGATTGGAACATAAATCTTGACCTGCCTTGTGCTCCTATGAAAACCAAAAACGACAGAGAGGGTGTTCGTTGGTCTTTTCTGCCAAATGGTTGGATCAAAGCTAACTTTGATGGTGCGGCAAAAGGTAATCCGGGGGCGGCGGGCTGTGGTGGAGTCATAAGGGATTCCTTTGGTAATTTCCTGGGGGCGACGACCTCTCCTCTTGGTTCCCAAACCAATCATTTGGTGGAGGCTACTGGCACTTATCACATTATAAATTTAGCCCAAAGTCTTAACGTTAAAAATATTTGGCTTGAAGGAGATTCCAAAAATATAATTGACTGCCTCCATGGCAAGTCTCCCCCTCGTGGAAGTATAAAATCTTGGGTTGATGAAGCTATCTTGACTTTGGCTAAATTTGATAGAGTTAAAATATCACATGCTAATAGAGAAGCCAATGCTGTTGCGAATTTTTTCGCTAATGAAGGAGTTAGGAGTAATGATTTGTGCACCTGACATAATGTTAGTGATCTAAATTCTAATGTCTACGCCCTATTGAATTATGATAAAACACATGGAAAAGAGACGTGTTATCCCTTTAATGAGGACAGGTTGGATCTTTCACATCACAATCATTAGATTGTATGGGACTGAGCTTAGTGGCTTAATTTGCAAGAAATCTCTACACGCTTTGTGGGGGCTTAGATTCGGTGGGGCCATTTTTAGTAAAGATTTTATCTATGTCTACCCCACTGTGTCGGCTGAAATGGGAGGAGATAGAAAAAGAATCAAGCCAGACAGCTATGAGATGCACACAAAGAATGTCAAGGTGTGGAATAAAGTTAAAAGCGGCGGGCTACATCCTTTCCTGGAGAAGCTCCATGGCTCAAATCAGGAGACGACGAACCTATTTGTTAAAAATTGGAATAATGGAAATCTGACCTTGTTTGGTAGGAATGTGGAGCTCAATGAAAATCTGATAGCTGATGTTACGGGCTTATCTACTGAAGGGAAGAAGTTCTTTAGGGACAGGGTTTTTTCCAATGAAGCCATGATCAAATTTCCTAAAAAGATAAAGAAAGATAGAGTCTTGTGAAAATTGCTAACAATTACTTCAAAGCTGATACTACAAAAGCCATTTGGAGAAAGGTCCTACGGGTCATCATGGAGTACATTATGGTGGATGGGCGCTTCACTAGAGTCTATGGCTACCACTTTGTTTTTCTCAATCACTTCTGCTACAAGGTTAGGGTTTCTCTCCCCTATTATCTCTTTTGTTCTTTGAGGAAAAGTTTGGATGATCACAAGAAAAACCCTAGAAGATTTAATATCCTGCATATTGGGTTAATAAGATTGATTGTTGAGCATTATCAAAAAATGGCTATCCCCGCTAACCTGGATACTCATCCTGATTCTGAGAGTGACGACACTGAGCCCAATGGTTCGAAGTTTCTGCCTAACTTAAGTCTGGCTAGAAATGTCCTTAGCTCGCATGTTTCCCCTTTGGGGATTAAAAACCCTACCCCCTTTTCTGATAAAGCTCATGCCGAGCTTGAGCTAGGAGGCCCCTCCCTTAAGAGCAGTCCTGTTGAAAAGAAATCCCAGGCCAAAAACCTTGTTTCCTACTCCGAAGACTCCTCAGATTCTGAGGAGTCTGATGCCAACAAAACTGAGTCTTGTGCTGATCCCTTGCTGGATAGTCCTGCTAAAGATGAATCCCCTGTTAATTCTGACCCTAAGAAAACTCATCTTAATACTGAAAAGGATCCCTCTCTGGACTTTCTGAACTTAGCCAAAGCCAATTCTGAGTCCCATTTCAAAATCTTGGAGTGGACATTCAATGAAATTAATGATTTAAAGATTAAAAAATTGGGCCCTTCAAAGCAAATTGGAAGAGTTGGGTGCTAAGATTGCAGTGATTGAAAAGAAAGAAGTGGATAGTGGTGTTCATGGTCCCAGGAAAGAACCTCTCAGTAACAGAAATATAGATGCCAAGGTTGAGAATATTAGGAACACCATCAAAATTGTTGCGGAACAAAACAATCAAATGGCTAGACACAATGCCATTATCATTAATGTGATGATAGAGAAATTAGACAAAGCCCATCAGGGGTCTTTGGTGGTGGATCTGGAGGATACTATAGGAAAAAGTCAGGATACGGATGCTAGCATTTCCAAAAGAACTAGAGCCAATTTGAAGTGTAAGGCCCCCCCTACTCTGAAGATCATTCAAATTTTTAAAAGGGGTGTTAATGATATGCATAATTTGGAGGCGGAAACGGAGTCAGTCCTTAAGACTTTGAGTCATTAGCGGCGGGTTTTTTTGTTTACTTTGCTGTTCTTTTTGGCTTGACCTTTCTGGTCTATTTCGAGTGGTTGTTGCTTGCTCTTTCTTTCTTCTCTCAGGCAGCTGGCATTTTTTGTTGGACTTTTGTGTCCTATCTTTTTTATTCTAATCTTTGTGGTTTCAAGTCCCTGTAAAACCCATTTGACCCTTTATCAAAAAAAAATTACAAAATTTTACATAAATAAGCAAGGACACTCAATGAAAAAATCATTCCACAAGTAGACATAATAAGAAAAGATGATTTATACAAATTTATTAGTTTTATTTACATGAACTATAAAAGGCTCACTTGCATAGTCACATTAAGCTCATTGAACTGAATATGAAGAATAATCTTTACTCTTAAATGCCTGAATATTATACATATATGTGTTTTATCTCCTCCCAATAACTCCTTTATGTTCAATTGATTGCTTTCTTGGTGAAAATTCACCTCCCAGGAGCACCATCTGCAAAACAAACACCCTCAAAATATGATAGAAGCAACATGCCATTTCACCAAAGAGTGAATAAATTGAGATGAAATAAAATACATAATGTACAACCTTATAAAGGCATGAAAAATGAAATGGGTGTAAAACTACCCGATATGGGAAAAAAGCACCGAGATGATTTGCCTAAGTTAAAACTTAATACTTCACTAACAACCCTCCTTAAGTGCAGACTTACATAGATTATTATGAAAAATAAAAATGCAAGATGGGTCTCAACTACAAGGCCATGTTAGGTACCCATGCACAACTTATATGCAATGCAATCTCTCATAGCCAGAGAAAAGGAGGAAAACCCTGTGCGAGAAAACTCCTCTCCAAAAGAGAGAAAAGAAAAATAAGATGCATGGATGGAGGACTAAATAACACCCCCCAAGGACTACATGCATCATGTATATACAATCAATGCCCCCCATAAGAGGGAAAGAGAGAGACTATGTAGTCCCACCACAATGTGTAATTTCCTACAAAATTGGTAAGTTCCTGAAGAAAAAACATGATCTAATGTCGACAAACAACTTGTCTCCCTTTTGGAAGAAACAAAACCAAGTACAAATACAGGTATGCTTCCCATTCTAGATAGGAATTAGCAAGTAAAATCCAAATGTAGGATGATAATGTCTTTGAAATCTACTCATGTGTCGCTAAGACCTAGGAAGATGATGCCACAAACCAATTAGGAACATGCCCAATCACAATAGGAAGTGACAAACAAGGTACCACTAGAAACTAATTTTGAACATTCTCTAAAGATAGAGATGGAGTGACAATAGTTGTACCACAACTATCATCAAATAGGGAAATTAATCCTTCAAATGTGTCTTCCAAGTTTGAAATGCGAGATTCCATGAACAATGAACCAATGTTCGACAAATACAAATCCCAACCAAGAAGACAATGATAATCATGTTGCTCAGGAATGATGGAATTACTTAATAAAGGTGGATCAACTATCTCTAACAAAGAATCAAGAACTACTAAAGCAACTGCAGCCTCATCTGAAGTCTCAAAAACCTCCAAAGGATCACAAGTATGGTTTATTTTCTCCGAAGAATAAAGAGGCACATTGGTATTGGAAAGAGGATCATCGAGAGATGGCGGAGTATCATGATATCCATATGATTCTCAAATGTAAGTCCAAAGAGTATAAGGACACCCAAAATGAACAAGTGAATCCAAAAGGTCATCATCATTTATATGCTCAAAAATAACTCTAAAGACTCTAGCCCTATATCCTTTCCAATCCACATACCCACAACGTGTGCCTAGAATAGGAACTTCATTAAACAAATATGGCAATAGATTTTGCTCACTAAAATGAGTGAGAATAAAATCACTCAATTGCCTAAAGTTCCTTTTCTTCAAAGAAACCATTATAACTTCAAAAATTTCAAAAATAGTGCTTTCACAAGTATAAAAACTTCCAAAAAATAATTATAAGACTAAAAAACCTGATTTGGTGCAAAAATATGGTGTGGCCTATTGTCTAGGCTCCATGCCACCACACCAGGCACCAAGTCTAGAAAGCACAAATCACAACATGCAAGATAACCTCTTCACAACCTATGAGACTTGCTCACAACAATCAAAGTCGAAGAGTTATATATGAATACAAAAGGAATCCCCTGCCTAAAGAATGTGGGATAATTTATCCCATTTGAGGAAAAACGCAGCCACAAAACTCAGTGCTAGGAAAAAAAAAAAGGAAACCCTAAAAATGAAATATTTATTCAAGACTTCATAAATAATAGTTTGTCACAAATATATGGCCAATCAAATGCAAATTGGATGCCTTTCATAGAGAAATTTCATGGCCCAATGGAGGAATTACATAGCCTGAGGATTTGATTGCATCCTCAAATAGATAATTTGTGGCCACAAATAGATTGATTTGGTAGATTTCTAATGCAATATTCCCACACCCTTTGTAGGTTGCAATGCCACAAATAATCACAAAAAAGGCAAATCAATGACTACTACTGCTCTATCGTGCCTCTCCGAAGCCAACTTTGAATAGTTCTCACAAACAATTCGATGCCCTACCTAAAATCACAGGAAACAACATGCAAATCGTGCTTGGAAACTGAGGATTTGTGGCCTCAAACAAAGGATTGCATGACCCTCAACTTAGATAATTGCAGCTTTCTGATGGAAATCGTGGTCTCCCCGACTCAAAATCACGTACCTCTCAGAAAGAGAATACTGTCACTTATGCTACTCAGCCCCTACTTCAACAGAAAATCATGGCCTCCAAATGGCTGTCCCCTTTCCCAAACAGTCTTCTCACGACCTCCAAATGGCAAACAAAAATCACACCCTAAGCACAGTTGTTTTGCACAATCGTTTCGAGCTTTAGAATAGAAAGTCAGGTCTAGAAAATTGGGCCTCCAAATCGCGTGCCTCTTTGCTGGTTGATTGCACCTTCAAACAAGAGATCAAGCCTTCGATGAAATTTTCCAGCAACAAGAAAATGAAGGATAATTCAAAAATAATGACAATTTTGAAATGTAATAAATTTTTCAATGTCAAAAAAATCTTCAGTAAATAAATGATCTCAAATTCCAATTAAAATTCTTAGCGGAATGAGTTGCAGATAGTCCGCTTTGATACCATGTTGGTGAAAATTCACCTCCCAGGAGCACCATCTGCAAAACAAACACCCTCACAAATATGAGAGAAGCAACATGCTATTTCACTAAAGAGCCAATAAATTGAGATGAAATAAAATACATAATGTACAACTTTTTAAAGGCATGAAAATTGAAATGGGTGTAAAACTACCAGATACAGGAAAAAACCACCTAGATAATTTGCCTAAGTTAAAACTTAATACTTCACTAACAGGCTCTACTTATAAACTTTCTTAATAACTTCACCATCGTGGGGCCTTCTTGAGCTAATGTCTAAACTTGCAATGAAGAATGTTTGTCAGATTGTTAACTTCTTCCCATTGTGTTGGCTACTAATCTATGAAGTGATCAATAGTGCCAACTTGCAATGATATTGGTTTTTTTACTTTTGAACCAATAGACTTTATTACTTGCTAAAATAGTAGTATAATATGAAATAAATACATTATTATATTTGACAAGGACAAAAACAAAATAGCAAAAAATAATGAAAGTTTATTTAAGAACAATTCACATATCCATTATCAAACATTTAAAAAAATTCATAAAATAGCTCACCAAAAGTACTTATTATCAATCAATATATTAATTGCAATAAAATCATTCCTTCAAACATATTTTAACTAAACAATATAAATTTTCCAATAATATTAACTACATTATTTAATAAATCTAATAACAACAAGTAATAACTATTACATGACACTCGATAGAATTTATAAATAAATTTAAATTTAACAAACTAAACAAAGAAAATAATAAAAATGTGCAAATTTAAATTTAACAAACTAAACAAAGCAAATAATAAAAATGTGATTGCCACTAAGTAACATTTGATTAACATGAAATACCACAACCGCCCATTAATTTGGTGAGTACAGTTAATGCAGTTACACATTGTCAACCGAAAAAACTATCCTTTCCCACTGTATAAACGCCGTCTTTTCTCTTATTCTGGAGAATAGATAGTAGCAACTCATTGCCATTAGAGATTCAGACATTCTCCTTAAACCCTTCAACTTTAGTTTGGGCAAACTCCCAATGATCATCCCAGTGCGGTGCTTCACCTGTGGGAAGGTAACTTATGATCTTATTATTTTCTTAAATCATAACTTATTCAAGTGCTTATTGAGTATGTTGTTCAGGTAGTCGGAGACAAATGGGATACTTATCTGCAGTTACTAAGTATGGATTATAATGAAGGGTAATCTTTCTTACTACTTAAAGAATGATTTTCTACTTCTCTTTTTAACTTACACCTGACCTAAATAATCAGTATTGTGGACATATACAAGATGGTAAAATTGATTAAAGCTAGCCTTAAATGTATGGTTAGTATGAAGATTATGTAGAATGAAAGTTAAAAAAAAAGTCATTTAAGTATGAAGATTGTGAAGAAAGAAACAAAGGTCAATTCAGGGAAGGTAAGTTTGTGATTTACAAAATCAGTGAAGATTTACTCTTTGGAAATCGATTTTGATTTGATTTTTGAGGATCTGGACGTGGTTTAGTGTCTTTTTATTTTGATTCAATTCAGTTATTGTTAAATGTTTCTGGATTAGATTGTGTCAGTATTTTTTGCTCACGGACTGTGATCCGAAATGAAATGCTAATGTAAAAAATATTGACACAATTTAAATAAAAAATATTTAACAGTAATCTTCATAGATTGTGAAAATCTATTCTCATTAATTCAATTTAATTATTATTTTATTTTTGTCTATGACTCAGGATTCCTTTGATTTAATGCTTTTAATATAATAAAAAGATATTATGCTGATATGAAGATTGTACGATTTAAACTTGTTACACAGGGATGCCCTGGACAATTTAGGACTAGTACGATATTGTTGCAGACGTATGCTCATGACTCATGTCGACGTCATTGAGAAGCTTCTCCTTTATCCCAGTGAGTTTAATTTATAATTTTAGATAGAACTTGACATTTTGCCGAATTCTTTGTCATTGTCATTTCACCCACTATTTGTAATTGTAATTTATTCTTTAAGCCTTTACCTTGTGGTTGGGTGCTGGGTATTTATATGGGGACTATCTAAACTCATCAAGTTCAATTATAATAATTTTTAGGTACCAGTTTGAATCGCTTTATTGCTAATAAACATTTATTTATGTTCAACAGACACAGCTGGTTGAAAATTCAGGAAAACTGGATAAATTTAGGACTGCAGAAGGCTGGTATTGTGAACTTTTAAGTTTACATGGATAGAAAACAATTAGGAGCAATGGAAAATTGAATGTAGAAATCCTTATTTCCCATTATCAAATAATGCCTATATCTGTTTGAACTACATAATGGTTTTATTTCAAGATAAATTTTAATTGATAATTATTGAGATTGATATTTTTTATGTAAAACAATGCAACTATCATGAAACAGTAAAAATCACATCTTAACAGTCAAAGCTACACTAAATTAATTCTTATTAATGTATGAGTTTAAATAATTTAACGCGGTTGATATCTTATTTTGATAAATTATTTTGAATATTAAAAGTGGCAAATGTTCTCTAAGATGGTGTTGCAGCCTTACTATATCAGGTGGTCAGCATTCTTGTAACCTTATTTTGACCATTATAGAATTGTTTAGTGGAGGTTTTTGTGGCCACTCCAACCTACCAATCCTCCTATCACCTTATGCACATGCAAATAAAGTCTTCGCTCTCTATTTTTATTTATCATTGTGTAAATTTTTAACTATTTCTTATTAAATATATTATTTGTTTGGTCAAAAATATCTGTCATATTGAGATATTATTGAGAAATAGATATAAAAACAATAAAATATGATACCATAAATCATAATATGAAAATATGAATTTAATCTTATAATTTATAATGGGTAGGAAGATCTTTTCTTTTCTTTGGGAGAGATAGATTCTTTCACCCTAATTAGATTATCCAAAGGATTTAACTAAAACTTATAAATAAAATTAAGCATGCCACATGTATTTAATCTTATTCCACTTCACTATGAACTCAATGTGATTTAGTCTTACAACCATTTCACTAATCTCTTTGCCTTAGGTTCCAAAATAAACTTCCCTTCTTCATTTGACTCCAATAATTTTGATTGGATTGTAAGGTTTTACCCGTTATATTCTTCAAATAAGAGACATGAAATATAAAATGAATTTTTGAGGAGGGTGGAAATTCCAACTTATCTACATTGTCAATCTAATTGAGAACCTTATAGAGATCATAAAACTTGGATGCAAGCATGATTTTCTTATGTTACTTAAGTGACAATTATTTATATGGTTACAATTGAAGAATTGCCCCACCTTTATCCTCAAAATCCCTCACTACAATTTTGATTAATTCATAATATTTGTAAGTGGGTAATTTAGAAATCAAAATAGAACCAAATGCAATACAAAACACTCATATTCTAAACTATCACAAACCTAGAGAGAGCTCAACAATGAGAGAAAAACAAGATAACAAATTAAGCAATAAAATCAAAAGTTACCATAAACCTCCATTGATGAATGATTTTCTCCTTGATGTATTGTAATGTGGATGCTCTCTTTGCTTGAATATTACCAAATTGATAGCATGTACTTGTACCATAGAAAAATGGATCATTGACATTTTCATGGTTATTTAGGTCTTTCTCTCATGATTCTTGGTCTATTTTGATTTGATTTAATGTTGTAATGTGACTTATGCATTCACATTAGGTCCTAAATATTCAAATTATTTTGTCTTGTGAAGGTGTTGTGAAGTGTTGTAACACATTTCTACACTTTTCTAGACTATTTTCATTACAATTCATCTAAAAATCACCTTTTCATCACTTATCAAGTCCTATTTTGAAGTGTTGTAAAATCTTGTAACAAGATTTCATGCTTTTCTAGGCTTAATTTCACTATTTACACCTTTTTATGCTTTATTTGACCCTTTTATTCACTCATAAGGCTTAATTAAGTGTATTTTTAAATATAAAACTGACAAACAACATTAAATGAAACTTAATTCCCGACACCTACTTGCAAGCCCAAGGTGGGACCCATTCACCATGGGTGGCGAATGAGTCCCTCTTGGCTCAAAATTCAAAATAATTCAAATTTTCTTTCAGGTTTTTATTCAAAATTACCTTATGTCATCCTATGATGAGGTATCATTAGGTAATTAGGGAAGAAGTGTGTATAAATAAGTTTTTTTCTCCTTGTTTTACATCTCCTCATTCACTTGCATTCACAAAACATCAATTAGCATTTGAGCACTTTGCATCATTCAATCAAGCATCAATCAAGCATTCTTGGAGTATCCATTGATATATCTTCATATTTCTTCAACAAGGTTGGTGAGTTTAGGACACTTGCATGTTGTTTATTCATCTTTCCTTCTTCATTTCATTCAATTTCTTCATTAAGGGTTTGATTACCAAAGTGGGAGTTGACCAAGGAAAATCCCTATAACCTAACCTTTAACCAATTTTCCCCCCTTGCATGTGTGTTTGTAGGCTTTTGTATGCAGATTTATCAAGCAATTAGGTGTTGAAAAATGGTCAAAAGTCAACAAAACCCTATTTCAAGCATGGAGATAACCTACAATCCATTTTCTATAGATTTGACTCCGACAACCTGACAAGAAGACGAGTGTAGATCTGGAGCTATAGAATTGATCTTTGATTTCACAAAATTTTGGGAGAAGATTGTTTTTCCATCAGTGGCGAATGAGTCCCACCTGAAGGCTGAAAAGTGTGATTTTGTCATATTCTAGTTCCCGAAAGTTGAAAACCTATTTCAAGAGATTTTACCAGTAGGAGGACTGATTCGCCATCAGTGACGAATGAGTCCCATTGGTCATCAACGGTGATTTTTCCAACATTCCAGAGTCTTCTCAAGTCTGTAATCTTCCTCCAAGTGCACTCTATTTAGTCCCTTTCATTTTTGTTCTACATTTCTTCATGTTTTAATTCATTCTTTCATATCACACTATGTTTTCAAACATTGCATATTTCATAGGTTTTGCATCAATAGTTAATCAATTTCATCATCTAGTTGCATTTACAACATTGTATTTAGTCTTAATCACATCATACAATCCTCTATTTGAGTGAACCACTTCAATTTTGTTGGTTATTCTATCTCTCTCTTTTTAGGTGGAAGATCCTAAGAGTGCAAGAGTAGTCTATAGTTCTAACCCCAACCATAAAATTGTTGGTTCAGTACTTAGCTTGAATGATAATGGATTGGAATGAGGGATGGAATGCTTGAATTTATAGATTTTTGGAATGAGGAATGGATGGCCAAAATCTGACCATGAGATCAAGAGTTGAGAATGGTTGAGAGGATTTCCTTAGGCTCTAGGAGAGGACGAAGGGTGGAAATGAAGGTAGTTAGAATGTGTATGGCTAGGATTAACTTGCCAAATTTAGTAAGTAGTTTTGATGATGAGGGAAATTGGGTACATGTGCATCTAAAAGGGCTATTATAAGTTTGGGATGTGTTGAGAGAATAATGGGACTATAAGGACAAGTGTTCTTAGGTGCCCAATATTCTTGGAATGTGTTGAGAGGATAATGGCTTAATTAAATAATAATAATATTTAATTTATTTAGCCGCATTGGTGAGGTGGATAATAGGTGAAATATGTAACTAATTATTTATTTATTGTGTTGAGATGGAAAAGAGTGGTTTAAATAAATAATATGATTATTTAATTAAGTTATGGAAAGGGATATGTCCTGGGTCAATTAGGACTAAGTGATGTAGCATAGGCTTAGGGAATATTTTAGGTGTCTACATTTTGCCCCTCTTTGATACAATGCAACTAGGTGGTGTTGTGTCAAAGAAGAATAAAAAGTAGGATAGAATGAAATGAAGCTTCCATGGAAAGTTACCTCGGTTGTTTAAGGATGATGATGGATGCAATGCCCCCTCAAGAGAACAGTTGAGTGAAATAGAACCCAATAGGTATCTTGAAAAGACATGATGTGCCATAAAGAATAAAAGGTGACATGAGAGAGAGATCAAGTTGGGATGATGTACATGTCATGAATATAGGAATAAATGATTGATTAAGGATTGGGAATTTGGAATAATTCCATTAGGATGATTAGATTGGATTGGCATGGATGTACCTATTGGATAATGAAACCTCACACTTGGATGTAATGCAATAAAATGACACATGATTAGGATTATGGATAAATGATGAGATAAATGATGTAATAATATAATGGATGAGAAACATGTGCTTTCATAGTAACTTCACATGCAAGGAGAAACCTTTATTTTGTTATAGCACTTAGCTTTATGCACCATGATATAAGATACCATGATGGTGATGCATCATGTGCATACATGGACTAACACACAAACAAAAAATTTGTAAATAGAATAGTGATACAATAGACACGTTTTCATGAGTATGTCATCATATGAATGATGAAGGTGACCATGATTGTGTGACTGGTGGAGCACTAAGACTAGAAGAAACATAAAACATAAACCAAAAATAAAAGACAAAGAAAAAGAAAAGAAAAATGCAAATAGTGTAGTGAGCCAAGGAACACAGTGTCATAAGAACACCATCATATCAATGATGAAGGTGAAAATGATAGTGTGAGATATGGCACACTATGACTAGATGTAATAAACAAGGAAAAAGTCAAAAAGAAATAGGAAAACCAAAAAAGAAAAAAACACAAATTGGCATAGAGAAAGATAAGGAAAAAGATAAGGACAAACAATCAATTAGTCAAATGAATGCAAAAAACATGAGTTGGTATCCAATGAAATGTTGAAGCCATGGGTGGATGGGATGGGTGGTTTTGGTCATTGGGTAGATTCCAAACAAGAACTGAATCATGAATTAGTGGGATGACAGATGGTCATGAAAATTTCATGCCCAAGTGGGTATATACATGTGGACCATTCCCTAAGAAATTTCAACAAGGGAATGCCCCAAAGTAAGCAAAAAATCAAGAAAAGGGTATGGATGGAATGGAAGGAAAATGGATGGATGGATGGGGTGGGGGAGGGATGAAAATGAGGGGAAATGTTGGTAAATTGAGCAATTTGATGAAGGAGGAAAACATGAGTAGGAAATGTATGGGGAGGTGGTAGTGAAAACATATGAAATGTGATGGATGGGTAAGGGAATTGAGTGAACAATCCGAGGGAAAGGATATAATGGGATGAATAATATGTGATGGTAGGAATAATATATGTCATATACTAAATTGGTTTCCTGCTACACCTGTCACTTGTTTACTAATTTTTCATCATGGTACTTGCCCAAGGCACCACAAGGAGTGGTTTTCACCAATAGAGGAATTTATTTCTCTTTACTATTTTCATGATTTTTTGTTTTTTTATGTATTTTTTGTTTTTCTTTTTTGTATTTTTTGAAGATTTTGTAATTTTTGTAATTTTTATTTTACTTTAGGTATCACATTTATGGAAATTTGATGTAGCTAATTTTGATGCATCGGTCATGACATGCCAATAATATCCTACCTTAGGGAGTTGCTTCAATAGGATTTTTCACTAGTATGCAATGCATAATTGTGATGATTATCTTTGATAGTTGGATTGGCCTTGTCCAATTGTAAACATATCGATAGAGTGTCATCATAACTCTTGTGGTAAAGTGTGGCTACAAGGAAGCAATGGATTCTAAGTCTTGGATTGGATTTAGGGTGAAGTTGTATGGATTTAGAAGCTGTAGTCGAGGAGTGGGATTTGGATTGCGAATGTGATAATAGGTGTTTTTGGGGGGGATGTGTAGATTTTGAATTGGTATTTGGTGTAAGATTAGGCCCAACATTATTTTCAGATAGTGAAGCTTTGCATGATAATTATGAAGGTGGTGGACACCTATTGTATGTAATATATGATTTTTGATCTATGGATTTCCTTTGATGACCCACTTTATTTGGATTCATTAATTTAGTTTTCCTTGGCATCCTCTTTTTTTTTTTTTGATTTTTGGATGCATATTTCCTCTTAAATTCATTTTGATTTAGATATGGAATTTGTATTTGTTTTTTATTTGGTAGTTGATTGCAATATTTTTCTTCATGGAATGCTTCACTTTGTATAATGGATGATGTTGTTGGTCCCAATCAAGGGGTTTAGGATGTTGTGGATGTAGGTTGTGATTATAGATAGAGAAGGATCATAGAATATGGGTCGATGAAGGATTCTTGGAAGAGTTATGGATGACCTCTATTTTGATGATTTCATTGGATAAGGTTTCCTCAACTATCATTGAGTTGTCACCATTAGAATTTTTTCTTGGAGGATCATGTTGGTCCCATTCAATGAGTTTAGGGTATGTGAGTTTAAGATGGATGGTAAGGATGGAGTTATCATCAAATAGGTTTTTCGTAGCAAGCTCCTCGAAGGACTAGGAATGGAACTTACTTCTTTATTGTTAAGATCAAAAAAGGTGTGCCTAACATTATCAAGAAAATCTATAAGGGCATGAAGATGCTCAACGTAAGCACCATATCCTAAACTAGTGGTTCCATCATTGGTAGGTGTATCAATATGATCAAGAGGGACTTGTTCATGTAAACCAATACCTTTTCCTTGATAGTCAAGGGAATAGGATATGTATATTCTTTGAAGCATGTATCATACTATTCATCTTTGTAAATCCATGTGGTATAAAAACCTTGTATGTACTCATTAGCAAGATAACCACTAAAAAGGAAAGTAGTAGAGCCCCATTACAATGTAGAAAGGGGATTTTTAACTCTTGGGTGAGGAGGACCATAAGATCATGGTGAAAGGGGTTTGGTGTTATGAAGGGATTCATGGATTTGGTATTCTCCACATCCTTTATCAAGGATTTTGAATGTGGAATTTAAGGATTGTTTTTTATTGGATAAAGTGGAAGAGGTGGAAGTTAAATTTCTATGGTCAATAGATGATGTGGATTTGGTGGAAGATGATTGGGGGACAATGTTAGAAGAAAGACAATGGTTACCATATTTCCCTTCCAATTTTTGGAAAAATTGATAGGATTTTAGAGCACCAAGGATAGTAATTTCTACACCATTGTATGGGAACTTAAGACATTTATGGTAGGTGGAGGGTATGGTTTGCATGGCATGGATCCATGGTTGACCAATAAAAATGTTGTATGGAAAGTCTAGGTAGAAGACATGGCATAGGGTATGTTGCAATGAGGGTCCTACTTCAATGGGAAGGTAAATAGTACCAATTCTCTCTCTCTCTCTCTACATTATAATATGCTTTGATAGTAATAGTATGTGATCCCAAGGCTTCTACTAAATAACCCAAATGTTTCACTAGTCTAAAAGTACAAATATTTAGGCTTAACCTAATATCTATGAGCACACACTTTATATTATACTTAGAAATAAAAGCTTCTAAGTGGAGAGGCAATTATGGGATGGATCAATTGGAGGAAAATCTCTTGGAGTAAAAGTGAGGTGATGATCAATGGAAAGGTGGCCAACAAGGGCTTAGAAATGTGAAGGGTGCATATCATTAGGGACTTATGATTCTTGTAGGATATGGTTCAAGATGTCCCTATGAATAGGAAATGTGTAGAGAAGCTCAAAAATGGAAATTTGGGCCCATGTTCACTCATGATGATCAAGGTCATATTGTTTTTCATTGTTTGAAGAAGATGGATCAAGATTAGGGATGGTTAGCATAAAATTTAATAGTTTGTGTACCATGTTAATTAGATCATTATAGTATTTAAGTGTTTAATTATATCATACTTGTATTTAATTCAACATGCACACACTCTAGAAAAGAATGTGGCATCTATTTAAATAGTTTTATTAGGTTGTTTAATTTTATCACATAGTCACATATCTATTACATGTATCAATCAAATCATTGTTGCATTTAAATAATAATCATGGTTAAATTGTTTAATAGACCACAAGTGTATCTAGTTGGTCATACATGTTAATTAATCCACATTAGAATTTTTTTTTTCATTTAATTAAAGAAATATAGTACATGTCTTTAGTTAAATTATCGCAAGTAGTACAAAAACATTGCATAAACACATACATTTCATGTATATATATAATAGTTTCCACATACATTTGTATGTCACTATGTTAAAAAAATGTGGTGTATCATTCATAATCATATCATCAGCCTATAGGTCTATGGCTATCAGATCCCTCAGGGCATGGTGGTGGTGCTCAGTGTGAAATAGTAGATCATGAGTAACTCCTAGAGCTACTTCATGTTTATAGAGCACTGAGCTCACCTATAAGCTCTTAATATATCTCTTGCATTTCTATACATTGTTGATATATTTGATCCCTCTCAACTCATGCTTTGTCTAGCTCTACCTATAGATTTACATCAAGAATAACCTTTATCATGACTTAATGCATAAATTTGAGTCTTGATCTTTGGTACCAACTAAAAAATAAAATATATTGAATCATTTTAGGTGCATTAACATGTAAATATAAATCAAAAGTAAGTATAGCATCTAGTTTGATACACAATCATATAACAAATGCACAATGTCATATCACCTAGATCACCAAATTTCTAGTCAGTATCCATGCATCAAATGATTGTAACTATGTCTGGACTTCTTGTGAGGATGGGGCATGGTAGTAGCTCCTCCACTCATCTTGTGCTCATGGATGCTCAATCTCTTGGGTGTAGTGGGATGTTCTCATGATATGTGAGGACGATACCTAGGTCTCTCCTTGGGTCCACATCATCGACCTACTCCTCAAAATATCCTCCTAATTTTGAATTCAGTTGATCATCCTCATCATCATCTCTCCATACACCACTGCCATCATCTACTTCCTCCTTGTAATCACCACAATGCTGAGGCTATGGACCTAGATTACCTGTAGGATGGTCTATAGGAAATACAAGATTTGAACATGTAGTGCTCCACCATCAAGTCTATGAAATACTCACTCCAACATCATCGAAATCAAACATGGTACATACATCTCACTATTCATCATTGGATTCGCTCAAGGGGATATCCATGATGGTCATTCAAGTTGTGTCTCTAGGTCTGGCACCATTGTGAGTCAATTAAAGATAGGTTGATCAAAGAATAGGAACTCCCTGAAGGTGACCAAACTATCAAGTCACTCAATCATAGTAAAATGGCATAATTATGTACTTATATTGACCAAAAAAAATTGGTCCTACTTCATCCTTTCTAACTATAGTGGTGAATCTTTCGAAGCCTGTAGTGTCCTAAATGGCCTCCATATCACAACTGTAGTGGGTAATTGATTGAATACCACTCACCAATATGAAAAATCACCATACTACCCTAGTATTTTCAATGGGTAGGAATATGCTTGAGGATATATCCATGTTGTTTCTATTGGATATCCCTTGAGCTGTGTACACTTGATGTGCTTGAATGCACATTCTTAGAGAAGAGTGCATGTCATCAAGATCTATGTTTCATAATGTACATAGTAACCAAGATCATAATAAAGGTAGGATATCATTCTTTTCACCTAGGAAAACATGGTACACAAATCCTCGATCGCATGTATGATGTGCACAAGGCCCCCGTGAAGGTGTGTGCCTCATCCATCAATTGCTAATGCAAGTTCTATGGTTGCAATCAAAATCTGATGAATGATGAGGATATCTACATCACCATGTAGAAGCCATCACAAGTATATCTAGCTCTTTCCATCATCTGGCATAGCTCAATTGATGAAATACATCTAATCAAACAAGACATCATCTAGTGTCCTCCCCTCCTAAAGGCTTACAGTCCTACCCCACATGGGTAATTGTAGAATCATGTACACATCGTCAAGGGTCATGATCATCTCTCCTATCAAAAGATGGATGGTAGACATGTATCCCTCTCCTATTTCTCCATGAGTGCTATCAACATAGCATCATGTGGTACCCCATGGTTGGCATGTACTATATCCATAATATATCAACATATCTCTAAGGTTCCTTTGCTTTTCCTATGATAGTAATGTGGCATGTTCATGTAAGAGTATATATACATGACCTCCCAAGTGATCCTGCATGTGTGGTGGTACAAGTGTCAATCATCAAAACATCCATCCATCAATTGAGTCAACAATATCAAAATAGCCTTAAGTCAAATTAACACATTTTTGGAAAAAAAAATTAGATAGGAGCGTCATAGTGGATTAGGGCACCCATGTAGGTCAAGGGAACCTATGTTGGACTAGGGTGCCCACATAGGACCAAGGTGCCTATTTTGGTCAAGGGAACCCCATAACCAACAAAAACACTTCAAAATTTTCAAAATTGAGGTCCTAAATGTGTAGAAAGTGAAAACATGACTTCCCTCTCATTTTGGCACTTTTTTTGTGATGTGATCTCTCAGGGCCTCTAGCTTAGGTGCATGTTACAATCGTCGTTGTGGCAATTTTTCTCCCAAGGATGCTTAGAATCACTCAAGGTGATTTCAAACTACAAAGTCAAAACGAATGGTGAAAAAATTAAAATAATTATTAGTTATAGTAAAAACTAGCATTAATACATATATCCTTCATACCATTTTCAAACCTCTCTTTGCTAAAATCATCATAACTTGGGCTTGCAAACTCTGATATTCACACCATTTGTTACGTTGGAATCCTAGTTTTTCCCTTGTTTCTCTCCAATTCTTCTAGTCTTGGCATTGTTTTTATATATAATCCTACCAAATTCATTTTTCGTCAATACCTTAATCAATTTTACATGGGGAGATCACTAGGTCTTTTTTTCACATTCATAAAACAAGCGAACATAAGAGGGAATACATCTACCCTCAAATTTTATGCTCCTTAAAATTTTGGGAATAATACATTTTTTATGCACATGATGATTTTGAGTTTCTGACAAGTTTGTTTTGTAGGATGTGGTTCCTAATTGATAAAAATCAGGGGTCAACAATCTCAAAATACTCAGAAACAATCACTCATCCAAATCCTTAAACATCAAATGATGGGTTTTGTTTCACAAACCCTTGTTCTTCCTTGTAGACTTTCAAAAAAGAATTTTTGGACATGATTTCCCAAACATAACTGATCTCCAAGAAAGAAAACTTGATTTAGATACCCATTTGTCCATTATTTAACACATTTCAAAACTAAGGTAGGGTACTTTGTATGGAAAAGCTTCAAATTTTGACTGTCTTATTCCTTGACTAGGCCTAATTGACAACTAGGCATGTTCCAAATGGGTTTAGGGCTTCAAATTGTATCAAAACTTGTTCTAATATGTTAAACATGCCATACATGGCTTAAATAATCAATTCTTACATCAAGGATCATCCCTCCAATGGCTTGCAACAATTTTCCCCAAATCACTAGGGCTTCTTGGTCCTGTCTACACACAAATGCAAGCAAACTTTCATTAGTAACTCCACCAAAATAAAAAAATATGAAATATCCTCTAAATGGTTTTTAGATACCCTCAAAATAGAAACTTCCACCAATTTTTATAGATTTTTGATGGTGGAATAAAATTATATGCATTTTTCTTATCTGTTGAACACCCTAGTTCCTGAACAAGGCTATTAAGAAGATTGACATAGTTGACCAACTAAAAGAACTTTTCTTTTGGAATAGTAACAACAAAAAACATCTAAAATTAAATCCTCTTTCCATCCATGTAAGTTTCATGGTCGTACTCAACCATACAATTCCATACAACGTGAATAACAGGTTGTTTCACATAGAAAAATGCAAGTAAAACATGGAAAAATAAAGTTTTTTTGCATTCCAGTCTTCTCCAACCTCTGAATTCAAGTTGTAATTACATATTTATGTATTTTCAACTATATCAACTATCCCAACCACCCATTAACAACTTGGTTTACAAAGATGACAACTTTTTACAACCTTTGACAACATTGTTTTGTGTATTTTGACAAATATTTTTGCAACTTTTACATTTTTTGCCTAAATTGTACCAAAACACCAAAAGTGGTCCTATATGACATCTAATGGTCTCAAATGAGCTTATTTACCTTAACCACAACAAAATAAGATAAAAACCAAAATTTGAGCATTTTGAGCATGAGGGTGCTCCTGCACCATACTCCCAAGGGGAAGAAAAAATTAAGTCCACTTGAGTGTAGGATTTTTTTCTTCCTGGTCTTCCAATTCTTCTACAACTTGTCCTTAAATTGATGTTCTTCATTCCTGACTTTCCCTAGATCTTTCTTCTTCTTGCACCATCCCTTACTTAGCATCTTCTCAACTTCAAGGTTCCAAAACTCTAGTTCTCGTTCATATGTCTTATTACCACTGTCCATGTCTTCATCTTCATCATTGGAATACAATATGGTAGCATATTCATCATCGATAAAATCAGAAAATGCAACCATTACCTCAGTTGTTTTTGCAAAATCTTTGTCACCATGTTGTGCTACATTTGTATAACAATCTTCATACACTGTATGCACTTCTCCTCCTTCTTTAAACTCTTTTTCATCTGTTGCACTTGTAAACACATACTCAGAAATATTGTTAGAAATAAAATCTTGAGTCTCAAAGTACCCATTTTCTTCATATTTTTCCTCTTCCTTGGATTTTTCTCTTCCATCATCAACAAAGACTCTCCAATGCCTAGTGCTACTATCCTCTCTTTCCTTCTTCTCTTCTGAATGATCTTCTTGATATGCCACTTTACCTTCTTTCTTATTAGTAAATGCCAACCACTTTCTTATTCTGCCTTCTCAAGACACTGTTGCATCTCAAGATCCATTCTTTCTTGAATTTTCACTTGAATTTATTTCATTTGTTCCATGACGCATCTCAACTCTATTATCTCTTGTTGAACATTTATTTGTGTTTTCTTCTTCATCTGACTTTTCTCTCTTCTTTTCTCTTTTTGCTTCTTGCTTGGTAACTCCTTATTCTGCAAGTCTCCATAGACTAATCTTCTGAACATTTCCATTCTCATTTTCCAAGCAAGTCTCTTTCACCTTGCTTCTTCTCAATTATTCTTTTTGTCTTCGTGATGGGTATGTGCAGAATCACCATGGAAAAAACATGCCCTTAAGTGGCAAAAAATTCAGAAAAATTAGAGTTAGGGAACTTGACATAAAAATTTGAATAAGTTATCTATATTAATTCAAAAATATATAAAAATAGAATCTGTAGCAAATTGAATGTAGTTTCTAAACTACTAGGTTTTTTTTTTTTTAAATCTATTTGGTGAAAATTTGAAATTTCAATGCAGTAGTACTTAAATTTCAGGCAAAAAATAAGAAGTAGATGTTTGTCTGACCACCCTAACCACAATAAAATGATAATATTTTTTTATAATATTTTAGACATAAGTAGAGGACTCATGTTTGGATGTGATGCATATTTTTTTGTAAATTTTTTTCAAGTAAATAATTAATTATGATTTTTTTATTAAAACTTTTAAAAAATATAAAAACCCGCACGTCTGACCACCTTAACTTGGTCAAAACTTCATGAAATTCAAGTTTTGTTTTCTTAATCCTATAGGTTGTGAAGCATAGAATGTGATGCATGTTTTGGATTCAAAAAATGTGATACCATTTGAAAGATATATTTTTTTTTCATTCAGCCTATCAATTAGCACTTTAGTCATAACTCAAATAGAAAATTAATAATAATTATTTATTAAATTCAAAGTAAAGCATAATTTATATTGGTGGAAAGCTAAGAATCTCCTTTGAAAACCCTTTTCATTTCATCAATTTTGGGTTAAAAAAAAGTCGTCAGCCATATACCCTTCAAATACCCATCATATTGCCACTTTTTGGCCCATCATGATCTTGTACATACCCTAATACCTCACCTTAGGCCTCTTTATTTTCCCTTGGCCTAGTCTTTTGGTACCCAGGCTCTTCCTTCAACTTGTAAAAGATAATACACAAACTCCCAAAAATTTCTTGCCCAGATCTTTGGACTCTGATACCAATTTGATGCAAATTATGGGTAAATAATCTCAAAATACTCACAAACAATCACTCATCCAAACCCTCAAACATCAAATGATGGGTTTTGTTTCACAAACCCTCGTTCTTCATTGTAGCCTTTCAAAAAGGCATTTTTGAACATAACTTTCCAACCAAATATGATCTCCAAGAAATAAATTTTGATTCAGATATCCATATGGCCATTATTTAACATATCTCAAGGGTAAAAGCACAAAGTTGTGTCACACTTTATAAAGGAAACGGCCAACGCTGATCCAATTTTTAAACTTGAATCACTAAAATGTGGCATATATGTTTTGAATTTTGAAATTATGTAAACTAGTAAAATATGTATTTTTTAGTATACTTTATGTTTGTATTTTTCTAAAAAATTAAAAAAAATATTTTAAACTAGTTTTTAATAAATTATAACTATAATTTAGTTGCTGATAAAATGCTGAAAAATGAAGTTGCATGGGACGTCAAACTTTTTATAGAAAATTTTAGTTTTTCAATTTTTTTGTGTGTATTTATAACTTGAAATTTTAGTGAATGGATATATTTTTTTCCAATTTTTATAAATATATATTTTTCAATAAATATTAAAATGTGCGTGAATTAAAAAAAAATTGTTTTCATCGGACGTCAACTTTCATATGAAATATTTATCTAAAATGGAAAAAAAAAATTACCATCTTAAAATAGATTCTTTTCTCTAGTGCATCATATTTTTTTCTATTTTTTTTAATAAGTTTTAGTATTTTTCCTTGGCATAGTAATCAACCTAATATTTTGTGCTGATAACCTACTTTTAGTAAAAATAAAAAATAAAATATAAAAAATAATTAAACTATTAAAATAAATATATTTTTGAAAACTACACTTATGGATCTACAAAAGGGTATTTTTATAATTTTAAAAAATGTTATTTACATTAGTAGGAGTTATTGAAACTTCAAGTTTTTCAAATAATTTTATTTTTTTGGTAAATTGGACTCAAAGTGGTGCTCCATATATTTTTAGCCAATAATTTTAGTTGAAAAAGTTGTGGAAGTATCTAACTTAGCAAGAATGAATCTTACTAGATCATATGTTTGACCAAAATTGATTTTTAGTTAGAAATACTTAAATTCAGTTGTGTTGATAAGTTGGCTGAAAGTGTGACACAACTTTGTGCTTTTACCCTCAAAACAAAGGTAGGGTACTTTGTATGGAAAACTTCAAATTTTAATTGTCTTATTCCTTGACTAGGCCTAATTGACAACTAGGCATGCTCCAAATGGGTTTAGGGCTTCAAATTGTCTCAACACTTGTTCCAATACATTCAAAATATCATACATGGCCTAAATCATCAATTCTTACATCAAGGATCATCCCTCCAATGGCTTACAACATTTTTTTCCAAATCACTAAGGCTTCTTGGTCTGTCTACACACAAATGCAAGCAAACTTTCATTAGTAACTGGAACCAAAATGGAAAACTATGAAATATCCTCTAAAGGGTTTTTAGATACCCTAAAAAAAAAACCTTTGGCCAATTTTTTTATAGATTTTTGACAATGGAATAAAAAGATATGAATTTTTCTTATTTGCTGGAAACCTTAGTTCTTGAACAAGGTTGTTAAGAAGATTGACTTGGTAGACCAACTAAACAAACTTTTCTTTTCGACTGGTAAGAACAAAAAACATCTAAAATTAAATCCTCTTTCCATCCATGTAATTTTCATGGCTGCACTCAACTGTACAAGGCGATACAACGTGAATAATAGGTTGTTTCACATAGAAAAATGCAAGTAAAACATGGCAAAATGAAGTTTTTTTGCATTCCAATCTTCTCCTTGGAACCTCTGAATTCGAGTTGGTACTACATATTTATGTATTTTAAAATATATCAACTATCCCAACCACCCATTAACAACTTCGTTTACAAAGATGACAACTTTTTACAACCTTTGACAACATTGTTTTATGCATTTTGACAATATTTTTGCAACTTTTACATCTTTTGCCTAAATTGTACCAAAACACCAAAAATGGTCCTATATGACATTTAATGGTCTCAAATTATTTTATTTACCTCAACCATAACAAAATAAGATAAAATCCCAAATTTGAGCATTTTGAGCATGAGGGTGCTCCTGCACCACTAATGTTATAGTTTTATAGGTTACTAAGTTGGGGGCTTCATCATCTTGCTTTGCAATGCTATGTATCCTCTAAAATATCATTTTAGGTGTCATTTCTTATATGTTATGATTTAATTTTTTATACTTTCACTTGCATATGCATGTAGTGTCATATGACCACTAAAGTGGGGGATAAATGTAGCATTGTAAATTGTGCTCCCTAAGGGTGAAAACACAATTTCATGCTTTATTTGGGGATTTATTTAGTGTTCACTCTCTTAGTGCATTATATAGAACCATTTCTTAGCCTTGAATTTTCCCTTCAACTCGAGAACTTGTCAATACTACCTTAAAAGTTCCTTCTCGATTATATTTCAGTATTTTAATCTTGAAAAACACTCATTTTCTAGATAAATCTTGATTGAGAAAAAATTGAATTCAAGGATAACACTTTAATGTGTGCAAAACAATTTGTCAAGGGAAAGGACACCCTACGCCAAGTATTTTTCTCAATAAATTTTATCTTTAATTTATGTCGATCGATCTTTAATTTGTATGACATGAATTCATTTCAAGGTTTGATTATAAATTAATCCTAAAAAGTGAAAGTTAAATGAGTCTACCTACACTTTATTTTATTCCTATGTTCCATGTTCAAACCATGGGTGAGACTATGGAGCACAGGCGGGAAAAGCAGGATTTCAAATCTATGAACATTAGAGCAGGTCGTGGAGCAGGATCTGAGGAATCCCAGGCAGAATCGACACATGTTCTGAGCGAGGAGAAAGGTAAGGATGAATCAGATGAGAAGGATACTAGAAACAACATTTAGGTGGACCCGAGAGGGAAAAAAAATTTGGGGGGCTCCCCTAAAGGACAAAAAGGGGAAAAAACCAATGAAGTGGTAGGGACCACTGATAGGGAAGGAGCAAAGCGCAAACCTTGGTCTTCGTTGTTTGGTGTTAAACCAAATGGAAAATTAGTCTTCCCTCCAGTGCGTAATTTTTTTGACCCAGTGAAAGGTAAGTTTTCCATCTCTGTGTCTGATCCGATTATTGATCATATTATTGCTTTGATGGACAAAGTTTTGGTCGGTAAGTTTATGGGCCCTAGACCAAATGTTGAGATGGTTAGGGAGTTTGTCAAAAATAAGTGGAGAATCAATGGTAAGGTCACGGTGGCCGCTCTTCCTAGAGGTTTCTTTGTCTTTGAGTTCACCTGTAAGGAGGACATATTGGCTGTGAGGAGTGGTGGACCTTGGGTCATAGGAAAATATTCCTTGGCCCTTAAGAAATGGACCTCTCATCTGGATCTCTTTTATTCCATTTTTTAGAATGTTCCAGTTTGGGCTAGACTCCCGAATTTCCCTCTAAAATATTGGAACAAGGACGTCTTCAATGGTATTGCTAATTATTTTGGAGAGCTTCTGTCTATTGACCCTATAACAACAGCTAGAAAGCGGTTGGTGTTTGCAAGAATCTGTGTTGGAGTTTCACAAAATGCTAACCTCCCTTCTTCAATAGATATCCAGTCTAAGTTGGGAACTTGGGTGCAAGCTATAGAGTTTGATTCCATTCCCTATGCTTGCTTTAAGTGCAAAAAAATGAGGCATTAGACTAAGAAATGTCAGCAAAGACAAAGAAAATCTCCAGTCTAATGCTAAGACTATTTGGAGAAAGAAGCCTGAAGGAGAAGGGTAAGCAAGTAGTACCAATACCCTTAATGAGGAATCTGGAAGGAAATCTAAAGCTCAGAGGAATACCACTGGAATCAATGGCGTAACAGAACCCAAGGAATCTGATGTTCAGAAGAATCAACAAATAGGGGTAGAAAGTATTTTTGGTTCAAAGGAAGAAGGAGAAGAAATATTGGAGAATGTTGGGGATGGTAAAAGGGATAAGGACTTTGTTTCTTCCACTCTTAAGATTTTATCAAAATGCAAAGATAATGGGGATCTTGGACTGGAGGATATTCCTATCCAGGGTTTGTCTCTGGATATTGGCATTCCTATCCTAACTACTACTTTCGTAGAATGTTTCCCTTTGAGTGGCCCTCTTAAACTCTGGGAAAAAACAACTCTAGATTTTTTCAAGGACACCTTTGAGAATCTGAGCTAGAATATCAAACCTTCAAATGACAATTTGAACTAGCTCAAGAATGGCCAAATGGATACTCTCCCCTGGGAGCAAAGAAGAATGTATGATAAGGAATGGGAATCTGGGAGAGAGTTGGAGAGTCAAGAAGATACTGATTGGGAAGAAGTCCTCTCTCAATCGAAGAAAAAGAAGGAGAGAAGTAAATAACAGAATACTCTGAGTGGAGTTGTTACCAGAACAAGAGCAAAGGCGGATTGTGGTGCTACTAAGTATAGCGAAGGAAGAATGTCGAGTAAATGGCAGAGAGAGAGCATGAAAGCTTTTAGGACATAGCGGATGGTGTCCAAAAGACCATTCTGAAGATTCTCCAATCCCCTGGTAAGATATGAAGATTATGTCTTGGAATATTAGAGGGCTTAATAGTCTTCATAAGAGAGATGTTTTGCACAATTTTGTTAGGGATCATAAACTCGATATTCTTCTCATCCAAGAAACTAAAATGTCTAAAGATAAGGTGGAGAAGATTAAAATGTTTTAGAAATGTGGAATCCAAGGAAATAGTTCAGATGGTGCATTAGGAGGAATTGCTAATTTTTAGAACTAGAACTTTATTAAAGGGGAACCTTTGCTAGAGAGCACTAATCATGTGGCTACTAAATTCACTCATATCAAAGACAATTTTAGCTGGATTCAGTCAAATATCTATGCTCCTAATGCGAAAGGAGCCAGAAAATATTTCTAGAATGAGCTCTCTGCATTCCGTAGGATCTTTGATAATCACCACTGGGTTGTAATGGGAAACTTTAACACACCCCTTCTGAATGAAAAGAAATTTAGAGGATCTCAGGTGAATTCAGAGAGTAAATTTGATCTTTTGGACTTCATCAACAACAAGGTGTTGATTGATCTTGATTTGCAAGGAGCCGTATATACCTAGTCGAATAGAAGAATCGGTAAGGAACTGATTCAAGTAAGGTTAGATAGAACTTTAATTTCTGATCAGTGGCTTATAAACTATTACTATTATCTTAAAGCTCTTTCTAGAGTGGGCTCTGATCACTTTCCTATAAGTTTTGCGGCAGACCCTATAAAGGTGAAGAGGAACTCTCCCTTTAGATTTGAAAGAATGTGGTTGTCCCACCCCCATATTTTTGACCAAATTAGGAAATGGTGGAATATTGATGTTCCAGGCATTGCAATGTTCAGAATTGCTAAGAAACTAAGGGAATTCAAACACAAATTAAGAAGCTACAAAAAAGATTCCTTTGGAAACATCTTTGGAATTAAATCCGAACTTCAAATGGAGCTTGCAGAGATCTAGGATAAAATTCAGAGGGAAGGATACATAGAAAATAATAGGGCAAAGGAAAATGAGTTGTTGGTGAAATTGCATGATATTATAGCTAAAGAGGAGGAGTTCTCAAGGCAGAGATCTAGAGTGTTGTGAATCTCAGCTGGAGATAGAAACACCAGGTACTTTCATCTATCTACCTCAAAACACATGGATTTCAATAGAATTTCTCACATAGAAGTTAATGGCATGAGATATGAGGAAGAGGAAGACATCAAAAAGCAAGTTGTCCTCTTCTTTAAAAACCTTCTCTCAGCGAATGGAGAAGTCAACCATAATGACCAAGATTTTCTGTTAGAGGCTATCCCTAAGGTTGTTGGGATGGAAGATAATGATAAGCTTGTTTCCATCCCCTCTAGGGAGGAAATTATGAAAGTTTTTTTTTCTTTTGAAGGAAACAAGGCCCCTGGCCCTACTGGGTTTCCTATGTTCTTTTTTCAATGGTTTTGGGAGATTGTTGAAAAGGATTTTGTGAATGTTGTTAAGGAATTCTTTGGATCCAAAAGTCTTCTTCAGGAATGAAATGCTACTTGTGTGTTCCTTGTTCCCAAAAAACCTGAGGCTATGGAGTTTGAGGCATTTAGGCCTATTATTCTCTGCAACTCTTTCTATAAGATCATATCTAAGGTTTTCACGTCAAGGATCCTTACTATCCTTCCTTCGCTGATATCCCCTCAACAAAATGGTTTTGTTCCAGGAAGGAAAATATCAGACTCTATAGTTACTATCCATGAGAATATCCATTCACTTGTGGAATCTAAAACTGAAGGGTTTCTTCCTAAGCTGGATATATCCAAAGCTTATGACCATGTTGATTGGGAGTTTTTATTCAAAATTCTTTAGGTGTTTGGTTTTAGCAGCAGAGTCATTCAGTTGGTGAATCAGTTAGTTACTATTTTTTCCACCTCTATCATTGTGAATGGGTCTCTTCAAGATTCTTTCAGAATTCAAGAGGCCTAAGACAAGATGATCCTATCTCTCCTATTTTGTTCACAATCATGGCTGAGAGCCTAGGAAGGAATCTTAAAAGTTTGATTAAACAAAGGTCTCTTTCTGGTCTTAGTCCTTCTTCTACTAATTTTATTTGTTCTCACCAACAGTTTGTTGTTGAGACTATGTTGATGGGAAGATCAATGATGACTGAGGCTAAGAATTTGAAAAAAACTTTGGACATGTATGAGAAGGTGACTGGGAAGATGGTCAATAGATAGAAGAGCTCCCTTTTTTTCTTTAATTCCCTTGAGCATAGACAGGTCAAGATTGCAAGAATCCTTGGTTGTAGAGTGGAATCCTTACCATCTACTTATCTTGGACTACCTCTATGCCTTAAACCTCTAGATTCCTTTTGGTGTTCGTTGGTTGATAGGTTCAATAAGAAGTTGGCAGGATGGAAAGGAGCTCTTCTAAGCCAAGCTGGAAAAATTTAGCTCATCAAAGCTTCTCTTCAAAATCTCCTGATTTATGCTTTAAGCCTTTTCAAAATTCTTGCTAAATATGCGGAGGCCATTGAAAAAATTCAAAAAATATTCCTTTGGTCTAGTGTGGAGGAGAGAAATAGGATGCCTCTTATAGGATGGGATTTGGTTTGCAGACCGAAAGCCTTGGGGGGATTAGGTCTTAGAAAAATCAGAATGATTAATAACTCTTCTTGTTAACAAAATATGGAGATTCTTCTCATTTGTTGGAGAACAGAAAGATATTTTAAGAAGTAAATATATGACCAATTGTGTGTCCCTCAAAGCTTTGTTCGATTCTCCTATTTTTCCCCATGGTTCAGCTTGTTGGAATGACATGATTGCTGGTAGAAAGATTTTGGAATCAGGGATTGGATGGCACATTAGAAGCGACAATCTAGCTAGGTTCTGGGAGGACATATGGATTTTTAAGGATCCCCTAATCAAAATTGAAAGATTCAACAGATGGGATGAGTTTTGCAAAGAAACTTTTGGAGAATATGTTAAAGATTATTGGAGTGAAGGAGATTGGGTGGATTTGTGTGTGGTTAGTCAAGAGTTGACTCTGCTTCAATCTTCCTTAAGGGTTGTCAGATTGGACAAAATCAAATAGATGATCATCTTGTCTAGATGGAAAACCCTTCAGGTAACTACTTTGTTTCTTTAGTTGTTTCTCTGTTGTCCCTTTCTCTAGCCCCCCATCCTTTCTAGTCTAAAGTGTGAATAAAACACTTGACTCCTAAAGACAACATTTTCTTCTGGATTCTGCTTCAAAATAAGGTGCTAACGGTGGATTATCTTTGCAAATGGGGATTAAAAATCCCCAATAGATGTTACCTTTGCAAGAGTGAGGCAGAGTCAGCAAACCATTTGTTTCTCCACTATCTATTTGTTGCTACAATTTGGGGAAAAAATTTAGCCCTCTGGAATATTTCTTGGGTGTTCCCCCTGTCCATTGAAGATTTCTTTTCACAATGGAAAGCTCCATCTCAAAATCCTTTCATTTGAAGGTTATGGGATTTTATTTTCCCTTTTTTTTTGGGGGAGTGTGGAAAGAATGTAATAAAAAAATTTTCAGGGATAAGGAGATGTCAGAGACTAATGTTTTTGAAAAAAAAAATAGGCTTATAAAGGAAAACTTCAATGTTATTCCCCAAAAAGCTCTTAATCTTGAAGCTATGGTGTGCACTCCCTATGATCTAATGATAGCCAAGGATTGGAATATCAAAATGGATGTTTCTAAGGCATCTAATCCAGCTAAGAAAAGCAGGGAGGGTGTGCATTGGACCTTTCCTCCCAATGGATGGACTAAAGCCAACTTTGATGGTGTTGCCAAGGGAAATCTAGGGATGGTCGGAAGTGGAGGTGTGTTAAGGGACTCAAAAGGTAATTTTATGGCGGTTGTGGCCATTTCCCTAGGTCATCAAACGAACCATGTGGCGGAGGCAATAGGTTCTTTTCAAGTTTTAAACTTAGCACATAATCTGAATATAAAATATTTATGGCTTGAAGGGGACTCCAAACATATCATTGACTATCTCCTTGGTAGGACCCCTCCCTCCTGGTCTATTAAGAATTGGATTGAAGAAGCAAAATCTCTCTTAGACGAGTTTGATAAAGTTAAAATCTCCCACATCTATAGGGAAGGTAACAACATGGCAGATTACTTTGTGAATGAGGGGGTCAAGAGAGAAGGTTTGAACACGTAGCAAAATTTTAGGGACTTGGGAGTTGAAGTTAGGGCCTTATTAGATTATGATGTTACGCATGGGAAAGAGGAAAATATCTTTAATGATGATAGGGAAAAGGGCTAAGTACATCAAAATCAAGAGATTTGATGGGGCCGTGTCAAATAACTTAGCTGGTAAGAAAAAGCGATACGCTTTGTGGGTTCATTGGAATGGCTACGTAAATTTGCAACAGGTTTTTGGTGCTAGTATATTTTTCAGTGAGGTGCATATGAATATGGGGGGGATAGGGAAAGAATTGATCCAAATAGCTACAAAATACACATGAGGAATGCTAAGGTCTAGAAACAGGTTGAGAGTGGTGGTTTGGTTCCATTTCTGGACAAACTTCATGGGCCTGATCCTATGGCTACTGACTACTTTGAGAAGAACTAGAATAATGGAGAAATAATCCTCTTTGGGAGAAAGGTGAAACTAGATGAGTAAATAATAGGAGAGGTAACTAGAATGTCCACTGAGGGCATGAAGTTTTATCGTGACAAAAGGTTTTTAGATGAGGCAGTAATCAAATTACCTAAGAAATAAAAGGGGAAAATGAAACTAGTCAAAGTTTCCAACAACTATTTTGAAATCGACACCATCAAGGCACTTTGGAGAAAGGTGCTTTGTGTCATAATGGAGTATATTACCTTGGATGGGAGATTCACCAGAGTTTATGGTCATCATTTTTCTCTCCTTAACCACTTTCGTCATAAGGTAAGGATTTCTTTGCCTCATTATTTGTTCTATTCATTGAGCAATATCCTTGAGGACCACAAGAAAAATCCCAAGAGATACCCTATTCTTCATCTTGGTCTTATTAGGTTAATCTATGAACATATTCAAAGCCTGTCAGCTTTATCCAAATCGGTTGCCTCCATGTTGTCTAAGGATTATGATATAGACAGTGGTGGTTCAAAGAATCATTCTAAGCCTAACTCGGAGAGAATTGTTGAAGCCCATCCATCCCCTATCCTGTCTGGTAAAAAACCCAGCTTTGTAAACCCCAGCTCGCAAAAGCTAACCTTGAGATTTACCCTGGCTACCCTGTTCCTTTAAAGAATCCCGCTTTCAAGGGTTCCCCTGCCAATAAGTTGGTTTTCGACTCAGCAGAGACTCTAGAGGACAAAACTAAGAACCCTGAAGCTAGCAGAAACTATGTCTCTACCCCTCCTGCCTCTTTCAGAGATGATGGTACTAGATTTCCTAGCGCCCCTAACCCAGATGATTTTAACCTCATTTTAGACTAGGATCAGTCTGGAGATATCCTTGCCTTTGCTAGAAGTGGCATTGGTGATATTTTTTAGGGTTATGAAATGGGCCTATCTAGAAATGAACGATCTTAATCTCAGAAATAGGGTTATAAATAGCAAGTTGGAGGAACTGGAATTGAAGTTGTTTACTCTGAGCAATGGAGAAGGAAAATAGAAAAAGAACAATATTGGAACAGGAGATGATGACAGAGGACAAGCATAAGACTCTGGAAGCTGATATTGTTAAAATAAAAAATAATATGAAAATTGTTGTGGAACAATACCATAGAATGGCAAGGCACAATGCCATTATCATCAATGCAATGTTGGAAAAGTTGGAAAAGTTGCAACAGGGCTCGCTGGTTGTTGATCTGGCAGACAAGGATAAAATCAAGAATGAGGACCAAGGAATATCGAAGAGGACCCACGCCAACCTTAAGAGGAAAGCGCCTCCTACTACCCAGATGGTCCAGATCTTAAAGATGGGGGTTCAAGAAATGAACGACATCAAAGCTGAGACAGCGGAAATTTTAAAGTCCCAAGTTTAGTCGCTACTGGAGTTTTGTCTGGTCTTTTTGGGTCTTTTTTGTGGCCCTTTCTGGTCTTTTTTTGGTGGTTGTGGCTTTGTCATTTTGTTTTCCTCTCTATAGCCTCTCTGTTTATGGCATCTTTGATGATCTTTTCTTTTGTTTGTAAAATTTGTGGTTTCAAGTCCTTATAAAACCTATTTTTTCCTCTTTCAAAAACATGAATTATTATTTCAAAATAGAAGCAATCAAAATTATAGTCAAGCTCTATCAAAATTCACATTATATTTTACAAAATTACAAGCAATTTTCATATTTAATCAAGTTTTAGTACAGTGATTGGAGTTTGATGCCAATGGAAGGACAAGTTGGAATCTAGGATTTGTGGATAGATTTTTCTTCTTTCAAACACATAATGACTTGATTTTCAATGTGTTCTCATCTTCATATTTTTATCTTCTTATTTCCTTAAGTAACATGTAATTGTATATTTTGGTCTCCCCTTGAGTATTTGACTTTCTCTTGGTGATTGTGTTATTTAGGGATCCTTTTCTTTAACATAATTGAGTATGGTTTTATTATTTATCTTGCATTTTTAGCTCGTTACAACTTTAGAAACACTTAAGGTTCAAAGCACACACTTTATTAGTCAATACATCAACTATTCATGGAAGTAGAAATACCAAAATGGGGGTTTGACTAAGGAAAACTCTTATATATCCATCCCTTTTCTTCTCTTTGTCATGATTTTGAAGGTTCAAATCTTAAAATGATCAAGGATAGAAAAGGTAGTGCAAACCTGTGGGTTATAGGCTAGGGTTTCAAAGATCAGAAATATCATTTCCTAGTCAATGGTACTCTCACCCTTGACCTCTCAAATCTGACTCGAATTTGTATGATAGGTGTGGAAATATTTTCCCTTCTTTGAATTGTCATTATTCCATCAATTTTTAGTTCCACCTATATGAATAATGTATTTTCATATTAGATTTTCATAGTAAATTAGTTTACTGAATTTACATTAATTTAATCAATTTTCTTAGAAATTAAAGAACTAGGCCCATGGTAGATTGGTTCCCCTTCTAGTTTGTTAGCCAATCTTAACGCCTTTGTGGTTTGAGTTCTAATGTTAGGGTAAAGAAAGATCAATTTGAGTTAATCTGCTAGTTAGATCTAGGATCTCCTTTTTTACACTACAATAATATTACCAAAGAAAAATAAAAATATTAAACCATATGAATTCTTCATTATTTAGTATTCATATTAGAAACCATAATTTCAATAATTATATCAATAGTTCACCTATCCTTTAAACTAATGTTTTTTCATCTACTTCATTTTCAACATAATCCATCATTGAAATAGTCATTCACATGATGCTATTAAGAATTAAGATTAATAACGACATTAATCATACTATTTAGCTTTATGAGAGAAATTTGTGACAATTAAGAATTCTTCATTATTTAGTATTCATGTTAGAAACCATAATTTCAATAACTATATCAAGAGTTCACCTATCCTTTAAACCAATGTTTAATCACTTACTTTATTTTCAACATAATGTATCATTGAAATAGTCATTCACATGATGCTATTAATAATTAAGTTCAATAACGACATTAGTCATACTATTTAGCTTTATGAGAGAAATTTGTGATGCAATGCTAGAGGAAGAAAACTCACTTATCTCAACCTCATTTGTCAAAATTCAAACAAACCTTTCATGTCCCTTCAACTAGGACTCAATCCCTCTTCACAAAATCTTGTTTTCAAGGCACCAAACCACTTTTTGATCCCTCAAACACTTTTAACAACAAAACAACTGATTCAACCCAATTCCCAACCTTGACATTCCAAAATGAAAACTTCTCAAAACAAACCCTTCAAACAACAAACTAGGCCCTTTGAGGCCATATACACAAACCAATACTAAACTCCAGGCCCATTATCTTTTGTAGATTCTTCAAACCTATTCCAAGACATTTGCACACACTAAATAATCCTTCTCACACACTTTCAAGACCTTTTAATATCAACTGATGGATTATTTTAACAAGTATGTCCTTAATGCATGCTAGTAGGCTACCACCTTAGAACTATCAAACACAACTTTGAATGTAGAAACCTTCTTAAAACCGTAACAAGATTTTTGAGTAACTTTTTTAGGGCTTTAAAACACAACAAAAAACCAATATAAGTTTCTTTGGGAAAACAGATTCAATACAAGACTTCCCACATCCTATTTAGGCCTAATTAGGCTTTGATTAATCAAGGGCTTATTGGATTCATTAACTCCAAAAAAAAATTTACTGAACCAATGCTTCAAAAACTTGCTAACTAACTTGTACAAGCTTATTAATCCATCAAAAGTCCACTTCAAGAGTTATTTTTATGAACCCTAGACTCTAACCACCATCTTTCACTTCACAATGCACTGTATTAATAGGATAGTCAATAAAACAAAGCCCACAAAATTTAAATTCACCAATCCCTATTTGAAATGGGATCAACATACACTCAAGCACCCTTTCAAAGAAAAATTATGCAAATAGGATTCATATTCCACTATCAAACTTTTGAAAAACATCACTGTGCACTGTTTTACCAGATTTTTACACATTTACCAGTCTAAGGGCATCAAAGAATCTGCCTCAAACCTCATCCTTGCACTCTGAAATTTGAAGATCTTTTAAAATGCACATCAAACTTTCATACCACCTGCCGGTTAAAAAGGGAGTAACACAATTTTGTAATCTCATTCTTTACCCTAATAGAGGGTTTTGACAGTTTATTGAAAAATTGTAATAACTTATTCAATTCTACACCAATCTGCATGAAACAAAGTTAGGATGGAAGGTGATTGAAATATTTGGCACTTACCACCAATTAGAAATCATTTCTTTCCCGTACAGGGCCGTACAAGATTAGAAAACAATGAAATTTTGAAGAAAATGTATAAAAATAAAGTTTTCCAATGATCCAATTCATTTATTCAATCACCCACACACCTCCAAACATACAAAATGAATTTTAAAGGAATTACATCATGACTTGAGTTTCTAACTACCTTCAACGACCCAAATCAAAACATGACCTTTCACCTTCCAATGTTGCTTTTTAGCAATTTTACAAATTTTGTAATTTTGCAACTTTATGACAACTTTTACATTTATTCAAATTTTGACATCAAACTTAAAACTTGACCTCCTAAGGACTTTAATAAATGAAAAATTACCCTTGAGCAATATTGAAACATCAAAATTAATCATCCTTCAAAATTTACTTCATGGAAACATGATATTGCCAAGGTGCTCCTACACCATTCTCCTAGCCAAATGAATTTCAAGTCCACTTGAAAGTTGAAGTTTTCCACAAAACTGCATCCCTTGTATGCTCTATTATTGATTCATATTGAAATAGCTCCTAAACACCTTCATCTTCACCTTAGGTTTCATTTTTTCCATGTAAATCAGTCCTCTATCTTGCTTTCCAACTGAAATCAAATTCATTATACTTTGGTGCATCTCAGTATCTTATTCCTCCCTTTGTCCTTTGACCTTCAAATTGTTCCCTATCCACATAATTAGTACAATAAAGAAATGATACATTAAATTGATCACAATACCTCCATCTGTCTTCAACTCTTTTCAAATCTCCAAGACCAATTCATCTTTAATCATTTCTTCATCCAATCTTATCACCAACTCAAGGTCTTCATTCTCTAAAATTAGGTTCTTCATCACTAGTTCTCTTTCATCTGCATGCTTGGGAATAACTACAATGTTTTCATCCATAAACTCTTCTTTTGCATCTACAAACACTTCTTCTTCCTTTTTCCTTCTTGCTACTAACTTTACTTGTCTTTTCCTTCTTTTGACAATTTTCTTTATGGGCCATGCAACTTTCCTTTTCACTATTAAATTCCAACTTGTCATCTGCTTGATCATCTGCTCCATCTTTATCATGGACTCATGAAACTCTTTATCTAATCTTCTCAACTATTTCTTTATTACTTCTAACTCTTTGTCAAACTTTTCTTGACTCTTTCTCTTCATTCTTTCTTCCTCTGCCTACAAATGTTTGCTTAACACTTCCATCTTCACTCTTCAAGCAAGCTTCTTCTTTCTTCCACTTTTTCTCAACTTTCTCTTCCTTCTCTTAGCAGCAACCAGGTCCTTCTTAACCTGCACAACCCTACAAAACACACAACTACAACCACAAACTCTCTACCCAACACCTTCTATGCTTTGATACCACTTTGATGCAATGCTAGAGGAAGAAAACTCACTTATCTCAACCTCATTTGTCAAAACTCAAACAAACCTTTCATGTCCCTTCAACTAGGACTCAATCCCTCTTCACAAAATCTTGTTTTCAAGGCACCAAACCACTTTTTGATCACTCAAACACTTTTAACAACAACAAAACAACTAATTCAACCCAATTCCCAACCTTGACATTCCAAAAATGAAAACTTCTCAAAATAGACCCTTTAAACAACAAACTAGGCCCTTTGAGGCCGTATACACAAACCAATACTAAACTCCAGGCCCATTATATTTTGTAGATCTACTTAAAACCTATTCCAATACATCTTCACACACCAAATAATCCTTCTCACACAATTTCAATACCTTTTAATATCAACTGATGGCTTATTTTCACAAGTCTTCCCTTAATGCTAGTAGGCTGCCACCTTAGAATTGTGAAACACAACTTTGAATGTAGAACCCTTCTTAAAAATGTAACAAGATTTTTGATTACCTTTTTAGGGATTTAAAACACAAAAAAAAACCAATATAAGTTGCTTTGGGAAAACAGATTCAATACAAGACTGCCCATGTCCTATTTAGGCCTAATTAAGCTTTGATTAATCAAGGGCTTATTGGATTCATTAACTCCAAACAAAAATTTAATGAACTAATGCTTCAAACACTTGCTAAATAACTTGTACAAGCTTATTAATCCATCAAAATTCCACTTCAAGAGTTATTTTTATGAACCCTAGACTCTCACCTCCATCTTTCACTTCACAATGCACTGTATTAATAGGACAGTCAATAAAACAAAGCCCACAAACTTTAAATTCACCAATCCCTATATTAAATGGGATCAACATACAACCAATCACTCTTTCAAAGAAAATTACACAAATAGGATTCATATTCCACTATCAAAATTTTGAAAAACATCATTTTGCACTGTTTTACCAGATTTTTACACATTTACCAGTCCAAGGGAATCAAAGAATCCACCTCAAACCTCATTCTCACACTCTACAATCTAGAGATATTTTAAAATGAAAATCAAACTTTCATTCCACCAAGAATTAGCAAATTCCACTGGTTAAAAAGGGAGTAACACAATTTTGTAATCTCATTGTTTACCCTAATAGAGGGTTTTGACACTTTATTGAAAAATTGCAATAACTTATTCAATTCTACACTAATCTACATGAAAAAAAGTTAGGATGGAAGGTGAATGAAATATCTAACACTTACCACCAATTAGAAACCATTTCTTTCTTGTACAAGGTCGTACAAGATCAGAAAACAGTGAAATTTTGAAGAAAATGTATAAAAACAGAGTTTTCCAATGATCTAATTCATTTATTCAATCACCCACACACCTCCAAACGTACAAAATTCCTTTTAAAGGAATTACATCATGAATCTTGAGTTTCTAACTACCCTCAACGACCCAAATCAAAACATGACCTTTCACCTTCCAATGTTGCTTTTTAGCAATTTTGCAACTTTGTGACAACTTTTACATTTATTCAAATTTTGACATCAAACTTAAAACTTGACCTCCTAAGGACTTTAATACATGGAAAATGACCCTTGAGCAATATTGAAACATCAAAATTGATCATCCTTCAAAATTTACTTCATGGAAACATGATATTACCAAGGTGCTCCTACACCAATTTGTGACTATCAAAATCCTATACAAAGTTATTAGTATGATTGAAGTTACTTATCAAGTGTTTGTCATGCACCAAAGTTATTATTTCCATTACTTAGGATTAATTCAAGTCCAACACAATTTCTCATATTTACTAGGGACTAATAGCAGTCGGATAGTTTTTTAAAATATAAGAGAAATTGCCATCATATTAAAATTAATATTAATTGGTTAAACTTTGCAAAAATCTCAAAATTATTTGAGTCAAAATAAAATTAGGGAAATCCTTCTCAAGAAAAGTAGGTGCATAAGTATAATCCATCTAAATAAATAAAAAATACTAATAATTTTTTTTTCTAATTAAATTTATGTCACTTTATCCCATTGATATAATAGTCACTAAAAAACAAGTTAACTTCATCTAATAAATTAAATAACCAACTACTCAAATTGAATGTCAAATGACGAATGTAATATGCATGAATCCAAGATTTAAAAAAATGTATTTGTCCCAAAATATGTAAAACTACCAATGGCATTAACTACGTATAACACAACTAAAATCACAAAAAAGTTATGCCTTAAAAAAATAGTGGCCTTCCTGCTTATGCTTTCCATTTTGGAAGGAAAAGTGATCCCATAATAGTGGTTTACAATTTTTGGCCAAACTGGACACTAAAATAATTTTTTTTAACTAAATCTTCACTTTTGGGCACCTATAGCGGCTAAACCGTGAGGAATTTGAAGATGATGAAAACTAGAGTTTCGTGAAATTTTGTCTATAGATTCTAAATATATTTTTTTCAACATTTTTGGAATCAGATTGCACCTCTTTTTCCATCTCCCTTGAAAATTAGTTTTTTTTTAGAAAACAAGATTTTTAAAAAGTGATGCTCATCGTATAATGCATAAATTTTTTTCCATGAAGGATAAAATTCTAATTCTTTAAAATTTAGATTCATAACTCTGATATCTAGTGCTTCCACTTGGTTAGATAGTTTTTATTGAATTTTTTCTTTAATCAAGTTTAATTCAAACCAATTATAATTAGGACATTATTTGTATAATGCATAACTTTTTTTGTATGTATTGAAATTCAATTTTTTTTTCTTTGTTGGATCAGGGACTTCAATATCTGGTGCACTAATATTTTTTTTTTAATAATCTACTATTTTCCACATGTGCAGAACAAAGAGCTTGATTTTTGGTGAAAAACCTACATTCACGAGAAATAAAAAATAAATATAATAATAAAATTAAATTTATTTAAAATTATACTTTTTGGGAAGCTTATAATAAGGAATGTATACTTGCAAAAAATAAATTTTAAATTAATTCATTTGACCCCCCAAAAGGTAAATCAAAAGTGGTTTTTTATCAACATTTTGATAGGTGTAAAGGAGACTCTGTTATAGGTATGGTTTAAAACTAGCAGGGTTCTATCCAAATGGGTTTGATTTAAGGTAGTTTGATCAAAACCTCTTCAATTGTAATTCTTTAAATGTAACCTTTTAAGGCTTAAATCATTATATTTTCTAAAAATATGTGATTTCAGCAAAAATTAGTTCCTCCCAGAAATTGTAAACCAGCTTTGTGGGATCACCCTTGTATATGTTCCTCCTTGACCACTTTTATTGTATTCAATGTTTCCCTTACCATCCTTTTCTTCTAGCATCTTTTTTATTATAAAGAATAAAATCAAACTTACCTCTATAAACGAAAAAAATTCATGCTTTGTAACTTGTATTCCCTAACCAATTTCTTTACATCATACTTTACAATCAACTTCTTCAAAATTGTGATTAGTTGACATGTGAGAATTTTAGGAATTCTGATTGACTTACAAATTACACAATTGAAAAAAAATGAGATGAAGAATAAACTCTAAATAATTGCATTCGAATAATAGCTTAGGAACTAGTACAATATATAAATCATGAGAATAGCCATCTAGAATGGCAACTGCCAACTAGAAAATTGGCATGCAACTACATGTAATATTGCACAACTAAGAAATCATTATCCTAACAATTTATCAACAAGCAAAATTATCTAGAGGAATATTTTAGGCAAAATATTCTACATTAACAACCCCTCATAAGTGTAGCTAGGTGAATAGAGATATATGCAAATAATGCAAGGATGGATGCATGATAGGATGAATGGGTCCTAGCTACAAAGCCATGTTAGGTACCCATGAACATATGCAATGCAAAAATGGGGGGAAAAGTCTAGTGGGACAAAAATCCTCCCCAGAAAGACACAATAATGAAATCCATCACAAATCCAATCAATCTCCATCCATACAAAGGGTGACAAGAGAGACTATATAGCCCCCCCATAATGAGATAACCTAATACAAAGAAAAATTGGAAGAAAACTTGTGGAGTAACACTGGAATCCTTAATCTGACAAGCAAGGAAAGATTAAAAAAATTTGCTAGAAACCATATTAGTGTCACTAAACGAATCGGGTTGGAATCATGATAAAGCAATAGCAGACCCAATGCCAAGGAACACTTGAAAACATGCAAATTGGCACAACTTTGGAATCTATGAAGCAACAATTGATTGAAAATTGATCTAGAATGGAAATGAAGTGCAAAGATCAAAAAGAAAATGTAAACCTAATGCATGAAAATAGGAAAGAGTGCATGCACTAATCAATATTCACATCTGCCTCCATGATTTTTTCCCTGCAATATAAAATGAATTTTCACTCAAACTAACCTCTGCTCTTATACCATGTGAGAATTTTAGGAATTCTAGTTGAGATGAAGAATAAACTCTAAATAATTGCATTCGAATAATAGCTTAGGAATGAGTACAATATATAATACATGAGAAGATCCATCTAGAATAACAACTTCCATCTAGAAAATAGGCATGCAACTCCATGCAATATTGCACAACTAAGCAATCATTACCCTAAAAATTTAGCAACTAGCAAACTTATCTAGAGGAATACTTTAGGAAGAATATTCTACACTAACAAGTTGCCTATGGAGAATCCCTATAAAAATGTAGGGACTATTCTCTATCAGTTAACACAAATATTAAGAATTTGAGAGAGTTGTTTTAAAGTTTTCTTTCTTCATTCATGTTTAACTTACATAATTGATGCAAATTATTTGTATTTTTTATGGGAGAGTGCTGAACTTTTTTTGTAGCTCTAGGTGTTCTTAGTACATAGATATGTTGTAATTGAACTTAGAAAGAAATGATAGAACATATAGGAAGAGAATGGTATATTTTTTGAGAGGATATTGACAGATTTTTATGGTATCCTACCCTTGAGAGAGAAAGTTGTAACTCATACAAATTCATGCCCATATCCCTTACTATATATAGGCTATACCATGTAATGTCTCTCTTTCTTTGTTGTATTTTCTAATCTACCTTATTTTATTTTATATAAAAAATTATTTTTTCTATAGAGAAAGAATAAGGTAATGGCATCCATGGAAGGAGGGTACTTAGAAAGAGAGTATAGTGCCAAGGATGAAAGAATTTTCATTAATTTATATTTTATGTATTTATCTTTTATTTTATTAATATTATCTAGTGTAAGTAGAAATCTAGAAGGGGAAATTCATCTATAGCAAGAGTAATGGCCACTTTGAGCTTTTATTTCTTTATAGGTCAAACCTATGGTCATTCCCAAGAGGAGTTGCAATCCCTTTGGAGGGATTGTGTCTCCATGCCTTCAATTTTAAAAAATTTAACAATCACATTTAGAAAGTTTAAAACCAAGCTCTATATAGATTTTCATAGCATCTCTCTGGCCTATGTCAAAATAGGATCTTTAGAACAAGGTAGGAACATCCATCTACAAGCTCTACAGATTTTCATAGCATCTCTCTGGCCTATGTAAAAATATGATCTTTAGAACAAGATATGAACATCCATCTAACATAAGGCATAAGGAAGTTTGTTTTATTTTATAGTTACAACCACATAGTAGACATGTATGCAAAATACAAAAGCATATGGAAGGTAGTAAAATATTTAACAAAATTCCACAAAGAAATTTAGTCTTATGAAATGCCACAAAATATCTCAAATAAATGTGTAAAATATATTCATTTTTTATAAATATGAACATATAAATTTTGTTTTATTTCTTTTATATTATTATGTTATCAAATGCTAAGATTGCAAGGTACAATAAAAATATGGTTAGTGTATTTTTTTTAACTATTGTCATCTTCACCATATTTTTAGCATGCATTTGACTAGTTCATTTTTTCTACCATTTAAAATGAAGGTTGAATATTACTATATGTGTAAATATTTATATGCATGAATGCATGTATTTATATGTATGTATGTATGTATGTATGTATGTATGTATGTATGTATGTGTGTGTGTGTGTACGTATGCATGCATGTATGTATGTATGTATGTATGTATGTATGTATGTATTTAGATATATGTATATGTATTCATTCATGTATGTAGGTATGTTCATGTATGTTTGTGTGTAGTTTACTATACAATATATTTCTATAAAATTGAGTTATAATTTTATCTTTCCAATCCTAATTGCATACTCATAATTTAATAGATTCCATCTCTCAAGAAAATAAATTGTGCTCACAAAATTCAAGAAGAAATAAATTATAGAACTTGCAAAGTAAAATATCTTCTTCAATGAATCATTATTTCATCTGATTTACAAAAAAAACATGAAACCTTTAACAATAGTAGAGAGTCCTATACCTCACTTAAGCTTCCAAAATGGGGTAGATTCTTATCCTTAAATTGATTCTTTATCTCCTTATCACAAATCCTCTTTTCACCAAATCAACTCAAAACATCTCCTCAAGAATATATTCCAATTCTTTCCAAAAACATAGGTTCCAAGAGAAAAACTAAAAATTAAAGAATTCATTATTTTTCCTCTCAAAGTCAAATGGAATGGTTTATATGGGGTTACCTTGTCACCCATCCTCATAATAAGGTGAAGACAAATGAACTCCTCCTTCCATCTTCCAACCAATCATTACAAAATACAAAACAATTTATGCCTCCCCATGTGCACCCACATGAGCAATGTATGGAGGAGTAGAGTGTACTCCACACTCCTCTTATATAGGGTACTTGAAAGGAGAGATGAGTAGTAGACTATCAAGTCTACATCTCATTCATTACAAGCCTATTTATGCCATGTTGTTTTCAAGGGGTAAGATGGGTACAATCCTTTCCCAACACCTAAGAATACATGGACCAAAATACCTATCTTAGGGTGCAACGAAGAAAATAGGTGTTCCACCTTTTGGGAGGTGGAACACAAACTAGGGTTTAGGGACCTAGACCAATTTTCTTCAAGTTTCACTCAAGGAAACCCTAGAGATCTCAATCAAAGGATGAAATTAAGGAAAAGAGAATTGTAATAGGGTGTCCTAGGGTGTGATTAAAGACAATAAGGGGGGTTCACCACCAAGCAAGGCTCAGAAAGACATAGAATGAAAGAAATGTGCAAATATAGCTATGAAACTTAGAGAACAACATGAAATTAGACTGATAAAAGAGAATAAAACAAAAAGGTACCTGGAAGAAAGATGTGGTCAAAACAAGCTCTGAAACCCTATAATTTTGACTTTTGATGCTCACTAGGACTCATATGCTAGACTCAGTGATTTAGTCCTAGTATAGGGTTTACAAGTAGGGTTTGGAACCTCTTGGTGACTTCTCTAGATCTGTTGAGGACTGGAAAAAAAGAAGCACTAGGACTCATACACCCAGACTGTTACAAAGTGTCTCATTTTGTCATGAAGTGTCCCAAGAGCCGAATTTGAATTGAAACTTTGTGAGCCTCTGAGTATGGATTAAATAAGCCTTTTCCCACTAATTTCATGTAGATAAGTTGGATATCTTTCTCTAGATCTGAGTTTCCATGAGCCTTGACAACTTTTCATGACAACTTTTGCAACTTTGTCATTTTGGTACTTTTAAGGGCTTCAAATCCACTTTTTCTTTAACCTATAAATCTACAATCACACAAAGAGAGAGAAAAAGTGTTTTTTTGTTAGGAAATAGTGGTTTTCCTTGGTCAAACCCAATTTAGGTAATTAAACCTTATGATGAAACAATGAAACATGAAACATGAACAATGATACCTTGAATGGTGTCTTGAAATGTAAATCTGCAATCTAACATGAAGTGGCCATGAAGAATGTAGATCTTGATCTTGAATTAGATGTGGAACAATGCTTAACTTGGATCTTGAATGCTATATCACAACACTAGCTTAACAACATGCTTGATGCTTTATGCCTTTGACATGACAATGCATCTTGAATTGCCACAATAATCTTCTTCAAATCTACCTTTGAATGCTCTTGAAATATGTCCTTGTGAATTCTTGTGAAAGTGATCTTGATTGCTTATGAAGTTCTAGGATGAAACTATGTAAAATAACCTTGTATTTATACTTGTTTATGCCAAATTTACTAAAATTACAACACTACAAGGCCACATCAAATCTAGGAGAATAAAATCCTACAAAGAATTGAATTCAAAATAGGTCTTGTTAAAGTGAGACTCATACCCCAGTTGTGGCGTATGAGTCCTAGTGGCTTAAACATGGGACACAAACTCTAAGAAGTGTCTTGTTTAATGTGAAATTCAAAATCAGGTCCCAAGACCTAGGTGGGATTCATACGCCCAAGGTGGAATCTAAGACCTAGATCACCAGATTTGGAACACATGACCCAAAACATTGAATTACGATTGGTTATTTGATAAGTGTCAGGATTATCCATGAAAAGATGCAAGTAATAAGGCTTGTGGATGCAAAATAGGACCAATTAAGGCATAAATAATCCCAATTAATTAATAAAACCCTAGATTAGTGTGAAATTGTTAAGATACACTTTACAACCTAAATAAGACACAATTAGGTCCATTTTATCATTAATTATTCATTCCCAAATTAAGTGTGAAAAAGGGATACTTTTTCCTACAGTACATTTAGCCCCCACTTTAGTGAGAGGAGGAACTTGTTTCAATCTCACACTAAAGTAGAAATTCAAGAGGGGTCAAAGTGTACCAATCCAGATGGTGTAGAATGACAAATATCAAGGAGGGGGTCAAGCCCCCAAGATCCAAGATCCTACGTCAAACCAACATAAGAGCAAAGGGACACACACAAGGTGTACGATATGCAACATCAAGATACACAAACATACAATGTCAATGACTAAAAGAAAGAAAAAAAAAAAACAAGCAAAAATAAAAAGAGGTGGATCAAGACTTGACCATTTGTCTCGCATACTATGGATCAGATCTAAACTATTTGTCCAAAAATGTTTACAAGTGGAACACGATGTCCACTATGCAAACCAACACATGCTCACAAGGGCTAGTGGAACCTTAGGACATCCACTAGGTGAGCCCCCAATGAGACACATATGTATGTGACCAGTATGTGCTCACACAGACAAGCAAGTGGCTATGGGAAAGTCACACCTTAGTTCGCTCCCATACGTACAACTAGACCAAAGTTATACCTCCTAATAACTTTGATAAGGCACCACACAACACAAACAATAGAATCTATGAGGCTTGCAAAGCTTTGTATGCTTGACACCCATGAACAAATGAGATGGCACCACAGGTAAGCAAAGTGTGTTATGAAAGGTGGCCATATAACAACTATTGTAAATGTAGAATAGTGTAAGTTATGTTCAAAGGGATTTTTCTTAGTTCATGTAAGGTATCTTCTTAGGAAACATCATGCCTAATGTCTCCAATAGAGGAAAATTCAAAGAAATATCACGCTCTTGGAGGAGACCAAACCCAATGACACCACCAAGATGTGATGAGCCCTGCTGGCTCTCAACTCAAACCCCAGTATTTTCTTAAGTCTTAATGTGTTATTTTAGGTTTTTAGAGAAAATTTCATAGATAGAAGATAAGAGGCGCAGCATATAAAAGATTATAAACTAAAATACAAAGCAATTTCCTACATAATGGAAATGCAGAAGGCGTTATTTTATTGAAACAATGAGATCATAAATGATAAACATACTAGAATGTTTCTAGTTTTTTTATTTAAAGCAGTAAGCTAACTCACTAGCCAAGAATGGAGAAAATAGGCATATGTGGATGCCTAGCCTCCAAAAGTAACTTCTCCCACTCAGAAACATCATACAAATGGTTGAAAAGCCTAGCCGCCAAGAGTGTAACACATTTAAGGGCCAAGAAGAAGGTGTTTCAACAAATCACTTCACATGCCTCTTTAAATGGGCACAAATCCCAATGCAAGTTGTACGGCCAAGAAGGAAGAGAAGTAGTAACCCTGCTGGAGCCATAGATCTGATGAAGAGGATGCCACAAGTTAAGAAACTCCTTTCTTATTGCAATCAACAGGGAATCTGTATATAATACTCTGACTAAATCATGTAGAACCTCTGAATGAAGCTCTCAACTGCACTGATTCGATTGATCTCTCACAATCTCAAGAGTGCTCAACATCGAAGAGGAATCATTCTTCAATGGAAAATTGTTCAAACCTTGATCACAGGAGAATGCACAGGAAGAAACACAAGGAAAAGTTGAATTTATCCAAAGGTGAGTTTCTCATTGCCAAAAATGCCCTTATATGCAAAAGGCACGAATTCCAAGAAAGATACGCCACTTTTGATATTTAAATCTTTTAAATTATAATTTAAGCCACTTTCCATAGTTTTGACTTAAATAAAGTGGGCGCCCTTTTTGAATTGAGTGATTAAAATATTAAATCACTTTTTAGAGAATATTTAAGTGATTTAAAATGTATAAAGTCAATTTGACTTTATAATAAAATATTAAGTTAATTAATAACTTAAATCACTTAAAATTCCATAACTCACTCAAAACACCAAATATTCTTATGCCGTCAGAAGCTGTCAACTCCTGAACTGCTAACGCTTGCTGTGAACCAATCACTAGGCTCTGAAATGAGAACGATCAAACTCTCCAGAAAGTACCACTGACCCTCTAACCAATCCAACTAGCCCACAAGGGTCTAATAAAGGGCTAACACACTATTCCTGAGAACTGACTAGAGCGGGGACATCACAGTCCGCCCTCCCCAAATTTGCTTGTCCACAAGCAAAATCAAAGCCGGATGCTGAAGAATACTGTCACTCTCCCAAATAGCATCCTCTGCCGGTAGATCTCTCCACTTTACCAAGTATTCCCTGATAACCCGCCTTCGAAAATGACGCTCTCTGGAATCTAGAATGGCCTCAGGTGTCAAAATCAATTTCCCCTCATCATCTAGGGGTGGTAAATCAATAGAAGGAATCACCTGTTGTCCCAACACCTTTTTGAGGTGCGACACATGGAACACGTTATGAACCTTACTGTCCACCGGAAGATCTAACTCATAAGCCACTTCACTGACACGTCTAACAACTCTGAAAGGTCCATAGTATCATGGCTTAAGTTTCTCAATGCCCTTCTTACGAAGGGTGGACTACCTATAAGGCTGGAGCATCAAATACACCAAATCATCGACCTCGAAAGATCGCTCCACTCACCTCTGATCAGCACATTGTTTCTACTGATTTTGAGCTTTCTGTATATTCTCTCTAAGTGCTCTCATAATATCCTAGTTCTCCTGTAATAAATCACCAGCACTGGGTACTCTACTACCACTCAGCAATAAATCTAGAAAGCTCGGAGCATCATATCCATATAATGCTCAGTATGGTGTCATTTGAATGATGAGTGGTATTGTAGCAATACTCACAAAGGTATAACCACCTCACCCATGCCTTCTGCTGCCCTGAACTGTAATTCTACAAGTATCCCTCCACCCATATATTGACTATCTTAGTCTGCCCATCTGTCTGTGGGTGGTAGCTGGTACTCAAAGTGAGTTCTGTCTCGCAAAGTTTGAATAACTCCTGCCAGAAGTTACTCATAAACCTGTTGTCCCTGTCACTGACTATACTCTGAGGCAAACCGTACAACCTGAATACCTCTCGGAAGAACAAATCTGCCACCTGGGTAGCTGTGTGTGTAGTAGTGATTGAGAAGAAATGTGCATACTTCATCAACCGATCTACTACCACAAAAATGTTGTCCTTCCCTTGAGCTTTCGGCAAGCCCGTAATGAAGTCCATGGAAAAGCATTCCCACTTCCTCTCAGGAATAGGAAGCGGCTGGAGTTAACCTGCAGGGTATGTATGCTCTTGCTTGTTCTACTGACAAACAAGACATTCCCTGACATACTGGAGAACAAAAGACTTGAGACCCTTCCAAGAGAATCTCTCCCATACCTGCTTGTAGATCTTAAAGTAACCGGGATGTCTTTCCATAGGTGAATCATTGTATGATCTCAAAACTATGTCCCTCATCTCAGAACCTGGGACAAGAAATATCCTCCCTTTGTAAATGATAAGATCATCTACAAGTGAGTATCTATTATCTTGCACTGTCCCATCTACTATGCTAGAAGCCCATGGGTTCTTAGCATATTCTGCCACTATCATATGTCTCCAGTCCTCTTAAATCTGTGTAATGGAGCTCAAGTGAGGATGGTGAGATAATGCATCAACAACCACATTCTGAGTGCCATTGACATAGGAGATGTCAAAATCATAAGACTGAAGTTTGCTGACCCATTTTTGTTTCCTTTCGTTCAAATCTTGCTGCCCAAGAAAATGTTTCAGACTATTATGATTGGTTTTAACACTGAATTTACTACCAACCAAGTATTGCCTGAATTTGGCCATGGCATGCATGATGGCCAATATTTCCTTATTGTAGATACTATAATTTCGTTCAGGACCTCGTAGCTTCCTGCTCTCAAAAACGATAGGGTGTCGATCCTGCATGATAACTGCACCAATACCTTCACCACTGGCATCACAATGTAGCTCAAATGGTCTGGTGAAGTCCGATAATGCCAAGATTAGACATGTAGTCATGAGAAGTTTGAACTTCTCAAAGCATTCCTGTGCAAGTGGTGTCCACACAAAGGCTCCCTTAGTCAAATCAATTAGTGGTGCGACATGTCGTGAGAACCCACTAACGAACCAACGATAGAAGGAACATAATCCTACAAACCCCCTGAGCTGTGTCAATGTCTCAGGTGTAGGCCAATTGATGATAGCTCAAACTTTCTCTGGATCCATGCTGACTCCTGCACCGCTGGTAATGTGACCCAGATATAAAAGCTCTGCCATGCCTAAAGCACACTTGGACTCCTTGGCGTACAAGGACTCCTATCAAGTATACTCAAAACCTCATCCAAGTGAATTATGTGTTCCTCCCATGATTTCCTGTAAACCAAGATGTTGTCAAAGAAGACCAATACATATTTCCTCAAGTGAGGATGGAAAACCCTGTTCATAGTAGACTGAAATGTGGCAGGAGCATTGGTTAACCCAAAAGGCATAACCAAGAATTCGTAGTGTCCACAGTGACATCTGAATGCAGTTTTCTCTATGTCCTCCTCTCAGACTCTGATCTGATGATAACCTATCCTCAAATCATTCTTTGAGAAGTAGCAAGCTCTATGGAGCTCGTCTATCAACTCATCTATCCGTGGGATAGGATACCTATTCTTTATTGTCTTCCTATTGAGAATTCTGTAATCAATACACATTCTGAGTGTACCATCCTTTTTCTTCACCAAAACAACAGATGAAGCAAAGGGTGACTTACTCGGCCTGATGTGCCCCATAGCTAAAAGTTCTTTGATGGTTTTTTCAATTTCATCTTTCAAGCATTTAGGGTGCCGGTAAGGAGTGATCATAATAGGTTTTGTGCCCTCATCCAGTTCCATGATATGTTCAATACCTCTATCAGGAGGTCTACCTGGTGGAATAGCACTGAAAACCTTAGCATGTTTGATTCGAAGTTCCTGCACATCTGGATGGTAAGAAGAAGCTTGCTGCTCCAACTGTGAAGGCATTAATTTGCACTCAGCAGCCCAATCTACCATGTCATGTCGAATCAAATGTTCCATTCTTCGGGTGAAATTTCTTTCACATTGCTATCCTTGACGGCTTTAAGAACATGATTTGTGCCATCAACTCTGAATTTCATCTCCATGTCATGCAAATTAAGTGTGAACTCTCCTATCGCATGAAGCCACTTCAAGCCAAGAACTACATCCATTCCTCCCATGTTCACAACATAATAATCTGCCTTAAACTCAAAGTTATTGAGTTTCATGGGCAAATTTGGTATCATCCTCTCACAATTGAGAGTGTATCCATCTGCAACTTTCACACGAATGCCTTCAAACTGCTGAGTTTGAATTCCCCGTTTCTCCACTAACTGTGAATCAATAAAGTTGTGGGTTGCACCTATATCTAGAAGAGATATGACCCTTTGACCAGCTAGGATCCCACAGAGTTTGAAAGATCCCTCTCTCTGCATGCTAGACATATGAGCCTCTTGTAACTCAATTTCCACTACAATTTCTGCCTCATTTTCTGATTCCTCTCCATCTGTATCATAGATTGGAGCTTGCTGATCAGAAAAATTAGTCAACATTTCTCCCTCATAAAACCATTCCATGTGCCTATTTTTCCCTTTAGGCTTGAGGGGGCAATCATGATTAAAGTCATATGGACCCTTGCAGTAAAAACAAAGTTTCCTTCTACGTAAATCATTCATTGTTTCTCGATCTAAAGGGGCTGCAATTTTTTTCTTTTGATCTGCATTATCAGCCTTCTTTGGATCAGATTTGGTCTCAGTGTAGGAGGTAGATGGTTTCGAGCCAAATGGCTTACGAGGTGTAGTAAGCGCCATACTGCGAGCTTTCCTCATGGCCTCCCGTAAAGTAGGTGGATCAAAAGCTTTTATCCAACCTTTCATGGGCTCGAAAAAACCCTCAATGAAGAGTATAATCAGCCTCCTCTCAGAAATACCTGTCACCATAACTGCCAATCTCTGAAACTCTCCAATATATGATTCCAAACTACCTAGTTGTTTCAATTGTGCTAGGTCTCTGAAAAATAGTTTAGGATCACGCTTATCAAACCTCTCTACCAGTCTATATGTGAACACCTAGTAAGAGTAATCTAGTCATGGTGAAGAGTAGTCATGCCATGAATCCACCAGTCATGAGCCATGCCATCAAGGTGAAGTGTTGCAAATTGAATGGTATCCTCCTCAGGCATGGGATGTAATGTCAAGAATGCGTCCAACTTACTGACCCAGGCACGTTCCATAACTCTACCACTGCCATCAAAGTTCACCAAGGTAAGCTTATTGGTTGCCTGTCTAAGATCATTATGCTTGTTTCTAGGCCTCCTATCATTCCTACTTCTGGTGTGTTCTCTCTTCTGGCTCATGAATCTATCGAAGTTAAGGTGCTCCTTAACTCTCGGTGGCAGTGCACCCCATTCATCGTGCATAACCATGATGTTATCTGCAAATTTAATCTCACCACCCTGTTCAACCTCATCCACTTCATCTACATCATTTCTAGTAAAAATAGGACAAGTAGCTCTCTCAAAGGTGCAAGCTGGAACAATGTTTCTGTGGGGTTCGCCATGAACACTGCCTTCTCGATCATGATCCTGATTTTGTCCCCTATGAAGTATCAAATTTTGAACATTTGTGCTGAGCTACTGGAGAATAGTCGCCACCTGTTCTTGGCCTGCAACCATGCCTCTGAGCACGTCTCTAGCTTCTCTGTCCTCTTCATCAAAATGATTCCTATGAGAACCTTCAGCTTCCCTGTTAGCCATGTTATCAAAGCCTAATTCTTCTTCCTATTCATCAAATGGAAATACTAAAAAAGGTTCAAAAGTACTTCTCTACAAACCAGGACCCCTGTGTGAGTAGTACTTGTCAAACCTATTATGGTGAGGCTGCATAAAGATTGCTAACCCTGCAGGCTGGTAGGATCAGTGCTCTGATACCACTGTGATGAGCCCTGCTAGCTCTCAACTCAAACCCCAGTATTTTCTTAAGTCTTAATGTGTTATTTTAGGTTTTTAGAGAAAAGTTCATAAATAGAAGAGAAGGGGTGCATCATATAAAACATTATAAACTGAAATACAGAGCAATTTCCTACATAATGGAAATGCAGAAGGCGTTATTTTATTGAAACAATGAGATCATAAATGATAAACATACCAGAATGTTTCCAATTTTTTTATTTAAAGCAGTAAGCTAACTCGCCAGCCAAGAATGGAGAAAACAGGCATATGTGGACGCCTAGCCTCCAGAAGTAACTTCTCCCACTCAGAAACAACATACAAATGGTTGAAAATCCTAGCCGCCAAGAATGTAACACATTTGAGGGCCAAGAAGAAGGCATTTCAACAAATCACTTCACATGCCTCTCTAAATGGGCACAAATCCCAATGCAAGTCGTACGGCCAAGAAGGAAGAGAAGTAGTAACCTTGCTAGAGCCACATATCTGATGAAGAGGATGCCACAAGTTAAGAAACTCCTTTCTTATTGCAATCAATAGGGAATCTGTATATAATACTCTAACCGAATCATGTAGAACCTCTGAAGAAGCTCTCAACTGCACTAATTTGATTGATCTCTCACAATCTCAAGAGTGCTCAACATCAAAGAGGAATCGTTCTTCAATGGAAAATTGTTCAAACCCTGATCACAGGAGAATGCACAGGAATAAACACAAGGCAAAGTTGAATTTATCAAAAGGTGAGTTTCTCATTGCCAAAAATGCCCTTATATGCAAAAGGCACGAATTCCAAGAAAGATACGCCACTTTTGATATTTAAATCTTTTAAATTATAATTTAAGTCACTTTCCATAGTTTTGACTTAAATAAAGTGGGCACCCTTTTTTAAATTGAGTGATTAAAATATTAAATCACTTTTTAGAGAATATTTAAGTGATTTAAAATGTATAAAGTCAATTTGACTTTATAATAAAATATTAAGTTAATTAATAACTTAGATCACTTAAAATTCCATAACTCACTCAAAACACCAAATATTCCTGTGCCGTCAGAAGCTGTCGACTCCTAAACTGCTAATGCCTGCTGTGAACCAATCACAGGGCTCTAAAACGAGAACGATCAAACTCTCCAAAAAGTACCACTGACCCTCTAACCAATCCAGCTAGCCCACAAGGGTCCAATAAAGGGCTAACACACTGTTCCCAAGAATTGACTAGAGCGGCAACATCACACAAGAAAAGGACACATCGCAAGAAGAAAGAAAATCACACAATGAAACATGAGTGTCGATATATGCCCCCACTTTAAAGCGGTTGCTAACACCAATGTTGTGATCAATTTCTTTAAAGTAGAAGAAGATATGAGATGTTATTCAGAAAGCCCTATGCCAAGTCATATGTTTCTGAATGAAATTACATCATGGATAAGGGGTTACCCTCAAAACTCAATATGTCACATGTGAGCCAACTTAAGGCATGTCATCCACATCCCAAGCTTGCTATTTTATATACATGGAAGGTGGTCAAGTATCCAAAAGAGACAATGACAAGTTCCATATGAGGCCAAGGCTACCTAACCCCTTGCCCCCACTTAGTGAAAGAAAAGGATGAGTCGAGATGATTGATGAGAAAATTTCTAGAGGAAAACAATTATCAATTAGAGGAATTAGGTGCCTCAACATAAGGAAGAGCACCACATTCCTTAATATGTTGCATTTTATCACTTAAAGCCTTACATTCATTAGTAGAATGACCATGAACTCTATGATATGCACAAAATGAACTTTTGTAGTAAGACTTCTTTCATGTTCTTGGAGGGAGGGATATCAAATGATCATGGAGGAGTATTGACAAGATACCCTCTTGATCAGTAGAAGATGTTCCTTTATTTTGTGATAAAGATATCTCTTGCTTAGTACAAGATGTCATACTTACACAAGACTCTTTAGATTACGATATTTTGTACTCTCCTTTATAGGAGGGTGTAAAATCTATCAAATTCAAATCATTCATGTTTTATGCGATGACATTTATGTTAAGTGAAGATTTATTTCTTTCCTTCATTTCTTTCAAAGGAAAATAAGTAAGACCACTAATTTCTATCAATTCAGGATGCACTAATGTTAAATTTGGCTTAAAGGAATCTTTTGTAATAGTGTTGATATTAAGTGAAGGCTTTTTTATTTTTTTTAGGGACAATATCAAAGACCATTAGTTTTTTCTTGCATGTTAGGTTCTATAGGGACATGAATACCTTGTTCTCTAACACCACATCATTTTTCACTACATCCAAGTTGTTTCATGAGTTCGTAAATTTTTCCATAAAAAAATTAAGTTCTTTCAGATCTAGTGGTTGTGCATAATCAGTTTTTTCAAAGTTTGTCATGTAATTTTCTTCTTCTTCTAAAGTGGTTGAAGTGGATGCTTTCGAAGGGTCTACTGAATTTTTTGTTGACATTACCACTTTTTATTTTCCCTTTTCAGAGTTTTTTTATGATCGTGTATTCACCCATGAATTTTGTAAAATCCAAGGAACCCCAATCATCTTCTAATAACTTCGTGACTTCCTCAATATGATTTTCTTTTTCTTTCTCTTGCATGGGTTCCACTTGTGTAGTTGGTGTTAATTTTTTCAAAGGATTCTCCTTTCCTTTCTCAAATTTCAAACAATTTTTTGGTTTAGGGTCAGCTTTTATTGTATATACTTTGTTGTTGTAGACATATTTCATGATACGATGAAGGGTTGAGGGCACCACATGCATCTTATGAATCCATGGTCTTCCTAAAAGGAGATTATATGGAATATAATGAGACATAACATGGATGGGAGTTTGTAATGTGGCCTTTCCAACAGTAATAGGCAAAGTGATCACACCAAGTGGTTCTTTTCCTACATTGTCAAATCCTTGAATCAATAAGTAATCTGGTTGAATTTTTGTTTTATCCATGCCAAGTCTATCCAAAATGGTCACACTACAAACATTAAGGGTGGATCCATTTCCAACAAGGGTTATTTTTATTCCCAACCTATTATAGATAGCTATTATCATGAAAGCATCATTTTTTTATGCACTTCCAAAGGAGGGAGCTCACTTTGGTGGAAAACAATGTCAGCATTCATTTCTTAAATCATGGCTACTATGTCATTCAGTTACACATTAGGAGGGGTAGGAACTTGTTGTAAGGAACTTTGAATCATGTTATGATAATGAGGGGATGCTTGAATAAGGTCCCTAATGATATTTTAGTGCAGGAGTGTTCTTAAGTTGTTCAACAAGTTCATACTCCTTTCCACTTTGTAAAGGAAAATGAGGGGCACTAGGCAAGATAGGGTTAGGCAATGGGAGGGATGTTGAAGGTGTTTGTCTTGGTTACAAATTGTTTCTAGTGCTATATGTATGAGCAGTTTGGTATTATAAATTGGTTACTGCGAAACATTATTCTTAGGTGGGTAAAGGATAAGTTCAAGTTTGTTTTGAGTTTGTGGTCATTGTGAGGGTGGGTAAAGAATTAGAGGATTTTTAGGATGTCCCACAGGGTATGTAGGAGGTCCATTAATTAAGGGGGATCTAATAGACAATTGTGCATTCATAACCTCAGTAGTTTTGGTTTGATATCTTTCTAATGAAGGGGAGTCTAGTGTCATATTTTCACCATCATCTAAGGAAGCCAAATTACTATTGTTAATGTTGTCATTTTCTTGTACCATGATATCCTCCCTAGGAGGAGAGTTTTTTGGAGAACTAAAAACTAGATGTTCATGACATTCAAAGGTTGGTTCTTTTAATATGACTTTATCACAAGGGAGTTATCAATGGTTGGATTGTCTTGTTCAATAATATTTTCCCTAGTGGAAGAGAGACAACTAATATTCTCATGACTTTCATTGATTGGATTTTCTAACATCAAAGTATCTTCTTCACAACTAGGAGAGATACTAGGAGAAGAACAAGTGTGATTATCATGGTTATCTATGATTACATTTCTTTTTCCCATAGTTTCTTCCAAAATAGGAGAGGTAGGGGAAGAAAAGTAAATAGGGTTGTCATAGATCTTAAAGGTTTGATCATCCAACACCAGCATATCCTCGGGTGATCCCACAATACTGGCTTACAATTTTTGGCCAAACTGGACACTAAACTGATTTTTTATTATTAAATCTTCACTTTCAGGCACCTATAGCGACTAAACCATGAGTAATTTGAATATGATGCAAACTAGTGATTTGTGAAATTTTTTCTATAGATTCTAAATATATTTGTTTCAAAAATTTTGGAATTAGATTTCACTTCTTTTTCCATCTCCTTTGAAAACTAGTTTTTTTCGGTAAACACCATTTTTAAGGAGTGATGCTCACCGTATACAACATAACTTTTTTCCATGAAGGATAAAATTCTAATTTTTTTGAATTTAGATTTGTAACTATGATATCTAGTGCTTCCAATTGGTTTCATAGTGTTTTATTGAATATTTTTTCCTTAATCAAGTTTTGAAGTCAAACCAATTACAATTTAGACATAGGCAGACCGTATACAACATAACTTTTTTTGTATGTATCAATTTTTATTTTTTTTTGTTGGATCAAGGACTTGAATATCTAGTGCACTCATATTTTTCAATTTTTTTTTTTTGATAATCTGCTATTTTTCCACATGTGTAGAACAAAGAGCTTGATTTTCAGTGAAAAACCTATGTTTAATCAAACTTAAAAAACAAATACATAATAAAACCAAAACATGTTAAGGGTATGTGCAAGATCATCATGGAAAAAATAGGCCCTTAAGTGACAAAAAATTAGAAAAATCGAGAGTTAGGCAACTTGATGTAAAAATTGAATAAGTTATCTATATTATTTCAAAAATATGTAAGAATAGAATCGTATCAAATTGAATGTAGTTTCTAAACTACTAGGTTTGTTTAAAAAAAATCTATTTGGTGAAATTTGAAATTTCAATGCATAGTACTTAAATTTAGGAAAAAATAAAGGCGTTTGTCGACCACCCTAACCACAATAAAATGATAATATTTTTTTATAAGATTTTAGATATAAGTAGAGGACTCATGTCCCGATGTGATGCATATTTTTTTGTAATTTTTCCAAGTAAATAATTAATTATGATTTTTTTATTACAACTTTTAAAAAATATAAAAAACCCATATATCTGACCACCTTAACTTGGTCAAAACTTCATGAAATTCAATTTTTATTTTTTTAATCCTATAGTATGCGAAGCATAGAATGTGACACATATTTTGGATTCAAAAAATGTGACAACGTTTGAAATTTATAGATGCTTTTCAATCAGTCTATCAATCAGGACTTTAGTCGTAATTTGAATAGAAAATGAATAATAATTACTTATTAAATTTAAAGTAAAGCATAATTTATATTGGTGGAAATCTTGGAATCTCCTTTAAAAACCCTTTTTGTTTCATCAATTTTGGGTAAAAAAAAGTTGTCAGCCACATACCCATCATATTGCCACTTTTTGGCCCATCATGATCCTGCACATACCCTTAAATTATATTCGTTGGATAGCTCATTCTGAGGACTACCATCATCCAGTTGGGTCTGTGAATTCTCCTCCATTTTTATCCTCAATTCGAGCTTCAAAGGGAAAAATTTTGGAGTTTTTTGGTGCCAGAGGGGGAGAAGGGGGAAAAGGGGGGTTTGAGCAAACTCTGGTTTGAGCGAACCCCCCTTGGAGGTCTTAAACCTTGGTTCGAGCGAAGCCCCCTTGGAGGTTCACATGAACCAAGGTTTGCTCGAACTAGGGTTCAAGTGAATCCCCTTTCCACAACCCTTTCCTTTGCTTTTTTCCTTGGGAAATGTGGAACCCAACATTTAATGGGTTCACTCGAAGGGCCCTAGTTCTAGCAAACTCCCTTTGGGTTCGCTCGAACTTGATGTTTGTTTGAACCCCCAAAAACCATTTTTTTTTGCATGGGGGAATTTTTTGCAACTTTTCCTTCCTCACTGGAATTGTAAACTAGTTTTGTGGGTTTACCCCCTCCTCACATACAATTTCCTACTCTTTCACTCAAACTTTATCACAAGAGGGGAACATGTTGGGAGATGAATGTAGACTAGTTCAAGTGGTATTTAGGTAGGTTTCAATGGTCGCTTGTTGTATTATGTGATTGACATGATTACCTATGGTTGTGTCATCTTGTTTAGTAATGTCTTGCCCAATGAGATAGTTAGGAAGAGAGAAACAACTAGGATTGTCAAAACTTTCATTGATTGGTTCTTCTAACACCAAAATATCTTCTTCACAAATAGGAGAGATGTTTGGAGAAGAATGAATGTGATTGTTATGATTTTCCACTATTGTATTCTCTTTCAATAAAGCATTCTCATAGGGGGGATATGAACTTTTTCTTAGCATGCCTAAAACTGTAAGATAATAACATTGTTTGAGCAAGAATGAAAAGTATTTCTAGCCATCTTATGCAATGCTTCAACAATGTAAACAATGTATATCCAAAGATGAAAAGTAATTTTATCCAAAATGTGCAAAGCTTTAAGAATGCAAACAATATGTATCCAAAAATGAAAATAACTTTTATCAAACTTATGCAAAGCTTTATGAATGTAAACATTGTGTATGCAAAAGTGAAAAGTACTTTTATTCATATTATACAAAGTTTTAGAAATGTGAACATTTTCAGATTTCATTATGTTTGTTATTGCCTTGATTTAGGAAGAATTCAAAATGACTACCCTAAATTGATTTTTTTGACCTAGATGCATAAAACAAAAGTTACTAAAACTTTTCAAACTGGTACTATAGGTTACCAACAAGCTTAAGAAGTACAAAAACAAGGTTTTTAATGTTGTAAAAGGCAGTTTCAAGCTTGATTTGGGACTAAATCGTCCAGAGGGGCATATGAGTCCCAATTAGGGTTTTTCAAGGGTTAAAATTCTAAAAAATAATCCACACAGAATACCTAGAAGCTAGGTAAAATCACCTGAACTGGGACTAAATCACCCAGAGGAGTGTATGAGTCCCAGATTAGGGTTTTCACACTAATTTCAACAATTTCTAAGTGAATGTTAGGTTTTTTGGTTTGTATGATGTCTATACTAAGTGAAATTATATATTTTAAGTAAAATTCAATGATGGAAGATGCAAAAATGCAATCTATATGCACTTTCACTATTGCAAGATTAAGAAACCCTAGATGCAAATTAACTAATGCAAGACCTAAAGCAAAGTTAATGTAGGTTAAATATAGGACTTTGATGCACTCCAAATAAAAAATAAGGTGTTCTAAAAGCTAGGTTCACCAAAATGAAATGAAAAAAATAGGTGTTCCACATTTTGGGAGGTGGAACACATACTAGGGTTTAGGGACCTAGACCAATTTTCCTCAATTTTCACTCAAGGAAACCCTAGAGATCTCAATCAAAGGATGGAGTTAAGGAAAAGAGATCTACAATAGGGTTTCCTAGGGTGTGATTAAAGATAATAAGGGGGGTTAACCACCAACAAAGGCTTGGAAAGACATAGAATGAAAGCAATGTGCAAATCTAGCTATGAAGCTTAGAGAATTAAGAGCATGAAATTAGACTGATAAAAGAGAATAAAATAGAAAGGTGCCTGAAAGAAAGATGTGGTCAAAACAAGCTCTGAAACCTTGTAATTCTAACTTTTGATGCTGACTATGACTCATAGGATAGACTGGGTGATTTAGTCCCAGTATAGAGTTTATGGGAAAGGTTTGGAACCTCCGAATGACTAGCAAAAAAGCAATACTAGGACTCATATGCCTAGACTATTGCAAAGTGTCATGTTTTGTTGCGAAGTGTTCCAAGAGCTGAATTTTGAAGCAAAACTTTACGAGCCTCTAAGTATGGATTAAATAAGCCTTTTCCCACTAGTTTCATGTAGATAAGTTGGATATCTTGCTCTAGATATAAGTTTCCATGAGCCTTGTCAACTTTTCATGACAACTTTTGGAACTTTATCATTTTGGTACTTTTGAGGGCTTCAAATCCACTTTTTCTTTCACCTATAAACCTGCAATCACAAAAGGAGAGAAAATGTGTTGTTTTGTTAGGAAATAGGGGTTTTCCTTGGTCAAACCCCATTTAGATAATTAAACCTTATGATCAATGAAACAATGAAACATGAACACTGATACCTTGAATGGTGTCTTGAAATGTAAATCTGAAATCTAACATGAAGTGACAATGAAGAATTTAGATATTGATCTTGAATTAGATGTGGAAAAATGCTTAACATGAATCTTGAATGCTACATCACAACACTAGCTCAACAACGAGCTTGATGCTTTATTCCTTTGACATGATAATGGATCTTAAATTTCTGCAATAATCTTCTTCAAATATGCCTTTGAATGCTCTTGAAATGCTCTTGAATGTTCTTGCGAGCTCTTGTGAAAGTTCTCTTGATTTCTTATGAAGTTCTAGGATGAAACTATGTGAAATATAACCTCGTAGTTATACTTGTTTATGCCAAATTTCTCAAAATTACAACACTACAAGCCGATATCTGATCTAGGAGAATAAAATCCCACCAAGAATTGAATTCAAAATAGGTCTTAGTTAAAGCAAAACTCATATGCCAGTTGTGGAAAATGAGTCCTAGTGGCTTAAACATGGGACACAAACTCCAAGAAGTGTCTTGTTTAATGTGAAATTCAAAATCAAGTCCCAAGACCTAGGTGGGACTCATATGCCCAAGGTAGCGTATGAGTCCCAGATCACTAGATTTGGAACACATGACCCAAAATATTTAATTATGATTGGTTATTTGATAAGTGTCAAGATTATCCACATAAAGATGCAATTAATAAGGCTTGTGGATGCAAAATAAGATCAATTAAGGCTAATTAATTAATAAAGCCCTAGATTAGTTTGAAAGTGTCAATATACACTTTACAACACCCTAAATGAGGCACAATTAGGTCCATTTTATCATTAGCTATTCATTCTCAAATTAGGTGTGAAAAAGGGATGCTTTTTCCTACACTACAATGGGTACTTTCCCAAGTAGGGCATTTCCACATGAAAATGTAGAAAAATATTATTTTTCACTCTTTAAAATCCACCATAAAAATACTTATAAGTTTGGATCAAAAGAGACATATATCAAATTTAAAATATTAACATTATTAAAACCAAATAAAATTTAAAAAGCGATAAAAAAATTTACTTAGGGAAGACAAGGTGCATCCTATGGGGTCCTAGTCCTTCGATAGACTAAAATAATGGTGAAATCAAAGAACATGTTAACACTCATTTTACTTCACATGGTGAATTGGGAAAGGTGGTTAAGGATCTCAATTGATCTCTTGTTCTCTTGTTAGTCAACTTGCAAATATCCCTACACATCCAATCCATTAAATATATCAAAAAAAGATAACCAAAGTGATAGGTTAGAATCAAAATGTTATCATGCAACAATTAAGAAAGCTCAAATGCATAAAATAGTATCTCATCACAATAGTTAACATCTACGATGGTGTTGAAACATGATTAGTTTGATAATATCTTCCCAAATGAAAATAACAATATTAAACCATATTTGATTTTTCATAATTTAAAATTTATGTTTAAAACCATAATTTCAATAAATATATCAAGATTTCACTTATCCTTTAAATCAATGTTCTATCACCTACTTTGTTTTCAATGTAATCTATCATTGAAGTATTCACATGACACTATTAAGAGTACAAATTAATAATGACATCAATCATACTATTTAGCTTTGTGAGAGAAATTCTTGATTGCCAGAATCCTATACAAAGATATTAATATGAATAAATTTACTTACCAAGTGTCCCTCATGCACCAAGATTAGTATTCTCATTATTTAGGGTTAATTCAAGTCCAACACAATTTCTCATATTTATTAGGGACAACTAGCAATTGAATAGATTTTCAAAATATAAGACTAATTGTAATCATATTAAAATTAATATTACTTAATTAAACTTTACGAACATCTCAAAATTATTTGAGTTAAAACAAAATTAGCAAAATTCTTCTCAAGAAAAGTGATCACATAGATATTAACCATCTAAATCAAAAGATAATACTAATAATACTTTTTGCTACTCAGATTTAAGTCACTTTATCCACATCGATATAATAGTTATAAAGAAACTAGTTAACTTCTTCTACTAAATTAAATAACCAACTGCTATCATTTAATATCCATGAATCCAAGATTAAGAACAGATATGCAGTTGTCCCAAGGTATCTCAAACTACCAATAACAAATTAACCACATATGATACAACTAAAATCACAAAATAGTCAGGCCTTACAAAATTAGAGGCCTTGTTGTTTATGCTTTCCATTTTGGAAGGCAAAGTTTTGTATGTTCCTCCCCGGCCGCTTTTGTTTTATTCATTGTTTCCTTTACCAGCCTTTTCCTCTAGCATCTTTTTATTATAAAGAATAAAATCAAACTTATCTCTGTAAACGAACAGCATTCATGCTCTGCAACTTGTATTGCCTGATTAATTTCTTTACATCATAGTTTACAATCAGTTTCTTCAAAACTGTGATCAGTTGTCTATGTAGAATCCCTACAAAAATGTAGGGACCATTCTCTGTCAGTTAACACAACAATAAAGTATTTGATAGAATTCTTTCAAAGTTTTCTTTCTTCACTCCTGTTCAACTTACATACTTGATGCAGATTATATGCAAGACCGAATAAGTTGAACTTTTGTTGTGGCTCTGGGTGTTCTTAGTACATCGATCTGCTGTAATTAGGCGACATGATATGGTGGAGCATAGCAATAAACCCCATAACAAAAGCCTGATCATAGCCAGGTTGTACAATCACACTCAGTACATCTCCTCCCAGTGTTATCTCTGATGTCACCTGTTTTCTTCTCATCTGAAAATGAAAACAGCAATGGAACCCTTACAACTCAGTATTGAACATTAAATAAAATTTATGTGATGATTTATTGAGATTTTTTTAATCATGAAATCTTATTTATTAGATGAATAAACGTTCAAAAAGTTATAACAATTCATTTTTATTTACATCGCGATTAAAAAAATTCTTATAAATCATTACTCATGAAATATAAATCAACCCTATTACACAGTTTCTATAAATTATCATATTAATATATGATAATAACACCATATAAGAAGTATAAAACATTAAAACAGATACAAACCTCTACAACTACACTTCGGGAGCTGTTGTAAACAGTGCAGGATGTCTTGGCATAAGATCCTTCAATCTGGTAATCTGGGTGGCTCTTTTGATTTATTGAACTGACAAATATCTGTGCTAAGACCTTACTGGGAAGGAGAAAACGCCTTCTTACCACAAACAATGGCTTCTGACCATCAATCTTATCTCCTAGAAATGCTTCCCATTCATGGTGCAAGCTGAATCTCTGTCATAGCAATGGAAAGAAATAAAACAATTTGCATTTGAAACTTTAAATATCTTAAATGATAAATAACATATAATAGAGATATAAGATAGTTTTTAATAACATCTAATAGAGATATATGATAGTTTTTGGTTTTAATTATGTATATTTTTCAATCGATTTTTAGATCACAAATATCACTCTCCTTTTTTTTATGATGGATTATTGATTGTCGTCCGAAATGTAGATTGAAAAATATATATAATCAAAACCAAAAGCTATCATACATCTTATTTTTCAATCTACATTCAGAACAAAAACGTCTCTCCTCTTTCTTATTATGGATTGTTTAGTGTAGATTTCTCAATCAACATTTAGATCACAAAATATCACTCTTATTTCTGATGATGGATTGTTGAGTGTGATATGAAATATAGATTGAAAAATATATATAGTTAAAAATAAAAGTATCATACAATTTTTTTTTTTCAATCTACATTCAAAACAAAAACATCTCTCCTCTTTCTCATTATGGATTACTGAGTGTGATCCGAAACATATATTGAAAAATATGCATAGTTAAAACCAAAAGCTATCATGCATATTAGTTTTCAATCGACGTTTAGAATACAAACATCTCTCTTCTTTCTCATCATGGATTACTAAGTGTGATGGATTGATAAATATTCTAAATCAAAACCAAAAACTATCATACATCTATGTCATTAATTGTGGAAAACTCATACCAACTATAACATACAATACGTCTAAAATCCACATACCTTGTGCCGCATGGTTAGAAGAGAATTTCCTGCAGCATCCATGAGAAGAGCATGGTCATTGGGATCAGAGTAATAGTTATCAATTCTGAAAACTATATTCCCCTCTGGATCAAACACTGTGAAACCATTGCAGCTGAACATGAGGGACTTCTTCCACACAGTCAATGCTGTGACTGATTCTTTGCAGAAGCGATCTCCAATCAAAACATTGGCTAGGAGATGTGGGTCCTTAGGATGGATCCTCCCAGGCATAATCTCTGAGGAATATGATCCTAACCATGAAAGCAAGCGAGGCAACCAAGACATTGGTTACACCTTAACTCCACACAAATAAATGCCCACTGTTGATCGAGCACTAATCCAGAGCCTTAATATATTTTGGAGGAAAATATATTATAAAGAAAAAAAAAAACTGGTTCTACCGGCATTCTAGGATAAACCTTATCCGTCCGATTCAGTTGACTGTGAAGTTTAAGATACCTGCCGTCATGAAACAGACACTTTTGTAGTCGGCAATATTTACTACTTTGCCAACCGACCGTTTAATGTTTTTTATATTCCAATGTCACCTCACTCCTCTAAATAAATGGGTCAACCACCCCAAATGTCTTAGTCCCCCCTCTTGCACATCATTGATAATTGATTATTAACAATAATATTTGATTACTAACAATAATATTCTTCATGTAAGAGCAGTATTGATAGTTTTTTAGGTATTGAAAGCTATTTTTTCATAAAATATAATACTACTAATTATTATTAACAATATTATTCTTCATATAAGAGAGGATTGATATTTTTTTTTAGGTATTGAAAGCTATTTTTTCATAAAATATAACACTAACAATTATAGAATACACTCGAATGAAAGCTCATAGGTTGGGGGAAGTAGACTTTCCATTAGAGGATTAAATGTAAAGATAAGTACAACATGAAACAGATAGAATAAGGTTTTCTTTTTTTTTTTGAGTGGGCTGTGGCTTGATGAGGATGATATTTATATATTATAAATGGATGCATATTAAGATAGATATTTTAAAGATATTTATTTAGAAGACCGTAGATAATTTTAGAGTTGTCAATATTAAATTTGTTATTTATGATGGATAAATATTTTGAAATTATATCTTCTTTCATCTTCTAGATAAATATATCTTTTTTTCATTTGAGAGTCACTTTATTCTACTTTAGAGTTATTTGTTTACTATATTTAAAAAAATAGTATACTTAACTTTATTATATAGTTATTTCAGTTACTACATATTAAAAGCTTTGGTTACTTTACTTTATTTTACTATACAACCATTTTATTTATTACATATTTTATTTACCTTAGAGTTATGATCTTTATATATATTTTACAATGTCTATTCTAAATAATTTTGTTTTCAACTATTCTTTCGCATTCATGACATAAATGCTTCTCCCCCTTGTTGTCATTCTAAATTATGCATCTTGATGTCAAAACATAAAATATTAATTATTAATTAGAAAGCTGATTTTTTCAAAGTATGAATTCAAAGATAATATTATTCGTGTGTGTGTGTGTGGATTAAAAATAATAATTTGGAGAGGTTTATGCAAATATATATGTAGTGTAGTGTATTGCATTGTAGTATGAGTTAAAAATTGAAAGAGAAATTAAATGTTTCTATAGATAAGGTGATTAATACATTGAATTATTTTATTATTGTGTGATAAATTAAATATATCTAAGTTGATATCAAAGGTAAAAGTCTAAAATAAAAAATTTATAGTTCAATTGTTCATTCACTTTAAAGAAGTCGAATCAAAGGTTTACATGTTGGGACTTGGTTGAGATTCACCTATAGAGTGTATGTGTAGGAAGATTTTTTTTGAAATGTACACTATAGTGAATTGTTGTGAGCTTTAAGTATTGTGTTACATCATATACATAGACTTACATGTTGTGATGTGATAATAAGTTGTGATATAACATACATGGTTTGTTTATATGTGGTGGTGTTGTGATAATTACAAAGGTCTTGGAATAACAACTTTCGACTGCATATTAAATTAGTGTTTATTGGAAGTACAAACATCCAAAATCATCTCTCAAAAAATTTATTATCATCAATCTAATCTAAAATATCACTCCTAAATTTACTAGTTAACTTTTAGTTATTTAGTTAATTTCCTCAATTTATCTCCTAACATTGAATAATATTAATTTTAATTATTTATGTAATTCATCTAATCATTTTTCTAGCATTAATTTAATAAATCAAGACTATTTAATCAACTAATCAATCCATATTCTAAAGTCCAACCCTAGATAAATAAATCTAAAATTTATTTATCTAAATCCATCATGCACATCCCCAAAAATAATATAAAAGAAACATATTTATTTAATTTCATCTTTTTCTCTCACTTCATTAATTCCCTAAGCTCAACTAATTAATTTAATTAATAATTTGCACTAGTCAAATCATGATTAATTTAATTAATATTACACATTAATATAGTTAATCATGTGTCGCATCCATCCCACTTATCTATAAAATAACCCCTAAAATATCAATTGTTTATTTTCTCTAGGAAGATCAACACCCTCCATTTTATGCACATGATTCTTACACATGTATGAGAGATATCACTCAACAAATACCACATCCACATGTGATCCTTTCGTTAAACATTGTAGCTCGGACAAGTGTTCTAGTCTTAGAAGGTGTCACTAAGGCTGGGAACACAGAGGAATGCAGAAGGTCAATCGTTTTCCTTAAGAATATTGTGGAAGTCCTCTAGTTAGTCTTAACCACCGATTGGGTCTCTTCAACTTCCATTCGTGGCCATTCACTTCTTAATGAGAGATTATAAAAGGGAGTCGAGGATTCTAGTTTTGTTCTTCTTTTTTGATCTGGAACGATTGAGTCTTCAGGGGATGACACCAGAAAAGTTTTACAGCAGTAATTGAGAAGTAAAGCTTCCAGCTTTTGAGTTTCAGAGGGAGGTTCGAATAGTGGCAGATGAAGAGTGCCTGAATTGCTAGTATTAAGCAAACTATTGTAATCGTTCTCAACTGCAGATTTGATAATAAAATTATCAAACTGGTTTTCCCCAGATTGGGGTTTTTCCAGGGACGGTTGTCCAAAAACGATTTGTGTTGTGATTATTTTGTTTTTCCATTTCTTTTATACTCCGCTGCAAATTAAGTGGTGAATGGTGCTATTTTTGTTTTTATTCATTCTTTCCAACTAAGAGTTTAATTTGCTGTACATAAGGAATAGGAATATCGAACTGGTTAATAGCACCTTCAGGGTAGTAGAAAGTTAACATGGTATCAGAGCTATAAAGAACAGAAGTTAGATTTCTTCTGAGCAGAAAATTTATTGGAGTTATTGTTCGCGGGTTTCAGAAAATGGCTTCAGTTGGTTTGAGAGATCAAGACAGACTAGATGGTGCATCTAACTTTGGTATCTGGAAATCCAGAATATTACTGTTGTTGGAGGAGCACGACCTTAAGGAATTTGCAACAACCATTGTTACCGTACCCACAGATCCGAAGGATTTAGCAGTCTATCGTAGGCAGGATGCCAAAGCTAGGCATATTATCCAAGACGGAGTTAAAGATCACATTGTTCATCATATTGCAGAATTAGATACCTGCAAAAAGATGTGGGATGCAATCCTGAAACTGTTCCAGAGTGCCACTGTCAACAGGAAATTGATTCTTAGAGAGAAGCTACGAAACACCAGACAGAACAAGGGAGAAGGAGTTGTCAGTTACCTCACCAGGGTCAGGCAATTCAAAGATGAGTTAGCAGCTGTCGGAGAAAAAATAAGTGATGATGAGCTCGTGAGAACAACCCTGAATGGGTTCTCAAAACAGTGGGACATCTTTGTCCAAGTGATTAATGGTCGGCATGACCTACCTGACTGGGATCGCCTTTGGAGTGATTTTACTCAAGAAGAGCTCAGGTTGAGCCTTGTCTGTGCAGGCAGCAGTAAAGGCCAGAAGGGTGAGGATGACGAAAATGTTGCTCTTGTAGGAAAGGGAAAACCCAAGAAAGGCTTGAACAAAGGGCCTAACTCCAAAGAAGAGAAGGGAGATAAGAAAAAGAAAGACTTAAGCAAAATTAAGTGCTTTGGCTATGATCAACATGGACACTATGTCAGTCAATGTCCGAATAGAAAGAAGGGTGACAAGAAAAAAAAACAACACACAGCAGCTTCAGCAGATGTTGATGAACTATCTTCAAGACTTGAAGATGAGTTCACTCTTGTAGCTTGCCTATCGAGCTCGACCACCACAGGAGTCTGGTACATCGATAGTGGGGCATCATGTCACATGACAGGAGTTAGAGAGTATTTTTCAAGCTACAAAGCAGAGCAGATAGACTTCCAGATACAAATGGCCAACAAATCCCAGTGTACTCCAGTTTGGAGAGGAATAGTCACAGTTCAGAGGGAGTCAGGTAAGAATCTCCAGATTACAAATGTGTTACATGTACCAGGAATGGGGATGAATTTGATTTCAGTATCTACTCTTCAAGACAAAGGGTATGATGTACTCTTTCGAGGTCAGAAGGTGTATTTGAAACATCAGAATTGGAAGTCAGCAAAACAGATTGGAGTCAGAAGCAATAAGTTATATAAGCTGCAGGTTGAAGATCTGATGGCACTAGCTAGCAGCAACAGTAACAGAAATTTGGGAGAGTTGTGGCATAGAAGAATGGGTCACATTCATCATGAAGCACTTAAGTTGCTTAGGGAGACTGTCACGGGAATTCCAAAGTAAGTACAGAACATGATGATGTATGCAAAGGATGCGTACTTGGAAAGTTTTCCAAGGCAGCTTTTCCTAGGAGTGACAGTAGAGCCAAGGGAGTTTTAGAGTTGATACACTCTGACATTTGTGGTCCCATGTCCACTAAGTCTCTCAGGGGTTATGAATACTTCGTAACCTTTATTGATGACTTCTCCAGGAAGACCTGGATTTACTTCTTGAAGACAAAAGATGAAGTCTTCAGTCACTTCCAAGAGTTTAAGGCTCTTGTAGAGAATTTGACAGGAGAGAAGATAAAGGTTCTTCGTATAGATAATGGGGGTGAATACATCGAGAAAACCTTCAAAGAATTCTGCACTAAGGAAGGAATCAAGAGAGAGTGGACAACTCCATATAATCCGCAACAGAATGGGGTCTCAGAACGAAAAAATAGAACAATAGTTGAAGCAGCTAGGGCCATGCTATATGATCAAGACATGCCTAGACATCTTTGGGCAGAAGCATGTAGCACTGCAGTATACATTCAAAATAGAATTCCACACAAAGTATTGGGAAAGATGACACCCGAGGAGGCATTTATGGGGAAGAAGCCAGAAGTTGGTCATTTTAGAATTTTTGGCAGCATCGCTTATTGTCACATTCCCAGTGAGAAGCGTACCAAACTAGACTCAACTGCAGAGAAGGGGTATTTCGTTGGATACAGCGAAACATCTAAGGCATACAGGATCTACATTCCAGGAACTAGGAAGATCGTTGTGAGAAGGGACGTTAAATTCCTAGAAGAGAAAGCCTTCATGAGATCTCGCGCACTGCTAGCAGTCGATCAAAGTCAGCAAGAAGAAGCTCCAAAAGCTGATCAACAACTTCAAGCACAGAATTTAGATGCAAGTGTTGAGGAAAGTTCGCAGCATATGGAGCAGCAACATGTTGAGCTTGAAGCTCCAACCACTATAAGTGGGAATAGGAATGATAAGGAACTTCAAACATTGAGAGATGGACAAGAGTTCGTGGGAGCTCCTAAATTAAACACCAGGGATAGGAGACCACCTAAGAAATATGCAGATTACGTGGCTTTGATGAGTCAGCTCATAGATAGTGAGCCTTCCAACTATAAGGAGGCTGCACTACACCAAGTGTGGCAGGATGCTATGGTAGAAGAATACGACTCCATCTTGCGTAATGATGTTTGGGAGGTGGTACCTAGACCCTTGGATAGGAAAGTGATTGGTTCCCGTTGGATCTACAAAATCAAGCATGCTGCAGATGGTAGCATTGACAAATATAAAGCCAGATTTGTAGCCAAGGGTTTCTCTCAGAAAGAGGGAATAGATTATGAAGAGACGTTTGCTCCCGTAGCTAGGTATACTTCCATCAGAACTGTGATTTCTCTTGCAGCACATATGGGATGGCAGATCCATCAGATGGATGTCAAGACGGCGTTCTTGAATGGGGTCATAGAAGAGGAGGTGTACATCGAACAGCCAGAGGGCTTCGAGACATTTGGGAGAGAAACTCATGTATGCAAATTAAAAAGAGCACTATACAGACTCAAGCAAGCCCCTAGAGCTTGGTATGGTCGCATTGATAGCTACTTGCAGGAGATGGGCTTTGTGAAGAGTGACGCAGATTCAAATCTATACTATCTTATGGTTGGAAATGAACCACTACTTCTTGTGTTGTATGTAGATGATCTCTTTTTGACTGGGTCACCAAGGCTCATAGAAGATTGTAAGAGGGACTTAGCAGTTGAGTTCGAAATGAAAGACTTGGGGTTGATGCATTATTTTCTAGGACTTGAGGTGTGGCAGTCAGATGGAGAAATCTTCCTTGGTCAAGGAAAATATACCTTGGAGATCCTAAAGAAATTTAGGATGTTGGACTGTAGACCCATGTCTACTCCTATGATAACTAATTGGAAGAAAATTGATGCATCAAAGCAGGAGGCAGTAGACCCCACATTATATAGACAGCTCATTGGCTCTCTCATGTATCTGGTCAACACAAGGCCGGACATTTGCTTTGCTGTCAACACTCTTATTCAGTTCATGGTGGAACCAAGGAGAATACATTGGACAGCAGCAAAGCATGTGCTGCGATATCTACGAGGTACGATTGAGTATGGATTGAAATATACTCAAAGTGATGGTGTCAGGTTGGTAGGTTACACTGATGCAGATTGGGCAGGTAATGCAGTAGACCGGAAAAGCACCTCAGGGTTTTGCTTCAGCATTGGATCAGGGGTTGTTTCTTGGTACAACAAGAAGCAAAAGTCGGTTGCATTAAGCTCTGCAGAAGCATAATACATGGCAGCAAGCATGGCTACTTGTGAAGCAGTTTGGCTTCGAAAACTATTAGTGGCATTGTTTGGTCAGAGGATGAAGTCGACCATTATCTACTGTGATAATCAGAGTTGCATTAAGTTATCTGAGAATCCAGTATTCCATGATCGATCAAAACATATTGACATCAGATATCACTTCATTAGGGATTGTGTACAGCGTGGATCAGTTCGACTACATTATGTGTCTACGGATCAGCAAGTGGCAGACATTCTTACGAAGGCCCTGAATAGAGAGAAGTTTATTTTCTTCAGGGATAAGTTGGGTGTTGTAGAGAACCACTTCCTCGCTAAGAGGGAGTGTTAAACATTGTAGCTCGGACAAGTGTTCTAGTCTTAGAAGGTGTCACTAAGGCTGGGAACACAGAGGAATGCAGAAGGTCAATCGTTTTCCTTAAGAAGATTGTGGAAGTCCTCTAGTTAGTCTTAACCACCGATTGGGTCTCTTCAACTTCCATTCGTGGCCATTCACTTCTGAATGAGAGATTATAAAAGGGAGTCGAGGATTCTAGTTTTGTTCTTCTTTTCTGATCTGGAACGATTGAGTCTTCAGGGGATGACACCAGAAAAGTTTTACAGCAGTAATTGAGAAGTAAAGCTTCCAGCTTCTGAGTTTTAGAGGGAGGTTCGAATAGTGGCAGATGAAGAGTGCCTGAATTGCTAGTATTAAGCAAACTATTGTAATCGTTCTCAACTGCAGATTTGATAATAAAATTATCAAACTGGTTTTCCCCAGATTGGGGTTTTTCCAGGGACGGTTGTCCAAAAACGATTTGTGTTGTGATTATTTTGTTTTTCCATTTCTTTTATACTCCGCTGCAAATTAAGTGGTGAATAGTGCTATTTTTGTTTTTATTCATTCTTTCCAACTAAGAGTTTAATTTGCTATACATAAGGAATAGGAATATCGACCTGGTTAATAGCACCTTCAGGGTAGTAGAAAGTTAACACCTTTCACATGTGTGGGATAAATCAAATACACCCATGGTCCTTCTCACATATGTGTGAGGAAATTCAAACTCCACCATTTGACCAAATTAAGATAATTATAGCCATCCAAATCTCCTTGATCCTTAGCCTCTCCAAGCGCACTAATCACAAGGTGTCAATTGAAGGATCCCAATTTCTTCAAATATCTCATACAACCCTATCTATTAATCTCAAACTTCAATCTCAATCATTAATCATCTATCATCAAAACCTATAAATTGACCTTATGGGAGGTTATTTCATCTATACATATTAAATGTTGTAATGAACTACATGTTTTCTATCTAAAAATTGATTTACTTTATCTCTAATAATATCCTATATCACAATGATATTTATTTCTCTCATACTCTATAAGGAGTGTTCATATATAACTCAAAAATGCATTTTTATAAAAAATAAATCAATTAATTACATTATCTCATGAAGAAACTATATTATACAACATTTTTCTAGAATAAATTTTACAAGTATAGAACATAACAACATTTCCTTAATAAAAAATAACTATACTTCATTAAATTATTTGATCATAGTCCTTTTTCAAAAGTTACACTTTACAAATATTATTTAATATTTCATTTCAAATACAACATCATAATAATAACATGAAATACATACAATCAATAATACTACATGCATAATAAGGACATGTTTTTGAATCATCAAGTACAATGTCAATAATACAATCTCAATGAAATCAATTATTGTATCTAATAAAAAATTCTTTGACATGTCAATTGTGAGAGGGAGATTGAATCACTCGAGTACTTTTTCTCCAACCACAAATTGGTGGTTCATTGAACATCTTCCAAGTGGAAGTAGTCCTACCCTTCATGAGGGTAGTAGATCCAAAGGATCTCCATGACTCACCATGTCATCTAAGAACTCATGGTGTGTTCTAATTACAAACAATCGACCATACAAATCTACATTCCATCTAGCTAAGTATGACCCATCTAACTAAATGTAATAAATAGAAACTATGAACCGGTCCAATGTAAGTAGTGATTTTGCATTACTTTTGCAAAATATTTTAATAATAAATAAAATAAATAATATGTGTCATATGTTCATAAACCTCTTTCTCAAACTAGTTATCAACAAGCATATTTCACATTGATATGGTTAATCAAACACATAATCACATTGAGAAAAAGTTCTCAAGTCTTATTTTATACTTCAGTAATAAAATGGTGTTGTTTTTTATAGATTATATACCATCCTTTTTTAAGTTTAAGACTTGTATATTAAATATGTGTACTCGCATACACATATACATATATTTTTTATAGCTATATATTTTTACATATATGTATATTTACATGTATATATACATACTTATAATTCCATGCTTATATACACTTCCCATATATGCAATTGTCTCTATACACAACACACATATTCACTTATGTATTTACATATTTTATTTATTAATTCAATAACACTAATAGACATAGATAAAAGGAAAAAAATATCTTGTTATAACATCCTTTCATAGGCACACATATAGGGTCCCAAGATTAAACTAATCAATTTTAATCTGATGCAAGAGCATCCTTGGTTGTAACTTAGCAATCCTATATCAACCAAAAATAGTTCTTTTTTTTGCATTGCATTCAGTAGTAGTTTCATTCAACATTTCACCGCATTGTTGTTTCTTAGCTCAAAAATTAGGATATAGCACCTATACATCGACATCTATCACATATCCAAATTTCACATCATTTTCAATTGTCTGTTGAAAGTTATCGCTCTCAAAATTTTAGTGTGTTACCAGTTAGAGCATTCGGGGCCAACTGGGTCCAAATTCTTAGTGCGAACCTATTCTAGATTGTGCAAACCTAAAGTATCTTGGGTTCATTGGGACCTATCTTGGAGATCTACAAGTTACATCTACTCGCGTGGAGTTTTCTATTCATGTTTTGTGGCCTACCTTCATGTTTGATCATTTAGTGGATTATTAACCCTTGTGGCCAACGTATATTTATTTTGGAGCTTGATGAGCATATTTATAAGAATTTGTAATCATTTAGGATCATCACCGAGTAAGTAGTTTTAGGATAAGATTATGATCATTACTTTTCACATAAAAAACCCTTCAAGGACATGTAATAAGGCCTATCTGGCTAGTTGTATGTTTGTGCTCGCCTATAAGGCAAGTCCTGCGAGCCCTTGTAATTCACCCTTACGAACAATGTTGCATGTAAGCATCCTATATTAATGAAGATTCATGTTCACATATCAATTTTTTGAGTTGTTTCCACTGTGTTAGCTCATTGCTACATAGTTCAAACTGTTCCTTCTAGAACCCTCCTACCATTATTGCACCAAGTGGTATTAAAGTGATTTTTTGATTCCTGAAGGGATTCCTTGAGGTGAACAGGTCGTTGAACTGAGGTAGACTACATTTGTCTTCAACTGATTGTCGATTGTGAGGTAGTTGCCTTGTAGTCAGATCTTTGAATTGAGGTAGTTCCACCGAGTCAAGGGGAGATATGCTTCCAAGGAGAGCATATTCTATGGCGAACGTTGTTGGAAGAATGGATGAAATTTTGGAAATGATGTGTGAGATGCCAATAAGGTTAGATGCTTTCAAGGAGGATTGAAGGTGAGGCATAAACCCTAGGAAAAATGATGAAAGCGATGATGAAGAAGAACATGTGAATCAAATTATAGAAACCCTAGAAGAAGAAGAATCAGATCAAGTAAAGATGTTGAAAGCAATTTCAAAGATTGGAAAGTGACATAGAGTTGAAATTTAAAATTACGTAGGAAATTTGAATCCTGAAGAATTGATTGATTGGATCAATGAAATTGAAGATCCAAAAAGAGTCAAATTTGTGAATACAAAGTTGAAGGGACATGCTACATTATGATGGAAAGAAGTTCAATTGGACCGAAACAAAAGAGGCAAAGAAAGAATCATCATGTGGGAAAGAATTGTGAAAAATTTGAAGAATCAATTCATACCAACAGATTATAACTTGAATTGTTGAAGAGATTGCAGAACATGTGACAAAAAGAAAGATTTGTGAAGGAGTATATTGAGGAATTCTACAAGATGATAATAAGAATCGATCATAGTGAAGCAAGTAAAGAAAAGGTTGCAAGATATATCAATGGATTAAGAACAAACATTCAAGAAGAATTAAGGTTGGTAAAGATAACATCTGTTGAAGAAGCATACTAGTTTGCATTGAAGGTGGAAGAGAAGTTGAACAAGAAATTTGAAAAAATGTAGAGAAGTGCAAAAGGAAGATTTTAGAAGAATGGACCTGAGTCCAGAGAAAGAAAACCTTATGTGGAGTAGAACATATATGTGAAACCCTACTAGAGTGAGGAAAAGGAAGCCAAATCATACCACAGAGGAAGAGAGGATAGAAATTTCTACCACAATAATAGAGGAGGTCACAATTCTTACCACAATGATGGATTCCACAGAGATGAATGAATATCAGAGAGAAGACCATTCAAAGGAACCTATTTCAAGTGCGGGGGTGAAGGACATAGAGCATTTGAGTGTCATCAAGGAAGTACTAGGAAGAAACCTAAGCATATCGAAAGAGCAACATATGTGGAGGAAGAACATGCTAGATCCCCTAATTCATGTGGAAACCCAGAGAAATGTGAATCCTTGGTGATGAGGAGAGAATTGATGCATGAAGAAGTAACTGAAGAACCACCATAAAGGAAAAGTTTGTTCAGAACTAGATGTAAGTCTAGAGGAAAGGTATGTAAAGTTATCATTGATAGTGGTAGTACTGATAATCTAGTTTCATAAGAGATGGTAACCAAGTTGAATTTAAAAATATTGAAACATCCAAACCCCTATAGGATAGCATGGATTCAGGATGATCATAAGATATTAGTGAATTAACAATGTTTGGTGAAATTTCATATTGGGTCATATAGGGATGAAGTATTGTGTGATGTTATGCCTATGGATGCATGTCATTTACTCTTAGGATGACCATGGCAATATGATAAGAAATAAATTCATGATGGAAGAAGGAATACTTATATTGTGACATCAAATGGAAAGAGAATCAAGTTGATAGCTTTGGAAGAAGAGAAGAAGACTGAATTTTGTGGCACTGCCAGACTATATTTGGTAAATGGAAGGAAAATTATTGATGCATCGAGGAATGAGAACATGTTTTTTACATTGATTCCAAAGAAGGGTAGTAAACCAAAGGTAGATAATTCTACCATAGAGAGTGAAGAAGTTGCATAATTATTGACATAATATGAAGATATCATATCAGAGAATGTACTAGATGGACTGTTGCCAATCCAGAGTATCAGTCATCATATAGATCTCATACTAGGAGCTAGTTTTCCAAATAAAGAAGCACATAGAATGACATCTACATAAAATGTTAGAAACCAAGATCAGACATGCAAACCAAAAAATACCTTCCACAAGAGAAAAACAAATAAAAGAAAAGCAATTTGCATTAAGATGTGCAAATGAATTTTATTCATGACTTGAGAAATTACAAGGGATAAATTTATTTATAAAAGGAGTGTATGCATAACCCTAAAGGTAAAACCAAATGTTGACCTAAAACTAGCTCAACTAAATAAAGCTTACTTATTAATTAAGTAAACTAATTATTACCTAAGTAAACTTAATAAAGTGTAATTAAATAATTAATTACAGCAACACCTCCCCTTAAGTGCAACTTAGGGAGACTTAAAAAGCATGCACCTAATGCTAGGATGAATGCATGAATGCATGAATGGGTCCCAGCTAAAAGGCCATGTTAGGTACCCATGTACAAATGCAATGAATGGGAAAGAGGAGAAAACCCAGTAGGACAAAACCCCCCCTCAATGAGATGACCTGTTGCAAAGAAGCACTGGTAGAGTAACACTGGAATCCTGAATCTGGAAAGAAAGGAAAGATACCTTTGTTTACAAGAAACCATATGAGAATCACTGAAGGACTCAAGAGGAATCATGATAATGCAACAACAGACCCGATGCCAAGGAACACTAGAAAACTCACAAACTGGAACAACCCTAGAATCTATGAAGCAATAGTAGATGAATAAATGATCCCCCCCATAAGAGGGAATGATATGGTGAAAGAATCTAGAAGCTACGTGTATATCGATGTCGATGAAAAACTGTGACAAAAACAGATCCATGGAGCAAGTACCATGAATATTCTGGAACATTAACCATAAAATGAATGACCCTCAAATTGAGATGTGACCCAATGCAAATCTGATGCAATTCAGGATCATTAACCATAGGCTTTCAATCTAAGATGTGAACTGATGCAAACCAAAATGTGTCAAGCTATGAGAAATATGTGGCCAAAAGAAACTACAGAATCTAGATATAGCTCATGTGAGTTGTCATCAATATGGAGATGAGATAAAAGTGGATGCAATGCAACTACACTCTAATCAAATTATTATGCGAGAACCCCCCTTGAAGGAACTTTATATAAGTTCATTTATTACAATACCCCACGATTGTAAAAAGGAGAACATGCAAAACATGCATAAATTAAAGAGAAAATGCAAACCTAGTGCATGAAAACAAAAAAGAGTGCATGCACAAACCAATGTTCACATCTACCTCCATGATTAAAAATTGACCTTAGATTTGTGTAGAGGATTGGATTAGCTTTTTGATGTCGCGAGAATGGTGAAAAATGGATAACCGAGGCAAAAGATATGCCCTCTGAAGCAAAAAACTACTTCATCTGACTTCAGAGGTCGAAAAAAGCATCAAAATAGAAAAACCAGTAAATCAAACCTGTAACATTGGATAATTCCCATAACCAACTTTTTGATGCCTATTTTTTTTTTTGAAAAATGAAGATTGTATGCAAAAGTTACGCCCTATTCCATGAAAGTGCTCCAAACTACCCAATAAGGCCTGCATGCAGTCCTAGGGGCTAAAAAAAATTCGGCCCCTAGTCATGTGCGTGACCAAGGGGCTAGGCCGGAGCCCTAGTCACCCACATGACCGTGGCGGTGGGCTGAAGTAGCTGCCAAGGGCTAGGCGCTTAGCGCCTGGTCCTCCAAAGGACCTGCGGTTGGTGGCTGGGGGGTTGGAACTAGCTGGCGGCGGTGGGAGAGGGCACCGCCTGGGGGCTGCCGCTCCTGGTGGCTGTTGGGTGGTGTGGCGGTGGCAGGAAGCTTTTGAACTGGCTGTGCTTTTTTTAAGTGCATTTTTATGATTTTTAAAAAAAAAAATTCTCGATTTTTGCAACTTTTTGCCTTGTGAAGCGTGCTAGGGAGGCCATATGGCCTCTCTAGCAAATTTTGTTTTGCCTTTTTTTTCAACAACTCTAAAATCAACCAAACGACAGGAATTTCTAGGGTTTTTGGGCACTCTGATCATGATGGTGACCTCCATTTTGCCCAAAAATGCCCAAAAAAAGGCTACCCCTAGATCTTGCAAAAAGATGTCTGGCTTGAAACCCTCGTTAATCTAGAAAAGGATGATGAAAATCAATGAAACAAAAGCCAATCCTGAATTTTCCCAGTGCTCTGAATCCAATGGAGATGCCCGGTCTGATCCAAAATGCTTCATAAATAAACTCAAGGCATGAAACCCTTGAGGAACCTTGAATGTGCTTTGTAATGAATTTCTCCAAAAACTGAGAAGGGGATGCAAATTAAATCTCTAATACCATGTTAGAACCCAAGATCAGACATGCAAACCAGAAAATACCTTCCACAAGAGAAAAATAAATAAAAGAAAAGAAATTTGCAATAAGATGTGCAAATGAATTATATTTAGGAATTGAAAAATTAAAAGGCATAAATTGCTTTATAAAAGCAATGTATGCATAACCCTAAAGGTAAAACCTAATGTTGACCTAAAATCAACTCAACTAAATAAAGTTTACTTATTAATTAAGTAAACTAATTATTACCTAAGTAAACTTAATAAAGTGTAATTAAATAATTAATTACACCAACAGAAAACACAGAGTTGAATCAAAATATTCAAGAGTTGTTGAGGAAAGGATTGATCAGAGTGAGTTTCAGCCCATGTGCGGTACCTGTTGTACTTGTACCTAATAAGGATGGAGAATGGATAATGTGTATGGATTCAAAAGAAGTCAACAATATCATTATCAAGTATAGATTTCCATTACCAAGTGAACCGCAATTTTTTTGTAGGAGGGTTCTCTCTTACACTTCTAGGGTTTTTCACCTAAAAGGAGAAAGGTTTCCCACAAAAACTCAGGGGTTCACTGAAGACTAATGCTATTATGATTGAAATGTGCCTAAATGGAATACCCTAAATGCAAAGAACTAAAAACAGAAATGAATTATGAATGCAAAACTTAAGAAATGCAAGTTGTTTGAAAATAGATTGCGATATGCAAAATGACCTAAGAATACAAACAAATTATAACAGAAATGAATAAAACTATAAAGGTGCACCTGGAAACTAGAATGTGATGCAGAGAGGCTCTGGAATCTTACATAATTTGTTGTTGAAGCCAACTAGGACACTTACGCCAAGCTGGGCGACTTAGTCATGTTTCGGGGAGATTCTGTCAGAATAGGTTTTAGCCAAAATGGTATCCAGAAATGAAAAAATCACTGACAGTGGGACTAATTCGCCACAGATGGTGACTTAGTCCACCTGAGAATCTTAGGAAATTTGGGGCAGGACTCTATATCTCTCGGTCTGCACTTTTCTTCTTGACAGGTATCTGATTTTGATTTTGCGGAAATTGGGTTGTAAGAGGTCTCCAAGCTTCAGGGTATGTGTAGGATCATGATGGGCCAAAAAGTGGCAATATGATGGGTATGTGGCTGATGACTTTTTTTTTACCCAAAATTGATGAAACGAAAAGGGTTTTTAAAGGAGATTCTCAACTTTCCACCAATATAAATTATTCTTTACTTTGAATTTAATAAGTAATTATTATTCATTTTCTATTCAGATTATGACTAAAGTCCTTATTGATAGGTTGATTGAAAAAAATCTATAGCTTTCAAACAGTATCACATTTTTTGAATCCAAAATATGTGTCACATTCTATGCTTCACATACTATAGGATTAAAAAAATAAAAAATGAATTTCATGAAGTTTTGACCAAGTTAAGGTGGTCAGACATACGAGTTTTTTAATTTTTTAAAAGTTCTAAATAAAAAAATCATAATTAATTATGGAAAAAAATTACAAAAAAATATGCATCACATCGAGATGTGAGTCCTCTACTTATATCTAAAATATTATAAAAAAATATTATCATTTTATTGTGGTTAGGGTGGTAAGAGAAACACCTACTTATTTTTTCCCTGAAATTTAAGTACTACTACATTGAAATTTGAAATTTTCACCAAATAGATTTAAAAAAAAAAAAAAAAACCTAGTATTCTAGAAACTACATTCAATTTGCTATAGATTCTATTCTTACATATTTTTGAAATAATATAGATAACTTATTCAAATTTTTACGTCAAGTTGCCTAACTTTAATTTTTTTGAATTTTTTGCCACTTAAGGGCTTGTTTTTTCCATGATGATCTTGCACATACCCTTCACTTAGAGATTTGTTGACTTGAATGAATTTGATGAATTTATGGCACCTTTTAACACCTTTCTCTTTGACAAATTTGCATACAAGACCGGAAAAACACACATGCAAAGAGGGGGAAAAGAGGTTAAGGGTTAGTGAATAGGGGTTTGCCTTGGTCAAACCCCAATTTGGTAATCAAACCCTTGAAAATGAAATGAAATGAAATAAAGAGAGAATGATGAATCAACAACATATAATGCTACAACTCACCAAACCCTTGATGTAGAAATATGAAGATATGCAAATGGATGCTCCAATAGATGTATGCTTGAAAATTCCTAGAATGCTTGAGAATGAAATTAAGTAAATCCATTAAGGAAATTAGGAGATTAAAAGATGCAAAATGAGGGGAAAACCTTTTATTTATACTTGATTATACAAAAATTCCCAAAAATAACACATCATAGGCCGACCTCAAGGTTAAGAGAATAATATCCTACTAGAAATTTAAAATAATTTTAATTTTTGTGCCCAGTGAGACTAAGTCGCCCCAGGTGGTGACTTGGTCCCACTAGGGAAATTTTAATGGGTGTCAGGAATTAAAGTGTATTTAATGATGTTTAATAGGATTATTCTTCGAAACACACTTAAGTAGGACAAAAAAGTGCATTAAGGGGCCATTTAAACATAAGAAAGGGTTGAATTATTGATGACAAGCCTAGAAAAGAATTAAAGTTTGTTACAAATCTTTACAACACTTTGAAATAAGACTTGGTAAGTGAAAAAAAAAGGTTATTTAGGTGAATTATAATAAAAGGGTCCTAGAAAAGTGTAAAAGTGGGTTACAACACTTCACAACACTTTTACAAGACATCATAGAATTCTTAATGATTCACAAGGGTCCAAGACCTAATGTGAATATGTTGACCACATGACAACATTAAATCTAGGAAAAACTAGGCCAACATCCACAAGAAAGACTTAAATGAGCATAAAAATGTCCAAAGATACATTTTTTAGTGACACATTTAGCCCCCACTTTAGTGAGAGGATGAACTTGCTTCAAACTCACACTAAAGTAGCCCAACATGCATATCAATAGGGATCCAAATGCACCCATGCTGGTAATATGAGACAACAACAATCAAGAGGGGTGATCAAGCCCTGGAATCAAGATTCTATGGCAAACCAAACATTAGCACAAAGGAAAACACATGAAAATGATGAAAAAGAATGAAAGAAAGAAAAGGAGAGGGAAAAAGTGAGTCGAATCAAGCTTCGATCATTTTTCCATCCCGTTGTGGATCAAATCTAGGATATTTGTCTAGAAAAAGGAAATGTATACTCACTCTGAGGTGACGAAACTCATGGATGTCCACTGGGTGAGAAGGCCTGGGTGTGTGCAGGATCATCATGGAAAAAACAGGCCCTTAAGTGGCAAAAAAATCAGAAAAATCAGAGTTAGACAACTTGACATAAAATTTTGAATAAGTTATCTATACTATTTCAAAAATATGTAAGAAAAGAATCTATAGCAAATTGAATGTAGTTTCTAAACTACTAGATTTAAAAAAAAATAAAAAAATCTATTTGGTGAAAAATTGAAATTTCAATGCAGTAGTACTTAAATTTCAGGGAAAAAATAAGTAGGTGTCCATCTGACCACCCTAACCACAATAAAATGATAATATTTTATTATAATATTTTAGAAATAAGTAGAGGACTCATGTCCCAATGTGATGGATATTTTTTTGTAATTTTTTTCCAAGTAAATAATTAATTATGAATTTTTTATTACAACTTTTAAAAAATATAAAAAACTCGTATGTCTGACCACCTTAACTTGGTCAAAACTTCATGAAATTGAATTTTTATTTTTTTAATCTTATATTATGCGAAGCATAGAATGTGACACATGTTTTGGATTCAAAAAATGTGATACCGTTTGAAAGCTATAGATGTTTTTCAATCAGTCTATCAATCAAGACTTTAGTGGTAATTTGAATAGAAAATGAATAATAATTACTTATTAAATTCAAATTAAAGCATAATTTATATTGGTGGAAAGCTGAGAATCTCCTTTAAAAACCCTTTTCGTTTCATCAATTTTGGATAATAATAAAAGTCATCAGCCACATACCCATGATCATATTGCCACTTTTTGGCCCATCATGATCCTGCACATACCTGCCTAAAAGGTGAGAAACATACTCATTGTTGGTATGCCCTCACACACATGCAGGTGGATATGGGGAAAGTCATGCCTTAGAATGGGTTTCCTACTCAACCATACCAAAGTTATACCTCCTGATAACTTTAATATGGTGCCACAAAAGAAAATGACATTTCGAGCTTCATGAGACAAGCAAAACTTTATATTCTTGGAGCTCATGAACAAACACTATGGCACCACAGGCATGCAAGCTATGTTATGAAAGGTGGCCATATAACAAATGAAAAATGCAACATGCAAAAGGATGTTCAAAGGAGTCTTGCTTAGTTCATGCGAGGTCTTTAACGTAGGGAAAATTGTGTCTAATGTCTCCAAGAGAGGACCAATCAAAGAATAGAAGATTCACAACTTAGGGGATGTCATGTGTCACATCAAGCCACCAAGAGGAATTTAATATGCTAAGATAGATCATTCTCATGAAGTACATCACACCCAATGTCATCCACAAAGCAACAAAACACATCATATGAAGTAACAAGGCTGCACTAAGAACCAAGAAAAAGGAAAAAGGAAAATGAATAATTCCAATGTATGCCCCCACTTTAAAGGAATTTCTACACACCATTCTGTGAGAAATTACTTTAAAGTAGCAAATGAAAAAAAATACAAACAAGAAGAAAGACATGAGAGCCAACTTGGAAAACCCCTATGCCAAGTCATACGTTTCCGAGTCAGGCTACGTCATGTGAAGAAAATGAAAAAGAAAGAGGGGAATGGGTTGCCCCCGAAAGGAAAACATCAAAAACATAACAAATCTATGGATTTGGGGTCAATATGTTCTTTTCTGGAATGTTTTGTGTAGAGAGCTCGTCATCATCCCCCAAATACATAGAACTGGAAGAATGACACAAAGAGAGCAAAAAACAAAGAAAAAGAAAGATCCTTGTGGGTCAACATGGAAGAGACATTTTGGTCTCAATGCCTTGTGTCATCCCCAAAAGGAAAACACAACAAAAAGACAAAAGAAAAGGAAAAGAAAAAGAAAAGGGGCCTTTTGGGTCAACATGAAAGAGACATTTCAGACTCAATGCCTTGTGTCATCCCCAAAAGGAAAACACAAAAAAAGACATAAGGAAAAAGGTGAGAGCGATGTATGACATACAAGAATGAAGGTACAAATAGAAGAATGTCACAAAGAGAGAGAACATCAAACATCACATTATGAGGGAACACATTACACACATGAAAACACACAAAAGAAAAAGAAGTGCAAAAGACTAGTAAGGAAAATGTGAGTCAACCATCGAATAAGTCATCTGGCTCCCAATCTCAGTCGATATAAGTGGAAGGTGAAGAATGCAAATAAGGGACAATGAAAAATGCATTACTAAGACAAGGCTAGCAACTTCTTTCCCCCATAGAGTACAAGACAAGAATGAGCTAAGGTAGGTGATGGGAACGGTCATGTAATAGTGAGAAGGGAATGTTATACAACTATTACATGATGAGGTGTTCGGTGGTGGTCTATGGAATTATTGGATAGAAATTATCGCCATCAAAATGATACTTGCTCAGTATTTCTTTCAATTGGTGACATTCATCACTTCTATGTCCAAGAACGTGATGATATGCACAACGTGGAATGTTAGCATCTTTAGCATAAATCACCAACCTATTCATAGGTGGAAAGAGTATGAGGCCTTTGTTTAAAATTATTTGCAATTTCCTTTCACATTCAGGTGGTGGACGGAGAGGAAACTTGATATTTTGTAACTTGTAAGGTCTCTTGCATTTGATGGATTCACCCTTTTCATGAATGGAAGGAGGAGGACCTAAAGGGATCCTCTCATCCTTGTCATTATTATCAGGAAAGGGTTGTTCTCGAGGAAGGACATTCAGATCAGGAGGGGAATCAAATATAGCCATGCCATCATCACGAAGTCTCCAATATTCTCTAGGAGGCTTGCTGCTATGAGAGGGATCTTGATATCCTAACCTTGTTGTGTTATCATCTTTTGGACTTTACTCTAAGAGTTGATGAATGTTATGTTCAGTTGTTGTGTCACATCCTTGTTTGCTTAAATTGGTAAAACCTTTTCCATAGGTTTCTTTAGGTTGATTGGAGTATTGGTGACTTTGTTATCATAGAGTGGTTGAGGGGTTGCTTGTTTAGAAGAACTAGGTTCACCTGATGGAGGGAACTTAGGTCCTTCATTTGTTTCAGGATGTAAGTAACCAAACATATCATGAGGTGGTACTGTAGGAAGGTCTTGTTGTTTCATGGATAGATAAAAGGATGCATTAGCTTCAAGGTTGTTGAGGCATTCATTTAGGAAATTAGTCATGATATCATCATCTTCTCCAATGATGTCAACATCATGACATTCATGAGGAGTGGAAGGAGCATGAGGAAGCTCAATGTCATTAGGATCAGTTCCAAAGGCGCAACTTGACATGTCAGCTAAGTATTTTAATGACATACAAAACTTATGAAAACACATAGCCATGATGCAAATGAATGAAAGAAAATTAAGTGCAAGAAATGGAATAAAACAACAAATCTAGAAAGAGTAACAGAAATGCAATGACAAAAAATAGAAATGTAGACAATGATCAAGAAATGATAGAAATTATAGTGCACAATATGCAAGTGGACTAAGTTGCCCAGTGTGGTGAATTAGTCCAAGAAGTGATTTTTTTGAAAATTTTCAAAAAAATTAATGGAATTTATGCTTTTTTAGATTTTCAGATATAGATACAATATGAAAATGTATAATTTTGTTGATTTTCAATTAAATGCAATGCAATGCAAAAATGCAAGCTATATGAGCCTTTCACTAATGCAATTTTTGAAACCCTAAGATGCAAATTAAACAATGCAACATGCAGTGGAATGTTAATGTAGGCTATTCCTAGGATGTAAATGCTCTTGAAATCAAAAGTAAAATGTTCTAAATGTAGGTTCACCAAAATGAACTGCAATTTTTTGTAGGAGGGTTCTCTCTTGCACTTGGCTTTTCACCTAAAAGGAGAAAGGTATCCCACAAAAATTTGGGGGTTCACTCAAGAGTAATGTTATTATGATTGAAATATGCCTAAATGGAATGCCCTAAATGCAAAGAACTAAAAACGGAAATGAATTATAAATGCAAAACTTAAGAAATGCAAGTTGTTTGAAAACACATTGTGATATGCAAAATGACCTAAGAATACAAACAAATTATAACAGAAAAGAATAAAACTGTAGAGGTGCACCTGGAAACTAGAAGGTGAGGCAGAGAGGCTCTGGAATCCTACAAAATTTGTTGTTGAAGCCAACTGGGACACTTACGCCAAGCTGGGCGACTTAGTCCTATTTCGGGGAGATACTTCCAGAACAGGTTTCAGCCAAAGGGGTATCTAGAAATGCAGAAATCACTGACAGTGGGACTAATTCACCACAGATGGAAACTTATTCCACCTTGGAATCTTGGGAAATTTGGGGCAGGAATCTATAGCTCTCGGTCTGCACTTCTCTTCTTGATAGGTATTTGGTTTTGATTCTACAAAAATCAGGCTGTAAGAGGTCTCCAAGCTTCACTTAGGGATTTTTTGACTTGAATGAATTTGATGAATTGATGGCACCTTTTAACACCTTTCTCTTTGACAAATCTACATACAAGACCTGCAAAACACATATGAAAAAGAGGGGAAAAATGGTTTAAGGGTTAGTGAATAGGGGTTTTCCCTTGTCAAATCCCAATTTGGTAATCAAACCTTTGAAAATGAAATGAAATAAAGAGATAATTACGAATGAACAACATGCAATGCTACAACTCACCAAACCCTTGATGTAGAAATCTGAAGATATGCAAATGGATGCTCCAATAGATGTATGCTTGAAAATGCCTAGAATGCTTGAGAATGATTAAGTAAATGCATTAAGGAAATTAGGAGATTAAAAGATGCAAAATGAGGGGAAAACCCTTTATTTATACTTGATTATACAAAGTTTCCTGAAAATAACACATCACAAGCTGACCTCAAGGTTAAGAGAATAATATCCCGCTAGAAATTTAAAATAATTTTGATTTTTGTGCCCAGTGGGACTAAGTTGCCCTAGGTGGTGAATTGGTCCCACTAGGGAAATTTTAATGGTTGTCAGGAATTAAAGTGTATTTAATGATGCTTAACGGGATTATTCTCTGAAACACACTTAAGTAGGGTCAGAAAGTGCATTAAGGGGCCATTTAAACATAAGAAAGGGTCGAATTATTGATGACAAGCCTAGAAAAGCCTGAAAGTTTATTACAACTCTTTACAACACTTTCAAATAAGGCTTGGTAAGTGATAAAAAGAGGTTATTTAGGTGAATTATAATAAAAGGGTCCTAGAAAAGTGTGAAAGTGGGTTACAACACTTCACAACACTTTTACAAGACACCATAGAATTCTTAATGATTCACAAGGGTCCAAGACGTAATGTGAATGTGTTGACCACATTAAAACATTAAATCTAGGAAAAACTAGGCCAACATCCACAAGAAAGATTCACATGAGCATAAAAAATGTCCAAAGATACATTTTTAAGCGACACACCAAGGATGGATGACATTATGAACTATTTAAGTGGAGAAAAATACTTTACAAAGATTGATCTCAAGTGTGGATATTGTTGTGTTGTCTCACAACACACTAAAAGGCTATAAGACTTCGGGACCCAAGTAAAAAAAATTAACTCTTATGGCAGGAGCTAGCAAGTTGAAAAGGTCACCATAAGTGAAGAGCAAAAGAAAATATTTAATGTAAGAGTACTTCGTAATGTAGTGTTTTGGGTACCAGATACTAGGAACTAGGAATGTTTGAAATGGAAAAAGGTAATGCAAATGTGAGCAGAATGTTCCGGTCCAGTAGTTGAGGTCCGGTAAAATGGGAGTTTCGGTAAAATTGAAGTTCAGGGAAAATTCATGGGTAAAGCTGAATACCGGGTACTGCGTAGCGATGTAAAATGAAGTTTAAAGATCTTATGGTTATCTAATGAGTCTGATAGTCCAGTAATCTGGTATATAGAAGATAGTCATGCGATAATTTGTAATATTCTAGGAAGCGTATTATTTATGAGAAATTTATGTGATAACAATTGAATAATGGTTTTATTTACATGAGATGTTTATAAATGTTTTCCTTAAAAGGGATTTAATGAGTGGAATTTATGATTGCAGGAGATGCAAAGTTCGGGTATGGATGGTTAGGAAAATAAAATTTGTAGATAGATTTGATGATGTTACCAGGTTCAACAATACACATTGAAATCTCATATTGGGATAGAGATCGTTGTGAAGATACACTGGATACTGGGAAACCAGAACTCTGGAGTTTAGGAATGCAACGAAAGAGTATCCATTTCAGGGATCGATCATTCCTGGAATGTTCAAATCGAGGATGAACCTAAATGAAGGAACGGAAATTCCACCTAATCATTCTGAATGTATGCAAAGTTCCTACATTTTTTTTGAGTGGATTTGTTTGGTTCCAAGAAGGAACCCTAAAGATAAAAGATTAAAGCCTGAAGTGCTTCAAACGTGTGATCGGAGTTGACCTTCGTTGACTTCAATTGCAATTCTCTTACTAGTCACTACATTCCACGTGCCTTGATGTGATTTATCCCTTGAATTTCCTCTCATGTATTTGTCTTATCCTATCTGTGCCTTACTTCTATAAAAGGCCAGAGGATACTTCTTTTTAAGTTATGTTCATAATTTGTGGATTCTGGAAGAACCAAAACTTCTCTAAGTTTTGTTCCTTTTTCCTATTTTCTAAATCATTTTGGTCTAAAAAATTGTATGCACGTAGATATTAATCAATATTGAAGCCAATTTGATTGCTACATATCTCATAAATCTTTTTGGTTGGTTTTCTTAGTTCATTCGAACAAGACTATGTGTTGCATTGTTTAAGGGTGTATGCAGAACCTACTCGGTGTACAAACTAAAACCCCTCTCTTTAAAATCTCTCATCATTTTATATGTAGCTGTGAATGATTTTGGTGAAGTATAAAGTGGTTTGCTTTGATTTGGTTAATTCTTTGGGGCATGCATGGAGAATAACCGAGAGAAATTTTAATTTTTAGTATTTTTAATGCTTTATTTTAGAATAGATGCTTAAATTCTAGAAAATGTTTAAAAAAAAAAGATGAATGAATGGAAATTTATTGAAAATCTTTCATTTCCTATGAAATTGTTGAATTCTTAAAGCTAAACCTACTTAAGTGATAGAAAAAATTGCTAATTTTCATGAAATATTGTTTCAAATCTTTCAATTTCATGATATTATTTTATGATCTAACTGAAAATCCAACATCTAATACATATAATTTCAAACAAACATAGTCCCTTTGAGATTAATAGAAATATCACATCATAGCCTAAAGTGAAGCTAGTACTGTCAAGACCTGACTACCGGAGACTTGGGATTAAACTAAGCCAACCTTTGTCCTATCATACGGATCCCCTGGGGTTGTCTTTAGTTAATTCTTTCAAGAAGGATAGGCTCTTCACAGTTTGTCTGTGAATAATTTATTCACCCTATTGTTGCAAGTAACATCGCGATCAATAGGAACTGATGCTAGAAGGAGGGCAATATATTGAAATTTGTATTAGTCCTGAGTTCAAGGAGAAGCCTTGTAATGCAAAAATTTAACACAAGCTAGTATTTTGAAATGGAAGTTGAGAAACTTTGGAAAAATTTAACGAAATATTATATCCTTTGAGTTTACTCACCTTTGGTAGAGTCACCGAGTGTAGAATTTGTGATACAATTGATCACGGTGAACTTGATTGTAAATTTTTTTTAACTAGGGTAAGTTTGTCCATGTGTAAAGTGATTCTGTTAATAGAAGAAGTTCTAAATACTAGAAGAAAGGAACCGTTAATGAGAAATGCATGCAACCCTAGTGGAATTGGAAATATTAAAAAATTAGCCAGTTCATCAAAACAGTTTGACAACTGCAATTATTATAAAGAAAATCCTAACATTTTGTAGGAAAATAAGTGAGAATATCGAGATTCAGAGACATCACATCATAAATGAGGAAATGGTATTGATGATTCATCATTCTCCTTATATGTGGAAAACACAAATGAAGAAAAGGAGTGGGAAAATTGAGCGAGAGATGCATGTATTTTGCTTCAAGTTGAAAATTAACTTGAATTAAAAAAGGAAATTTTCTTGATTTTATGCATGATACAGATTATCAAACTTTTACTTTTTCTCTCTCTGATAACAATATAAATTGTGATGTATCTTGGTCTAACAAAGTGCAAAGTGAAGGTAGGACCAAAGACATGAAGATTTTCAGAGGAGAAAGTCGAGAAATGGACACGGTCGTTCATGGAAGTGAACAGAGTAAAGAAACAAGCCATGAACTAGGGTTGAAAGAAGGTAGAGTATGGGACCACATCAGACGAAGTGTGTGGAATCAACCTTTAATGAGGTCATTTTCATACATATGAGCCAAGTCATTGGTAAGTACACCTTTTAATTTATGATTATTAAACGTAGAAAATTTAGAAAAATTCATTGTTACAATAGAACTTTTGAAATTTCGTTGAATGAATTTAAGGATAAACCTGCTAAAATTCGTACCAAAACAACAATGGAAATAGTCATTGAAATTAAAATAAGTTGTTTTTTTAGGGTTAATCATTTGTTAAATTAGAGGTTTGGTTAGTTAGGGTTAGTTTTATTTTTGCAGGGTTTGTTTTGTTTTGTTTTTCTTTTCTTTGTTGTCGCTTTGCTTTCTTTCTTTCCTTTTTCTTTTCTTTTTGTTTGGCCTCTGCATTAGCAAATTATTCTTAAATTATCTTACACATGGGAGTCAATCCAAACATTTATAAAATTATGTTGTGAAATGAAAATGATAAAACCACACATAGTAAATACATGCTTTAAGATGTACTACAAAGCTATATGTGTGTGTGTGTATCACATATATACATGGAATATCAAAATTCTTGCTTCAAAAGATCAAAAAATTAAAAAGAGTAAGTTGAGTTGTAGGTAGTAATAGCCATTCAGTCGATATGGGATGCCTCATCTATCAAGGCCAAATACCCTATGTAGGAAAGTTCCCGGTGAACTTCAAAGTCACGAATATGGAGGTCAATAAGAAAAGGTTGGAGTAGAACCACTTCCCCGTGTTCTAGGAAATGAGGAATATCATCGATGGAAGGGATTTCGATGGTCGGGCTCCAAATATTCAGGCCTTACTATCAAATTGGCAGCTGAGCGAATATCTTCTACAGGAAGCCCAATATCCAAAAGTGATGCTACAAAATGAGAAGCCACATCAGAATAGAAACAAAAGTAGCGACTGGATTCTACATAGTTTTCCCCAAGAACTAAGCATAAATTTGGGTACAATGAAACTGGAAGTCCGAATGAAGAAAACCTATTCAAGCCTTTGCGGTGTGATACTTCCCAAGAAAAGATTTTGGTGGCCATATCAGGATAGGAAAATTGGAGTATCCATAACCTAGAAGCAAGGAAGAACTAGTAGAGCAAGAAATGCAGAATAACAAGAAAGCTAAAGTAAAAGTGTAAAGAATTCAAGAAGAAGTGCAGAATTTATAGAAATCTGTGAGGAAGTTGCGGTACATAGTTTCCTCGAGTGAAGTCTTGGAAATCGTAAGCAAGGTGGCAACTGGATAATTATCTTTAGAGTGGAATGTTAAATCAAATTAATTCTTTACACAAAGTTGGTGATAAATTGCTTCAAATTTGATCAGTACGAAGATTGCAAATCAAGCAGTTTGAAGTTTTCAAAATTAATAGTGGTCATTTCATATATTTTTTCTTAAGCTGTATTAATTATGGAGGTTTTTGTGTGTGTGGATTACAAAGGAAAATGAAGCCGGTAAGGCAGCACACGTCATCACCCGGGTAATTTGAAAGAAGTAATACGTGTGAAGTAAGGCATGCAAATTTAATGCAAAATAATGTGATTGTGTTTCAAAGTCATCATGACATTCCTGATTCATTAATGTGGTGCAACACCATCAAATCGGAAGTGCTAGCCAAGTATTTAGCAAATTTGCCATAAATTTTTAATCGGAAGGGTGGTGACTAATTGTTCTAAATTTAGATTTAAATTTGGTGCTTATTTAATTGTTTGTTGCTAAATTTTAATTTATGCATATTTTCTAACATATAGCGAGTTGTAGTTAGCTAGGATTTGGCATAAATTGGTAAAATTTAGCTAGAAATACGCACCAACAGGGAATTATTAAATGATTTTTTGGGAAATAGTGAACTGATGAAGGGATTTGCATTGAATGAAAAATAAAAAGGTAACCTTCACTACCACTATAATTCCCAACCTAATAGCAGGCTTCATTTCCTGCAAGTTGAAAAATGAGCTATCATTGAAATATCAAAAGAGAAAAATGAGCTATCATTGCAATATCTAAAAAACATTCAACTCTTTAGGCTATCCAAATATCTCTATCGGGGCTATAGACGCCTGCCTAGCAGTAGAGCTATGTTTGGGGGAATTATGGAGATAACCTTGTCGGGGCTATGGACACTTGACTGGCAGCAAGGCTCTATCCCTGGTTGGCTTTGGAAGATTACCATATTATGTAGTTCAATGTCAATGAACTGACTCTTTTCACTAAATTCTTAAAAATGGAATTAATCAGAGCACACACAGATGTTTTCGGGGTAGTTTTACTTTTTTTATACTAGAATATAAGTAAAGGTAAAAGTTATTGTTTTAAAATATGCATAAATTATAATTTGCGACTGGTCATTTAATCTCAAGTTTTGGTTTAAATTTGGTTTTATTGGTTGCAAGTTGTTGTGTGGTCTCACAACACACCACAAGACTATAAGACTTAGGGACCCAAGTAAAAAAATTTAACTCTTATGGCAGGAGCTAGCAAGTTGAAAAGATCACCGAAAGTGAAGAGCAAAGAGAAAATCTTTAATAAAAGAGTACTTTGTAATGTAGTGTTCCGGGTACCAGATACCTGGAACCGAGAATGTTTGAAAAGGAAAAAGGTAATGCAAATGTGAGCAGAATGTTCCAGTCTAGTAGTTGAGGTCCGGTAAAATGGTAGTTCTAGTAAAACCAAAGTCTGAGGAAAATTCATGGGTAAAGCTAAATACCGGGTACTGGGTAGCAATGTAAAATGAAATTTTAAGATCTTATGGTTATCTAATGAGTTTGATAGTTCGGTAATCCGGTATATAGAAGATAATCATGCAAGAATTTGTAATATGTTTGAAAACATATTATTTATGAGAAATTTATGTGATAACAATTGAATAATGGTTTTATTTACATGAGATGTTTATAAATGTTTTCCTTAAAGGGGATTTAATGAGTGGAATTTGTGATTGCAGGAGATGCAGAGTTTGGGTATGGATGGTCAGAAAAATAAAATTTGTAGATAGATCTGATGGTGTTACCTGGTTCAACAATACACTTTGAAAGCTCATGTTGGGATAGAGTTCATTGCGAAGATACACCAGATACTGGGAAACCGGAACTCTGGAGTTTAGGCATGCAGCGAAAGAGTGTATCCATTTCAGGGATTGATCATTCCTAGAATGTTAAAATCGAGGATGAACCTGAATGTAGGAACAAAAATTCCACCTAATCATTCTAAATGTATGGGAAGTTCCTACATTTTTTTTGAGCGGATTTTTTTGGTTCCAAGAAGGAACCCTAGAGATAAAAGATTAAATCTCAAAGTGCTTCAATGTGTGATCGGAGTTGACCTTCATTGACTTCAATTGCAATTCTCTCAATAGTCACTACATTCCATGTGCCTTGATGTGATTTATCCCTTGGATTTCATCTCATGTATTTGTCTTATCCTATATGTTCCTTACTTTTATAAAAGGCTAGAGGATACTTCTTTTTAAGTTAAGTTTAGAATTTATGGATTCCGAAAGAGCCAAAACTTATCTAAGTTTTATTCTTTTTTCTTGTTTTATAAATCATTCTGGTCTAAAAAATTGTATGCACATAGATATTAATCAATATTGAAGCCAATTTGATAGCTACCTATCTCATGAATCTTTTTAGCCAGTTTTGTTAGTTCAGCCGAACAAGACTGTGTGGTGCACCATTTAAGGGTGCATGCAGAACCTACTCGGTGTCCAAACTAAAACCCCTCTCTTTAAAAGCTTGCATTGTTTTATATGTAGCTGTGAATAATTCTGGTGAAGTATAAAGTAGTTTGCTTCGATTTCTTTAATTCTTTGGGGCATGCGTGGAGAATAACCAGGAGAAATTTTAATTTTTTAGTATTTTTTATGCTTTATTTTAGAATAGATGCTTAAATTCTGGAAAAAATTTCAAAAAAAAAAGATGAATGAATGGAAATTTATTGAAAATATTTCATTTCCTATGAAATTGTTGAATGCTTATAGCTAAATCTACTTATGTGATAGCAAAAATTGCTAATTTTCATGAAATATTATTTCAAATATTTCAATTTCATGATATTATTTTACAATCTAACTGAAAATCCAACATCTAATACATATGATTTCAAACAAACATAGTCCCTTTGAGATTAACAACAATATCACATCATACCCTGAAGTCAACCTATTATTGTCAAGACCTGACTACCGAAGGCTTTGGATTGAACTAATCCAACCTTTGTCCTATCTGTAGACACATAAAAATGACCTAGGCCTGCAAGCTCTATTTTTACCACTTTCATCCTAGCATAATTATGACATCTTAATTATGTCCTTGGTCCACATTCGACTATTAATTAAATAGTTCATAATTATTTAATTAATTCATGTCATTTTATTCTTCATGATTATTAAATAAATAAATTTTATTTATTTACTAAATACGTCATTAATTGTTTAAGTCTTCCCCTAATTAAATAAATTCCTTAATTTATTTAATTACCTTTATTCATCTTTTCTTCCTGATTATTAAATAAATGAATTTCATTTATTTATTTAATATGTCACTAATTCTCATAATTAAATGAATTTATTAATTTATTTAATTATTAATCATATCCTCTAAATTAAATAATTATCTTTAATTATTTAATTGCCAAAATTAACATTTCCCTCATTTTTAAATAAATGAAATTATTTAAAATGATCTCACATTCTTGACTGTCAGTTCATTTTAGTAAATAATCTGAAAATCGATTATTTATTATCACACAAAATCCATATTTTGAGTTAATTTAATTCAAAATGGTAATATTCTTCCAAAAATCAAGTAATTGAGCAGATTCTTGATTTTCCAAATATTCTTTTCAGTTCAACTCTTATCTTCTTGATTTTTTGAATCTCATAAATCAAGCAGTCTTTATCTTCTTGATTTTCGAAAATCTTTATCTTTTTGATTAATTATCTCATTTATTCTCGACCACCGATTTGATTTTCTAAAATGACATCTTGATCACTCATTTAATGCTTTTTCCCTAACCTTGATTAGGTTTTGTCACATGAAATCTCATCCACGGATTTTAGGTGTCCGTCAACTTTCAATCTCGTCCATCCGTCCAAAATTGCATTTTCTATAAAATGCCAATTTTTCTCACAATTTCAATGACACTTAGACGCTTACACATATTCGCATAAGCATATGCTTGCATTTTATTTGTTATTTCGACATAATTGTCTTAAGCATTAGAGTCATTTTTTAATAAACATTTAGATTTCATTTTGTCATATTCCAAATCCTTCAAAACTTGTATAGGACATAATCTTTGTTTTCAAATTGCTCGTACTTTGAATCTGAGGGCAACACGTCTTTCCAGCAAGTTAGAAGGTGTAATGAAGATCAACCATGGAGATTGAAGGCACTTGGTGAGCTTGCTCCATTTTGTGTTTTTAATTTATATTTCCTTTGCACTTCATTAATTTCTTTGGGTTTTGCATGCTTTGATATTTGATAATCTAACCTTAGGAAAATAACCCTTAGATACATTGGTGAACCTGACTGTTCTTTTTTTGTTTCGTACGTTTTTTTTTGTGTTTTCTGTCATTTTTTACAGGTTCAGGTATGGAATGATGCATTTAAGTTTTCTCGTGCTACATTTGATGTGTCGCGACGCATTCGAATTATAAAACGACGCAATCACTCTGAGGTGACGCATTGGCAGTACAGAATGACACATTCGACATAAATGAGTCGCATCTACCTATCAAATAGCAAATCATTTGCTCTGTTGTGACGCATTCGCCTGGTAAACAAAAAAAAATCTTTCTTTTTACATTTTGGTTTTTCTGTTTTCTATCATTCTTTGTTTTGCATTCCATTTTCTTTCTCTATTTTCTGTTATTTTCTATTTGGCATTCTATTTTTTTGTTCTAGCATAGAATTTTCATGTTACTAATATTGGTTTGCAGCGTGTGGCGTTAGCATTTTCATGGGTCAAAGGCATTTGATGAAACTACTGACATGTGATTTTGCAGCTACGTTTGTCGAAGATTTATCATTTAAACCATTTGTTTGTGATTTTTATTTTAGGAATATCTCCATTGGTACATTAAAATGAACTTTGTTTGCAAGTGTTTGGTTGTGTTTGAAAAAATGGTAGGTGATTATGCTCTCAGCTTGTGAAAAATTGGTGATTAGAAAATTAGACCCATTTTATTTGTTATAAAACCCTGATGCAATAACCAAAGTATCCTCTCCCCTTGCACAGTAATGTGATCCTGGGTGTAAGAGAAATGATTATTGCCTCTAGAAATTGGGTGTGCCTGGGGATTTCATCACCCCAACACGACTCAAACCAGCAACAGAGCTAAAGTCAAGCTACCCCTGACCGGTATATAAATGTGAATCTTAAGGGAAAACCTAAGATTACGAGTGCGGATGTGTCATACGAACAAAGTTGTACTCCCATAAACCCTGTTAAGCTTAACCTCTTCAGGCTGGAGTGCCACCTAATCAGTGATTAATCTCTTGCCCCATGTGTGGCCACTCGAACGGGGGTCCTGAATTAAAAAATCTTGTGTAGTCAGCCCAAAACCTTCTATTTGCTAGTACAGCACCGATCGGTGTGAAGCCTTCCACGTCTTTGCAGTCTTTAGTAGAGGTGATCAATCTGCCATGGGAGTTTCATGGGGGTTGGAAGCTTGGTTGGCCTGAGAAGAGAGTTCACTGTAAGGGGGAGCCCATGCAGCCAAGCTTCTAGATTCACAGGCTACTGATATGTGGCTGGGGAAACCCATGTGGAGTCTAGTGAATACTTTCATGGCCTAACCTAGGATCGTACTTGTTCTTTTGTGTGTTTATTTACTTTTCAAAATATCGTGCTTACCAAGTATTTGTTGGTTACTCAAACAAAACAAACAACACTCCAACATCTCAAAATAGACAGTCAAACTTTCAACAATTCGGGTTTTTAATGACAACATCAGAAATTTGACTTTTTAACATCCTGAGACGCATCTGTCAAATCGCATTTGCTCTGTCCCACCACATTTTCCAAAATTTGCAATGCATCTACTCTGACAAACCGCATTTGCTGCTCCAAACACAACATTTTCCTATCTTAAACCGCATTTTCCTTTTGTAAAGCCGCATTCGACATACTAAACCGCATGACTTTTTTAAAGCCGCATTTGCAAAATTGAACCGCATTTTCCATTCCCAAAGCCACATTTGATATATGTAACACATTTGTTGCCTGTAACAATGCATTTTCCTGTCAACAAAGTAAACCCTGTTTCATACCAGAATTTGAGTCCAGACATCTTAGCCCACTATCAAACATCTTTTTCAAAAATCTTTTTCAAAAACCAAAATCGAAATTGCTCAAAACATCCATCATTTGCATTCATTAGCTTGCACTTTAACCATAGGTTTAAAATTCCCATATTTTAGTTGCATTTCTTAGGTGTCATAATCATCATTTTTCCTTAGGTTTCATTTTGGGAAAACGTTGGATTAGGCCAAATCTCCTCACTTTGCAAAGACCATTGTTTTCAAAATTAGGGTATCTTGGGACATAGTCATTATTCCTTTTTTTCTATCATTGTCATTTTTGTGAGAAACTCCAACTCAACAGTCTAGTTAGGCAAGCTCACTCGTCATTTTGACCTTGTCATTTTTTCCCTTTACCAAGTCTTTTTGGGTAACCTAAATTGAGACATACGTCAAGCTTAGAGTGGTTAGACAAACCTTTCTCCAAACATTGTCCAAACTTAGTCATCATTTTTTAACTTAGACTTTGCATTATCCACCCCTAGTCCTCATTTTGAACCTAGACTTTGCATTAATCACCTTAGTCCTTCATCAGCATTGCCATCTTAGTCCTCATTCGACACTTTGGCTTTGACAACCTTGTCATTTTGCATCAATCATTTCCTTAGTCATCACCTTGCATTGTCATCTCTCAAAATATAAAAATACAAAAAAAAAACCATAGGCTAGTATCATCCTTTCATTTCGTCATCATTTTCATTACCTCATTTGAGCAATTCCCTTTTATGGTGGAAACTAGACTCCAAAGAAAGAAAAGACAAATGGAAAACTTTGGACAAGACTTTAATTCAAATGTTACCAATCCCACTTATGACCCAAATTGGACTTTTGACGACCCATTTAGCAACACGAATACTCAACCTCTCACGACCATACCATCCTCATCAAACAACCCCTTTGAACCATTCTTACATAAGGATGAATATGGACAAATACTTGAGGAAAACCTAGAGGTAGCAACACAAGATCCAGAGGCAACCTACTTTGTAGAACAAATGGTCTTATATGATAGAGACAGATATTTGGCCATACTTTTAAGTCAAGGTGCTAAATTACCTCTTGGGTTTGACATTGATACCTTGAGATTGACATCTCCTGCCAATAATGTCAACAATACGCATAACATGTCAAATAGTGGTCAACCTCCAAACACCACAAGCAATACCTTCTTTGATGCTACCTCGCAAAATGTCACAATGACCATGAGTGCTACCTCCAACATTCCAAACAACTCCAATTCAATAAACGCTACATCCATTGGAGGATCACAATCCATCATAGTGCCCACAATATCCACAACACCATCACAATCGGCAGGAACCACCTTTGGCTCCTCAGCAGTGTGGGAAAGTTATTCAAATCCTCTCTTTACCACTATGATAAATGCTATGGGGGCATCCTCTAGCCATACAAATCCTCCATTGACAACTACTTCTAGTACCATGAGTACATCTTCATCATATCCTCTCATTGGTATCTCACAAAATCCTTTGGGTGGAGGCAAACGACGTATCTTTAGTCAAGGACAACAAAAAAATGTTAACACATCAACATAGCTTAATGCCATCACCTCCCAAGGACAAAATACAACCATTACCCTTGTACAAACCCAACAATGTGGACAAGGCATTCAAAACACACAACCTATGGCATCATTCGCACATCAAAATATTCATGGTCACCATATTCCCTAAATATCGACCCAAATGGTTGGGGGACACATCCCAACATACTCATCCCATATTCATACCCACCAACATACCCCCAATCCAAACTTTCAATACCAACAACACGCAAATTAGAACACATCATACATGCCACAACAACATGTACCTCAATAGCATTCCAACATCCACTCACAACAAATGGGGACCTATGGCGTACCAATCAATCCTATGTATGGGATGACAAATGACCCTATAATCAATGCCTTACAAGAAAAGTTGATGGGTCTAGAGAAGACCATAGAAAACATAAAAATATTCAACAAGAAATCATAAGTGTCATATGATCTATCCATATATCCCTTCAACATGAACTTACACATGCCACCATTTCCTCTAGGATATGTGTCACCTAATTTTACCAAGTACAGAGGAAAGACAAACCCTATCGAACATGTCCGAGAATTTGCAACCAACTGTATGGACGTTGCCTATGATCAAATGTACTTGATGAGACTCTTTTCTAAAAGTCTTGTAGATCCTGCCCTTGAATGGTTCTCCACTCAAAAGGATATCCAAACATGGGATGAACTTAAACAAAAATTCATAAAAAATTACATGTACAACATTGACATGGACACTTCTATTACTAGCTTATGCAATCTCATGCAAGAGGATGTTGGTGAAACAATCATCCCATTCTTTCAAAAATGGAGAAGTCTAGCTAGTCGGTGTCACATCGACATACCCGAAAAGGAAAAGGTTGACATGTTCGTTCAAACACTTCTAGGACCCTTAATATATGCATTGCAAGTACATTGTTGCACAACCTTCATGGACCTAGTCGAAAAAGGTGTCCATATTGAAAAAGCCCTTATTGCAAAGGGAGAGCTAAGATACGGTCCTAAAAACACAAACGCAAATCCTCCCACTGACAAAAATAAGTATTAGGTCAAAAATAAGCATGTCACCAACGACGGTGTCATTGATGCCAAGGCTGTAAACACTATGGGTCTTGTATTGGCTCTGAAAGGGGTTCAACCACAAAACAAGCCAACGACGATACTAACACCCCCCATCAATGACATCCCAAACAACCAAAATGGTCAAAACAGTCAAAATCAAGGACAATAACGTCAAATGAGACAGTTCCCCAAACGTCGTACATACACTCCCTTGGGTGAGCCCATGGAGGAAGTCCTCAAGAAATTCCTTCATAACAATTTTATCACACTTGAAGAACCAAAACCATATGACGCAGGTCAATTTAAACCATCATGGTGGGATGATAATGCCTTATGTGCTTACCACCGGGCTAAAGGACACAAGACATCGTCCTGTCGACAGCTCAAAAATATTGTACAAGACCTTATCGAGAGTCAAATAATCAAATTAGGTGGGCCACAATTCCCATCAAATTCTAACCATACCATTCATAAGAACCCATTGCAAGACCATGGTTCTAATAATGCTTCCACGTCAAGTCCTAAGACAAACAATAATCAAGCCAATTTCGCCAACGCCAAGTATGACTATTCCAGTGGACCTACTATTAACAATGTCTGAACTGACGATGAATACATCAACACCATCACAGTCAAATGAGCACCCCAATGCAATGCCACTAATCGAAGTGGCAAGGTCACCATAGTTGGTCTGCCTCCTACTAGGAAACCTAAGATTACCATACATGGTCCATCTCCTAGGCAGTCACAACCCGCCTCAACCACAAAGCAATGGCAACCTAAGAGTCAGTTTAACCTTATTGACCAGCTTGGCAAAACTCTCGCGCAGATTTCCATACTTGAGTTGCTTCGCATCTCTCCCATGCATAAGGCTATACTGGATAAAACCCTGCAAGAGTCATCAGTCCCTAAGGATATTGGTGTCAACCAATTTGAGACCATGGTGGGATACCTCACTATGCCTCACCATGTCACCTTTTCTGATCAAGACTACTCGTCACTTAAGACTAACCATAACGATGCATTACACATTGAAACTTTCATCCATAAGCACGAGGTCAAAAGAGTTTTAGTAGATGGCGGAGCAGGATTGAACATATGCTCCGTGAAGCTGGTTAAGGCTCTAGGATTTTCTGATGCATGTGTGGACCATACAAAGAGTATAGTAATAAAAGCATATGATGACGAAGAATTCTCTTCACGAGGCATTATTTATCTTCCTATCAGAGTGGGACTAGTCATTGTGGATACAACTTGCCAGGTCCTAGATCTAGAATTACCTTACAACATCTTACTCGGTCATCCATGGATTCATGCCTTAAAATCCATTCCATCCACATATCACCAATGCTTAAAATTTCCATTTGACAGCACAAAAATCACTATATATGGAGACCCCGACCCTTTTCAATATTGTACCAACCTAAGGGGTATTTCTACAAACTGAGTTCCCACCAACTGAGAAGCTCCTAGCTCCTCTTCTTCCAAATACATTGACCCATCCACACTCGCATCATCTTCCATGTCCACTCCATCCACATCTTCCACCACACCATCATCTTCCACACTTCCTAAGGATGAACCAGTGTCAAGATCCAGGACCTAGTCTGTGGAGAATTCAAACTACATACGGCATATAGCATCACAACAATACCCAAGTCTCTGAAGGTCTATGGTCGACCATGTTTTAGAATGGAACCCAAAGAAATATTCAAAGTTCCACCAAAAACGGTTTTCATAAAATGGGGAGACATGAGTAACAAGGACCTTTCTGATATTACAGGATGGCTATATTACCAATTAAGAAATATGTCAAGGGATATGATATGATGAAGGCTAAGGGCTATGATGGACTAGTGGCCTAGGAAGAAATAAAACTGGATGAAGAGATCCCATAGAATCATTCAAAATACCAAATTATCTTAGATTAGGGTATGGATTGCCCGACAATGATGACTGACGTACCAGTGAGCTTTCAAGTGAATGTGTGCATGCTTCGAAAAGTGTCGAGACTGCTAAGGAAACCTTCACTGAAACTAACTCCCAAGAGTGGGAATTTGGCTCTCAAAGATCCTTAAGTGATTGTTGCCTCAATGATTTGTTTGTTGAAACGGGGGAGCTTACCTCTTAACAAAAATTTTGGAAAACATTTAAAATCAATCGGGCACCAAATAGTCACAGTTCCATTTCCCTTCCCCATGACATACAAGGCCCACCACCTAAATCTAGTAACCAACAGTCGAATCCATCTAAATTGCCAGATAATGCGGACAACCACAACTCTGAGTGCTTCACCCCTTACTTTGACAACGAATATGAAACAAGTGAAGGGGAATATTGGATAGAGTCTGATGTGGAATTGGATAATGATAATTTCATCTACAATATCTCTAAATCTGTCTGCATGCTTTCCGCATCCTCCCCTCAATTCACCAACGCTGACGATGGCATTTCCTTAGCCTATCCACAATTAATCGATTGGGACCAACAAGGCCCACCAGTCCTTGACACCTTTCACAATGATGAGGCTATTGTAGAATTTATGGGATTACGTGAGGGCATACCCAGTGGTGATCACAAGGCAGGATTCGCCATTGACCTAGATTGTGCAGCCTACTTCGGTGAGACTGCTCTGTCCTCTAGTCGCAAAATTAAAAATTAAAATAAAATAAAAAATGAAACATTTTTAGGTGAAAATCGAAAGGCACCTTTTGATGGAAAAAAAATTAAAAACAAAGGATGTATTTGTGGGTGAAAACCTCTTCGAGGTGCCCAAAGATGGAGGACTGGACTTTCTTCTTGTAACACAAGAGAAATCAACTATGCTCATAGAGGACACCATATAAGACAACATATCAACAGTAGAAGCTCCCAAAATATTCCTCTTCACGACATCCTTGACTAAAGAAGAGAGACCAGAATTTCACAAATTATTTACGGAACATAAAGTCAACTTCGTATGATCCTATGCTGACATGTTGAGATTAGACCCAAAACTAGTTCTGGACCATCTGCCACTATTGCCTAATGCCAAACTAGTTAAATAGAAGTTACACAAAATGCATCCTCAGGTTGCTCTATTGGTCAAGGCTGAGTTGAAGAAACTTCTAGATGCTAGATTCATACGGTTTATTGATTATGCTGAATGGATATCTAACTTTGTGCTAGTAACGAAGCCAAATGGAATGATCTGAGTCTGCACAGATTTCAGAGACTTAAACAAGGCATGCCCAAAAGATGACTTTCTTTTGCTGAATATAGATATCATAGTCGACTTAATGACAGGATACGAGATGTTGTCCCTCATGGACGGTTTCTCTAGCTATAATAAGATTCGTATCACCCTCGAAGACCAACATAAAACAACATTCACTTGCCCTTGGGGTACATACTACTGGAATTTCATGCCATTTGGTCTTAAAAATGCAGGCACCATATATCAGAGGGCTATGACCACAATATTTCAAAACATGATGCGTAAAATAATGGAAGATTACGTAGACGACCTTTTGGCTAAATCAGTAACAAGAAAAGATCATTTGAAGGTGTTAGACACAATCTTCAAGAGACTAGAAGAATACAAAGTCTGACTGAATCCTAAGAAATGTGTCTTTGGCATAACATCTGGAAAACTCTTGGGATACATAGTGTCTCAAAGAGGCATTGAAGTTGATCCAAAAAAATTCAAAGCCATCATGTACATGCCTCCCCCTAGAGGAATAAGTGAACTCAAGACATTACAGGGTAGGGTACAATCTATCTGGAATTTTATAGCACAATTGGCTAACAAGTGTCAACCATTCCAATATCTTCTGTGTAAAGGCATCCCCTTTGTATGGATAGATAAATGCCAAGAATCCTTTCAAAAAATAAAAGATTACTTACTGTCACCGCCAATCCTCATGCTGCCCATCCATGAAAAACCTTTGATCTTATACATCTCTACCACTAATTTAGCACTAGGGGCATTGCTAGCACAAAACGACCAAGAAGAAAAAGAAAGAGCCATATATTATAGTAGTCGGACACTGGTCAGGTATGAACTAAATTACACATCAATTGAATGGGCTTGTCTAGCAGTGGTCTATGTACCTCATAAGCTAATACATTATATGTTGATCCATCAGACACAGTTGGTAGCCAAGATTGACCCCCTCAAATATCTATTGAGTCGTGCAGCATTCACAGGACGTCTGGCAAAATGGGTCATGATTCTAAGCGAATATGACATTCATTATGTCAAAAGAAAAGCGATCAAAGGACAAGTGATTACAGACCAATTGGCATATGCGCCTATACAAAGTGATCATCCCTTAGTGGAAAAATTCCCAGATGAATCAATATTCCATACAGAATCAAAGTCTCCCTGGAGGCTATACTTTGACAGATCGCATACTAATCATGGCTCGGGGGTAGGGATATTCTTTATCACCCCTCAAGGAGATTACATTCCCAAGTCTTTCCACATAGCTTTCCCATGCACGAATAACATGGCAGAATATGAGGCACTCATTATGGGACTTAGAATGGCAATAAAATGGAAAATTAAAGCATTACATGTTTATGGGGATTCTCAGTTAGTCATCAACCAAGTTAATGATGACTATGACACAAAAGATGAGAAGCTGATGCCCTACAAATGAATGGTTGACAGTTTCCAAACGTACTTTCATATGGTAACTTTTGAAAAAGTTCCAAGAACATAGAACAAGGCAGTAGATGCAATGGCTACAATAGGCTCTCTCCTCGACATTCCAAGCAATATGCCTCAACTAGAATTCCTAATAGAACAACTGTTGTCCCCGCCTATGATGTTCCAAAATTAGAGATGGTCTGTGAGCTTGTTGGTCCCAATTCTCCCTGGTACCAAGACATCCATGACTACCTTAAGTCTCAAACCCTCCCTCCTAATCTGTCCAATAACCAGAGGAAGTCTTTTATCTGAAAATCCACAAGATATGCCATCGTCAGTGACACCCTTTACTGCCATAGCTTTGATGACACCCTCCTCATATGTCTCGACACTAACGAAGCATGTACAACCTTACGTGAAGTACATGAGGGTATATGCGGGTCTCATTCAAGTGGTCCTACTCTGGCCAAGAAGATTACAAGACTTGGGTACTACTGGCCGACCATTGAGAAAGATACAATAGAATATGTCAAGACTTGTTGCCAATGCCAGATTCACAGTGATTTGATTCACGCTTCAGCACAAGAAATTCAGCCAATCACATCTCCATGGCCCTTCACACAATGGGGACTCGACCTTGTAGGAAAGATCCATCCTACCTTGTCCAATGGCCATAAATTCATCATAACCACCACTAAATACTTTATGAAGTGGATCGAAGCCATCCCTTTGACATACATAACCGACAAACAAATATCCAAATTCATTCTTAACTACATCATTTTCCAGTATGGCCTTCCGTAATCCATCATCACTGACAATGGACATCCATTTAAAAACCAAGACGTTTGTGAGTTATGTGAGCAATTTCACATCCAACATCATTTTTCATCTTCATATTACCCGCAAGGAAATAGTCAAGCCGAGGCGTCAAATAAAACCATTGTTAAAATCCTTAAAAATATTGTCAATGACACTGGCCATGACTGGCATATTCAACTCAACCCCTGCTCTGTGGGCTTACCGCACTAGCATTTGTACACCTACGGGAGCCACTCCATTCACCCTGGTCTTTGGAGCTGAGGCCATCTTTCCCATTGAGGTTGAAATTCCTTCCTTACGAGTCTCACTGAAAGGTCTAACTGATGATGAAGAGTACAAGCAGTCGTGCCTACACGAGCTGGAGATGTTAGAGGAAAGAAGGAATAATTCCCTGAATCATCTGTAGGCATATTAGAACCATCTATGTCATAGTTACAACAAGAGAGTAATGGTTAGGAAGTTTGACATTGGTGAATTAGTCCTCATGCAGAACCCTAAGAATTAGCCTGATAGAGAAAAACCTAGCAAATTCAAACCAAATTGGCTAGGTCCCTACATCATGATATCCTCCTTTAGTTCTGGAGCTTATCAGTTGGCGACTCCAGATAGAGAACAACTGACAGAGCCTATCAATAGTCTGCATCTCCAAATTTTATATGCATAGCATTAGAAGGTCGAGCTGAAAACTTTAAAAATACAAAAAATTGAAAAGCAAAAAAATAAAAATAAAAATGATAAAAATAGTAAAGATAAATAATTCATCCAATAGTGAAAACCTAGTAAATAGGCGCTTTGGATAAGTACCATGGTGAAAACTTGGAAAACAGGCATCATGCGTAATCAATCATTGCTCTGCCATCTACTATTACTTTATCTGTCTTGGTCAAGGATGAAACACATTTTCTTTCACCACCACGACATCTTCCATGACATCATACCCTTCCTTTCATGGTTGACAAAAGGTTGACATCAAGTCCTAAATACTGGCCATACAACACCCTAGGCACATCCCTTTCACGTCCTTTAAAATTGGCTAAGTCTTGGACCTGACTAGGGGAAAAAGCTTTATCATGTGACTATAGTGGATATCACGCATGGTCTCGGCAATTACAAAATTTCCTGAAGAAAGACCAAAAAAATCACAAAAAGTCCTGAAAAAAGACCAAAAACATTGTAAAATGTCCTTAAAAAAAGACCAAAAACATCACAAAAAGTCCAAAAAAAAAGACAAAAACACCATAAAAAATCCTGAAGAAAGACCTAAAAATTGAAAAACATCCTGAAGAAACCCTAACAAAGTTAAAATGTCTAGAAAACACAAAAATAGAGTCATATCTTGTCAAGTCCGTCATGTTAATCAATCAGTCTTCATCATTTTTCTGAACTACGTTGTCTCTGCTCATTTGCTACGTAGGAAAGACTCATTTTTGAGTCCTCGAGACATTAGGTCAGTCCTTTTAGGTTTGTCAAAATAAAATCATGGCACAATCTTTGGTCATCAAGACAAATTCATTGGTCATGTCGAACTACGAGGTCTCTGAGTGTATGACGTAGGCAAGGCCATCTGTCGATGAGCCCCCAAGGCCGCACTAGGTCAGTCCATTAGGGTTCATGGAACTACAACTGGCACACACATCAAAAGTCTTCAAGTCAAGACAAATCATTTTTCCAAACGGGAAAACTCCTAAAACAAAGTATGCCAATCATTTATTCAAACATGAAAATCACATCAGCATGTCAAAGGAAATAGACACATGGTCAACACAAGTCAAACTCGGTTAAAACAAGAAAAATGCTTATAACCTGTCAAACCGTCAACTCTTGGTCATCTTTCAAATGTGTCCTTCTGAAGAATAGACATTGTCATTCATGCCTTAGGATGTGTCCTTCCTAGGCATCGTCACTGTCATTCGACATTTTGAGGGATCCTCTTGACATCTAAGGATCACTCCTCTCGACATTGATCAATATTCTTCAAATGTGTCCTTCTGAAGAACAAACTCTTTCATTTATGCCTTAGGATGTGTCCTTCCTAGGCATCATCACCGTCCATGTCACTGGCATTTCGAGGGATCCCTGTTGACATTTAGGGATCAAACCTCTCGACATCAACATTATTCAGGATGTGTCCTTCCTGAATTTGGAAATCTTCGACATTTGTCATCCTGGCATCATCAAAACCTTGACACCCTAGCATCTTAACATCATCAAACCTGACATCTTGACATTAAAACACTGGGTATCCAGACACACTTGGAAAACACTTGGCACTTGTCTTTTGGCTTTTTATCATGTTACTAGTTTTTCAGCAAGATCCCAACAACAGGATTTAGAGAAGCAGTGACGTATCATGACGTTTATCTTGAATTTTGGCACGCATGACCTCTAGTTTCTTAGAGATGTCTTGATTTCAGGATTTAGAAAAATGACATATTATGATAAGGGCTCTATTTTGTATTTTTGCAATCATGCTGCTAGTTTCTCAAGGATGTCCTGGAAACAAGATTTAGAGAAGGAACGACATTTCATGAATTGTTCTCCTTGTCCTCCTCTGCTTGTGGATGATTATGACAAAAAGACTGGGGAAATCACACTCTTCGTATGAGTCATTATCATCTGTGTCTCTAAATTCTTATCTTGTGTGATGGTATGACCTTGTACACCTTGATCTATGTCATATCATGGTGTTTGTTGGCCATTACAACAGTTTTCCCAATGATGATTAAGAGCAATAAATATTAAAGTCCTACGGAAAAGTTTTGAAGGATTTGGTCTAGGAACTAACATGCATCTCCTTCGGTCTGGTCATCTTCTCTCGTCCATCTCACGAGGATATCCAGTGACATACAAAAACATAAGTGCATACATAATCATATAAACATTGCATTAGGTCCATACATACATCATCCATAGCATTAAATCATACACGAGTCATCCATCATATATCATAATGTATAAATCAAATAACATCGCATAACACACATGTAGGCTACATCAAAACTGCATCATATAGCATCATCTCAAAATACACAATGTCACAAGATAGAGTCATGAGATATCCCAAAAATAGAGCACACAGGCTCGATGGTCTATACATAATGTGTCATAACATAGAAGCAAATGTAGCAAATATCATGTCCCTAAGAAAGGCTCTCATCATCCCCTCATGGCAAAGAGTGTGGTGGCTAAGGACTTGTGACTAGCATTGAGATAATAGGTGGAATGGTAATAGCCTCGATCTGTGAACCTGATGGCACTGACTCTGATGGCACCTCATGTGCTGACACTACATCCTAACTCTGAGAGGCCGAAGGATCTATCACTGGTGGCTACCTCTGTACTGACCTCTACCCTAAACTGGTGGACCCATGACTACGGCTCGAATGATGACTCGAGGCATGCTTGTGTGAGTGGTGGGACCTGTGCCCTGATGTGTGACCTAATGAAGTAGACACTCCTACACTGGTGTGACTCCTGTTGCTGCTCCCACTCCTTGATCTATGACCACTTCCTGTCCTCGTCTGTGAGTGCAACAGTGTAGGATCTCGTCACTCGGGAGGCACTGCTTGCTTGTATAAGGTCATGTACTTCCCATACCAAGTGCTCACCCTAGAAATCTCATGGGAAATATCCCCATAAGGTGTTGAACATAAAGCTGCAAAGTCCACACACCACTATGTTGACTCCTGTTGGAGGATCACTGCCTGATCTCGCTCTACTCGAGCCACCTTTAGCTCTACCCACAGTGCCTTGACCTGTGCCACACTCTCATCTAGCCTCCTCTACAGATCTGCCACCCTTTGGTCTGTCATGGCATCCTGGGGCAATGTCGAGGTAGGTGGTATCTCCTCCTCTCCCTCCACCATCCTCCATCTCAGAAGTCTCTCGGCCTCAACCATGGCATCATCATCATCATCGTCCTCCTTTGCGACCTCCTCGTCACCGACTCCCTCGTCCTGAGGCACATCCACCTCCTCTCCACCAAATCCCTTGTCCCGAGGCACATCCACCTCCTCACCACTAACTCCCTCGTCCCGAGGCACATCCATGTCCACCTCCACATCCACATCCTCCTCTTATCTCTCCTCCTCCTGTCTCTCCTACTCCTGCCTTGGATCCTCCTCCTCTCTCTCCCCCTCCTCGGCCACCTCTGGAATAGCATCCAATGTTGCTATGCCTACATGCGGTCGCACCCTCCTGCCCTGTCTTTGGCCATCTCTCCTCTGTCTCCGGCTGTCTCCTCCATCATCCCCATCATCTCCATCATCTCCACCCCAACCTCCATCTCTCCCCCTGCCTCCATCCCTAGAACCATCCCTCCCCCTACCGCTACCTCTGTCACCGTCTCTACCCCCTCACCTGACTCTCGGCACATGTGGTATAACTAACCTCTTGTCAATAGGTGTTGACCCATCTGGATCTGTCAGTGGCACTAGTCGATGTGCCTGCCACCATAAGTCATAGTTAGCAGTGGTCCCAGGATCTGCAATCCCACCTCTCCATCCCCACTATTGGGCTGCTAGCCCATCAATCTACTACTTAGAAAAAGCTACAAGAATTGTTGGCCCACAAGCTGACTCCCTGGAAGATCTTGCGTACTCAGTTGTGCCTACTAGTACACCCTACTGCTCCCAAACTATCTTAGTACACACTATGGCAGGTACATCTCTATAATGAGCTGACTTTGCACTGTCCTACCAATCAGATAGTGGTACTGTCTGCAAAAGCTCACGTGGTCATCCTCATCATCCCACTGCTAGCAGTCTCTGTATGGCCTCTAGATGAATGAAACCATGGTATCAATTTGATGGCGCCACCAACCTGTCTCTCCCATCCTAGTTTGTTGTAGGGCACTGGCATAATAATAAGTGTAAGGAATCCCCTCGACTAGTTGCAGTCTCTGGATAGGAGGTCAGAATATGGCCACATGCTCCCAAGCCCATATCATTAGAAGTGTAGTCCCACAGGAAATGCTCTCTACCCTCTGATAAACCACCTTGTGAAGCTGATGGTAGAGTGTGCCCAACAAAAAAGGCCCCTAGGAATACACTATCTTGTCTTGCCTCATCCCCACTATCATGTCTCCCCAACCAATGGGAAACCCATGCTTGCGTTGGTTAGGAATTTGTATCCCGCTGATCAACGTCGCTAGAAATGCATCAAACCAAGCATAATGCTCCACCATAAACTCCCAACAGATTTGATAGCCCTGGATGCCGAGTCCTACTCCCTCATCTCAATAGTACGTTGTGAAGGTCTGATACCCATGCTGAGGGTCGTAAACAATCCGCTCTCCTCAGATCAGCAGACGTAGGATACAATAGACGTCCTCCAGCATCACCGTGGCCTCTCTTGTCGGCAAGTGAAATGAGCATGTCTCTGACCACCACCTCTCGCATAATGCAATTAGAAAACCCCTATTTTCATAAATAATAGGAATATAGGTAGCATAATATAAGCCCAGCCACATCAAACGTCATCTCTCCCACGGAGTCAGCTAATCACCAAACCGAAAGGTCAATGGCTTGCTCTCGCGTATATATGGGTGCAAGCTGTCTCTGCACAAAGCCAAAAAATGTGTCAGTACCTTTTGGACAATCGTCATTATCATCATTATAACTAAAAAAGAATTTAAATTTTGAAAAGCATCAGAGTCAGCCATAGTCACAGTCAAAGTCAAATGCATCGCATTGACTACACTTGCGTCGCGGAGAAACGGTTGCGTCGTTTCGTACGTCACTTATGTCATGACATATTGATTGCATCATTTTGTCTCTCAATTGCATTGCATCAAAGCACTTGCATCATGCTATATGACACATGTGTCACTTCATTCGAATGTGTCGCTCAAACTGGCGAATGCATCGCAAAATGACATGTGTAGAGTTATAACTCTTGAATGCGACACGATATTGTGAATAAATCACATTTTTTAGCAAATGTGTTACACATCCTTGGCCTCCCCTAAATACGCCTTACACTTGCGTCGCGACGCATCAAATGCGTCGAACGGGAAGTCAAATGCGGCTTATGCGCATGCATATGCGTCGCAGTGCACTCATTGTTCACCCTAAAACCTTAATTTTGGCACACAAAACAAAAAAATGACAAAGTGGGTTAGGGGTACATACCGTTGGCTCTGAGCCCTCTAGCCACCTATAGGTCTGTATGATCTCACCACGATGCTCAGTCACTGGAATCACCATCCTTGCAGAAGTTCTCTTCACTCTTAGCTCTCGAATTTGCTAAAGTAAATAGTGAAAATGAATTGACTTTTACCCCTTTGTCAACCTATTTATAAAGTGAAAATGACATTTGTCAACTAGGTTATTACTGGAGGCTCTTTTGACAAAATTTGACCATCCCTTTGGCTGCTTTAAACATGTCAGAATCTGAAACTGTCTGCGCCATTGTTGTTTTGGTCATTAAATTGACTTATTGGGACATTTTTCAAGTTTTTTTGTTGTCGGGCCAAAATTTGAAAAATTTCCCGAGGGGGCATCGATACTCCATACCTTCATTGGGGCATGACTTTAACTTATTTTCTTTGTCACAACGTGACATGCTACATTATGACAAAGAGGGGAAAAATATATACACATAAAAGTGACCTAGGCCTACAAGCTCTATTTTTACCACTTTCATCCTAGCATAATTATGACATCTTAATTATGTCCTTGGTCCACATTCGATTATTAATTAAATAATTCATGTCCTTTTATTCTTCATGATTATTAAATAAATAAATTTTATTTATTTACTAAATACGTCATTAATTGTCTAAGTCTTCCCCTAATTAAATAAATTTCTTAATTTATTTAATTACCTTTATTTATATTTTCTTCTTGATTATTAAATAAATGAATTTCATTTATTTATTTAATGTCACTAATTCTCCTAATTAAATGAATTTATTAATTTATTTAATTATTAATCATATCCTCTAAATTAAATAATTATCTTTAATTATTTAATTGCCAAAATTAACATTTGGGTATGTGCAGGATCATGATGGGCCAAAAAGTGGCAATATGATGGGTATTTGTAGGGGATGTGGCTGACGACTTTTTTTTAACCCAAAATTGATGAAATGAAAAGTGTTTTTAAAAGAGATTTTTAGCTTTCAACCAATATAAATTATGCTTTACTTTGAATTTAATAAATAATTATTATTCATTTTCTATTTGAATTACGAATAAAGTGTTGATTGATAGGATGATTGAAAAACATCTATAGCTTTCAAATGGTATCACATTCTTTGAATCCAAAACATGCATCACATTCTATGCTTCACATACTATAAGATTAAAAAAAGAAAAATTGAATTTCATGAAGTTTTGACCAAGTGGTCAGACATACGAGTTTTTATTTTTTTGAAAAGTTTTAATAAAAAAATCATAATTAATTGTTTACTTGGAAAAAAATTACAAAAAAATATGCATCACATCCAGGATGAGTCCTCTACTTATTTCTAAAATCTTATCAAATTTTTTTATCATTTTATTGGGGTTTGGGTGGTCAGACAAACACCTACTTCTTATTTTTTCCCTGAAATTTAAGTACTACTGCATTGAAATTTCAAATTTTCACCAAATAGTTTTTCTAAAAAAAAAAAAAACCTAGTAGTTTAGAAACTACATTCAATTTTCTATAGATTCTATTCTTACATATTTTTGAAATAATATAGATAACTTATTGAAATTTTTACGTCAAGTTGCCTAACTCGATTTTTTGAATTTTTGCCACTTAAGGGCCTATTTTTCTATGATGATCCTGCACATACCCATTTCCCTCATTTTTAAATAAATGAAATTATTTAAAATGATCTCACATTCTTGACTTTCAGTTCATTTTAGTAAATAATCTGAAAATCGATTATTTATTATAACAAAAAATTCATATTTTGAATTAATTTAATTCAAAATGGTAATATTCTTCCAAAAATCAAGTAATCGAGCAGATTCTTGATTTTCCAAATCTGCTTTTCAGTTCAACTCTTATCTTCTTGATTTTTTGAATCTCATAAATCAAGCAGTCTTTATCTTCTTGATTTTCAAAAATCTTTATCTTTTTGATTAATTATCTCATTTATTCTCGACCGCCGATTTGATTTTCTAAAATGACATCTCAACCACTCATTTAATGATTTTTCCCTAACCCTGATTAGGGATTGTCACATGAAATCTCGTCCACAGATTTTAGGCTTCCATCAACTTTCAATCTCATTCGTCCGTCCAAAATTGCATTTTCTATAAAATGCCAATTTTGCTCACAATTTCGATGACACTTAGATGCTTACACATACTCACATAAGCATATGCTTGCATTTTATTTGTGATTTTGGCATAATTGTCTTAGGCATTAGAGTCATTTTTTCATAGACATTTAGATTTCATTTTATCATATTCCAAATCCTTCAAAGCTTGTATAGGACATAATCTTTGTTTTCAAATTGCTCGTACTTTGAATATGAGGGCAACACGTCTTTCCGGAAAGTTAGAAGGTGTAATGAAGATCAGCCATGGAGATTGAAGGCACTTGGTGAGCTTGCACCATTTTGTGTTTTTAATTTATATTTCCTTTGCACTTCATTACTTTCTTTGGGTTTTGCATGCTTTGATATTTGATAATCTAACCTTAGGAAAATAACCCTTAGATACACTATCATACGGATCCTCTGGGGTTGTCTTTGGTTAAGTCTTTCAAGAAGGATAGGCTCTTCGTGGTTTTTCTGTGAAGAATTTATTCACCCTGTTGGTTTGAGTAACATCACCATCAACAGATATCGTCAGATCAAGATCAGAGAAGCAGATGAATGGAATACCGGATTTAAGACTAATGAGGGATTATATGAGTGGTTAGTGATGCCTTTTGGATTAACCAATGCACCGAGAACTTTCACGAGATTGATGAATGGGGTATTGAAGAAATTCTTGGGTAATTTTATCATTGTTTACTTGGATGATATTCTAATTTTTAGTAAGACCAGAGAAGAACATTTGTAGCACATCTGACAAGTATTGTAGAGGTTGAGAGAAGAGAAGTTGTTGACTAATGTAAAGAAATGTAGTTTCATGAAGATAGAGTTGGTATACTTTGTATTTTTTACTTCTACTGAAGGATTGAAGATGGATCTGGAGAAATTGAAAGCAATTTTAGATTGGCCTACATCAGTAAAAATTGGGGAAGTCAGAACATTCCATGGATTAGCTAGTTTCTACCAGAAGTTTAGCAAAATTTTGAGTAGTGTCTGTAACCCCATGATAGAGACAATGAGAGGGAACAAGAATGATTTTAAGTGGACATCTGGAGCACAAAATATTTTTGAATTATTGAAGAAAAATGTGATAGAGTAGCCAATATTAGCATTACTGGATTTTGACAAAGTATTTTAAGTGGATTGTGATGCAAGTGGAAATGTAATTGGAGCCATATTGAGTCAAGAAGGAGATCTATAGCTTGTTTCAGTGAGAAGTTGAATGATGCCAGAAGAGGATACTAAATTTATGATCAATAATTCTATACCATAATTCAAGCCTTGAAGAAGTGGAGACATTACTTTTTCCTAAGGAATTTGCATTGTATATGGATCATCAAGCTTTGCAATATTTGAATAGTCAAGGAAAGTTGAATCAGAGACACATGAGATGGGTTGAGTTCTTGTAGAGTTACAAGTTCATGTTGAAGCATAAGAGTGGCAAGTCAAAAAACGTTGTAGATGCATTGAGCAGGAGGAGGATTTTGGTGACAAAGATGAGAGTGAAAGTATTGGGATTTGAAGAGTTGAAGTATATATATATATGAAAGTGATGCAAACTTTGGGGAAGCATGGAGAGCATGTAAAGAACTAGTAGTGACACACTAGAGCCAATGGTTGGATTATTTCATTCAAGAAGGTATGTTATTTAGAGGAAATCCATTGTGTATACTGAGGAGCTCAATCAGGGAAATTTTGATCAAAGAAAAGAATAGTGGGGGATTAGGACATTTTGGAGTGGATAAGATAGTAGCTTTGATGAGTCAACATTATTTTTGGCAACACATATATAAGGATTTAAGGAAGTATGTTCAAAGTTGCAGAATTTGTCAAGTTGTAAAAGGGAGTAGTCAGAATATTGGACTATACAAACCTTTAATAGTTCCAGAAAGATCTTGGGAAGAATTGAGCATGGATTTCATTTTAGGATTACCAAGAACACAGAGTGGTTCTGATTCTATTATGGTAGTAGTGGATAAATTTTCTAAAATGGAAAATTTTATTCCTTGCAAGAAGACTAATGATTTTGTGCATGTTTTTGACTTATTTTTCAAAGAGATTGTGAGATTGCATGGATTACCTAAGAGTATTGTTTCAGATAGAGACACTAAATTCATTGGATACTTTTGGAGGAAATTGTGAAAGAAGATGAAGATAGATTTGAAGTTTAGTTCAACATATCACTCGCAAATGGATGAACAGATAGAGGTAGTGAGCAGAATCCTAGGTAATTTATTGAGATGTTTGGTTGTAGACAAGGCAGGAAGTTGGGACATAATTTTATCATAGGCAGAGTTTGCATATAATAATTTGGTGAATCAGGGTACATGAAATACACCATTTCTGATTGTTACTAGAGTAAGTCCTAGAGGATTTGCAAAACTAAGAGACATCAGTATGGAGAGTAAAAGGATTTTGGAAGTAGAAGAGATTGTGGATTCCATGGAGACATTGCATAATCAGGTCCAGAAGCATTTAGAATACATGAATGGAAAGTATAAGGAGAAGGAAAATGAACACCAAATACTTAAGGAATTTGTTGTTGGAGATGAAGTGATGGTATAGTTGAGGAAGGAGATATTTCCAGTTGGTGCATACAATAAGTTGAAAATGAGAAAGTTTGGACCATGTAAGATACTTAGGAAGTTTGATTCTGGAAATGCATATGAAGTAGAGTTATCAGAGACATTAGGTATATCACCTTTTTTCAATGTGGCAGACATATATGAGTTTCATGGAGAAAATTCAAGTGGTAGTAGGGATGAAGTGGATTTGAAGGAGCAATTACCACACCAGAAACCAGAGGAGATTGAGTATATTTTGGATACCAAAACTAGAAGAAGCACTAGGAACAAATAGTACAAAGAATATCTTGTGAAGTGTAAAGGTAGACCAGTAGAGGATTCATCATTGATTTCTTAGGCTGAGGTGGACCATCTTGGTTTTCCTCTTACCCCTAGAAAGTGAGGGACTCACTTTCCTTCCAACCCTGGGTGTCTAATGCAGGAGCATCCCTGGTTGTAAAGTAACCATGTACCAACCAAAAATAGTTCTTTTCTTTTATTATTTTTAATAGAAGTTTCATTCCAAATTTCACCACATTGTTGTTTCTCAGCTCACGGATTAGGATATATCACCAACACATTGACATCTATCACATAACCAAATTTCACATCATTTTCAGTTGTCTATTGAAAGTTATCACTCTCAGAATTTCACTATGTTATCAGTTAGGATATTTGAGGCCGACTGGGTCCAGATTCATAGTACGAACCTATTCCAAATCATGTGGACCTAAATAGAATATCATTAAAGCATCTTGGGTTCATTGGGACCTATCTTAGAGATCTACAAGATCTACAAGTTACATCTTCTTGCGTGGAGTTATCTATTCATGTTTTGTCGTCGACCTCCATGTTTGATCATTTAGTGGGAACTTATTAACCCTTATGGCCAACATGGATTTATTTTGGAGCTTGAGGAGCATATTTATAAGGATTTGTAATCATTTAGGATCATCATTTAGTAAGTAGTTTTAGGATAAGATTTTGATCATTACTTTTTGCATAAAAAACCCTTCAGGGGCATGTAATAAGGCCTATCTGGCTAGTTGTATGTTTGTGAGCCTATAAGGAAAGGCCTATGAGCCCTTGTAATCCACCCTTGTGGCCAATATTGCATGTAAGCATCCTATATTAATGAAGATTTATGTTTTCATATTAGTTTTTTGAGTTGTTTCCATTGTGTTGACTCATTGCTACATGGTTTGGACTATTCCTTCTAGAACTCTCCTACCGTGACTGCACCATAATCAAACTATATTTGATACCCAATTAAATATATATTTCTAATAAAATGCATCCAATGATATTATCGTGATATCTCTATTTGGAAAAAACTGTGGATTGATATTAAAGATAAACTATCCTTGTAATTCTATTAAATTGGAAAATATAATTAGATCATTCCTTAGGAATTTCACAGTGGTTTCCTCAATTTGTTCATTAAATATCAATCCAGGGATTGTAAACTTATGAAAGGTGTTGCGGTAGTATACCTAAGGGCTGAAAATAGTGAATTAAGTTGGGATGAATGCATCTAATCCTTACAATGATTATCTGCTGAGAAATATGGTATAATAACTTTGTTTCTGCCCTGTGACAGGAAGTCACAAAAGTTGTGCTAGGAAGTTTTAGCAGAAAATAGTTGCAGAACATAAACAAAAAATAGTGATAATGATTTCTTTATTTTACTTAGAATATATTCATTCCCATGCTCTTGTTTAAGAAACCATGATTATCAGATATAACATTAATCCAAAAAGGAAAAATGATTAAACCAAATTATGAGATGGAAGAGTTAATGAAATAAAATAGAAATGAAATCACACATTGCATGAATGAAATTGAAATATAATAGAACACACATTACCACACCAACTAATGTGATACTCACCGTGTGATCCATGTAGTGGGCCCTTGCTCCTTGGTTCACTTGGTGATGAAATAATAAAACTAGTTTTATGCCAAAGCAATCATTTACATATGCAAAAGTATTCAAACAAAATTATAGAAAAATAGTCATATATATTAATCACCACGCATACATCTTCACTCTAAGATAGTCATATATATAAACTAGGTGATATGCTAAAAAGTGATAAATTTGGGTTTGTTATAATGGCCTATGGCCAACAAACCATTCCAACTAAACAACTCTTTCCTTTATTGGCATTTTGTCTTCCATGTACTCATAATAGATGAACCTAATGTTAGATTAATAAGACATCTCACTTAATTAATTTAATAATATTGGTTAATTAATTAAGTCACTTATTACTTTAGGTTTACTTAAGCTAAACTTAGGCACATTAATAATTAATTATATTTATTACTTATTAAATGTACACACTAGGGTTTTCCTTTTTAGGTTTTCTTTAGGGTTTCTTGATCTCCTTCATAAGGATTGATCTCCTTGTAAATATTTGGAGATTCAATAATCAATATTCTGGTTTTTGCTTGCACATTCTTGCTTGAGGGTTTATAGAACATCTTCTTTTGTTTTGAATATCTATTGCATGTGATAGGTGATTGCATGCAGGTGAATCTTGGGGACTGTGAAGTTGGATTTCTCAACTTCTACATGGTATTAGAGCTCCAAACCTATGGTTTCCTATTCGTGATTTGAAGATATTTCCTCACAGTGTCTTTTTCTGTGCAAGGGTTTCAACCAGGCATCTTTTTTTGTGGATCTGGGGGTCGCCTATTTTCCTGGGCATTTTTGGACAAAACGGACCTCACCATTGAGTCTGCAACGCCCCAAAACCCCTATTTTCATATTAAATTTGTCCAATTTGGACACAGTTGAACTAGAAGGAAAAAAAAAATTGCCCCAAGGTCATACAACCCTAGGGCACATAGATTGAGGCAAGATTTTTCAAAAACAAAAAAAATTAAAAAATCAAAAAAACGTGCATAAAATTTGCGTGGCTAGTTCAAAATGCACCTTGGCTAGTTCAAAATGCACCCACCGCCCAGCAGCCACTCGGTAGCCACCCTGCAGCCACTTCCACTCATTTTCCATCGGCTCACCTCTCATTTGTTGTTGGCTCACCGCTCAGCCCCTGCGGGATTCCATCCACAGCCCGCAATCCTATTGGGGACCTGTCGCACGCATCCTAGCCTCTTCTGGGTCTTCAGCCCTCTCCGAGGTAACGTAGGTGACCAGGGGCTCTCTCCAGCCCCCAGTCGCCAACCCCCTAGTCGTGCATGCCACCAGGGGCTCTGATATTTTAGCCCTTGAGGGCTCTGGAGGCTTATTGGGCAGATTTGGGGCGTGTTTATGAAATCAGCTATAACCTTTTTATACGGTGTCCGTTTTTCAAAAACAAGATATCACCGGAAGGCTGATTTGACACTAGATTCAATGGTGTAGGTCTTATTATCTAGTTTTGATTTTTTGATGCCTTTTTCTCTTGTCAAAGTTCAAAGTTGTTGTTTTCACTCTGAGAGGCATAACTTTTGCATCCGGACTCCATTTTGCAAAAACAAATAGGCATCAGAAAGCTGGTTCAGTGCTCTACATATATCTCAGACCTTTTTTTCTAGAATATTTACCAAGTATCTAATATTCTTATTTGATCTCATCTTTTGCTTCCTGGTTATTTTCTTGGGAAATGAGCCATTCATGCCATTTTTTTTGAAATCAAAGAGCATTATTTTTTTCTTTGAGAGTATATTCTACTATGTTTTTTCATGGATACACTTAAAATTTAACCCCTTACTCCATTCAACTATTTTGGTTGGAAAAAAAAAATGGAGATTCATTTGAAGCATCAAGGGTTGTATAGGGTAACCATGGGTATAGAAATTGAACCTACAAGTGCTACTAAAAAGAGAAAATGGTTTAATAGGTGTGATAAAGCTTTTGGGACTTTATCTCTGTCTCTTTCTTCTAATCTTCTTTTTCATGTTGAGTCTTGCACTACACCAAATGAGATATGGACTACTTTAGAGTCTTTGTTTGGGAAGCAAGATACTATGAGAGGGTTTCAGTTAGAGAATGAGCTTATTGGCTTAAATCCTAGGGATTTTGACAAAATTCAAGAGTTTTTCACCAAACTCAAGTCTCTTAGATTGTAGTTGTCACAGTGTGGTGTTCAGAAGGAAGACTCTCAATTGATATTGTCAATTCTTTCTAAGCTTGGACCAGATTATTCACTTTTTGTATCTACCTTTTATGCCACTAGGGATGCACTTGGTACTAGATTTACTATGCCTTCTTTTGATGATTTTGCATCTTCTCTCACTCGAGAGTAGGCCAAGTTGGCTAGCATGGGAAAGTTGAAGCCGTCTTCATTACAGGAACTTATTGCATCATAGGAGCCCAAAGATCAGAAGGCTTCTATAGGCAAAGGAAAGAAACAAAAACAAAAGGATTACAAAACTCATGAGCATTAAAAGAAGTCCTCATATTCATCCTCCTCTTCTAAGGGGAAATCATCTTGGAAGGAGAAGGGTCCATGTGCATATTGCAAGAGGGAAGGACATGCAAAACATAGTTGGTACAAGAAGGATATTGATGAGCTAAAGCATCTTCTTCAAAAACATCAGATTGATTTTCCTTCTAGGATGTCTACATAATCTTCTTTCCCTCATTCTTCTTCTTCTTTAGAGCAGCATGATAGGGGCATAGCTGGTTTGCATACTTCATCAGATATGAAGGGACATGCTCTTTGTGCTACTTCAGGTCTTGGATCAGGGAGATGGCTTCTAGATTCAGGAGCATCTCATCATATGGCATATTCACAGTCTATGTTCACTTCCTTTGAGCCTTGCACTATGTCTCCTATTTTGATGGAAAAGAATACTTACATGAGTGTTACAGGGAAGGGTTCTATTAGTTTTTGGGACAACACCTTTCAAGTTGTCTTGTGTGTCCCTCACTTGAAAAACAACCTCCTTTCCATATATCAGATAACACATGGAGGCAATGGGAGATCTTTGGAGTTCACACCTGATTCGGTTATCATCAGAGACTTGGAGAGTAGAGAAGTTATTGCTACTGGGGTGGTGGATCACTCATCTCGATTGTATTCTTTTACCAATTTTGCTACTAATGGTGCTTCTATTCCTACAGTTGTTTGTCGCACTTCTAGTGTGAATCATCATTCAGAGGATACATTTGGCTTCTTGAACATTGGTGTTCTCACTTCGGATCTAGTTCTTGAGCCTTCTATTTCACCTCCTGTTGCAGTTGTTGATACTTCTATGACTACATATGTGGTTTCTTCCATTTCAGTGCAACAGGGCATAGTTGATCATTCATCTTTGGAGGTTTCTATTCAGTCTTCACCTACTTTTACTTCTTCATTTGTTGAGGTCACCCCTGCTTATATGGAGACATCTTGGGCTACACCTACTTCACCTTCAGAGATTGCATTCATACGGCCTCTTCCCTCTCACTTCTTTCAAGAGATGCAGTTTCTTCAGTCTTTTTGGAGCTACTTTATTATGGGGGGGCTATGTGGTCTCTTCATTCCTCTCTTTTGGGGGGGTTCATTCATGTATCTTTGTGATGGATGGTGTCCTTGGGGGTCTTATGGAGTCCTCCATCCTTCATCACTTAGTTGTTGTTTGCATTCTATTTTGGGGAGGAGTTTTGTTCCCACATGGTTTTCTCCTTTACCCTGTTTGATTTAGTTTTCATTATATTTGTATATGGGTACATGATCAGGCCTTGTTGTCGGGACCCATCTTTTCTTTTATGCACCTTTTCCTAGTGTTTTAGCTACTCCCTAAGTTCATCTTAAGGGGGGGTGTTAGAGTAATAAGGCATCTCACTTAATTAATTTAATCATATTGGTTAATTAATTAAGTCACTTATTACTTTAGGTTTACTTAAGCTAAACTTAGGCACATTAATAATTAATTATATTTATTAATTATTAAGTGTGCACACTAGGGTTTTTCTTTTTAGGTTTTCTTGATCTCCTTCATAAGGATTGATCTCATTGTAAACATTTGGAGATTCATTAATCAATATTTTGGTTTTTGTTTGCACATTCTTGCTTGAGGGTTTATAGAACATCTTTTGTTCTAAATATCTATTGCACATGATAGGTGATTGCATGCAGGTGAATCTTGGGGACTATGAAGTTGGATTTCTCAACTTCTACACCTAAGACCTTAATTATCCTTGTCAATTAACCATGAAATGATTAATACTTCACCAAAAAATTAGTATTATGGGTGGTTTTAATTCTTCTCACAATTTATTAAATATATTCATTTTCCTCTTACAAAAGGTGACAAGAAGTATTAACAAAAAAACATAAACAAGGGTAAAAAGTGAGATAAGGGATGAAATAATAAGGCCTAATTTGTGCCCATAATTTCCCCCCAACTGAGGGTCTTGTATTTTCCTATACAAGGAAGGGAAAACTACAAACCAAGTTAACCTGGTTAGATGCTAAATGGTGTTGGTAATCTCCCGGGACCAATGTTGTCTCAATGCCTCCATTCGTAGCTCATGATATTTGATGAGCATGTATTGTTCCTTAGAAACTATTGCTTGTTCCAACTCCACTTTCAACCTTTGAATTTCAGTCTCCTATGCCTGAGAGGCAAAGTTAGCTTGCTTAAATTAGCTCTGCAACTCTTGATTTTCCCTTTTTAAATTTTCAATGGAGTCCTGCAATTCTCTAATTTTATATAAAAAGATTTATTTATCTTCAAATTATTCCTTAGCCTCTTGTTCATCTTAACTAAGAAACTCCCTATCATCATCTTGTTCTTTCTCCAGATTATCAATCAATCCATCTAGTTTTTCAACTTCTACATTAGTGATAATAGGGCTTAGCACTTTTACCCCTTGTTCTCCTTTTTGAATAACATCAACCTGCTGATCATCTAGACTTTCATCAAAAAATTTGAAACCTCCCACAATATCCAATTTTTCAAGCTCTATTTTTGTATCCATATCCATTCTTGTTTCAAGGTCATTGTCCTTCCTTTCACCTGATGTGGGGAATTCAAGGATTTTTTGTTCTAGTACAGTACTTCTTGTCTCGTGAGGGGAAGTAACTATCCTTGATTCACTAGGATCAACATTTTTGGCCAAAGGGGTATCATTGAGGTTAAGATCATTACCAGGGTTTTTAGATTTAGAGGCTCCCTTATTAGAACTAGTTTTCCCTTGTTGTTCTTGCCTCTTTCTTCTTGTAGACCATCTATACTCCCTACTAGCTTTCCCTTTTTTTTGAAATATTGTGGCCAGAACTTCCAATTAATCAGTGTCTTTTTGGTCATCTGATTCTATAATGTCACTTGCTACTTGGGCCAGACCCTTCAATTTATCCATAGACTCTTTACCACTCTTATGTTTTGGGGAGTCTTTTTCAACAATAGGGGGTTTGAATCTTGTCTAGTTGAAAGTCTCCTACTAGACCTATGTTTAGGGATTGAGCTAGAGGCAATTGGGGTTTCTTTACTATGCTTTCCTTTCCTATTTGAGCTAAAGGTAGAAGGTTTTTCAAGGGTCTTTTCCTTTGTGTGAGTAGGGCTTGGCATTTTAGGGCTCTCCTCCTCCTCATGATCTTTAGAACTCTCTTATTCCTTGGTATTTTCATAATTCTCTTCTTTTGGAGCTTCCTATTTCAAATCCTCCCCTAGTTTGACAAAACTATCCCAATCACCAAGGGAGACAACTTCAATTCCTAGAGAACTAATAACTGGATTAACTTGTGATGGGCCAAGGAATTGCTTCCCACCTTTAACAACCTTACTCATTCATTGCAATGAACAGAAAAGAAAATATAGAACATTCACAAGAAGGCCCTTTCGTAAATGTAACAGGAGGCAAAAATGTTGTGCATAGACATATATGTACCTTCCTTCACAAGTGACATATTGTATAATAAACCTAGAAACATCATTCTATGGGCGAGGAAGCGAGCACAAATTAGTCCCTTGGCCCTGAACCATCTCAACGGACTCGCCCCTTTGTAGGAATTATTTTCTCATGGGCCATAAATTTGTGAGTTTGAAGAATTATCAAGAAAATAATTTTCCCCAGATAATGGTAGCCCTATTACATCTATAATTTTCTCACCCATAACAAAAAAATTCAATCCTCTAAGAGACGCTTGATTATTGTGGAAACTAAGTGCGAACTCCATGGCTACCTTACTATCATACCCCTGCAATCTCTTGAAATATTCATCCCATTGCCCCTTCTTGAAGATTTTATAGGCCTCCTTTGTAGCTCAAAGACGTGTCATGGAGGTGGGTTCATAATGATGTCGGCATTCTTGTGCCATAGTTGTGCCAAGAAGTCAGCACTATAGAAAAACCAAAAAATCAAAACCACTAATAAAGAAATGGCAAGTATGGAAAATAGACGTGGTAAAAGGTGAAATAGTAAAATGGTGGTAGGATAATAAAATGATAAAATGACATACGATGGGATGATGGTAGGTGAAAATGGACGATTGATTGCAAAGTATGATTAATTGTGTCAGAAATGAAAGCTAAATTAGTCAAAAACTATGTCCTTCCCAAATAATAATAGCGTGGATAATCATAAGGAATATGCCAAATATAACCCCCCAGCTAAAGGTTTGACCCATCCACGGGGAAAATCACTAGTCATCATGGAAAATAAACACAATTAATAAATTGTAAAAGAATACAAAACCTACCAATTACTAAAGGATAGTTGGAGGCCAGGTGGCACAAGAGATCCAATCACTGGAGTATGGTGAATGAACGAGCATAAATGAAAATCCATAGAGATTTAATAACACATGTGGAAAAGGCACCGATATATCTGATAAGATGTGAAAAGATGGAAATGGCCAAAAATATGACATGGAAATGATGACGAAGGGTGGGGAGAAACGAATGGAAAGTTGAATGGGATAGAAAAGGATGAAATAGAGAGAAGGATGCAGTGGAAGGGTATGATGAATCCAGGAGATGACAAAAAACATCTAGAAAGGCACCAGAAGGAGCAGTCGAGTCAGCAAAGCAATAAAATTGACACCAATTTAGATTTGAAATAGGAGAACACAAGGATGTGAGAAGATGGGATGGAGGACAACATGGTAGTATCGAAACATGGATGACAGTCATGGGCTAGAAATGATAGCACTGAGTGGTACGACAACCACCATGGAAAGGACCCGAATAATTGTCGTAGAAGTGACAGGAAGGTTCTTGGCATGAAAAGGCAACACAGGAAGCTGAAAATGTAGGTGAAGAACCATGAGATCTAAAGACCAAGGGACCAACCAACCCAAGGAAATAAATAAAGGTAGCATCAAGATGACAAAAAGGCAACACAAAAGGCTAGAAAGGAAAATTGACATCTACTGCACCACAAAATGGGTAGCGGAAAAGAAAATCCGTAGGGGCTGAAGTTCCTGGTACACCTATGACAGTAAGAACAGATTGCAGCTTAGTGATTTTTTTCTTTTTTTTTTCTTGTTTTCTTTTTTTTTTGTTTTTTTTAATAATGACATGAAACCACTAACTAATAAATTCTCAATCTAATAGTGCATGGGGTGTCGAACAATCTATTTTGACTCCTAAGGTTATTATACAGTTATCACCGGTCAGTAACCCAATTTTCAAGTAATAACTGGCCAACAATGCCCGATATTTTTCAGTGTTGGGTATTTTATTGCATTTTTTTTGCATTTTTATTTCATTTTGAATAGGTGATAGGAAAAAGAGTAAGTTCCTTTGTCATAGTACAAAAAAAATTCTTTTAAAAGGAGTCACTTGTATAGCTAAATGGTGCCCATTGACAAGGAGAGACATACATTCTGAATCCACAGTGCACAACTTAATAGCACCATTATCATAAATAGTATGAATCTCATAAGGACCGAGCCAACAAGTATGAAATTTCCCTTTGAAATCCTAGAACCGAGAGTCATAGAGCAATGCCCAGTCACTAGGTTGGAACGTTCACTAATGGATGAAGTGGTCATGCCATTGGGTGCATTGTTGTTGCACCATCTCTACGTGAAAAAAGAGATTGTTGATGCATCTCACCTAGAGAATGGAATTGAGTGATTCTTTCTTTCTTTGCATTAGTGAGACTCATCCCTAGTCGAAGAGCAGTACTGAGAGTCTTTACTTCAAATTCAATGGGAAAAACAACCTTTTTGCCATAGACAAGCTCATACAAAGTCAAGTCGGTGGTTATCTTCCAAGTAGTAATGTAGGTCCAAACTACCTTAAGAAGTCTATATATCCTGTCCTTCTTATGTATCATCGTAATCTTGGTAAGGATATTCTATAATTCTCAATTAGTCACTTACACTCTCCCATTAGCTTGTGGATGGTATGAAGAATATTTTTGGTGTTTGATTTCATATTTTCGAACCAATGCCTCAACCAAATCGAATGTGAATTATGGACCCTGGTCTGTAACAATCTCTCATGGTACACCGTACCTGGTAAAAATCTTAGAGTATAAGAAGTTAGAAAATTTTGTATCCCTAGCATGTTTCAAAGCTACTACTTCTACCCACTTAGTAACATAATTAGTACAAACTAGAATATACTCTTTGTTTCTAGGAGGATTAGTTGGTCCTACAAAATCCAAACCCCATTTTCCAAATGGTTCAATTTATAGTTTTCGATGTAAGGGAATTTCATCAAACCATGTAGGTCAGCCCATATGTTGGCACTTATTTCAATGTTGAACAAACCTTTTACAATCTTTGTAGATTGTTGGTTGGAATAATATCCTTAAAGTCAGAACATTGTTAGTAGTTCATTGTGCTACAAAGTGGCCTCCACAAGGCTCGGAATGGCATGTGCAGAGTATGTCAAAGAAATCCTCCTTTGCTACACAATGATGCATAATGTTATCAATTCTAGTACGAAAGAGTAAACCATTAATCCAACTATACTACCCACTAAGTCCTATAAGCTTCTATCATTCTCTTGGAGAAAAGTAGGGTGGAAACCTGTATGTGACAAGATAATTAGCAATGTTGGAAAACCATGGGATTTTTACAAAAATGGAAAAAATATGTTCATTGAGAAAGGAATCATCCACAAGAATTGGTTCATTATTACACTACAATCTAGATAGGAAATCAACAACAAATTTTTTACATCCTGGTTTGTCAAGAACAATGATATCAAATTCCTACAAAAAAATTAGCCACCCAATCACTTGTCCTATAACAACTAGCTTATTCATCAAAAATCTAATAGCAGAATGATTTGTATGTAAAAACACTTTATACCCAATTACATAATGGCAAAAAAAAATTATCACATAGATTACAGCCAAAAATTCCTTATAAGTTATAGTGTAATTTACCTCTACACTGGTAGTAAAATTCTTATTGATATAATAAATAGAGTAAAAGAGAGAATCTTCATTTTTTCCAAGTACCACTCTTGTGGAATTTTCTGAAGCATTAATATGGATGTGAAATGGTAGTTCCCAATTGGGTGCTCACAGAACTAGTGTAGTTATAAGCTTCCCTTTGATTTCTTCAAAAGCTTGTTGGCATTCTAGTTTCCATGAGAAATCAACATCTTTACCTAGCAAAAGAAAAAGAGGTGAGGCAATTTTGCTGAAATTTTGGATAAACTGTCTATAATATCTAGCATGACCCAAAAAACTATGTACATCCTTTTAAGAAGTAGGCATAGGCAAGTCTTGAATTATCTTTACCTTTTTTGGATCTACCTTAATTCCTTATGTAGAAATACAATGTCCCAAGACAATACCTTCAGTAATTAAGATGTGGCATTTCTCATGACTTAAAGAAAGATTAGTATCAATGCATCTTTTAAGTAATTTTTCTAGATTTTCCTTTGCTTCCTCATACATGTCACCATAAATAGTAAAATCATCCATGTACACTTTCCACACAATCATGGATTAAATCTTCAAAAATACTTAGGATAGTCTGTTGGAAGGTAGCAGGTGCATTACACAACCCAAAAGGTAAGACATTATATCCAAATGTACCTAATGGGCAAGTAAAATTAGTCTTGTCTTGGTCCTTCGAGGCTATATGAATTTGGTTGTAACCACTCAATCTTTAAAGGAAGGAAAGAACTTCTTTCTAGCAAGGGTATCTAAGACCTAATCAATAAAGGGTAGTGGGAAATGGTATTTCTTGGTGGCCTTATTAAGGGCCCTATAATCGATGCATATTTAGCACTTCCCATTCTTCTTGGGAACTACCACAAGTGGGGACACCCATTGTCTATCGGAGATAGGATAGATAAATACTACATTAAGTAACTTTTGAATTTCATCTTTAATAATTTATCGTAGGATAGAGTTTATTCTTCTCTGATGTTTCCTTAGTGGTCTACTTCCTCTATATCGATATGATGTGTACAAGTGGCATGATGCATTTCTCTTATATCCTGATAATCCTAAGAAAAGGCATCTTTATGAAAACACAACATAGCAATAAGTTCTTCTAACTATGAAGCACTCAAGTTGGGATTTATGTTAATCATTTTCCCAAGTAGAACTTTCATAGCTTGAGACTGGATAGGAGTATTTACAACAAGCAATTGTGAAGTGGTTGAATATGGATCATAATTCTCATATGCTAAAAATGGACTATATATACAATTGTGTGGTAATTACTGATGCAAAGTAATGAAATGTTGAGTAGACTATGAATTACTAACTAATAGAAAGTTCCCAAATGAGCAATTGTCACTTAAACCCGAAGGAAAAATAATTGTCTCTAAAACATTATCAACCAAATAATAATTTTGCAAGAAATTATTAATAATATTGTCTTTTGATATTTCTTCTAAATCACTATCAATCCATAATGGATCCTCTGTTTCTAATAATGGTTGTGCTAGATGGTATAGTGTTACTTGCTTTGTTTTTTCTCCATTCAAAATCACCATGTTGCCAAACCTGAAATTAATAAAAGCATTAGTTGCAACTAACCAAGGTCTTCCTAAAATTACGGGGTACCCCCAGCTTAATCTTTGGTTGTAAAATCATAAAATATATGGGATATTCCCAGGACTCAATAAAAATAATGATGTCTTCAATCATACCTTTTGGTTTAACAAGGGAGTGATCCACCATTTTCAAGACTGTTGGAGTAGGTCTTAGTCCTTGAAGGGCTAGTCTCTCCTTAGTCTCATTTGTCATTACATTTATGGTTGCCCCTAAATCCATAAGTTTATTTGGAATAACTATATCACTAATACTTACCTTTATCATTAGGCTCCTAGTATATGCATACTTAGGAATAGAAATCCTCCCCAACATCAAATCTGCAAGTTGTCCAATGACTTGGACTGTCTTGGGGTCATTTTTCTTCTGTTGTTTTCTCCCACATAGTTCGTTAACTTCTTTGGTGTACACTAGAACATATCAAATGGCCTACAACAAAGGAATTTTATTGTTAACATTACATAACTCATTCATAAAATAATTTAACTTGATTGAGATGTTTCTTGTTTTTTTGGTTGTTCTTGCAACCTATTAGAAAATGGGGTCTTGGTTGTTCTTCTTCCGGTTCGGCTAGAGAATCCTATACCTCTGTGATAGTTGGACCTTGAAGATTCTTTCTTGATCTTAGTTGTACACCATCAATTTCTAATGCATTGATAGGATAAGTCGGGTATCCTACCACCTCATTGTTCTAGACCAGTTGAGCCACCTTATTATTTGAATTGGGTGATGGTTGTGCGGGCATAGGCATTACTTTCAGAAATTGAGTTAAATTAGATGGTTGATTGGAAGATGATGGAATAGGTGGAAAAATTTGGTGGGATTGCTGAAGGTGGTGGATATGGAGGAAATGATTGATGTTGTGGGAACATTGGTGGTGGCACTCACCATGCTTGCCATGATTATGGAGCATGTGGATATTGTTGTGGTCACTGGGGGTAGTATGGAGGTTGTTTCCAACCTCCAAACCATCAAGGTTGGTTTGGGAAAGGATTTTGTTGAAAAGGACTATGGGGTGATGCCTGATAATCAATTGGGGGCATTCCTCGTGGTTGCCAAGGTCTCCTTTGGGTCATAAAGTAAACAAGCTCATCTGTATACTATACTTCAGTCAGGACTATAGGAAGAGGTTTTAGAATGTGTTGATGAGTGTTTTAGCATTGCACAACATAGATAAAGAACAAGTACTCTATCTCTCTTGAAAGGTGATTATCTACAGACAAATTTCAGAAAACAACCCCAAGGTCTCTAAGGTCAAGTCTTGACAATGTAGAAAATAGATTAGTTATGATGTGTTTTTCTGGTAACCCAAAGAGTACTTATGGTTTATAAGGTTGGAACTTATAGGTCTGCAACAAGGGTTTCAAAGTCTAAAGACTAGTAAAACCTTGACTATAATTTTAGGATAACAATCTAAAATAGTTTTTTAATCATCAGATGTAATAATGTAGTGATGCTAAAATCCTAACTAACCCAAATTTTCAAAGAAATAGAAAAAGATATAAGGGTTGAGAGAGTGTTTCTAATTACAAAAAGTAAGGACTCTAATAACAATGGAACATGTTAAGATAGACAGTCTCCCAAAACCAAGGTCTTCTTAACAAAGAAAGTTCTATAGTATCACAAAACCAGTGTAATCTCCTAAGGTTGTCTTCATATTTGTAGACTATGACATTAACACATGAAGTATGAACATACACAGTTGAACTTGAGTGCATTAAAATGTTAAGCTCGGAATAACTTTACACAAAAATTTACCATCAACAAACCACTAAAATTATGAGTTGGAAGTGCATCAAATATCTTAACATTTTGTCATCATGAAAACTAAACATTAACTAATGAAGCTGAAAACAAAACTGTAAATGAAATTGAAAGATGGAATCATGCATACATTGAGAGCACGCAAGGAATTTACCACACTTCAATGCCTTCCTTTATATTGCTTGAAAATTATTTCGTACAACAATTCATCTCTCTTTGCAAATGAGAGGAAGCCTCTATTTATATTTTTCACAATTCAAACCAATGGCCAAGATTGATTTACATTCAATGGCCCAAATTTACTACTACTTAGGGTTTTCATCATATTAAATGCAATTACAATATTTCCTAATATAAAATTGGTTCACATGTGAACCTAGGAGAATGTGAAATATTCCTTATCCCTTTTTATATTAAAGAAATATTAAATAAAATCCAGCACAAACTTTCTTGTAAAATTTTTTTCCTTTAGTTGAAATTACAAAAAAATATCTTCTATCAAGATGTTTCCAGCTTCTTTCTGTACAACATATATTATAAATTTTCATTAGAGTTTCCTCAAGTTTGGAATGAGGTGGTAACTTTTATTTTCTGATTTTGAAGGTGATCATCCTAAAATCATCCATCAATTCCATATGCTGACCCACACACTGGCTTCTTCTTTGAATAGTCTTCTCAGAACAGGTGAAGGCACATGTAGAAAAATCCAAAAAGCTCCCCAGCAAGCTATCTATAGCTCCCATTTCATCTTCTTCTGAAACTCTCATCTAACTGGTCCATAGTCCAATTTCTGAGCATGTATCTTAGCTCTACCTAGCAGTTCCAAAATTTCATCACTCGGACAAATTTTCAATAACATGAGAATTGATTGCCTCAAGGTTCGGCAATGCCTTCTTAAGGACCTCCCTTTTAAACTTGAGGGTGAATAGCCATGCCTTGGGTAAATTGTGATTATCTTTAGGTAGGGCCAACTCCTGTTCCAGAACTTTTGTAGGCAATTTTTATGGTGCAAATTTTTTCACATGACATTGTAGTAACCAAGAAGAGCTTTACACTCTCCAATTTCCTTTTCAAATTTACCTTTCAAAACTAGAAAATTATTATGCATATCAACTCCATAATGGATGGCCTTGTTTCCCATATTAGTCACTTTCTTGAACTAGACTGAAGTAGACCTAGTCCAAGTGCTCATTTTCTCCATCTTATTTATTTATTCTTTCGATAAAATTGCAGGCATTGGAGAATCAATCAGAGCTTCATCTATAGGGGTGACCCATTGCTGGATAAAGGTTGTCAATTCAACCACTTGTGCTTTCAATTTTTCCTTAGTCACCTGATCCTTGTCCATCTAATTTAGAATATTAGTAACCAACCCTTGAAATTCATTTATTTTTTGATCTTTAGTAGCTGGTCCAATATTGATAGATGTCACTTGATAATCTATAGCTTGAATTGTATCTGCATCTTTGTATGTTGTCAGATTCACCACATGTAGAATGTGACAACCAAATGTATCAATTGTGATATGTGACTTGATCTTGGGCTTCTTCTTTTCCTTGTTTTTTACCTAAGCTTGAGCTAATATGGCTTCTAGACGGGCATTGGGGTCATGCAATATTGGGGCCTTACTTTTCAATTTTTGCTCCAACCATGAAGGAATCTCTATCTCTAGATCAAAGGATGCAGTATTGAATTCATGCACCCATTCTATATCCTCGTGATCCTTTGATGGCTCATCATCCCCATGCCTCAAAGCATCATCAACTTCATTTTCTTCTTCAACATGTGCTTCTTCCTATACTATTTCTTTCATTTTATCATTCTCAGCCTCTCCTTTTTTATCAGTTTCAACATTTATTTTATTAGGATGTTCCTTTGCTTCATCTTTTCTGGTGTCCTCTTCTTTTTCTGAGTGCTGTTCCTCATCACCTGGATTTGTATCTTATACATTTTCTTCATTCTAATCTATCATGTTCTTCATTAGAGGCTTCTAGGTTAAAGCGCTTGTCAAAATTTCTTATATCCACCTCTTTTGGGGTATTTTTTCCTTCTTCATCTGAGGTCTCTTCATCTAGATGAACAATCCATAATCCTTGATCCACATGCTTGTAATAATCATCTTGATCAAACCCCAAAAATTCCTCAATTGCACCATCCATCTCCTTAAGCTTCTCTTTTCCCTTTTGCATTTCTTCCCATATCTTTTCGCTAGCTTCCATCTTGAGTGGTTCAGTAAGAGGGGGAGGAGTTGGTAGGGTAGAAATTAGTTGAGACAGTAGAAGCTTAGCCTCTGGAGATAGAAAAGTCTCTAAAAACCCTCGAGGCATATTCTACAAATAGGAAACAAAGGATTTGAGAAAAGTAGTTGATGTCAAAGGGATAGTGGAAACAGTAGGTGGCAAGGTGTGTAAAATGGGTTGTGGAGCCAAGAGTGAAGAGGAAGATGAGGATGATGAGGAAAATTCAATCACAACCACTAAGGTGGTTGGGGTGGTAGAGGTGAGGTGGACCAAGATGTCCACAACATGTATAGAGGACATGGGAAGCGAAGGTGGAGTGGAAGCGAATGTTAGCGGTGTAGTGGATAGTGGAGGTGATTGTGGCTTTAGATACTCCTCTGGAGGAGAGGGTTCTTACCTTATTGTCTCCATCTCAAGAACAAAGTTTCTTGTCTTCTTGGCTTTCTTCAGATTCCTTCACCCCTCTATAATCTTCCTTGTATAAAACTGTTGTTTTTTTGTTGGTTGTTTCTCTGCTGCTTCTTTCCTCTTCCTTGCTTGAGTGACCCATGGAGACTTTGGTACTTCACCTAAAGAACTAGCCTCATCCTCGCTTTCAGTTTTGTCACCTTCATTTCTTTCCAATTTTTTTCTTCTTCCCATTCTCCATAGGTGATTTCAACACCCTGTTGTTCTAGTTGAGTTACATGATCATCTAACCACTTCTTTGTTCATTGGGTTATCAGACACATGATCATGTCCAAATCTATTATCTCCTCCTCTACCCAATCAATAAATAGTAAGGGAGCCCTGGAGATGGCTTTAAATGTATTTTCATCAAGACTGTTTCCATCTTCCACCACTTGGTTTGGGACATCATATAATTTAAGATTTTTTATGAATTTAACTGACATCCTCATATAAATCCTCTTCAGAACATCATGATCATCATCACAATTTTCCCGTAAATCCTCAATATGTGGGTTATGAGCATGCTATCTACCCACCTATTTCTTCAACTTCCCTCATGGATCCATGCTCCCTCATCCAGTGTGTAAAAAAAGATCATATTCTGAAAATTTTCTATGAATTTTTTGTACAAGGAGCAGTAGGACATTAATATAATTCTTGACCAAAGGTAATAGGATAGGGGACACCCACATAATGTTTTGATTGTGGCAACAGATGTGAGGTCTGTAACTATCATGTGAGTTCCAACAAAATTATCTTATCACTTGGATACCTAGGCAACCAGTATGGAGCTCCTCAAAAACCCTCAATTCTCAAGTAAGTGAACTTTGGGAACTGAATGAACCAATAGCCAAAGTTATTTATTAATTCCTTAGCACAATGTGATAGTCTCTTCCCAAATTCATTTGAAAACAACCAAAGAACATGCATGATAAAGGAATCATTCACCTGCTTGTAGTTTTACTTGAAATTCCTATATTGTAGTTGCGAGTAACAATCATAAAAAATAGTCTGACCTTTCCTTGTTCCAAGATCACCTATGCATGTTAGCCCCTTATATGGAAAATTTACTGCCAACATGTAAATGATATATGAAGTCATATAAAACTCATGGGTCTTCTTCACTACAACAAGTTGAGCATGGATATTATTGCTTATCATCTTGGCCCAATGGAAATTTGTGTCTCCTCTAAAAATTTCTTCTATAAAGTACCACATCCAATCTTCAAAGATGGAGGAGATCAAAAGTCCCATTACTCTACTGAGGAGCATTACTAGATCATTGACTTCCTCCATGAAGTCACTCTGATAAAGTTTTTTAGGAAGCTTTCCTACACTAGGGCAGGGATCAAGCATCCATTGTTGATTTATCATCTTAATACAACCCATAGGATTACCTTTCCATATATTACTGGCATACTCCTTCTTGTAGTCTTCCATCTTATCGAATGAAGGAATCTCAAAAGTTTACCCAATCGACATGGGTGTTAGGTCAACCAATACCCATTCTTCTGAAGTTTCTATTCTCCTTGAGTCTCTATGATAGCATTCTCGACACCTGAAAATCAACTCTAGACTAATTAGATCTAGGGGAAAACTTGTTTCCCATGTGATGACACTTTTCTTAACTTTCCATGCCATCTCATCCTTAGGTTGAACTAGGACATACTATTGGAAATCATCGATATTAATCTATCCCAAATCAATGTCTAAAACTTTGTCCTAATGTGATGGGATCTTTGAGGTACATTCCACTTCATGAAACTCATATTTCATTTTTTCCTTATCCTTCTTGCTCTTAGCCACTTTAGTTCCTTATTTTTTCATTATTTTCCATAATTCCTGCACAAAAAACATGCAATAAATAGCTTGAAAAATTAAGGAGAAGTAATGTTTTAGTTAGATTATCATAATCCCAAAACATCATCAAATGTATCAAATATCCTTGAAAAATCATTAAATTCATTCATTCTTGAACATTTCTAGCCTTTTACGGGTTTTGTCATTTTGCGGGGTAGAGCTTTGTAGAGGCCATCATTGCAAAAATCATCGATGGTGGCACCAATGAAATGGTGCCCCAAAAATGACATCTTGCACTATATTTTTGCACTGATGAATCATTAGGTTATTACGATGCAAACACATTTAGGCACATGGGAAACATTGAATCAAAGTCATTTTGAATGACCACACTTGTAAAATTAATCATCTTTAGTTTTGTGGAAAATTACCATGCAAAAGCCAGACATGGAGATGCCGGTTAAAGATAGGCCATAAAAATGGCTTGTAAACATCATCAACCCGCAAGTGGCTTCCCACCATGAAATTCCTGCAAACATTCCATACTTAGTGAATTTTAGATGTAAATACATTTTATATGTGGGAAATATTGAATCAAAGCTAGTTAATGTCACGACCAAGTTCTCTCCTTAATTTTAACCCATTGTAGAAAATTCTAGTGTGGAAGCCATGGAGGTGGAAGCCAATGGAAAATATGCCAAAAATAATGGCATGAAGGTCATGTCTTCCCGCACTCGAATCTCCACCAACACAAAAAACAACAAATTTTAATCTTATCCCCAAATTCATGCATGTGGGAAATACAATGGCTCATCTACCTCATTTTAATGCTTAGGAGGGACATGTGGGGATTACCCATGCGAAAATCAAGATGAGGGAAGTCGTTTAAGCTTGCACCTTAGCAACAGCTTATGGAGGTCGGTGTTCCACATGTGGCTTCTTGCATACCAATTTTTGCAAGGCATCTCAACTTAACATTTCGCAACTCAAGTCAAGTATGAATCTCATTCCTCACATGGGTGTTTCAAGACTTAGATTTCATTGTTTCAACCTCGGTCAAGGGAAATGCGAAATCACATTATTTAGACACCACGGGTGCGGGGGTTTTCAAAATTTATGTCATAGAAATGGCTCATGGGAGTTGGTTTTTGGTAGGTGGCATCCCACATAAGAGATTCCGCAAAGCACTTCATACTTAGAATCTTTTAAGATTAATATTTAAGGCATAAAGATAATGCAAAAATTAGGGAGGTAGAAGCCATCATGTTTTGTGCCATTTAAGACAGCTCATGTGGTATGGCTTTCTGCACTCGAGATTCCGCATAGGTATCAAGACTTGGTGAAATTCATGCTTTTTTTGTGACAGACCTCCAAACACATGGTTCCATGGGGAGGGTTTATCGTTTGTGTTGCAACATCAATTACAAAACCCTAAGTAGCAAAGGACATGATTGTAAATCAAATAATGGATGTGATAGGGATTTCAACCTAATAAATATGCGGATAGTGGGGCGAACGTGGGGCACTAAGTCTTCACCAACTTAGTACAATAGCAGCCAAAGGATCTCTCCAGTTTTAATGATGCAAAATGAAATCCAATAACCACTATTTATAGGGTCCTGAGCAATAAATGAAAGTTATAAAAAAACATGAAAGAAACCATAGCTCGTGAAAACTTGAGGTGCAGATGTTGAATGTGGTGAGAGACTTAACGTTGAAAAAGTTGACAATGTAGAATTCAGGCAATGTGTGGGGATGAGTGTTGTGGGTGCCAAGGAGTTTTACACCACTATGAGAAATTTTCGCAAATGACATAGAAAGCCCCAACATCTGCATGATGGAAACCAACAGATTTTTTCCACAACTTGTCCTAACTCAATGAAAGTTTGGAAGATCACTAAGGAATCATGGAGACATCCCAAATCTAAAGGAACTTTGAGAAATAGGCCAAAAGACGAAGGAAAAAAGAAAAAACAAGCACAGACCAACCTGCGCAAAAAGAAAAACCAAAAAGAGGGGGTCTCCGGTTCAAGTGAGGAATATGTGTGAAATGCACAACAAATGGAGACTCTACTAGGAAATGCTCCTAAGTGTTCCAGGGATAAGAATTCATCCAAAACCTAGAATCTCTAGTTTCATAGACCAAGACCAAAGCTTCATAAGATGAATTCAATGCTCACAGAAGAAATGAAATCATTAATTTAATCAACTCACAGAATATCTCAGAGATGTATGTGCATGGTCAGTTCATTCCTCTCCCTTAGAAACTATAAGGTAAGTGACCAGTCAATCAATACAGGATATGTATATTATCTAACTCCAAAAGTAATCTGGACATTGCCTCGCTACCAGTCACGCATCTATAGCCTCGACGAGGTTATTACTGCAAGCCCCATGAACATTGCTCTATTGTCAGCCAAGTGTCTATAGCCCCGATAGAGTTATTCACACACACATATAGTTGCATATTGAATATTTATTTTATCTTTTATAATTTTCATAAACTAAATAAGAAATGAAGCATATTGCGGGTTTGGAGATTACAGTGGTTACTGAAGTAGATTTTAAGATTTTTCACCTGTCCAAACCTTGTGATGACTACCATACAACCTGTTGGAAGTATTAAAGATGTGTATTTTTTGAATGCTAAGATAGGTGTGGATGGATTCAAACAAGGATTCACTTCTAGATCAAGCATGAATTCAACTAATGAGACCTGATCATGAAAGAGAGCAAAGAAAATTTATACTACTTATGAATACTTATTTAAGGAACAAACATGAACATGCAGTAAATTCATCCCTTCGAATGCACAAGGTACTGCCACCACATTGGGTCCAAGAAACACACCCACAACAAAACAAAAGAAAGTGAAATAAAACTAACCTAAAATAGTCTAACCCTACAACAAACCACCTAATCCTAACTATGTACAAGAATGATCTATAATAGCTCAGGCAAGGAAATAATGCTTGAGGTACTACCCATTGACATGAAACAAGACATCCTCTCTAGTAAGATTCTTCAAGAGAAATGTATTATCTCCCAGGATCTCAAAGATCTGAAAGGTGCCAAGATAGAGCTTGTCGAATTTACCACTCTCCCCTTCTTTTCATGGTCCTTATCCCAATATAATACCAAGTCAGTGATCCTAAAGGCTTTGACTTTGGCTCTACGATCAAACCAGTGTTTAACTATGCCTTGATGTTTAGCAATTTTTTCTATGGCTTCAGCTCGTTTCTCTTCTAGGTGGAGAAGTTCAGCTACACGAGCCTCAAGATGCTCCCCCTCATCATAGTATTTGTTAATGAATTGTAGTGTGGGAATTTTGAGGTGAATAGGGAAAATGGGTTATAGGCCATAAACTAAATGGTACATGGGGAAGTTACTATGGCTGCCTTTTTTCTAGTATGATCTACCCAAAGAGTGAACCGTAATTGGGTATGCCAGTCCTTTGAACTTTTATCAAGTAATTTATGAATGATCGTTAGAAAATTCTTATTGGTTGACTTAGCTAGTCCATTACCTTGGGGATAGTAGTTTGAAGCACATTTCAGAATAATCCCATAGTCAAAATCCCACCCCAAAAATTTCAAAGATGCAAATGCAGGACCATTATCGCATACCAAAGCAAAGTGACATCCAAAATGATTAATAATGTATTCTTCTAGAAAATTGATTACCACTTATGTTGTGCATTGTCTGTAAGAAATAGCTTTTTTCCACCTAGTGCAATATTTAGTGGAGGTTAGAATGTACCTATTTCCCGCAGAGGATGGTGGGTTGATCGAGCCAATAAATTCCAATCCCCATTGCACAAATGGTCTTACCACAATAATCGGTTGTAATGGAACAACAACATGCTTTTCTCGAGTGGTGGCAGTCTGACAAATATGGCAAGCCCTGACATAATTATGAGTGTCTCTGAATAGTGTGGGCCAGTAATACCTAGTCTGGGGCCCAACCCATGTCCCATTCTGAATCTTTCATGGAACTCCTTTAACACTATAGCTGCCTCAGCCTTCCCAAGACATTGAAGTTAAATTCCTTCATGGTTCTTATTGTACAATATAGCACCTTTCAACATATAGCTAGCACTCTTAATCCAAATGGAACATCTTCACACCCCTTGCAAATGTGGTGGACATTCATGATTTAGCAAATAATACACAATATCATCATACCAGTCATTGGGAGAAAGATCTTCAAGATTATATTGTTGAGAGGTGTCTTGGATCAATTTCAACCATCATACATGTGAGAGATTTCCCTCTAACCAACTTCATTGGTTGTATCTCCATATCATATTCTTGCAACATCGTAACCCACTTCGCTCACCTCTCTCCCAACTCATTCTACATCAACAGGATCTTAACTGTAGGATCCAGAGCAATAGCAAATACTTTATTCCTCAAAATGTAATGTCTAAATTTCTTGACACCACAGACCAAAACATAAGCTTATTTTTTGACAATAGGATAATGCAACTCAACATATTTCAATGGAGCACTAATTAATATAATGGGGTGTTCATCTCCTTTATCGTTCTTTTGATTCAACATACTTGCACATGAATGATCAGAGGCAAAACAATATATATAGAATGGCTTTGAATAGTCTGGGCTAACCAATACTAGAGCTTCAATGATTTCCTTCTTTATTTCTATGAAAGTCTGCTTTACTTCAAACATCCATTCCACCTTGGAATCTTGCTTTAACATCACATTCAATGGCTTCACAATCTCAACAAACCTTGTATTAAATTTCCTAACAAAATTGATCTTCCCAAAGAACAATTTCATCTCCTTTTTTCTTCAGGGAGGTTTGATTTTTAATATAGCTTGAATGTGCTTAGGGTCTACATATATTCCATTTTTTGAGATAAGATGTCGAAGCATCTTTCCCTCTATGACTCCAAAAATGCATTTCTTTGGGTTCAGTGTGATACCAAACTCCCTACATTTCTGAAACACTTTACGTAGATCCAAAATGTGATCACCCTTTTCTTCAAGAACACTGTTAGTTCATCCATGTAAAGAATAATACACCTACCATTCAAATCTTTGAATGCAATATCCATAGCTCATTGGAATTTTTCTCGAGCATTGATTAAACTGAAGGGCATCCTTTTGTACACAAAAGTCCCCCATTTTGTGGTGAAGGTTGTCTTGTGTATATCTTCGTATTGAACCATCACCTAATTGTAGATTGATTATTCGTTGAGGAATGGAATCATTTGTGAATTATTTACAATCTATAGTACCTCATCTAATGATGGCATCAGGTAGTTGTTGGGTATGTGCAAGATCATCATGGAAAAAACAGGCCCTGAAGTGGCAAAAAAATTAGAAAAATCAGAGTTAGGCAACTTGACGTAAAAATTTGAATAAGTTATCTATATTATTTCAAAAATATGTAAGAATATAATCTGTAGGAAATTGAATGTAGTTTCTAAACTACTAGGTTTTTTTTAATCTATTTGGTGAAAATTTGAAATATCCGCATTAGTACTTAAATTTCAAGGAAAAAATAAGAAGTAGGTGCTACCCTAACCACAATAAAATGATAATATTTTTTATAATATTTTAGACATAAGTAGAGGACTCATGTCCGGATGTGATGCATATTTTTTATAAATTTTTTCCAAGTAAATAATTAATTATGATTTTTTTATTACAACTTTTAAAAAATATAAAAAATTGTATGTCTGACCACCCTAAATTGGTCAAAACTTCATGAAATTCATTTTTTTTAATCCTATATCATGAAGCATAGAATGTGACACATGTTTTGGATTCAAAAAACGTGATACCTTTTGAAAGCTATAGATGTTTTTCAATCAGCCTATCAATCAAGACTTTAGTCGTAATTCAAATAGAAAATGAATAATATTTATTTATTAAATTCAAAGTAAAGCATAATTTATATTGGTGGAAAGTTGAGAATCTCCTTCAAAAATCCTTTTCGTTTCATCAATTTTGGGTAAAAAAAAAGTCATCAGCCACATACCCATCATATCGCCACTTTTTGGCCCATCATGATCTTGCACATACCCTTTCCTTTTCTGATGTAGGGTTTTAATTATTGAAGTCTATGCACAACCTAATTTTGTCATTATTTTTTGGACTGGTACTAAGTTTTCCACCCATTTAGAGTGTCTAACCAGAAAAATAATGTGAGCGGATAGCAAATTCTTCACCTCCTTAAGAATAACAAGTTCAAGAGACATGTTTATAGGTCATTGCCTTTTTCTGAAAGGTTTCACATCATGTTTAAGTGGGATTGTGTGCGTGATGATCGATGTGTCATACATCTTGATATCCTCATTACCCCAAGATATGATATCATGGTATACATGTAGTGCATCAATTATCCCTTCTTTTTTCTTCTAGAGTACAGACTTTACCGATGAATACATTCTTCACATCTTCTACAATACCCATATTATGTGTATCACAGTGACTGTCCACTAAATCCTTCCTAGTCTACTAGTTTTGATCTCTTATATGGTCAAAATCAAATATTCTCTCTAATTATACCATGCCCCTGGTGATTATGTTATCTTTAGGTTAATAACTCCCTCCATATCAAGTTTTGCTTCTTCTAGTTCCACTTCATCGATGATCTAAGAAGCAAAAACATCTGAAGTGGTAATGAAATCCAAGATATGCTTGTCATCTTCAAACACCTGAAATTTGGTCATGTTGTTGAGCACCAATGGAATAGGCGTGAGTTCCACCATAAACTTCTTCAATATAGATAGTGACAAGGGTTGTAGGGTGTTGGTTGCACTTGTGCTAATACATCAGCGGTTTGATTTTTACCCTAGGGAATCAACTAAATATTAAATCCATCAAATCCCTCTATCAATTCCCATACCCTATGCCTATAGTTGGTCATTCTTTTATCATGACATGAGTATTATTTTATAACTTGCTTGATCACTAACTCGTAATCTCCAAATACCTATAATTTTTTGGACTTTTTCTGCAATGGCATCAATAATCTATGTACTAACGCTTCATATTCTGCTACATTTTTTGTACAATGAGATTGCAACCTATGTGTTGCAAAAAAATTCTTACCAAATGGACTGATCAGTTCAAAACTAGCTCCAACTCCTTGCTTTGATTTGGATCCATTGAAACGTAGAGTCCAAAACTTGGTGAGATGCACACTTTTTTAATTTATGGATCATGCTTCATCTCTTGGTAATGGATCTACCTCTGGGTTACCTTATTTTTTTACCTCTAGATTTTCTTGGATTTTATGCTCCTTTTTCTTGACTGTTACTTGGATAATTTTCTTTTTAATTTCATCTACAATAGTTTGGCAAAGGAAACATTCTAATTCAAAGTGATATGCATCATGTATTCTACACTAACATGATAGTAATAATTCTTTGAAATCCATTTTACCCCCAAGGCTAAGTTGGTTCTGTGCACACTTCTTCATAAACTCTTAGAAATTTTCAAACAACCCAATATTTCCATCAACTTGAAGATCCTCATCATCAAATTCAACTGTCACCTCAATTATGTTAAGAAGTTGGCTCAAGTCCTTGGGTGCATGATGCAACATTATAATTTCTTCTATTCCTTCTTCTTCATTGAAACTTACTACTGGGACATAATTTCCTAACTATGTCTCTAAGAACAACACCTCATTTGTTTTTTTATTATATTCAGTGATCATGAACTTCATCCTCGGCTCACACTCTATGCAAATTTGATTTGGTAGTCCCTTCCATGGTAGCCACATGTGAGAATTCTTAGTCGAGATATAACCATTAAGTGCTTTGGGAAAGTCCCTCCCCAAGATCATTTCATACGTGTCAAGAATGTCTGCTACCTAAATGTTAATAACTTGTTGCACCCTTGAATTTGATACAACTTGAATTGGAATTTTGTTTACTTCTCCAACCATAGTTACCTCTATCTTGTCTAATTGAGTGACCTTTCACTTAGATGGAGTGGGAGTGATGCCTAATGTTTTGCATACAGTGAAAGGGATGGCATTCATTGAAGCTCCTGAATCTAAAAAATTATTATGCAAGCTCTTTCGAATAAATGAATGGCCAGCAAGAAAGGAGATGTTTCAGGTCTTCCTTGGAATATACTTATTGGAGTGTTGGCCTAGGCTACTAGTACTTGAGTTTTGTCCTTCTCTTTTCCTTTATCCTTATCCTACAGCTGAATTTGATCCTTGAATAGTTGTTTACCTGATCCTTAGTTGATTGCTAATCATGATTCTTCCCCATGTTCTCTCTAATCAATAGTTCATTCTTAGAAGTGTTAAACGTAACCCTTTTTACACGTGTTTCTTATAAGGATTTTGGAGGTGCAGTCTCGTTCAATGATCTAAAAAATACATTCCTAATAGCGAGAACTCTTAACAATTCAAAAGTAGACAGACCCACCTTTACCTTTTTTAGCTCTTCCACAACATGCTCTCCCATTTTCTCAACATCAACTTCAGATTGGCTACTCTTGGTAAAATTAGATTGCCCTCCTTTGGTGAGATTGGTTTGTCCATTCTTGGTGAAATACTAAGTTGAAACCTTAGGATGGGAGTGATTATTGTAAGGAAACACAACATATGCAGAACAAACTTTCCTAATGTCAAAACTCAAAGAAGAATGCAGATATGACTTTAAATTTTACAATTACATACCATTAAGACACACATGAAGGAAATAACATAATACAAAAATAAAATCGAACACAATTGACTCCAAATTTATGTGGGAAAACCCTTATGGGAGAAAAACCCACCACACCAAAGAAAATCACTTGTATTACAGTGATCAAATTATATACAAATTATTGACTCTTCTTTTAGACGTCAATATTACAATAGCAATATTTCCCTGATCAATCTTGTATAGAATATCATAGTTACAATGCTTCTTACAACATACAATGAAATTCACTAACAAATCATTCAATCAAAAAACAATCAAATTCTCAAACTTTCTTACAGTTCTTGTACGTTGCAATGTATAGCAACAATCATGATCGATTCATTCAACTTCCTCCACAGAGCAACTGTCTAACTTCCCAAGAATTCAAACGACCTCCTTCCAAGTCAACAACATCCTTAGGTTAACAGCTTACATCTTATTCATTCATCAAGTTCATTCTCTTTACCTTACACCATTGTACCACTACGCATTCAACAGGTTCCTGCAGGGTGGCGGTTTACCGCGCTACCTTTGGATAGGTCGTCAACTCCCGGGGTATGCGGTAATCGCTCTACCACTAGATAGTTTACAAGTATCTGTGGTATGGTGGTTTACAATGCACTACCACCTAATAGATGAGAGGCTCCCACGGTATGGTGGTAACTGCTCTACCACTAAACATCCAGTGAGCTCTTGCGGTGTGGCAGTAACCGCGCCAATGTAGCCTAGTGTAAAGATACCTGCAGTATGGAAGTATCCACTACACTACCGCTCAACAGCTGAGAGGCGCCCACGGTATGGTGGTAACCACACTACCACTCCTCTCTCTCAAACACCTGGCGGTATATAGGTAAAAGAAAAAACATAACACTTATGAATTCTTTGTTGCTTGATGACAATATCAAGTTTTCTACCAGTGAGTCTGAGACACATATTCTCAACAATCTCCCACTTGACAAAGAACACACTAAACCCTTTTCAATACCAGAAGTCATTAAATATTTTGGACCCCAAGGCCCATCAAATTTGCACGCCATTTGAACTTATCTGTGCTCACTGGATTTGTCAAAGCATCAGCAACATTCTTCAGAGTATCCACCTTTTCCAAATAGACCTTTCCATCCTCCACCATATCTCATACAAAATGTTATTGCACATCAATATGTTTCATCCTGGCATGGAAAGTACAATTTTTTGCCAAACAAATGGCACTCTAAATATCACAACAAATAATAATCTACCCTGCAACAAAACTAATATCATAACACAATATTTTAAGCCAAATAGCTTCCTTATAGGCTTGAGTTGCTGCTATGTACTCAGCCTCTATAGTAGATAAAGTGACTACAACATGCCGCTTACTCATCCAACTAACTACAACACCATTCATCATGAAACAATATCCACTGGTGGACCTTCTGTTGTCAATGTCCCCTTCCCAATCAGAATCCACATACCCACGAATGCTGAGAGTCCTCTATGATTCAACCGAATTACCATGGTAACACAAAGCATATTCTGAAGTTCCCTACAAATATCTAAACACTCTTTTCACAACATCCAAATGTGTTCTTCCAGGATTAGCCATAAATCGACTAAGTACTCCCACTACTTGGGCAATGTCTGACCTTGTACAAACCATTGCATACATTAAATTGCCAACTGCACTAGCATAAATTACTTTGGTCATGTCCTCTATCTCAGTAGGATATTTTGGACAATCTTCAATAGATAGCTCCATTCCCTGCAAAACTAGAACAACTAGCTACTTGCAATTAGTGATACAAAATATCTCTAGAACAGTGTTAATATACTTACTCTGGCTGAGCCAAAGTTTCCTATTCTTCCTATCCCTGGTTATTTCCATTCCCAGAATATACCTAGTTGCACCAAGATCTTTCATTTTGAACTTTGCAGACAACTGAGATTTTAGATCAGAAATCATACACTTACTATTGCCTATGAACAACATATCATCAACATAGAGTGCAATAACAAGAACTCGATCATTTTCAGTCTTGAAGTACACACAATGATTTGATTTTGATCTTACAAAACCCAGTGACAAAAAAAACATGTCAAATTTATAGTACCACATTCTAGGCGACTGTTTTAAACCATACAGAGATTTTTTTAACTTGCAAATCAGATTTTATTTACCTTTTACTACATAGTGCTTAGGATAGGACATATAAATTTCTTCTTTAAGATCACCATGAAGAAATGCTATCTTCACATCCATCTGTTCAATCTCCAAATCATATGTTGTTGCAAGTGACAAAAGAAATCTGATAGATGTCAACTTTGCTACTGGAGAAACGATTTCCCCATAATCATTTCCCTCTACCTGGGAATAACCCTTTCCAACCAACCTTTCTTTGTACTTTTCAATACTACCATCCATACCAATTTTCTTTTTAAATACCCATTTGCAGCCCATAGGCTTTCTAATTTTAGGAAATGGAACCAGATCCAAAGTATCATTCTTCTTTAATGATTCCATTTCTTCATTCATGGCTTCCAACCAGGAATTTGAATCATTCATTTCAACTGCCTCTTTTACAATCTTAGGCTCATCAATATTTGTAATCAAAGCATAGGCACAACTAGAATCCATACCTATCATGTTGCTTCTTCTCACATGTAGACCTCCTCACAGGCTGAGGCTAAGGTTGTGATTCTTCTTCAAAACTCTCAGAGTTTCTCAAACTCTCCTCAGTTTCAAGTACACTATCAATGTGTTCTTCCTCTTTTTCAGGAGTTAGAGGTATTTCAACAACATCATTTTCCTCTTTATTTTCTTTTATCTCTGACTACAATTCTACTAAAGGTTTCAACTCTTGAAATATTACACTTCTATTGTATACAACATTTTCAGTTACAAGATTCCAAAGCTTGTATCCTTTCACACCAATGTCGTATCCAATGAAGATACACTTAAAAAAAAAAATCTCCAATTTAGATCTCTTCACATCTGGCACATAAACATATGCTTCACAGCCAAAGACATGAACATGTCTCAGAGAGGGATTCTTACCAAACCAAGCTTCCATAGGCGTTTTATCAACAAGTGTCAAAGAAGGAGATCGATTTACCAAGTAACATGTTGTAGCCATAGCCTCAGCCTAGAACTTTTTCTCCAGACCAACATTGCTCAACATACTTCTTGCCTTCTCCATCAGCGTCATGTTCAACCTTTCAACAACTCCATTTTGTTGTGGAGTGTAAGGTGTTTTTTTATGCCTCTTAATTCCATGGTCTTTGCAATACCTTTCAAAGTTTGTAGAACAAAATTCACCACCATTATCTATCCTCAAGCATTTAATTTTATTACTAGTCTAATTTTAAACCAAGTTATTGAACTCTTTAAACCAATTGAACACTTATGATTTACTTTTTAGAAAATATACAAATTCCCTTCTCCAATAATCATCAATAAACAATACATAATATTTTGAATTTGAAAACGAAGGAACATTTACTAGACCAAAATCATCACAATGAATTTAATCCAAAACACCAGAAGATTTGAGGACTAGAGTAAAATGTAACACAATGATATTTTCCATATATACAATGTTCCCAAAATTCAAATTCCATATTACAATCATCAAGCCCCTCAACCAGGTTTTTGCTTTTCAAATATTTTAAGCCTTTCTCACCAATATGACCTAGCCTTTAATGCCAGAGCATAGTCTTCTCTGCAGGAAGTTTAACTTCCAAAAAATTAGCCCCTATAGGAAATTCAGTCTCCTTTTCTGCATGAACAACCTTATGTGACTTTACAAAGGCACTGTTACATTGAACATCAAGTGTGTCCAATTTATACAGAGTACCTATACGGGCACCCCTAGCCAGCACCATCGAGCCTCTAGTCATTTTATAGCCATTTCTAGAGAACGATACTTGCACTCCAACATCACTTAGCTTATAGAAAGTAAATTCTGAGCCAGACCTAGTATATGCATTACGCCATCAATTCCCTTAATTCTTCCATTAGGAAACTAAATTCTGACTCTTCCACGACCAACAATATCCAAAGATGAATTGATTTCCAAGTACACCTTTCCACCATCGTATTTTTCATAATTTGTGAACCTGTCTCTATGAGATTTCATGTGGAAAGATGCTCTAGAATCAATCAGCCAGACATCATCTGATGCCTGTGTTGCCAAAGCTACAATGAAGGCATCTGCATCACTCTAAGAAGAATCATTGTCAGAAGAGTTCTTCTTCTTCTTTTTCTCCTCTTTACAATCCCTTCAGACATGACTAGGTTGCACACAATTCCAACACTTCACCTTGGACTTCTTACCAGGATACTTTGATCTCCCTTTTGATTTCAATTTGGACTTCTTGTCCTTCTTGTCCTTCTTCTTGCCTTTTTCTTTCGATCTTCCTCGAACAACAAGAGCCTCCTTCGCCTTCTTAGAATATTTCCTTCTCATTTCTTCAGACAACAAAGAAGCAACCACATCTTCCATCTTGAAAGTGTTTGTCGTGCTCCCAATCACCATCACCCAGTGATCCCAAGAATCTGGCAAAGAACATAACAATAGCATACAACAATCTTCATCATCATTTTTTACGCTCACAGATGTTAACTGAGCAATCAACGTGTTAAACGTATTCAGATGATTAGCCACATATACCCCTTCCTCCATCTTCAAAGAGTATAACTTCTTCCTTAAGAACAACTCATTCGCCAAGGACCTTCCTTGATAAATGTCTCCAATCTTCTTCCACAAAGAAGATGCAGTCTTCTCTTCATGAATGTTCAAGACAATAGAGTCTGCCAAATAGAGTCTTATCAACCCTTTTTATTTTCTGTCTGCGAGGTCCCAATATTATTTCTTCATGCTAGAAAGTTTCATTCTAGACACAACAAGCCAAATATCTCGATCCACCAATAGGTCTTCCATTTTAAGATTCCACAACTCAAAATTGTTGCCATTGAATTTCTCAATTTCAATCCTTCCTGATGTGCTTGTCATCTTAATCTATAATTTAAATTACCAGACTTCTACAAGACTCCCACTAAACAAAATTGACACAAAAAACTCAACCTACCCACAAGGATAACACAACTAGCCAGGCTCTGATACCACTTGTAAGGAAAGACAACAAACTTTCCTAATGTCAAAACTTAGAGAAGAATGCAGATATGACTTTAAATTTTACAATTACATACCATTAAGATGCACATGAAGGAAATAATATAATAGAGAAATAAACTCAAACACAATTGACACTAGATTTACATGGGAAAACCCTTACGGGAGAAAAACCCACCACGCCAAATAAAATCACTTGTATTACAATAATTAAACTACATACAAGTTATTGACTCTTCTTTTAGACATCAATATTACAACAACAATATTTCCCTGATCAATCTCATATAGAATATCATAGTTACAATTCTTTCTTATAGCATACAATGAAATTCACTAACAGATCATTCGATCAAACAACCATTGAATTCTCAAACCTTCTTACAGTTCTTGTACATTGCAATGTATAGCAACAGTCATGATCGATTCATTCAACTTCCTCCATAGAGCAACTATCTAACTTCCCAGGAATCCAAACAACCTTCTTCCAGTTCAGCAACATCCTCTAGTTAATGGCTTACATCTCAGCTAATTCATCAAGTCTATGCTCTTCACCTTACACCGTAGTATCACTGCACATTCAACAGGTTCCCACGAGGTGGTGGTTTATCACGCTGCCTTTGGATAGGTCATCAACTCCTAAGGTATGGAAATAACCACTCTACTACTAGATAGTTTACAAGTATCTGTGGTATGGAGGTTTACACCGCACTACCACCCAATAGATGAGAGGCTCCTGCGGTATGGCGGTAACCGCTCTACCGCTAAACATCCAGCGATCTCTTGCGGTATGGCGGTAATCGTCCCACCGCAACCTAGTGTAAAGACACCCATGGTATGGTGGTATCCACCGCACTACTGCTCAATAGCTGAGAGACACCCACGATATGGCGGTAACTGTGCTACCACTCCTCTCTCTCAAACACCTGGCGATATAGAGGTAAAACCATAAACAAAACACTTATGAATTCTTTGCTACTTGGTGACAGTATTAGGGTTTCTACCAATGAGTTTGAGACACATATTCTCAACAATTATTTCTTGCATTGGGCTCTAGAGGTATGCCAAAGTTATTCGGTGGTGTCAAAGTGGTGAATGGGCCACCAACCTACCTGTTTCATAGATTATACGGTGTTGAGCACTGATGAAACATGTGAACTTCCTCTTCTTTTTGTTCTTCTTCATCTCTTGGGCCATTGTCAATAGAATCAAATAGCTGAGATGGAGTTTCTTCATTGCATACATCATCATTTTTTTACCCCCTTCTGCAGACTCCTTCTTGGGTTCATTATCTTCATCTTATGGGAAAGGTGCTTGATTTACCACCAGGATGGAATCATATGGCTCCAAGGGTATGATTTCACATCCATTTAAATTATCATTTCCAACAATATCTTGTACTTCCATTTGAAATATTGCAGTAGCAGTCTAAAATTTTGCACAATCAAGTTCAAAATGCTTGCTTGTTTGATGAATTCTACCCCAACCTGACAACACAACCTTAGCCAAGTACACTATGCTTGATGATTTTTCTAGGTTGCTAAGTGGATCAAGTGGATTTGGTACCCCTCAATTGTTAGGCCTTGTGTTCCATGTCCTATTCTGTCTTGGAGCTTTTCTTCTCTCAAAATTTTGTTTGGAACTTTGTCCTCATTTGAAATTCTACCCTGAACCTTGTCCTGGATCACGATTGTCACAATTATAATGGGATTGTATTATTTTCTTTGAAGCCTACAACTGATTGTTCTGGTTCCTAAAGTAAGTGACTTGAGTGGTTAACTTCTTCACTTGTTCAACCAATTCATCTATTCATTCCTTTTCTGTAGTATTATGTGTTGGAACAAAGTTTTGAAGAAAGATGAGGTGTGTTGCAAAAGAATTTTTCTAAGTGGAAAGAAGTTCAAAATTTTGCAAATACGATGGTATATTATATTGTTGAGGATATGCTGGAAGATTATAATTCTACAGATAACTCGGTACTAGTAGGGCCTAATTCAATGGTGGACCTGGGTGAGGAACTATTGGCAGCTGAGGGATCTGGTTCATCAAGGGGGTTTGGTTAGCCAAAGCTTGATTCAGCCCATGAATCTACCTAGGGTTTGCAATGGATCCTAATGACGACAAGGGTCATGTCAATTGTTGTCCAAGGTCAATGCTTTCCTTGACCACCTCAGCATATGCATCTACTAGGGTTGCTAGCCGTTGATGCATCATCTTAACTAATGCTAAAGTAAGGTTATCTAAAGCAGCATAGTAAACTACCCTAGATGAGGCATCATCAAAGACATAGGGAGATTGTAATCAAGTGTATTCCTTATGAAACCTATTATTGTAGGAACTTATTGGTTCATTAACATCCCTTCTGATAGATAGAAACTGCTGATACAAGTTAGTGGGGCTAACATGGATTTTGAATTTCTGTAGAAAATTTCTTTTCATGAGATCCCAAGTGGTGATTGAGTGGGTAGGTAAGTGGATATACCAGTAAAATGCCTCTTCTCCCAGTGAATATTGAAAGAACCTAAAAGCCACATCTTCATGCTCAATTTTCCTATCCTTAAGGGAAATTTGGAATATCTTGATATGTTCTTCAACTATCTTATGAGGGTCACTAGTATGGAATTTGGAGCATAATTTTTTAGTTTTCTTGGGAATTTCATGAGTCATTGAATGACAAAGGTGATGGGTTATTTTTCAACCAATCCATTGGTGGAGGTGGGTGTGGTAGTGGTTGAGCTACAACAACCTATGGTTGGGGTACAATAATCTGAGTATGATTGGAAGGTAGAAAAAAAGTAGGTGATGTGGATGATGGAGAAGGTGAAGTTGTAGTTTGTGTGGGTGGTGTTGATGATGAAGCTTCCCCTTTATTATCTCTACTAGCCTTGGTAGGGATCTTTAGTTGCTGGAACTCTCCTTTACTTGGTGTAAATTTGGTAACTCTATAAAATCTCTAACGAGAGAACGACCCAATTCGATTCAACTTTTTCCACAAGCCCTCCTTCTAGCACCAATTTTATTGATGAATGTTTTAGCACTGCACAACATAGATAAAGCACAAGTACTCTATCTCTCTTGAAATGTTATTATCTGCAAACAAACTTTAGAAAACAACCCCAAGGTCTCTAAGGTCAGGTCTTGACAATGCAATAAAAAACTCAGTTATGATGTGTTTTTTTGTAACCAAAAGGGAATTTATGGTTTACAAGGTTGGAACTTATAGGTCTACAACAAGGGTTGCAAATTCTAAATACTGGGAAAACCCTGACTATAATTTCAAGATAACAATATAAAAATAGTTTTCAATCATCAGATGTAATAATGTAGTGATGCTAAAATCCTAACTAACCTAGATTTTCAAAGAAATAGCAATAGATATAAGCATTGAAAGAGTGTTTGTAATTCTAAAAAATAAGGACAACAATAGAAATGGCAGGTGTTAAGATAGAAAGAGTCCCAAAACCAAGCTCTACTTAACCAAGAAAGTTCTACAATATCAAAAAACCAGTGCAATCTCCCAAGGTTGTCTTCAGATTTTTAGACTATGACATTAACACATGAAGTATGAACATACACAATTGAAATTGAGTGCATTAAAATAGTAATCTTAGACTAACTTTACACAATAATTTACCATCAACAAACCACTAAAAGTATGAGCTAGAAGTGCATCAAATATCTTAACACTGTGTCACCATTAAAACTGAACATTAACTAATGAAGTTGAAAACTAAATTATAAATAAAATTGAATGATTAAATCATGCATACATTGAGAGTACACAAGGAATTCACCACACCTCAATTCCTTCCTTTATATTTCTTCAAAAAAAATTCATACAACAATTCATCTCTCTCTTTGCAAATGATAGGAAGTCTCTATTTATAGTTTTCATAATTCAAACCAATGGCTAGGATTGATTTACATTCAATGGCCCAAATTTTCTACTACTTAGGGTTTTCATCATATTAAATGCAATTATAATATTTCCCAATATAAAATTGGTTCACATGTGAACCTAGGAGAATGGGAAATATTCCTTATCCCTTTTTATATTAAAGAAATAATAAATAAAATCAAACATGCACTTTCATGTAACTATTTCATCCTTTAGCTGAAATTACAAAAAAAATATCTTCTATCAAGATGTTTTTAGCTTCTTTCTGTGCAACAACATATAGAATAAATTTCTTCAGAGATTTCTTAAGTTTGGAACAAGGTGGTAACTTTGATTTGCTGATTTTGAAGGCAATCAACCTAAACTCATCCATCCACTCAATATGTTGACCCACACATTGGCTTCTTCTTTGAATCATCTACTTATAATGGGTGAAGGAACATGTAACAAAATCTAGAAAGATCCCCAACAACCTATCAGCATCTCCCTCTTTCATCTTCTTCTAAAACACTCACCTAACCAGTCCAAAGTCCAATTTTTGAGCAAATATCTTGGCTCCAGCCAGTAGTTCCAAAATTTCATCACTCAGATGAATTTTCAATAACACAAGAATTGATTGTCTCAAGGTTCAACAATTCCTTTTGAAGGACCTCCCTTCTAAAATCAAGGGAAAATAACCATGCCTCAAGAAAATCGTGATTATCTTTAGGTAGGGCCAACACCTATTCCAGAAATTCTACAGGAAATTTTTGGATACAACACAACTTTGGGCATGTGACATTGTAGTAATGAGGAAAAGATTTAAACTCTTCAATTTCCTTTTCAACTTCAACTTTCAAAACCAAATTTTTTTTATGCATATCAACTCCATAATGGATCGCCTTGTTTCCCATATCAGTAACTTTCTTGAAATAGTATGAAGTAGACCTACTCCAAGTCCTCATTTTCTCCATCTTATTTATTTCTTCTTTCAATAAAATTGTAGGCATTGGAGACTCCATCGAGGCTTCATCCCCAAGGGTGACCCATTATTGGATAATGGCTATCAATTTAGTCACTTATGATTTCAATTCTTCCTTAGTTTCTGGATCCTTGTCCATCTGATTTAGAATATTAGTAACCAACCCTTGAAATTCATCTATTTTTTTAGCTCTAGTAGCTAGTCCAATATTTATAGATGTCACTTTATAATTTGTAGCTTGAATTGTATCTAAATCCTTGTTCGCCATTAGAGTCACCACATGTAGAATGTGAGAGCCAAATGTATCAGTTGTGATATGTGATAAGTGATCTTGGGATTCTTCTTTTCATTGGATTTTACCTGAGCTCATGCTAATATGGCTTCTAGATGGGTTTTGGGGTCCTACAATACTCGAGCCTTACTTTTCAATTGTTGCTCCAACCACGAAGGAATCTTTTTCTACTGATTGGAGGATGTAGTGTTAAATTCATGCACCTATTTTGTATCCTCATGATCCTATGATGTCTCATCATCCCCATGCCTCAGAGCATCTTTGGATTCCTTTTATTCTTCAACACGTTATTCTTCCTATACTATTTATTTCTTGTTATCATGCTTCGCCCCTCCTTTTGGAGAAGTTTCAGCTTCTTCTTTTTTATCAAGATGTTCCTTTACTTCATCTTTTTCTGGTATCCTCTTCTTTTTTTGAGTGACATTCCTCATCACCTGGGTTTTCATCTTGGACATTTTCTTCATTCTTCTCTTTATCATGTTCTTCATTTGAGGCTTCTAGGTTGAAGCACTCGTCAAACTTGCTTAGCTCCCCCTCTTTTGAGGTCCTTTGTCCTTCTTCATCTAAGGTCTCTTCATCTAGATCAACAATCCTTAATCCTCAATCCACATTCATGTAATAATCATCTTGATGAAACCCCACAGATTCTTCAATTGTACCAACCTTCTCCTCAAGCTTCTCTTTTCCTTTCTTTTGTATTTCTTCATGTATCTTTTCGGTAGCTTCCATCTTGGGTGGCTCAGTAAGAGGGTAGGGATTTGGTAGGGCAGTGGTTATTTTAGACATTAGAAGCTTAGCCTTTGGAGATAGAAAATTCTTTGACAACCCTCGAGGAATATTCTTCAAATAGGCAACAAAACATTCAGGAAAAGTAGTCGGTATCAAAGGGATAGTGGAAACAGTAGGTGGCAAGGTGGAGAAAATAGGTTGTGGAGTTGGGAGCGAATAGAAAGATGGGAAAGACAAGATTGATGAGGAAGAGTTGATCACAACCACTGAGGTGGTTGGGGCGGTAGAAGTGAGCTGGACTGAGATTTCCACAGGAAGTGGTGGAGTGCAAGCAGATGGTGGTGGTGCAGTGGATAGTGGAGGTAATTGTGGCTTAAGATCCTCCTCTAGAGGAGAGGGTACTTCCCTTATTTTCTCCATCTCAAGAACAAAGGTTCCTATCTTCTTGGCTTTCTTCAGAGGCCTTCACCCCTCTATGGTCCTCCTTGTATAAACCCACTATTTTTCTATTGGTTGTCTCTTTGATACTTCTTTCCTCTTCCTTTCTTGAGTGATCAATGGAAACTTTGGTGCTTCACTTGAAGAACCAGCCTTAGCCTTGCTTTCAAATTTTTCACCTTCATTTCTTTCCAAGGTTTTTTCTTCTTCCCATTCTCCATAGGTGAGTTCAACACCTTATTGTTCTAGTTGAGTTACCTAATAATCTAGCTACTTCTTTGTTTGTTGGGTTATCAGATGCATGATTGTTTCCAAATTTGTTATCTTGTCCTCTTCCTAATCAATAACTGGTAAGGGAGCACTGGAAATGGATTTAAATGCATTTTCATCAAGAGTGTTGCCATCCTCCATCAACACTTGGTCTGGGACAACATATAAGTTGAGAGTTCTTATGAATATAATCAACATCCTCATATAAATCCTCTTTCCAACTCCACGATTGTCATCACAATTTGCCTAGAAATCCTCAATATGTGGCCTATGAGCATGTTGTCTACCCATTTGCTTCTTTAACTTCCCCCATGGATCCACGCTCCCTTGTCCAATGTGTAAAACAAGATCATATTCTAAAATCTCTTTCTCCAAGTTTTCTGTACAAGGAACAATAAGACATGAGTATAATCCTTGACCAAAGGTAATAGGATAGGGGACACCCACATGATGTTTTGATTGTAGCAATAGATGTGAGATTTGTAATTGTTGTGTGACTTCCAAAAAAATCATTTTATCACTTGGATACCTAGGCAACCAGTGGAGCTCCTGAAAAACCCTTAATTCTCAAGTGAACTTTGGGAACTCAATAAACCAGTAGCCAAAGTTCTTTATTAATTCCTTAGCACAATGTGACAATGTCTTCCCAAATTCATTTGATAGCGACCAAAGAACATGCATGATAAAGCCATCATTCACATGCCTATAGTTTTTCTTGAAATTCCTATATTGCAGTTGCAAGTAATATTCATAAACAATAGTTTGACCTTTCCTTGTTCCAAGATCACCTATGCACTTTAGCCACTTATATGGAAAATTTTCTACCAATAGGTAAATGATATAGAAAGTTATATAAAACTCTCGAGTCTTCTTCACTACGAAAAGCTAAGCATGGATATTATTGCTTATCATCTTGGCCCAATGGAGATTTGTGTCTCCTCTTAGAATTTCTTCTGTAAAGTACCACATCCAATCTTTAAAGATGGAGGAGATTGGAAGTCCCATTACTCTACTGAGGAGTGTTACTAGATCATTGAATTCCTCCACGAAGTCACTCTGATAAAGCTATTTAGGAAACTTTCATACACTATGGTAGGGATCAAGCATCCATTGCTAATTTATCATCTTCATAAAAGCTATAGGATTTCATTTCCATACATTACGAGCATACTCCTTCTTGTAGTCTTCCATCTTATTGAATGAAGGAATCCTAAAAGTTTTCCCAATTGACATGGGTGTAAGGTCAGCCACTACTCATCCATTAGAAGTTACTATTCCCCTTGAGTCTTTGTGATAGCATTCTTGACACCTAAAGATCAACTATGGACTGATCAAATCTAGGGGAAAACTTGCAGCCCATGCGATTCCACTTTTCTTAACTTTCCATGCCATCTCATTCTTAGGTTTAACCAGGACTCACTGTCATAATTCATTGATATTAATATGTCCCAAATTAGTGTCTGAAACTTTTTCCCAATGTGATATGATGTAGAAGCATCCTTGGTTCTTCGCAATTCTGCATCAACCAAAAATATTTTCATTCAGTTTTTTGTTCTTGTTTAGTTCTTGCTCAATTCATGTTGGAAGATTCAACATATTTGCTCACCAAACAGCCTATGGATCTATGTTTTCATCATGGACATGTTCATTTTCCTTATTCCAAGATTTCATAATGATTGGATCTTTTTCTGGCATGTTATCACTTCCAGATTGCATAACAGTTTTCAAGAATAGACACCGAAATAAGTTTCAAGCCTAACTACTATGATCTCTTGTGGATCTTTCCCGTAACTTGTGGATCCTCGCAATGTGTTTCGAATTGTTTCGTGGAGTGTCATTGGCCTTAATTATTGATCCACACTTCATCCTATGCACCTACCAAGGAGAAATTCAAATTTGAGGCCGGCCTATTTCACGCACACATTACATTTTCTTCATTGGAGATTGTAATGATCTTTGGCCGACGCGGATGATTCTAGATCTCTAGATGTGATATAAATCATTGTAACTAATCATTAGGATAGATAATTAAGTAGAACATGATAAGTATTTGATTTGATATCTAACATTTCCACTCATATTAAGGAGCATATAGGAATATTGTACTTTGAGCATGTTGTATAAGGCATGTGCGTCGAATCTATAAGCCTGGATGTTGTCGACCAATTGTAATCAAAATTTTTGATAATAAGAATTTTTGAATTTGCATTTTCATCCTATTTTGTACTGTTGCTTCTATTGTGTGACTCTTGTTGCATGGTCTGGACTGTTCTCTTTGAGGACCCTCCTACCATGACTGTGCCACATGATCTTTGACACACATTCCACTATGTGAAACTCATATTTCATTTTGGCTTTCTGCTTCTCGCTCTTTTCAACTTTAGAGCCTTTCCTTGTTTTGTTAGTCTTTTCCATAAATCTTGCAAAAATAACTTGTAATAAATAGCTTGAAAAATGAAGAAGCAATGTATTAGTTAGATTATCATAATCCCAAAACATCATTAAAAGCATCATATATCCAAGAAAAATCATTAAATTCATTCATTCCTAAATATTTTTGGCCTTTTGTGTGTTTTTTCATTTTGAGGGCTAGAGCTTTTCGGAGGCCATCATTTTGGAAGCCATGGATGGTGGCACCAATGAAACAACACCCCAAAAATAGCATCCTGCACTAATATTTCCCCACTAATGAATCATTAGGTTATTTTGATGCAAACATATTTAGGCACATGGGAAACATTGAATCAAAGTCAGTTTGAATCACCACACTTGTAAAATTCATCATCTTGAGTTTTGCAAAAAATCACCATGCCAAAGCCAAGCATGCAGATGTTGGTTAAAGATAGGCCATAAAAGTGGCTTGCAAACATTGGCAACACAATAGTGGTTTCCTTCCATGAAATTCCTGCAAACATTCCATACTTAGCAAATTTTAGATGTAAATACATTTTATATGTGGGAAAATATTGAATTGAAGCAAGTTAATGTCATGACCAAGTTCTCTCCTTAAATTTAACCCACTGCGGAAAATTCCAGTCTGAAATCCATGGAGGTAGAAGGTAGTGATAAATATGTCAAAAATAATGACGTGAAGGTCATGGCTTCCTGCACTTGAATCTCCACCAACGTGAAATACTTAGCAAATTTTAATCTTATCCCCAAATTAATGCATGTGGGAAATACAAGGGCTCATCTACTTCATTTTAATGCTTAGATGGGACATGTGGTTATTACCCATACAGAAGACAAGAAGAGGGAAGCCATTGTTAGAACCAGAATTTTCATAAAAATTCTAAGGGATTTATCAATTGAAATCCGAAAGTCATACTATCATTTTCATAAAAGGTCTCATTTTTCCATCCATAAAGTCAAATTTACCTTTTACCACCATACCACTACCATATTATACACCCCACATAGCGCTTACATCATACCTCTCTAGCGTAGCCCATTATAAAGAAGCTCGCGGTATGAAAGTATAAGGAGATAACACTGTACTCTGTCACCTTCACCGCTATACCTTGGGGGGTCAACACATAGCCCGTGGTGGAGCGGTACACTAAGAATAGTAATATAAGAACACACCACTATACTGCAGAGGGTCAGAACATAGCCTGCGGTAAAGTAGTATATTAAGGAGGAGCACTGGATGATACCTCAATACCGCAGGAAGATAAAGGGTAGCCCGAGATAGAGCGGTATATTGATATATGTAATAAAGATACACTATGGTACCATAAGAGAGCCAAAGGTGATGTACGGTAGAGTGGTACACTGAAGAAGGATAACAAAACATACCATGGTACTGCAAGGGAATGAAAAGTGACATGAGGTATCGTGGTAAAGCAATCATTAAGACATTTAAGCATACCAGTCACATCAATCAACTTCAAAATATGAAATTGAGCTTGATACAAAGATTTGAATGATGTGAATTTATGATTCAAGAGTTAATGCACCTTGGATTGAGATTTCTCGTTAGCAATAGTAGAGACCAAGTACAAATGAGCTCAAGGTGCAGGAGTGAAGGGAATTCTCTAAGGTGATCTATATTTCTAGGTAAGCTCTATTCATCACTCTTTGAATTTATAACAATGGCACCAAATAAAGCAGAAGTAGGAGCTAAAAAGGATGAAGCCAAAACTAGTAGACCCTCTTTACAATCACCATTGCTTGCTTTATTACCTGGTTCAGTAGATAAGGGGCCAAAAAAGGTTTTTAGAGATTTAGCTTAGGGATGTAGAGACCCTATGATTCCCCAATCGAGGTGGAATTTGTATTGGTATTTCTATAGAAGCAAAAATGATAAGGTTTTAGCATCAAGCCCGTGGACCCTTGATTTAGCAAAATTGATTGTTCCAAACATTTTCATTGATATTGAGTTGATTAAAGCCCTGGCCCATAATTACCATGCCCCAACTAAAATTATCAGGCTTCGAGATGGTGGGTGTTTAGTCGATGTGTCTAGGGAGGCCATTGTCAAATGTTTTAACCTGAACAAACAAGTTGTTACAAAGGTGAATTTGGGGAAATTGGAACAAGAATTCAAGGGGATGAGAAGGACATATAGGAGTGATGAGCTCCCCCTGCATATGAAGAGGGGTGATAATAACAAAATACTCCCCATCCCTTCCTAAAAAATGGAGCCTTTCCCAGTTTCAAACTTTCAGGTTTACTTGAAAAATACCTATCATACACTATGTCAAGTATTGGGGGTAGATGTAGAAGAAAATATGTCTGTGGGATTGATGAGGATGGCTATGATTATTCAACACCCTGAGTCCAATGTAGAATTTTATTTTGCATCTCTAATTGAAGAACAAATACATGAGGGTTTGTTGCAGGTCAGAGAGGCTAAGACTCCCATTTCCTTTAGAAAATATTCTTTGTTGTGTCATTTGATCTTGTACCAAAATGAAAGGAAATGAACTAGGAGAATGAAGCTATGCACACAAGAGAATGGAGTAAAGCTCCATGTATAGAATTGGTGTTATATATGGGATAGTAGATGTGCAGAATGTGATTTTGTTGTGTTTCGAGATGACTTTGCTATCGGATTGATAGATTCCCTTGGTTTCCCAACTCCAAGGCTACCTGATGCATTGATGAAGGTAATGAGGCCTGTGCAATATAAGCTAGACTAGGGTTGTACTCATAATCATGTTCATTGGTTCTCATGCCACAACACACCATTATTATAGTATACGGTTGTGACCAAGCACCACACATCTTGCCCAAATTTGTACCTGCAAGAGTGTGAATTTTAGAATTCATGTGGCAGATGCTTTGGATGGAATATGAATTAATGAGGAATCAGAGGAAAGGAACCTTTTTTCCTGATTTAACAGTATTTGAGGAATTGTCTATTGGATCTGACATGTTGGAGGAATTACAGAGGTTCATGAGGGTTAATTATTCCCTCAAGTCTGGAAATGAAAGAGTATGTGACCTAGAGGGTCATATTAATATGATCAGAAAGACCTTGCTAACAAAGAGGGCCATATCTCATGTTTTTGAGCCTAAGGAGGATGTAGTAAGGAATTTCGTATATTTTACAGATGTATTTTAGACCAAAAGGAGATGGATAATGATGATGATGTGGGAATATCAGATGGAGAAGAATACAAGTTTTAAAGGGTTTTTTGCAGATGAACCAAATCTTCTCAAAAGAATGCAAATGATCCTTGGAAAATTTGATGAATTTTATAAAAAGGCCCAAGATGAGGGGTTGGTTCCACTTCCCACACCCCACCAGCCATAACAAGAAGTATCTACATCACCTCCATCACCATCACATCCTTCCCCTCCATCTCCTCCACATAAACCCCAAGCCAATAGACAGAAGACCGAGTCATTGGTTGAGTATGGCTCAAGTGATGATGAAAAGGAGGAAGTAGTCATAGCTTTGACTGAAATGAAGGAGGTAGCAGAGCATCAAAATAGTCAGGAGCCTCATGATCCTAAAATCAGGCTATCAGAAGAGGGAGCTGATAAGATTCAGGATGATGAGAGGGTAGTTGCTTCTATGAGGTTTATGGAAGATGACAGCTTCATCCATACAAATGAATTGAAGGACTTCTGGATTAAGATAAAGATGAAAAAAATTGATGAAATATTGAAGATCAATCTTATAGGAGTTGATGAATCAAAGTAGGCTGAAATCTAGGATAATTAAATATTGATAATATCAATGTTACCCCCCAGGAGGCAAGAGAGCTATTATTGAAAAGCGATATGTTGATTATACCTGGGATGGAGCTATCCAAATTTTTTCTTTTAGATCAGATTAGAGCACAAGATGATCCAATGTTGGTAGCTGAGTTTGATTCAGAGGAAGGTGTTTCAGGAATAGGGTACAACCCTACTACCCAAACTCTTGCTTTATGGACAAAACATAAGAACACAAGGAAGCCTAGGCTCTTGGATGTGGTGCAAGAAATGAGGGGGTCAACCATGGTGAGAACGATGAAAGACAACTCCTATAGAGGCTACAACCATAACTATGCATTATGCAATGTTCACTAGAGACGTGGTAGAAACTATAGAAAATAATATCATTGAGTATGAGAAGAGATTAAAATTGTCAAATGATGAAGTGAACAAATTATTTATTGAGAATGTGAAGCTGAAGTAGTAGTTGCAGTAGGCTACCATAGTAAGAGGGGATGAAATAGTTGTTTATCACACACCTATTCAGGTTGAAGATCCACAAATTCAACAATTGAAAGATGAAATTGCTAAACTAAAGAAACACAGCATGGAAGATGTCAAGCAACACATCATGGAGATTCTAAAGAAGATATTGGAGCATAGAATTGGGATATTAAAGGAGAAGATAGTTGGATTACATGAAATATTTAGAAATTTGATTAAAGCATTGGAACAGATAAATGCTAACTCCCCTATCCTTGAAGAGCTCTAGAAGAGGTGGCAACCAACCTATCACATATTGACTACTCTATGAAAAGCCACACAAAGGGATCCAGATGCTCCACCAAGACTCAAACCAATACAGGAAATGGTAAAGGGTGTAATTGAGGAGTATAAGTATCTTGTAGAGATGAGGAAGAAAGTGGAAAATAGGAGGAATGCATTTGACTCCATTAAATGCCTCTTCAGTCCATCGATATTCAAAGATGACAATCAGATAAAGGGAATGGATGAGTGGAAATAAGATTTTGATAAGATAATTTCAAAAGGCTTGACACATGTACAGGATGATGGGGAGATGAGTCTCGAAAAACTCCATACTCTACTTGATGGGATTATCATGTTGGATAGTGGATACACAAAATTCATGGTGAACGTAAAAAATCTTCTTGATAATAGATGGAAAATTCATCTCACAATTTTCACATCTACACAAGAGTTTAAATGGCTGAGTGATCTGACAATAAATAAATGGCAGAAGTATTTGGGCTCTACTGAGGATTGATTGCAAGCATCATGAGGAGATATTATCATACAGTAAAAGCTTTGAATAGGTCTTAGATGACCATAGGCTTTTACTCGTAGATTAATGGATTAACACACATGATTATTGTTAAGTTCTTTCAGTTATGTTTAATTTCATAATTATGTTTTGTTATCAAAAGACGTGTATTTTGGTCTAAAGCTTGTTGCCTTTCATATAAATAAGAGAGACCAAGACCAAAGGAAGGCATTAGAATAGATATAGGAGAAAGTAACAGGTGAATAGGGATAGATATAATGTCTACATTTCAAAAGACCATGATGCATGTATGAAATTTTGGACGAATCAATGAAAGATCTCTGATTTTGTGGCATAATATTGGTATCAATTGTTTGTTGAATTAATTCAAAATATTATCAGTCTCCAAGGTTGATATTTATTTTTTATTTAAATTGATATATCAAGTATATACTCAATTTATCAATGCACATTTATTGTATTTGTGGGGTATTATTAATTGGTTCTTTCAAGTAAAGATTAAATCCTTCTAGTCATTCATAGTAATTTGGAAGTGTCATCTGGATCATTAAGAAGAACCTGGAAATTACATTCTTGCATGTTTATACAAGTTATAAACCTATATTTGTATTCCAAATAGTTAGAGTTTCTGCCAAATATCATCTACTCATCTTTGGCTTTCATTTGAATCTGTTTTACCCAACAAGGCACTGGTCTCACCCATTTTATTTAATTTTAGAATACCAAATTCAAACATAACATCTATTAACTGAACATATTGAACTTTACCTTGATATTTCTTATACAAGTCACACCAAATAGGTCAGCATCTCTCCACTTCCAATTTCCATTGTGGATAGATTGCTTAAGTAGGAAACACACAATTTAAGTCTACTCCATTTTCACAGGTACACCTGCCTAGGTCTAGCAGAGCCTGAAGAGAAGAAGGTTCAAGTTCATCACTTGGCCTTGTAAGTTAGCCTAAAATGTACCAAGAGCTTGGAAACCACTTGTGGTTTCTCAACCAGCGTTTTTGAGACCTAACAGTCGTTTAAGCTTACACCGTAGAAACAAGTTACAGAGGTCGGAATTCTGCATGTGGCTTCATGCATACCAATTTCTGCAAGGAATCTCAACTTAACATTTCACAACACAAGTCACGTATGGAGCTCATTCCTCACATGGGTGTTTAAATACTTATATTTCATTGTTTCAACCTCAGTCAAGGGAAATGTATAATCACATTATGTGGATACCATGGGTGCGGGGGCCATCAAGATTTATGTCATAGAAATGGCTCGTGGGAGTTGGTTTTATGTGGGTGGAATCTCACATAAAATATTCCACAAATCACGTCATACTTAGACTCTTTTAAGGTTACTCTTTAAGGCACAAAGAAAATATGAAAGTCAAGGAGGTGGAAGCCATCATGGTTTGTTCCATTTAAGATTTCTCATATGATATGGCTTCCCACACTCAAGATTTTTCATAGGCATCAAGACTTGGTGAAATTCATGCTTTGTTTATGACAAACCTCGAAACATGCAATTCCATAGGGAGGGTATATCGTTTATGTTGAAACATCAATTGAAAAACCCTAAGTAGCAAAGGATGTGACTCTAAATCAAACAATGGATGTTATAGGGATTCCAAAATGATAAACATGGATAGAGGGGAAAATTTCAAGCACTAAGTCTTCACCAACTTGGTGAAGCAGTAGCCAAAGGAGCTCTCAAATTTCAATGAATGCCTAGGTGCAAAATGAAATCTAATAGCCACTATTTATATAGCCATGGGAAATAAGTGAAAGTTTTTGAAAAAATGTGAAAGAAACCCTAACTTGCAAAAAATCAAGGTTTGGATGACGAACGTGATGCAGGACTTAAGGTTGTGGAAGCTAACAATACAAAATCTAGACAGTATGTGGGGATGAGTGTTGTGGGTTCCAAGGAGTTTGGCGCCACTGGGAAATTTTTGCAAATGACATAGAAAGCCTCAACATCCGCATGATGGCAACCCACAAAGTTTTTTCTGCAACTTTTCCTAACTCAATGAAAGTTTGGAAGATCACTAAGGCATCATGGAGACATCCCAAATCCAAAGGCATTTTGAGCAATAGTCCAAACGATGAAGGAAAAAGAAAAAAAAATGTGAACCAACCCGATGAAAAGAAAAACCAAAAAGAGGGGGTCCCCGATTCAAGTGGTACATGTGTGTGAAATGGACAATAGAATGGTGTTCCTACTAACATTTTCCAAAGAGTAAATTTTTGTTCTATTGTATGGACATTCTTCTCCACTATGTCTTTTATGAAAAACAAGACAAAAGACAACAAGGGATTTTTCAACCTCCTCCTGCTTCCTTCTTGTATAAAAAGTATCTATTTGCTTACCCATGTGATTCAGTAGGTCGGTCTTGAGGTCCTCGAGCAATGTACCCAATTCTTTTTTTGTAACTCCTAATGTACCTTCAGGAGAGACACTCTTTCTGACATACCCCCTAATTGAGCGGGCGGACCTTGAATAGTTCCTGCACACATCACAAATGTCATCAAACCTCATTTTAAAATATCTCCTCCATCTATTAGATTAAAAGTATCCAAACATTCATCTCTAATCCCCCTATGGAAGAGCATTTTTATATTGTCATGGGTTAACCCTGTGTGCTTGGTTCTTTGTAGACTAAATAAGAAATGCTCCAAATAATCTTCTAAAGTTTCTTCCTCATGTTGCATGATGTGGAATATCTCATCTCATGTTTCCTTGGTCCTATAGTATTCTTGGTATTTTTCCAAGAACTTGTTCTTCATATTGTCCCAACTACGAATGGTTTCTCATCCTAGTCCCATAAACCATCTCAATGCTACATCCTTTAGAGTAGCAAGAAACAGTTTCAACTTTCGAGCTTCAGTATGATAATCACAACTATGACATAAAATGTCAAGTTAAAAAAGAAACATATCAGGGTCTTCCATAGAAAGACCTCGAAAGATTGGAAAAGTTGAGTGTTGTATGTTCTTCATAGGGGCATTCTCTTTTGTATGTGCAATGGGAAACTCAAAAGTTGCCAGTTTTTTGTTGGCCAATGCTCTCTCATTTTTTATTGTTGTTGTTTTTATTGTTGTTATCCATAAATTCTCAAGGAGTGTAGAAAGTTGTGAATGGATTAAGGTCACTCAAGGGCTTCCCACTTCAAATTTGTAAGATTCTTGAAATAGTTTAGAAACCATTTTATATAATTCTTCAACAGACTCTCGATGAGTACTAGAAGGAGTCTCAACAATGGTAGACTCATTGACACATTTTTCGATATCTGGTTCGACTAACTCTTTCTTAGATGGTGTGAGCACAACTAATGGTTTTAATTTTTTTTTGCGACTTTTCTTGTTGTGAACTACTTCCCTTATCCTTTTTAACAAATATCCCTCTACTATCTCTACTAATATTCATGCACCTATGATTTATAATAGATAAAACTAAGGTTAATTACCTGGACGAGGTCGATGGTCGCACAGACTTTTTCCTTAGTGCACTCATCCTAACTTAATTCACTAGACTAACAAGCCTTTAACACCATTCCCCCACAACGACTCCAAAATGTTTGGAAAAAATTGTGGATTGATATTAAAGATAAACTATCCTTGTAATTCTATTAAATTGGAAAATATAATTAGATCAATCCTTGGGAATTTCATATTGGTTTCCTTAGTTTGTTTAGTAAATTTCAATCCAGGGATCGTAAACTTGTGAAAGGTGTTGCAGCAGTATACCTAAGGGCTGAAAATAGTGAATTGAGTGGGGATGAATGAAACTAATCCTTACAATGATTATCTACTTAGAAATCTAGTTTAATAAATTTGTTTCTGCTCTGTGATAGGAAGTCGTAGAAGTTGTGCTAGGAAGTGTGCCAGGAAGTTTTAGCATAAAATAGTTGTAGAAAATAAACAGAAAACAGTGATGAAAGTTTCTTTATTTTACTCATAATAGATTCATTCCCATGCTTCTATGTAAAAAACTATGATTATCAAATATAGCATTAATCTATAAAGGAAAATTGATTAAACCAAATTATGAGATAGAAACATTACTGAAATAAAATAGAAATGAAATCACAGATTACATACATGAAATTGAAATATAATAGAAATAAAAACACACATTACCACACCAACTAATCTGATAGAGTCACCGCGTGATCCAAGTAGTGGGACCTTGCTCCTTGGTTCACTTGGTGATGAAATAATAAAATTGGTTTTATGCCAAAGAAATAATTCACATACACAAAAGTATTCAAATGAAATTATAGCATAATAGCCATATATATTAATCACCATGCATACATGTTCAGTCTGAGATAGTCATATATATAAACTAGGCGATATGCTAAAAAGTGATAAAGTTGGGTTTGTTATGGCCTACAGCCAACAAACCAAAGTATGTAATCAAAAGTAGACCATTGGCCCAAAGCTAATAAACAACAATTGTCTTTATCAAAAATAGAATTATAACAAAAAGGTAATATGAGTAAAATGTTATCAGCAATTGTTCCAACTAAACAACTCTTTTATTCATTAGCATTTTGTCTTCCATGTACTCATAACAGCTGAACCCATGCCCTTAATTATCCTTATCAATTAACCATGAAATTATTAATACTTCACCAAATAATTAGTATTATGGACGGTTTTAATTCTTCTCACAATTTATTAAATATATTCATTTTCCTATAACAAAAGGTGATAGGAAGTGTGAATAGGATAACATAAACAAGGGTAAAAGGTCAAATAAGGGATGAAATAGTAAGGCCTAACTTGTGAACATCAATCACTTGAAAATCATAACTTTTACCAAAGAAAAACCTCTACATATTCATACAATTATGAGTGGTTTTAAATAAATTCCCCTCAGTGTCGAACAATAAGGACAAGACATAATTATCATCACAGAGAAATGAATATGGCTACGTAAACAATAAATATACTTAAACACAAACTTAAAATTGTTGAAATTTTAAGAATAGGGTGTAATGGCTCACCCAAAGCACAAGGAAAAACTTGATCAAACAACATTGTTTTAACACAAAAACCACAACATCGAAGATACAACATCAACATGTCACACTTGAACAAAAATGTGCACACAAGCATCATATAAAACATGACATAAGGACAACACAGCAAGATGACATCACCATTTCATAAGCAAGGTGTAAATAGTAGAAGACTAACCACTCATGTAATAAATCCACCACAAAGAACAAGAGAGAGAGAGAGAAAGAGAAGGAATGTCTCCTACATGACAATTGATTACAACCCATGATCGCATTCTCTTGCAACATGACTCTAGAATAGGATGAGGGAATCATCATCCTCAAAACCACATCTAAACTAACTTAACCAACCAACACAAGGAAAAAATTTCACCAAAGGATTTCAAACTACAAGATACAAACTCTCCACTAACTAGAATGACCACAGGTCACTTCTAGACAAACCACATGCTTCCCAAGATGTCATGTCGCAATGTCACATCACACAAATGGAAATATAGCACAACACAACACTCAATACCTATGAGGAATGTTGATGAAACTCATAAGACCAACCAAGAAGGTTTACAACCTATGACTATAATCATAGTATGAGCTAAACACACTAGATCCAATAGATTCCAAGTCATATTTAACTAAGCTATAATCCCAATGAAATACTTGGAAACCATTAAAATAAGGAAGCCATTAAACACAAACAACAAGAAATGAATAATGAAAACCTATTTAAATGCTTCAAGCCTCATCTTGGGATTGGGGGATTGGTGCCATATTGATATGGAATGATGACCATTTCCTAATCCCTTAGATCGAAACAAGCTTGGTTTGATAGATTGATGAATGATAATGGTGATTTGAACCACAATGGATGAAAAATGCTCAAATGAATGCTAATGGATGAAATTTTTGATGCATTTCAACAACATAACTTAACATTTTCAGGATGACGATTCTAGATCTGAAATCGGGGTTCTCAGCTGATGTGGCGGTGTGAAGAAGAAATTGAGGCTTCTCGTTGTGGGGGAGACCGTACGCTCCCCCACTCAAGTTGGTTTTGTTGTATGTACCCCTGGCTCTTTGTTTATCTTTTTTTTCATCACCTTCCTTATGTTTTTCCTACCTTTGTGTGGCATATTTTTGTACATTTTCTCTCCCGCTAGGGTTTTTTTGGTGTGTCTCTCTAGCCCCTCCCTCCATTGATGGAGGGGGGAATAAATTATTCAGAGCCAATCCCTAATTTAGGGATGAGTTGCCTTCCTAGTGAGTTCGCTAACCTGATGCCAAAGAATTTCAAAGATGCCCTGGCTGCCAGTGAGGTTGTGGTTCCAGCGAAGGCTTGCTTTCTTCATGACAATCTTGGCGAGAATGGAGCAGAAGCAGGTAAGGCCTTGCTTGATCCCCTTAAAAATCTTGTCATTTCTCCTAATCAAGGATTAAAAGCAGTTATTTCATTGGAAAGAACTAGATTAAAAGATGTTGCTATTTTTTTGTGGCTGTGGACTCTAACAAGATCCCCGCCAGGAAATTCATTGACGACTGGTTCATAAAAATGTGGGCAAACAAACTTGGCATCCATGTTAGATTCTGTCGAATGATACAAAAAGGCTTGTTCATCATTTTCTTGGAGAATAATTCCATACAAACCAAGGTTCTAGATAAAATTTATTGGAACCTAGGCGGGTGCTCGTTTAGGGCCCTTCCCTGGTCCCCAGCGGCCATAGCGGAGGAAATCCTTGCGCTATCCTACCCGCGATGGGTTATTTTAAAAAATCTGCAACCCAAATTTTGGAAAATAATTCCTCAAATTCTTGCCCCGATTGGCTCTATGGTGAAAATTGACGATGCCAAGGTCACACTGCCTCACCTAGATGCTCGGGCCTTGGTGTCTCTAAACCCTAGAATTGACATCCCTGACAACATCATTATCCAAGAGGAAGATATGTGATGGGTGTGCCCTCTGGAATTTTTGGGAGGGATTAACTCATGTGTTCTCTGTCACAAAGATGGGCATATTCAAAAGAACTGCCCACTTAGTAGAAATAAGTGAGTTCGCATGAAAGTTGGAGATCTGCCTGGGCACAAAAACTAGTCAGGTGCTAATTGTGAAAGTGGGGCGATGGCTGATAATGTGCAATCTGATGTTGCCACTGTTCACATTTTGCAACCTGAACTGTCATTTGATGGCTCCAAAAATAACACTAGGGCTTCATGGGTAACCCGACGGGTGGTGATGGAAGTGTTGGTAATGGCCGTCCTGAGGGTGATGACCCTCAAGACAAGGGCCCTCAATCCTGTACCCATGCTTCTGAAAGACTCCAAATGGAATTATGTCTCTCTAATGCCTTCGATGCACTCTCACAAGAGACGCTCGAGGCATTTGACTCCCCTAGGGACTGGGGGAAAATACTACCCCCTTCGCTAGCCCAGTACATTGCTAACAACCCTGAGTTGGTTGGCAGGCTAAATGCCCAATAGTTAGCTATGAAATATATCAGGCTAAGAATAAAGGAGAACCTTGCTAGCAGGTATGATTACAGTAGCCCCCCAAGGTTGAAAGCTTCCAATTAAAAAAGAATCTGAACCAGTTTAGCTTTGATTTTTCTAGGGATGAGGTTAGGGCTAGTAGTTCCCTTGAGAATAGAGAAGAGCCACCTCAAATGCTGGCTGAGGTTGCCAAAGGAGGTGGGGATTTTTTACCCCCTAGTATTTCCAAGTTGTCCTTAGTCTCTGAATCTGACAAAAAGGTTCAAAATCCAAACCTGGGGGATCCACAAGAAGAAGCCCCATCCATCCTGTCCTCTGTAGGCCAATCAGCCTCGTTTGAGGTGGCTCTTCCCGATTCCCAAGGACCAACTATCAACCCTAATCTAGCCCCTAATGGTGGCAATGACAACATTTTGCGGGAATCTGAAACCAATTCCAATTGGGATCAAGAGTTTGATCTAAATGTGAATGTTGACTCGGTTAGTAACAAAGAAAGCTTTGAGAATAATGTTAACCTAATATTAACAAAGGAATCATCACAGACCAAAGGATGCAAATCTAAGGAAGATAGCACTAAGAGCCAGTAACTCCAAACTCCTAGACCTAGAAATGGGCTAGGAAGGCCAAGGAAATTTAGTTACCCTACTATGGGTGGTAAAAAATATGGACCTTCCAAATGTAAAAGAAAGAAAACAAGTACTGTAATCTAGTCCCCTCTCCCCAAGAAGCTTGAAACTGAGGATAAACTACCTAAATTATTTGAGGCATTTAGAGGAGAGAAAGAGGAAACCCCCATGACCTCTGAATATGAATCTTAACTGCATATCCTAGAATGTTCGAGGCCTAGTGTCCCTGAACCAGAAATATGTTGCAAGGCGTTTCCTCAACCTGGAAAAGAATAAGGACTTTGTCTTGCTTCAGGAAACTAAAGCCACTGGTTTTAGTCTAGAAAAAACTCTGAAGTTTATCTGGAATAGCTCCAAGTCCTTCTCGACCTTGCATGATAAGGGTAGGGGAGGCGCTGCCATTTTGGTTTCCAACCAGTGGGTGCAACATGTGATTGGAAGTGGCTCGTCTCCTTGCAACAGGGTGGTTTGGGTCACTCTGGAAAAGGATGGCCTACAATTCAATATCTACTTTGTTTACGCACCTAATGATCACAAGGAAAGGTGTAGGCTTTGGCAATGGTTGGCCGAGCTGCAAGACATCCCCTGGATCTTGGGGGGTGATTTCAATATGATTGAAAAAGGGGAAGACAAGTGGGGTGGTATAGACATGATGTGGAAGGGTAATGAAAAACACTTCTGGCTTAGGCTCAAAAATAAGCTAAGGCTTGTTGATACAATGGAAGGCAATAAAGAGCAGTGCAAAGGGGTATGGTTTTCCTGGTGTAATGCCCAGAAGGGTGGGGCCTAGATTTATTGCAGACTTGATAGACTCTATGCAAACAGGGACTTCTTCAATTTCTATCCTAATAAAGAGGGGGTCAAGGAACAAGTATATCCTTACACCCTCTCAGACCACCATCCGATCAAGGATAAAATCTATTCTTGTCAAGAATATTCTTTGGTTACTAGGAAAAAAGATGGATTTATGCTAAACAATCTCTTACTGAAAGATACAGACTGTCAAGATGCCATTTCCTCCCTCAAAGAATTAAATAAGTGGTTGCTGAAAGATGCATCTGCTATTGAGAGATGGAATGCCAATGTGGAAGGATGGAGAGTCCTCTTCCAAGTCATTGGTAAGAAACGTGCCCTTGATGGTAGAAGAATGGAGAGGGAGTTACAAGACTGCCTCCTTGACTCTGAAACAAGGCTGCAAGATCACCCCAATGATGAAAGGTTGTGCGAGGCATTAAACATGGCCAAGGAAAATATTAGAAGAATCCAAGCCAAAAAGATAAAAGGTCAAAAGGTTAGGGATAAACTTAATTGGCTCAACTGTGGTGATAAAGGATCCAAGTTTTTCTTTTACTTCTTAAAGGAGAAAAATGTTAGGGAGCAGGTGGGGAAAATATGGGATGGCTCTCAATTATGCTCAAACCAAGAGGACATTCTTGCTCATTTCCATAACTATTTTAAGGATCTCTTTTCTTCATAAGATGGGAATGTTGGAGGTCAGGTGGCCAAAGAGCTCATTAAGGGACTCATACCCAAAAAAATTGGTCAAGAAGACTCCATTAAACCAGATGCTGATATTTCCAAGGAGGAGATCCTGGTTGCCATTAGGTCCATGAACAATGATAAATCCCCTGGGTGGGATGGGTTTCTTGTTGAATTCTACAAATTTTTTAGTGACTGGGTGTGTGATGACCTTTTACAAGTTTACAAAGAAGCCCTGGATAGAGGATCCTTGGGAGAGAGTATCAACAGAGGCATTATTAAACTCCTCCCAAAGGGTGGTGATAAAAATTTGATTAAGAATTGGAGACCAATTACTTTGTTGAATGTCTCTTACAAGGTGTTAGCCAAAGTTATTGCCTAAAGGTTGGTCAACATCCTACCCAAGTTCATCAGTAACACTCAAATGGGCTTTATCAAAGGTTGATACATCCTTGAGAATCTGATTACTAGTTTGGAAGCCCTGGATTGGGCTAAAAATTCTAATCAGGATTCGGCAATGCTTCTTCTAGACTCCAAAAAGGCCTATGACATAGTGGAATGGGTCTTTCTAAGAACTGTCCTGCAAGCGTTTGGTTTCTCTAATAAATTATGTGGCATGGTTGACACCCTTCTGAAAGATGCCACAACTCAAGTTGACATAAACGACTCGCTGACTGAAAAAATATTTATTTAGAGGTCTATTCGGCAAGGATACCCTCTTGCCTCATCCCTATTTGTCATTGCTTCTGATGCTCTTCATTATCTGCTAAGGGACCACACTTTCTCTCCCAAAATAAAAGGAATTGTGCTCCCGAACCAAGATGAACTTTTAAATGTTCAATTTGCGGATGACACTTCTATTTTTCTTGAGCTTGAGCAAGGCAACATAAACTCCTTAATGGAAAAATTGGACCCATTTTGTCAAGCTTTTGGAGCTAGGCTATCCAAGACCAAGTCAACCTTCCCATGTTGGAATGAGGACCCTCCAAATTGGCTTTCCAGATTTGGGTTCCACTGGGGGGGTCCCCACAAGCTGGTAAGATACTTGGGAATCCCATTTGTTGTCAATACTAATTTAAAAGAGATGTGGAACTAGATCAAAGAGAAGCTGGAGAAAAAGCTGAGAGGTTGGGATAGGCAATATCTTTCTCTGGCTAGTAGAATTCAAGTCTGTCAAAAAATATTATCTTCTTATAGCATCTATTTTGTGTCTGTATGGTTTTTCAGCAACTATCACGTGAATGATATCTAGAAGAGAATTAGGAGTTTCTTGTGGTCTGATGACAAGGGAAAAAGAAAGAGGAATTCAATCAAATGGGACTGGTGTTGTTTGAGAAAATGTCATGGTGGAATTGGGTTAAAAGACCTAAGGCTGCAAGGAATCGCTTTGGCAGCTAAATGGATTCTTAAGTCTCTTGACGACAATGAACCTTGGCAGGTTTTAGCTAGAAATAACATTCTCATGGCTATTCCTAGGCAGGCCAAAGCCTGGAAACACCTACCTCTTAATGACATCCTCCTCAACAAGCATCGCATGGTACCCACTGGTTCGGTTGTCTTCCAAAGCCTCTGGAAGGCCCGGGAGCTCACAAAGCATAATGCTATGAATAGGGAAAACAATATAACTCTGAATAACAACTCCATTTGGTGGAATTTAGAACATAAAGGTAAAGCTCTTACTTTGTTGCAAGGTTGTTATGCCAAAAGCTAGAATGCCAAAGGTATTGCAACCTTTGCGGATATTCTTGATATGGGGAAATTGAATAGCTGGGAGTTCCTCAAGGACAAGTTTCATTTGCTTGTCTCCAACTTTAGAACCTATTCGGTCTTAGTTGAAGCTTGCAGGGAGACATTCTTTCCTGATAACTCGGATCCCATCTCCTTCCCTAAAAATGATTTCACCTGGAAAGATGGCTCAACATTCACCAACAATAAAGCCAAGACCATCTATAATGATTTGGTAGATAACAATTATGTGGTTCAACATGTAAATATGTGTTGGGATTTGAATCTTAATTTTAAAGAGTGGTCTAAAATTTTGTCATTTGTATGGCATCACTCTATGGAACCCAAGAAAGCGTGCTTTAGATGGTTTTGTTTATTGCAGAAGCTTCCGTATAAATCTAACCATGAAAGTGTTGAAATTTAGAGTATCTGCAGGACTCCGGAAACTATCAAACATATTCTTTTTTAGTGTTTTTATGCTCTGGAAATTTGGTACTTATTCTGCCATAAGCTGAATTTTTGGAATAGTAATGGTAAAATCAATTGGCATGATATTTTGTTTTGTAATTTCAAGCTCAATTTGATTGTAAGCTATTTTGGTATTTCTTATCCAATCGGATCATGTGGCATTTGTGGAAGGTGAGAAATGATGAAAATTTTAAGGGTATCAAGAGGGTACTTACTGAGTCTTGCAAGAGACTCACTTTCTACTTTGTTGCTCTACAGGTTTCAACTCTTGTGGAGATCTCAATGGAGAAATTCTTGAAGTCAATAACTGAAGGTGCTGCTAACAATACCAGAGAGGATCTGAGAAGTGGACCTACCTGTAGGTTGAGCTTGGAAGAGACCATGTTGTTCCAGCAGACATTTGATGAGCTCCAGAGAGCAATTGATGAAGTTGCAAGCCCAGAAAGATAGCGCGGCCCCCAGCAGTTGGACCCCCAAGGAGAAACAATGGCGAACCTTGATATTGAAGAAGTCAACAATGAGGAGAATGTAATCAACACTATGTATTGTTTATGCTGATTTTAATAGCAGCAATCTGTGGTGCTGTTAACAACAATTTGTATTGTCTATACTGGTTTTGATAACAACTGGTGCTTTTTGGTTTCTTTCTTGCTGTGTAAAGTATTGATATGGTATATTTCCTGTTATGGAAATTCTTTGATGTTGTACTGATCCTAATGCCGAATAGGAATTTTCATGATATGTAATGGACCTTAAACTATTTTCAATACAAAACAACATAACTTTGCTCAAATGACTGTGGATCCATTTCTCTCCAAAATGGGAAGTATTTATAAGAGAAAATTGAGAATCAAGGGTCAAGATCAAATTGCACAATCAATGGTTGAGAGACAAGGAGAGGTGAAGGCATGGATCAAGGATTCTCATCAAGGGATGAGAATCCAAGTTGACATTGATCAAATAGTTAATAAATGGCTCACAATGATCCAAAGAAACACACTTCCTAACAATTAGGATGTGATTAAAAAATATTTTCATTTTGAATGAGTACAAAGGAGGAATATTCCATAGGACTATTCCCTTTTGGAGGAATGTGCAAAGGAGAAATATTCCATGGGAATATTCCATTGCAAGTGGGAGGGTGAGGAAAATAGTAATTAGATAATTAAAAAAAAGTTTTAATTGTGCAAGTTAGAGGAAATTAGGATTATCATTAAATAATTAATTTATGTAATGAAAGGGGCTAAGTGACATTTAATTCAATAATTTAGATTATTTAATTAAATGAGAGGACATAAAGGGGTTTAATTTAAATAATTTGTATTATCCAATTAAAAAAGATGAAACGTTAGTGTGAAAGGGGGTGAATTAACCTAATGAAATTAATTATCAGATTAATAAATGAGAATGATGCATCTAATTAAATAAATATGATTATTCAATTAAATATTCGAAAAGAAGATGAATTTAGGGAAAAATGGTGTTAGTAATAAGATTTAGATGTGGAATATCAATCAAGAAAATTTTGTGTCTACATTTTTCCCCTCTTTAAAGCGAGGTACTTGTTACATTGGTTCAAAGACAAGCATTTTGGATTAATGCTACTAAGTTCAAAAATTTAAAATTTCCTAGTTTTTTGGATGCCCCACTGTTGCCCTAGTGGAAGAAATTAAGCCGGTACCCTACCCCCTTGAGAGATCGGGTGGAAATTTGAATTTTCGGGTCGATATCGCGACAAATATTGAACATAGGTTCAACTCAAAGAAGACAAAAAATACTTCTTTAGAAATATCAAATATTTGATGTAGAATTTTTTTATGATGTATAGATAATCATCAACCATGGGCAGCCTCATGTACATTTTGATATATATCACACATATTTGATACATGGATAGAACTATTAATAAAGATAGAAGAATAAGAAGAATAAGATGGGTTGAAGTAGAAGAATTTGATGGAAATTGATTAACCATTGTTTTGAGATTGATTCAGAAGTCCAACAAGTATATGATCGTTCAAGAATTTATTAGAAATGGTGATGAGAAAGATGATTTGCTTGTTTTGGGGATTGGGATACTTCATCATTTCATTCCTTATTTTGATATAAGACATAGACACAATGCATCAAGGTATTGATAACGAGGATGGTGTTGTATCTAGTGTGATGGAATTTGACTCTGCAAATAGATAGGACAATCCTTGCTCACACCTTGACATACAAAAACCTTGTTGGAATGTAGTTTATAAGTTTAGAACATTTCAAACCAAAGCATACACAATAGTCAACAATCTATTCAAAACAACCTCTCTACACACAACTAAGTATTTGCCAAGATTATTTTACAAGAACATCCCACAAGCACAACAAATGAAAGATAATGATCGATGCCCCATTCCTTTCTCTCTAAATTGCTTTGATAGACATCATCGAGAGGTCCTCAGGATGGGTCAATAAGATAAATCATAAGACAAGATCAAAATGAACAAATAGTCAATGTTATTTATATCTCTTGCCAAAAGGTGTAATGTGTTTTGTTGAGGATAAGTATCCAAAGTGATTGCCAAAGATGATGCCCATTGTAGGAAACATGTATCCTAGGACATGTTAGTGGATGTTGGTAGGTTGATAGGTTGTTTGAAAGGCCGTTGATATAAGGTTTGATTGACATGTTTGATAATGATCAAGAGTTTTATTTTTTGTTACATTTAAAGGTTTTCTTTCTAGTTATTGTTGTACCTATTTCTATTTTTTTTACCAAAATTTTAAGATGATGATTGATTTATTATGAATGGAGGTTTATTGTGGGTGAAAGCGAAATGTGATGGGTGGTTTTGCACTTTTTCGAATATTTCAATGTTTTTGGTATTTTGCAATGTTTTTGAGGTTGTTTTTGATCTTTTTTCGGTATATGTGAATGTTTATGTTTTCAGGTTATTTGAGGTTGTTTAGGACTTTTTTGAATATTTTCCAATGTTTTGGGTTTTCAAGTTCTCAAATATTTTTTTGTTTTTCTGATTTTTGACCAAGACCTAAGAGGGACTAACCTACGGCCTCAGGGGCTTATCAAAGATTAGCCTTTCCTACATTATACACATAGAGACCACATAGTTCGATTGACTTTGACCAATAATTGTTTATTGATGAAATATGAACACTTGATGGATTGTAAGTTTATTGTGACAAACTCTTAGAGGACTGACCTAATGCATCTCAAGGGAACATAAGTGATGGCCTTGCCTACATTCAAGCTCAGAGACAACATAGTTCGACAAGGTAATGATTTTGATTTCTTTTATGTTTTGACTTGTGTAGGGATTTTGATGTGTTTTGGATGTTTTGGATTTTGACTTTACAACTTTTTGAGTGTTTTTGGATTTTTAATGAGGTTTTCGAATGTTTTGGGAGTTTTTGAGAGATTTTGAGAAAATGATACCTAGATCACGATGTCGATGTCATGTTACGAGATATAAGACATGGATCAAGAGTTATTCGAAAGCAAGAGTGCAAGAACCTACCCCCAATGTCTAGCAATGTTTCATAGTTCAATGGAAAAACCAAGATAGGTAATGTCTATGCAAAGAGTTCAACAGAGTTTTATCATGCTAGATATGGGCTATGGGACTTCATGTGAAAAGATGGTAAAGAGCTTGTCAAGATTTTTCCATAAGTAGAGTTGAAGTATACACCGAACGTTTTTCAAGATCAAGATAAACAAGAATATCTAGATAAATCCAGATTGGATGGATGGAGGGAATATTGGATTTATCATGACAAGGATGAGATACTTCTATCTAAGAAGGATCATATAGATGCTTGATTCTACTCATGATGCATGTTTTCCAAGTTTTCATCATAGTACATTCCCAAAGTGCCACTGAAGTGGTTTTCACTGGAGGATGATTTTTATTTTTACTATTTTCTTAAAAAAAAAAATTGACTTTTTTTTTTTTTGAAAATTTTACCCTCATGTTGAACCACCTGGTGGTACTGATTTAGAGGCCACTGTCATAATGTTCCAATGATATCCTTCTTGAAGAAGCTAATTTTCAAAGATACGAGCACTTGAATGCAACTTATGAGAACTTTATCGATGTTGTTGATACCAAAATTAAACTCATCTGTGTGTGCATCATGATAGGGTGCCTTCAGAATCCTTATGATGAAGAGTAGTATCCAACACATGGTTAACATGAGAATTAGATATCATAAATGGAGTGTACAGTTTCATGCATGAAGGAATATGTGATGATCGGTCAATGGTTTGGAACCTTTGACTCTCCAAACTTGGGAATATGAGCAATGATGAGTGGATATGGCAGTTTTTGTGAAATTAGGACCAACCACTTGAGATGCATTGTTCATCTCTTGAGAAGGCTGATTTTGTATTTGAGGATGTATTTGATGGATATATTTCCATTTTTTACTTTTCCCCATAGTTTCTTTAACTAATGGAGTATGATTGGGATGATTTTCTTCTGTATTCTTTGTATCCATTTGTATTTACTTTGTCCTTTTTGCTTTACCGTTTCATTTTCTTTGGTGATCTCCTTTCTTTGATAGGAATATTTATTTCTACATTGGTCCCAATTTTCTTCTGTATTCTTTCTCTTTTGGAACTTCTTTAATATTCCCAATCATGGTGTCATATATGGAAGAGATATCACAATATAATACATACTTGATTCCATTGCGGTATGAAATATTGCTAGACGCTATTGATTGGTTTGGAATTTTTTTAAAATAGTATCTTGATATGTGTTTGATTCCCCATGTTTTGATGAATGAATAACATGAATGTGTCCCACAGTGCTATCATGGGTATGGTTTATGTTATTTGAGGTTGATGCCTTTCCTAAATCTTTTTCTTTTGTATGATCAGGCATAAGGTTTGTGTAAATTTTTAGATTGTCATTCTCAGGTTTTTTATCTACATCAATGTCTCCTTGCTCAATAATATCTTGTATTAGATGTTTTATTCTAAAACAATTTTGTGTTATGACCTTTATATCTGTGAAATTCACAAAAATGATCTCTATAGCTAGGACATTTAACTTCTAGCTCTTGGTCATTTGATAAATCTAGGAGTGTGATAAGGTTAGACTACATCAACTTCTTCAACACATCCACCATAGGTTCCCCTAAGGGAGTGAATTGTCATTTATGAGCATTGTTTGTTCTTTGTGGTCCACGTTGAGTGTTTGCAACATTGATCATTGTAAGTTGATTGTTCATTTTCTTGGGAGCAGTTAGGACCACCTTTGCATCAACAACACCATCACTAGTAACATTATTGTTCTTAGCCCATACATGAGGTCTATCATAGGAACTAGCATATGGTTGGTTATCTTTGTATGTCTAGGTGTTTCCCTATGCAATAAGGGCTCTTTCGATGTTAAGCACCCTAGGGATAAGTTTGTCATAGGATGTGACACATTGCATTTTTAATTGAAAGGATAAGTCTATGTCAACATTGGTAATGATAATTCCCACTTTTTTCTCTTCAGGGATAGGCCATTTTCTCTTGCTAGCTCTATGCATCCACCATTGTAGGAAATTTTTGAAGGATTCCCCCTTGTTTTGCTTTAGGTTATACAACTCTTCTAGTCTCACATCCATGTATAGATTGAAGGAGAAATGGTGTATGAACCTATCGATTATTTCTTGGAAGTTTTTAATTCCCAGAGACAACTATGAGAACCAATCTATCGCTAGGCCTCCCAAATTGCATGGGAAAATATGCATCAAGTAGGAATCATTGTAAGCAACCTCCATACACATTACGTGAAACTCTTTGATATGATCCACCAGATTTCCCTTCCCTCTGTCTTTTTCAAATTTTGGGACTTCAAGTCCGAGTGGGAAAGGTACTATCACAATGTTCCTATTGAAGGGGTATGGACACTAGTTATGTTGCACATGTGGTTTCTTTGCTTTCCCCTTGAATGTCTTGGATCTGTTGCATGAGCGCCTTAATTTATGATGCCAAATCATCTTGAGGATTTGGAGGAGGTGCATACATGTTATATTGTGGGATGGTAGATGAATTGTAGCTGGGGTTTTGATATGAGAGGTTTTATACAACATGTAGGGTGAATTTTGATATTTTGTAGGTGATTGTGATAGTGGTGGAAATGTGTATACTCCTTGCAAAGTTATGTTCAAGATGTTTTGTGACATATTGGCGTATTGTTGGGGGTTGTATTAAAGCCCTGTTGTTGTTGTTTTTGTTGTTGTTGTTATTGTTGTTGTAAAAGAACTTATTGTTGTTGCAAAAGAACCTATTGTTGTTGGGTGTATTGTTGTGCTTGCAATTATTTTTATTGGGCTTGTTGTTTTTGGTGAGCGAGCAACACTTGTTGTTTGGCTTGTTGTTGTTGCATAATCAATGCCTGTTATTGAGATTTTTGTGCTTGTAGAGCTTGTTGTTGTTGTTGCAATGCTTGTTGATAGGTTTTTTGTGCTTGTAGGAATTGTTGTTGTTGAAAATATTGAGCTTGATCTTTTTGTGTTTACAACGCTTGTTGATAGGCTTGTTGTTGTTGCAAAGTCGTATTGTATTGGGTCAATTTTTTTTATTTTGTGGCACATGTGGTGTATTTTGAGGGACCATGATGGGGGTGAGTTTTGGATTGATTTTATTGTGAGGTGGTTGTTATGTGATGATATTTTGGGGTTTTTTTTCATGCTATCATTCCTTGTAAAATTTTCAATTGGGGTGGAGGAATGTAGGTTTGGGGTCCCATTTGATTTTTCGTGATTTGGGTGACCAATGGTTGAGATGATGTTGCTATTTGGTGTTGCAATATCAATGGAATGCTCTAGATTAATTGGTTGGAAGGTTTCCATTGATTGTTGTGATGGTGAGGGTTCCCTTGTGTTTTATTTGGGGCCAAGCTATTACCTTGGTTGATGGGATTTGTTACAAGTGGGTTTGATGTGTGTTGTGGGTTGGTTGGAGTGGTTTGTGGAACCAATTGTTTTGATGTGTCAATTTGGGGTTTGATGTATATGGACCTTTTTGTATGGATTTTTTACCTTGTGTTATGGTATTGAATTGTCCCTATTGACCCACTTGGGGTACTTGGCTCACATGGCTTTGTGTTACACTAGGCACACTTCGGGTACTTGTGGTGGTGGAAGAATATCATTGGGAACTAAATGTTGGTGTCCAATTTATGTTTTATGGAAGGGTGGTGTATTTTGTACCCAAAAGTGTGTTACCTCCTAAATTTGGAGTGATACCAAGGTAGGTTTCAAGTCATGTTGCAAGACTAGTTGTCAACAGTTGACTTGGTGCATGTGATGGGGTTGGCTGAATGATGGATTGAGTCACACCTTATGTCAACGGTTATGAGATGGAAGCTAGAGGAAATAAAGCCTCATTTCCTAAGGGTTGTTTCCTAATTGTGTCAAAATATAATTTCAAAGGGAGTTTAGCCCCTTCCTTTGCTAAAGCTAGCATGTATTGTGTAGGGTTCATTTTCATCAAAGATTTGATGATATGGCTTGTTTTAGGATCTTATCGATATTCAAGCAATTCCTCTATGGTGAGCTCAAGGGGGTTTTTTGTGACATCTTCTACCTCTTACCCCATGTCTAGTGGATTTGGTTGTTGTTGTGATGGGGTAGAGTGGCTCCTAGGATCAAATTCTTGTTGGGTGGTATCACTTGTGGTAGATGTAGTTTGGTTTGCTCCATATTTTTCTTGTGTTGTGATCTCGTTGTAACCATATAAATTAGGGATCAACTATGGGAAACATGTGTTGAGATTTGTATTCTTGGAAATCTCTAGTTGACTCAAAGTTTGATAAAAGGGGCCCTCTAAGTTGTTTTGGACCAATGATGTGAGTGGATGATGGAAAGGGTGAGTGATATGGAGGATGAACTTTCTAAATTTTGGACAAAACTTTAGACTAAAAGGTTTGACGTGTCGATGTTTTGGATATAAGGTGCTAATGAACTTGGTGAATCTAAAGGTAGATGTGTGACCTTTAAGATAGACTAGTTCAAAAGGATGATGACTAACTCAACTAAGTTTATGGAAAAGGATTCATTTACACACATATAGCTGAGTTAGGGGACTGGTTTGATGATAATCTAAGTCTAGAATGTTGATGTATCCAAAGTTTCTAAAGTTTTTTGTGAAGTGAGATGTAAAATGTTTTGAGATGGATGAGATGTTTGACCCAAAATATGTTAACCTAAAAGGGACCTTTGTTTACAAGACCAAGGTAGTGACAAACATGTTTTAACCCTAAAGTGATAATCCTAATAACTCAATGTTTAGATAATAGAAATTGGATTCAATATTTGGAAATACTTTTCCTTGTTCCACTTTGTTTCTTGGAAGTCAATGTGTTTGAAAATAAACCCAATATGTGGTGTGTTCACTTTTGAATTAAGCTTTGTTTAGTGAGATTTCTTTATTACCACATCAATATGTCTTAATTAAGTTCAAACTAAAATGTCTATGACTAAGAAAATTTCATTTCACAAGGTCTAATATGTGAAAATCAAGAGGTTAAATCCATAGTCTCCTATGTTGACTTTAGAATGTGTGAATTGAGATATAAGCCCAAATATTTAGAAGCCTCTAAAGAAAAAAATCCTTAGGAACAAGAAACAATATAGGGATTTTCAAGTGTATTCACACTAAGTCCAAAGGGTTTGAAATTTGAAGAACATGTTGATGTTTGTTTGAATTGTTTTGGAACCAAGCAATGTGTCAAACTAACTCAACAAGAACAAGCAATAACAAACCTATAGAGTAGGTATGTACTTCTTGGTAGGCTTACCTCATCCCCTAAGGAATGATGTAATATATGAAGATGAAGTGGACAAATAGGCTATGTCAAGGAAATGTATCATCTTGAAATGCCAATCAAAATATCCCCTTCCCTATTTTCTTTATTGCCTCAACCAAAACTAGGATGTGGTAAGTAAATTTTGGGAGTGGTGCACCTCCTATGTACTACTTCAAAGTACATTTTGGAAAACAAGGATAGGTTGCTCAAACAAAGTGTTTAATGAAAACCATGAACACTGAGATGTATAGATCAAATCTAAGCCACTTAATACTTTAGTTGTTCCTACCCAACCCATATGCTCAGACAAGGATGAGGCACGGTATACTATTCCCACCATAGATTGAAGCTACTTTCTTTATATTTCACAACCTTTATATAGCCTACTGGTAAACATGCTTTTTTTAAGAGTAACTTATATGAGTTATCCATTGTGGGATATGTTTCATGTGTAGGACCTTATCTAAAAAGAAAAGAAAATTTATATTTCTCTTCACCCAAGGTTGCACAAAGCACAAAGGGAGAGGATACATAGCAAGTTATTGGGGTGACCAAAAAAAATTTGTACACTTCGAGTGTTTCTCTTTACCCAAGATCACACAAAGTGCAAGGGGAGTGGATACATATTGCAAGTTTAAACAAGAAAATAACTCATGCAATAAACTCATTCTTTTTAAATCCTCAAAGGAAATGATGACTTCATTTTAAATAACACCAAACTGAAGTATGAAGTTGTATTTATTCAATTTTAAACAACTTTGAAAGATTGGAGCATTGTAAATTTTAAACCCAATTGAAAGATAGTTGTCCTAAAACATAAAATAAAGCAACATATGATGGGTTATATCATCCAAATTGAGAAAAACCAAATATCCAAATTTTCATATTTTTTCGATATTTTCTAGGTTCTAGTAGATCGCATTTCGGAGATCTTCGGAGCAAAATTTGGGATTGAAACTTGTGTCAATTCCTTAAAATAATGTCAATTTCATTAGTACTCTTGGAGACCTTTCCAATGGCGTAAATGTATTTGAATTTCGAGCATCGAGTAGAAAGTTATGACCCCACCAAGTTGGGGTAAATAATTTCCTGGTTTTTTGCTCCTTTCCAAATCTGCAAATTTAGTTAGCCTCACAAAAAAAAACCAAAAGTCAGTAAATGATCAGAGAGTGGATTAAATTGAAAAATCAAAGCAAACATTAAAATCTAGCTCTGTATTTTACCTTGCAAAAGCATCGTTGGACCACAAAATTGTCACTTTAGTACACTACAAAAGTGTTGCTTGTCTACAAAGGCATCATTGTATTTCAAAGGCGTTGCTCTGGTAAAAGACAAAATTAACTCTCTATTGTACCTATCAAAAACTAGAGACGTCAATTTAAGCATCACTATTATGAAAAGTGGCTCTCTGCTAAAAAAAGTCAAAGCAATGCCATAAAGACAAAAGCATTGTTGAATTTCAAAAGTGACTCTGCATTGCAAAAGTTTCACTCTGGTAGAAAACAAAAGCAACTCCATGCTTGTAAACTACAAAACATAGGAATCTCAAGGAAAATTTGTCAAATAAAGTTAGTTTTTCCCTCCTTCTAGCGCCAAAATGTGACTATAATCATAGTATGAGCTAAATACATTAGATCCAATAGATTCCAAGCCATATTTAAAGAAGCTATAATCCCAATGAAATACTTGAAAACCATTAAAATGAGGAAGCCATTAAACATAAACAACAAGAAATGAAAAATGAAAACCTATTTAAATGCTTCAAACCTCATCCCATTGGGGGATTGGTGTTGTATTGATATGGAATGATGACCCTTTACCAATCCCTTAGATTGAAACAAGCTTGGTTTGATAGATTGATGAATGATAAGGGTGGGTTTAAAAACTTGGGGGGCCAAAAAGTGGCCAACTTTTTTTAAACAAATTGAAAGCCATAACGTGAGCGCATTATAATGCACTCACATTATGGCTTGGTGTGATTGAGCCTAAGGCTCGGTCACACCGAGCCTATAATGCACTTGCATTATAACACAAGTGCATTATGAGTTGTTATAAGAAAACAAAAAAAAAATTGAATTCATTTTTAGATTGTCACATTTCTTCCATCCATGTCTTGCAAACCCTTCCAAGGAATGCTCATGTTGTGGAGACCCCAAATTCAACAATTTCTTCACTAAATCTTTGTTATTTCTTCACCAGAATGTCGCCATGTCAACAAGGAGCTCAAAGGAGTAAGATTTTATTTTTTTGTGAATGTGTTATTAAATAGGTAGATTTAATATGTTTTTTATGTTAATTTCTTTAATTTTCAAGAGTTGAAAATCCACCTGATTCTCCTCCTCAAAATACTTCTCCTCCTCATGAACAACCACACCAAAAAAATCCTGATGAAAAACCACAACAACAAACTCCAAAAATTCCTCAACATCCTCTTGGAACTCAAAAATATTTAATGGGGGAAATTGAAAACCTCAAAAAACAAATTGAGGAGTTAAGTGCAAGGTTGAATGATCCTGTAAGTTCAACCTCGAGAAGAACCATGCTTGCAAATTCACTTCAAGCTATGTTAACACATGTATATGCAATTAGCATGAATTTAAGTGGTTGGGAAGATTAGAGGTAGGAGTACAAAGATTTTTATGTAGATAAACTATCCTACAAACAAGTAAAAACTGAAAAAATTATAAAATATGACTTGTGTTCACTATTCACTAACCCACATACAAATCAACCTCTTAACCTTACAAGCAAGAGGTTTCCTATCCATTGGTAAAACAACCAAGGGATAAAGGAATTTTTTTGGAAGAGGTGGTGGATGGTTTTTGACCATCCTCCATGCAATAATAATGATGTCCCCCAATCTTTCTTGAGGAAACTCTACTGTAAGTTTATCCTCAACAAAATCCCCAACTATTTTGATATGAGAGACTTCTAGGAGAGAGGTTGTGGGTCAGCACAGGCTAGAATAGGTGCACATATCAATCCTCAATGGCCAATGAGACTGGCTTATGAGCACATTGCTATCCCTTTGGTTATGAAGGAGGGTGTTGAGGTGGATACTTTACCATCTATGAGTTCTCTGACCTAGATTATCATTAAGCGTGTGAGTCATGTAGTATAACATGAGCTAGGAGAGACTTTGAGGGGTAGGGTTCTACCCCATATTTTTCAAGCTTGTGGGACCACCTATACATATGACCCCACGATAGTTAGGAGGCTGGTGCGTAGGCTATGTCTGCAAGTGACCAGTTGGTGATGATAGATGCCATATTAAATGAGGCTTTCAATCTCGATAATCGGGTAAATGTTAGCATGTTCATTGAATTTAATTTATTAAATTTCATTTTTGAAATGAAAGATTAACTAATTTAGTTTAATGATTATAATAAAATTTTAGGGTCATAGTGTTCATACTATTTTCACCGGCCCTCCAACTCCTTTTTACTCCATGACATCTAGTGCTGACATATGTAACTAGTAAAAAAATATAGATATTATATGTGAATAGTATTGTTATATGAATGGTATTCTAATATTTTATTTTAGATGTTGAATAGGTTAATATTGGAGATTTCAATGCAACACCTCCTAGTGATGGTGGAGTTCAAACCTTCACTCAAGTAATAGAATAAAGAGTTTAAATAATGAATTGTACTTAATAGATTTGTATAGTTTATATTCATATTCTTGATTACATTGCATTGCACATCTTTCAAACTCAAAGCATTACTTCACATTGCATAACTAATAACTAGATATTGATAGATGACAAATTTTCAATTACAATATAGTTTTTTAGAAAGTCAACATAAGTAGTGATGCAATTACTTCACATAGCATAACTAATAAATAGGAGCAGATACCAATTGCATTTTCTTGTCATGGTATTCCATGAGACCAAATTTTGTTGAGGCATTTTTTCAAATAGTTCACTGCCTTGTCTATGCTATGGATTCTTGGAAATTTTTTATCAAAGCATAATAGTAAGCAATAGCATAGATAAGGCAATGAGCTGTTTGAAAAAATGCTTCAAAGAAATGTGGTCTCTTGGTGATGCCCATCACCATGAGACCACATTTCTTTGAGGAATTTTTTCAAATAGATCACCACCTTGTCTATGCTACAACATTTTCCATACATGTCTACCAAAGCATTTTATCTAATAATCCACTTCCTTGTTGCTATGGCTAAAATCCTAAAATAAGTGCTTTCCAATAAATTATGGATGCTTGGAAAAAATCTATCAAAGCATAATAGTAAGCAATAGCATAGACAAGGAAGTGAATTGTTTGAAAAAATTCCTTGAAGAAATATGGTCTCATGGTGATGGAATGGTGGCAATGAGTTGCTTGAAAAAATTCCTCAAAAAAATGTGTGTTGAGACCACATTTCTTTGAGGAATTCTCTCAAACAACTCACTACTGCCATTCCATCACCATGAGACCACATTTCTTCAAGGCATTTTTTCAAACAACTCACTGCCTTAAGAATAGTTCACTACCTTCTCTATGCTACCACATTTTTTGTGCATGTATACCAAAGAATTTTATCAAACAGTTCACTAATTTTTTGATATGGATAAAAGCCTAAAACAGGTGCTTTCGAACAAGCTATGGATAGGGAAAATAGTAAGCATAATATTAAGAAATATATAGTTCAATAAGTACTCAAAATATTGTTGATTATCTCATGCATTATAATCCATGACCTGCATCACTATTCTATTTTTTATGATTGAATAATTTTTTATTTTATTTTCAGATGATGGAAGAAAAAACACCTCTTGATGTCAATAGGTAAATGGATTGTGGTTTATCTTCTACAATAGATAGCATGATGGCTCTCATTAGGATATGAGGCAGATTAGTAAATTTCAAATTACTTTCGTTGTTATAGTTTCTTATTATTGAAAAATCAAATGATTATTGATTCGTGGTTTAATTTCTATTTGGATGGTTTCTATAGGACCTTGGCATGCCATACCTTGAGCATGCAAATATTTTACTTGAGGAGAGAGATCATTTGGAAGCGGTAAGTGATTATTTTCTTAAATATATCATTTTTTATAATGTAATTTCTATATATTAATGTCTTTACTTGTTATTGTAATAGGTGAAGCTTGATCTAGAACTAAATAGGAGGAGCATCCCTTGAATTCAAAGTAAACGAGTGGCATACACATTACCATCCACCCAACCAACAAAGGCCTGCTATTTCTTCCACTTGGAGGGATGTGACTTTTGATTGGGGTCCTTTTTTGTATGCCTAAATGGCATTTTTGGACATATTTTGTATTACATATACTTGACATTGTATGCCTATATGGTATTCTTGTAATCCTATATGATTATTTTGTATATATTTTATACTTATATCGACATATATTGATGTATTCCTACATAGCTATTTGGTTAATACAAATCTTTTTTATTGATGGTTTCCATATTTTCATTATAAATTCATGCTTCAATAGATATTTGTAGATGGTTTACTTCAAATATTTAAAATCTAAGTATTTTCCTACACTCTTATTTTCTATAATTGTAAATATATACTAAAGTTTGAACATTATTCTCCTATAATATTATTGGACATTATATCAATCATATGAATATAGTAATGATTCATTCTTCATGCTTCATGTGCTTCACCGAGGAAATTCATGTGTATGTTTGATGCTTCATGCTTCATGTGTATGCTTCATGCTTTATATCATTGAGGAAGACATCTACCATTCCCCATGTATGATTCATGCTACCATTCGCTTGTATGCTTCATGCTTCATGTATTATGTAGATAAAGAAAAAATCATAAAACTATTGACAAAAGAAAATGGAAAGTAACAACTAAGTCTTACAAATAAAAAACTCAAGGCATGCAATTCTTATTAAAGATCATAAGGGCATTGGATTATTGGAGATTAAGAGACCGTAAATCAACCTTCCCAATAGCAAACTTCATAGATATTCATCCTATTTCTAAACATGAATTTGAACCCAATAATTAGAAGAATGCAACTTTAAAATTTAAAATTGCATTCTTACAATAGTCAATAAACAACTTTAAGAGAGATGCATGACAAAAATAGAACCAACTAAAAGTTCAAGAATTTCCTTTTCCCCAAGCATATCTCAAAAGTGCAAATAAATCAATTTAGGTTCTCATGAATATTTATAATATGAATTTGGTTGTGACTTTTCAATGGAAAAAAATTGTGACCCTTTGAATAGGAAAGACTACAAACCTTTTATAATGAAGCGTGGTAACCATGCCTAGTGTCGATGTGGGCACCTAGATGTGTTGGTGCTAATTTTTTGGCCTCATGAAGAACAAAACAAAAAGTAGCCTACCTTGCAACTTTACACTACATGCAACTGACCCGTTTTCCATCAACTGAAATTTGTTTACCACAGGAAAATGACTTGGAGCTATCAAAAAATAAGAGATATTGTTGTAGAGGTTCCCTACATGATCCCATAGCCTCAGAAAAAATGTTTCCAAGTGTCTCGATTTTTGAGTAATTGCTAGTTGAAGTTTTTTGTCCTTTTGCACTTTTGTCTCTTAAGAAACTTCACTGCTAGAATGTGGATTGGAATTTTTGGAGGAAAAATAGGACCTTTCCTAGGATAAATCCACCCATATGGACATGCTAGAATAGTCGGTTCGGTCATATGATCAATAGAATGAAAGTTACACCACTTTCCAACTTTACACTACATGTAACTGACTCAGTTTCCATCAATTGAAATCTGTTCACCATGGGAAAAAAACTTGGAGCTATTAAAAATTGAGGTTGCTATAGAGGGTCCCTACATTGATCCCGTAGCCTCAAATGGAATGTTTCCAAGTGCCATGGTTTCTGAGTAATTGTTCATTGAAGTTTGTTGCCCTTTTACACTTTGGTCTCTTAGAGACTTTGCCAGTAGAATGTGACTCATATTTTTTCAGCATGTTTGGGTGTGAAAGAGGATGTGTCCTAGAATAAAGCCACCTATACAGACATGTTGGAATAGTCGATTCAGCCGTATGACAAACATAACAAAAGTTACACCACTTTCCAACTTTACACCACATGCAATAAACTCGTTTTCCATCAATTGAAATTTGTTCACCACGACCAAAAAACTTGGATCTATAAAAAACTAAGAGAGGTTATTGCAGAGGGTAGCTACATGATCATGTAGTCTTAGATGAAATGTTTCCAAGTTCCATGGTTTTCAAGTAATCGCTCGTTGAATTTTTCTTCCCTTTTACATGTGGTCTCTTAAGAGACTTCGCTAGTAGAATGTGGCTCAAACTATTTTTGTATGTTTGGGTGAAAAAGAGGACCATTCCTAGCATAAAACCACCCATACAGACATGTTGGAACACTCAGTTTGGTTGTATGATGAACAAAATGAAAGTTACACCACTTTCCAGCTTGTCACTACATGCGATTGACCCATTTTCCATCAACTGAAATATGTTCACCATGAGAAAATGAATTGGAGCTATCATAAACCAATAGAGGTTATTATAGAGGCTCCCTATATGATCCCATAGCTTTAGATAAAATATTTCCAAGCACCATGGTTTATGAGTAATCGCTCGTCAAAGTTTATTGCCCTTTTGCACTTTAGTCTCTTAAGAGACTTCATCGATAAAATGTTGCTCATACTGTTTTGGAATGTTTTGGTGAAAAAGAGGACCTTTCCTAGTGTAAACCCACCCATAAATATGTGTTGGAATAGTCGGTTTGGTCGTATGATGAACGAAACAAAAGTTACACCACTTTCCCACTTTACACTACATGCAACTAACCCATTTTTCATCAACTAAAATATGTTCACCTCGAGAAAACAACTTGGAGCTTTCAAAAAATGAGAGAGGTTATTATAGAGGGGCCCTACATGATCCCATATCCTCAGAATGAGTTTTTCCAAGTGCCATGGTTTCTGAGTAATCTCTCATCAAATTTTGTTGCCCTTTTGCAGTTTGGTCTCTTAAGAGACTTCATCGGTAGAATGTGGCTCAGACTGTTTTGGTGTGTTTGGGTGTGAAATAAGACCTTACCTAGCATAAAACCATCCATACAGATGTTTGGAAAAGTTGGTTTGGTTGTATGAAAAACAAAACCAAAGTTACACCACTTTCCAACTTTACACTACATGCAACTGACCCATTTTCCATCAATTGAAATCTATTCACCATAGGAAAATTACTTGGAGCTATAAAAAACTGAGAGGTTATTGTAGAGGGGCTCTACATGATCCCGGATCCTTAGAAAAAATGTTTCCAAGTGCCACGGTTTCGAAGTAATTGGTCGTTGAAGTTTGTTGCCCTTTTGCACTTTGGTCTCTTACGAGACTTCGCCGGTAAAATGCCGCTCAGACTGTTTCGACATGTTTGGGTGCAAAAGAGGACCTTTCCTAGCATAAACCCACCCATATAGATGTGTTGGAATAGTCACTTTGGTCGTATGATGAACATAGAAGAATCTACACACACACCTTCCTCAACTTCTTGAGAGCAAGAAGAGTCTCTTTATTGAATACATTATGCATCTCATTCAATTTGGTCTACTTCTTTTCCAAGTGTTTTTAGAGAAGACTAACCAACTTTTCGTTGATGATAAAATATTCTTCTTGTCTTTTAATTCCTTTTCTAAGTGGTTAATTTTAGTCTTCAATTGTTTTGCTTCAATTTCAACACTTCCAACTATTGCCTTTGCATTTGCAACTATTGTTATCATCTTTGGAAGTGTCTTTCTGATTACAGAATGCAAATTTTTCTTTTAACAAGTTCTTTACATAAATTCTCTACCTTTATTAGATAAGACTTTTAGGTGCCCACTGCACCAATTCTCCTTCTTTTCACTTACATTTCATATTGCTTCTTTCTTATCATCTATTTCCAGTTGTATTTTCTCCATGGAAGTCTTAAGTTCAAGAATATTTGACTTCATTCTTTCATTTATCAATCTGCCCATAAAGATTGGAATGATTGTAGGATATGCCCAAAATGGAAAATGTATGGAAAATGTGGTAGCATAGATAAGAAAATGAGCTATTTGAAAAAATTTCTCAAAGAAATGTGATTTATGGTGACAGACATCACCATGAGACCACATTTCTTTGAGGCATTTTTTCAAATAGCTTAATACCTTTTCTATGCTTTTGCTTACTATTATGCTTTGATATATTTTTTCCATGCATCCATTGTTTAGTCGAAAGCATATGTTATAGGATTTTAGCCATAGCAACAAGGGGACCTATCAAAACGTAAAAGGGGGGATTTTCATGAGTGTTATGGTTGTATTTTCCTTAGTAGACACATGAAAAATGTGGATGCATAGATAAGGAGCATGAAATATTTGAAAAAATGCCTCAATGAGAAATGTCCTCTTGGTCAATGTGGATGCATTGACAAGGTAGTGAACATTGTAAGAAAAAATTCCTCTCCTACCCAAATCATTATAGAACAACTGAAAGCAACCTTGTACAAACTTTGTAGAACGTGTGTGATCATCACTAATGTAAAAGTGGTACCCCCTCAATACCTTCTTGATATCCTCTATACTATCAACTACATGAATGAATGCTATGTGAACAAATATAGAAGCCTGTGTGGATTTGTAATATTGTGATTGCACCTCATGTTGTGGTTGTAGAGTGTAGTTCTCTGCAAAGTCGACAACTAAAAACATGCTACCAAGTGGAAAGGTGTCCTTGCATAACTTGAATTGCAAGTCCAACCATAGAGCTCTATGGGTATGCCTTGCATACTCATACACTATACTGTCATGAAATGTAGACATAAACTGATCCACTAGAATCTTTTGAATAACCAAATCACACCTTTTGGCTTCTTTTCTATCTTTTGTATTGTAGGCCACTATTTTATACTTGTCAAACTCTACTAGTTCCTTTCCAACCACATGTGTTCTTTCCATATGTTCACATATTAGAATACATTGCAAGCTACCACAATGTTGACATGTTCCATTCAAGCATGATTTCCTATAGAATATTTGACCTTCCTCTCTTTCACATAATTTTTTTGATAAGAAGTCTCTTGAAGATGTTGGTGGAGCATGTATGGCACAATCCTACAAAACATTTTTAGTATGAAAATCTAAACATATAGGATGATAAACATAAAAATGGTTAGAAAATTCAATATGTGATTTACAACAAGTAGTGTGTGTGTGATTTATCTTGACATAAAAAGGTTTTAGCATTTCAAAATAACTTTGAAATTTTTTAATTTGAGGATACTCCTATAGAAATTTACGAAAAAACTATGTTTGAGTCATATCCAAAAAAATCTTTGGATGTGGCTCATAGTTTGGACTACCAATTCTCCTTCTTACCACATCCCTTTGATTCAAAGACACCCTTGTGTTATTCTTCCAAAAGTCTTCAATTAGTGATCTCAATGCTTCAACAACTGGTTTATATTTTCATGGTAGTCTCCCTAAGAATTCCCATAATTCAGTGGAATCAGTGTCCTCAATTCTTTGGCATCTTTGAATGGTTCTTGATAAATTTTTTCTATTAATTCTCAATTCTTGACTTTTCTTTCTAATGAGACAATCTTTCCTCATTTTATTACTTAATATTGTTGACGTAATAGCACATCGTGTGATATTACTATGTTTTAAGCATGAGGTCTTACCCACACTCTCATATACATCCATTAGATTCTTCATAATTATTTTTTCCACTTGAAGTATATGATGTTCTCAACCCAAGAATCTTCATGATGGACCTATACTTTATACTTCACATCATTTCAACAAATAGTTGACATCTTGTGATCTCATTTAACTTTTCAAAGAACACTCTCCAAATTTTATGAGCATATTTTCTACAAGTGCATTTTGGAATCTTACCTTCCATTGGATACAAAATATTCTCATCAATATTAATCAAAAACTTTGTCTTTCTATGCAAAATTCTAGGTGGTGTTCTCAAAGGTAAATTCATCTCAACATTAGGAATTTCATCAATATTTAAATGAGATGGGCTAGATGGTATACCTTCAATATAGGATGGAATAGATGATGTACCTTGAGGTTGAGATGGGAATGATGGCGTACCTCCTTCCTCACATGTGAGTGATGATGTACTCTCAACTTGAGATGTGGTAGATGGTATCCCTCCATATTCACTTGTGGTAGAGGGTGTGTCTCCAATTATGGTATTCAAATATCTCTTAGTACGAAATTTTCACATTAATTCCCTTTGTTCCACCAATTCCATATCACTTCTTGATGGTTGAGATTCCTCTTCAATTAGCATGTATTCGTTAATTGTTTCCAATGTCTTCTTCTCACAATGTTCCCTCATATATGCTACTTTATTTGCATTCTTAGCTTCTATCTCTTCTTGTGTTGGTTTAATCCTTGATCATTTCCTCTGCATGATAGATAATTTTATCTATAGCATGAGAAAGAGACAAATATTAGTTCCTAAAAAATGAATCCATACAAATAAATGAAATATGTGTCATTCAACCCTTCATACAAAATACTTACAATCATCCTGTAGAAGAGTAAATGTCACTCAACCATGATGAATAAATAAGTGCAATAAGAACATAAGGAAAATGAAAAGCTATTTTTTAAAAAGTATTTCTAGCATAGACAAAGCTCACGTGAATTTTTTGATGGAATTCCTTAAAGAAATGTGGTCTCATGGAATGCCATGATTGCAAGATAGCCACAAAACAAATTTTTTAAAATAAATTACAAACTTTCAAGAAAACACAATTGGCTTGACTATAAATCCAAATTCTGCAACTTTTGTTAACATCCTAACTTTGAAACAAGCTATGGGCATCAATCAAAATATTGAAAGAAAGGGAGATTTTTGTCAAATGTTATAATTGCAACTCCCTTGGCAACAATGTATGAGAAATGTGGAAGCATGGACAAGGCATGTGAATTGTTTGACAAAAGTTTTTGGTAGACATTTATGCAAAATGTGGTAGCATAGACAAAGTAGTGAGTTGTTTGAAAAAATGCCTCATAGAAATGGGGTCTCATGGTAATGTACCTAGTGAGCTCACTAGCTTGTCAATGCTACCACATTGACAAGGTAGTGAGAAATGTGGTAGCATTGACAAACTAGTGAGCTCACTAGGTACATCATAGTGAGACCCAATTTCTATGAGGCATTTTTTCAAACAACTCACTACCTTGTCAATGTGGTAGCATTGAAAAGGTAGTGAGATGTTTGAAAAAATGCCTCATAGAAATGGGGTCTCATGGTGATCTACCTAGTGTGCTCACTAGCTTGTAAATGTAGTAGCATTGACAAGTTAGTGAGCTCTCTACCTTGTAATGGGGACCTTGGAATGGCGTATGACATCTATCAGAACATAAAAGGGTGGGATTTTCATGAGTGTTATGGTTGCAGTTGCCTTAGTAGACAAAGCTAATTTTTTTGAAGTATTTCTAGCATAGAAAAAGCTCACATGAATTTTTTGATGGAATTCCTTAAAGAAATGTGGTCTCATGGAATGCCATGATTGCAAGATAGGCACAAAATGGATTTTTTAAAAGACATTACAAAATTTTAAGAAAATACAATTAGCTTGACTATAAATAAAAATTCTGCAAATTTTGTTAACATCCTAACTTTGAAACAAGGTATGGGCATCAATCAAAACATTAAAAGAAAGGGAGATTTTTGTCAAATGTTATAATTGCAACTCCCTTGGTAACAATGTATGAGAAATGTGGAGGCATGGACAAGGCATGTGAATTGTTTGAAATTTCTTTTTGGTAGGAATGTATGCAACATGTAGTAGCATAGAAAAGGTAGTGAGTGAGCTCAATAGCTTGTCAACGTGGTAGCATTGACAAGGTAGTGAGTGAGCTCAATAGCTTGTCAACACGGTAGCATTGACAAGGTAGTGAGTGAGCTCACTAGCTTTTCAATACGGTAGCATTGACAAGGTAGTGAGTTGTTTAAAAAAATGCCTCATAGAAATGGGGTCTCACGATGATTTGTCAATGTGGTAGCATTGAAAAGGTAGTGAGTTGTTTGAAAAAATCCCATTTCTATGAGGCATTTTTTCAAACAGCTCACTACATCACTGTGAGACCCATTTCGATGAGGCATTTTTTTAAACAACTCACTACCTTGTAATGGGGACCTTGGAATGGGGTATAACATCTATCAAAACATAAAAGGGGAGAATTTTCATGAGTGTTATGGTTGCAATTTCCTTAATAGACACATGAAAAATTTGGATGCATAGACAAGCCACATGAACTATCTAAAAAAATGCCTCAATGAGATATGTCCTCATGGATTACAATCATTGCAAGATATGCACAAAATGGAAAATGTATGGAAATCTGGTAGCATAGACAAGGGAATGAGTTGTTTGAAAGAATTCTTCAAAGAAATGTGGTCTCATGGTGAATTCCATCACCATGAGACCCCATTTCTTTGAGGCATTCTTTCAAACAACTCATTGCCTTGTCTAACATGTTTGATAAAATGCTTTGGTAGACATTTATGGAAAATGTGGTAGCATAGACAAGGTAATGAGCTGTTTGAAAAAATGCTTCAAAACATCACTCCAAAGGAATCTTGGAGTGACCATAAGCCTTCAGTGGCTCATCTTCAAGTATTTAGGTGTCGTGCATATGTTCATGTTCCAGTTAAGAAGAAGAAGTTGGAAGTAAAGTCCCAACTTTGTATTTTCATGGGATACTCAGATGCAACTAAGGGATATAGATTTTACAACCCCAACACAAAGCAATAGATTGTTAGTCAAGATGTGGTTTTTGATGAAGGGTGAGTATGGAAATGGAAGAAAGGATTTCCAAAAACTACACCACTAATCATGAGTATTGAAGATTATCAAGTTCCTCCTCTCCCTACAAGCTCAAGTGGAATTTCAAGCCCAAGTTCACCAAGTTCCTCAAGTTCCTCTTTAGGTGATAGTTCAATTACACCATTCAGTCCACATTCTTCACGAAAGGTATGAAGTTTAGTTGACATTTATTAGAACAATACAAATATGAATCTTGTTGTTAATTTTTCTTTGCTTAGTACAATTCAAGTTGAACCTTATGTGTATGATGAAGTTGTGAAAGAACAAGTATGGATTGATGCTATGAATGAAGAGATGCATGCAATTGATAAACGTAATACATGGGAATTACTTCAACTTCCTTAAGACAAACAGGTCATTGGAGTCAAATGGATTTACAAGGTCAAATACCATGCAGATGGTTCAATAGAACGTCATAAGGAAAGATTAGTTACCAATGTATTTGCACAAGCACATGGAGTAGATTATTTAGAAACCTTTTCTCCAGTTGTCGGACTTGATATAGTCAAGATTATATTGGATATTGTTACACAATACAAATGGTCAATATATCATATAGATGTAAAATCAATATTTCTTAATGGTTATATAGAAGAGGAAGTATATGTGGAACAACCTATGTGTTATGAAATTTTAGGAAAAGAACACCTAGTCTACAAGTTGAAGAAAGCTCTTTATGGGTTGAAGCAAGCTCCTTATGCCTGGTATGCTATAATTGATAGTTATTTTATGAAGAAGGGATTCAAAAGAAGCCACTTAGAGCCCACATTGTATGTCCAATGTATTGGTAATTATATTCTCATTGTTTTCCTTTATGTTGATGATCTTATTTATACAAGTAATAGCCCAATTCTCATGGAGAAATTTCAAGCAGAAATGAAACAAGAATTTGAAATGTCAGATCTGGGACTTATGCATTACTTTCTAGAAGTGGAGGTGCAACAACACTTTGAAGGTATATTTATCTCTCAAACCAAGTATGTGGATGATTTATTGAAGCAGTTTCGAATGGTTTCATGCACAAAAATTGCAACCCCAATAGCTCTTGGTGATAAATTAACCAAGGAAGATGCAAGTTCCAAAGTGGATGCTACTTTATACAGAGGTTTGGATGGGAGCCTCATGTACCTCACTAAAACTAGACCTGATATTATGTATGTTGTGAGCATCATCTCTCGGTTTATGTAGGATCCACATGAGTCTCATTTGCATGCTGCAAAAATAATTTTAAGGTATGTGAGTGGTACACAAAATTTTGGCATTCATTATTCTTGCACTAATAAGTTTGAGCTAGTTGGCTACATAGAATCTGATTGGGTTGGTTTAGTGGATGATAGAAAATAAAAATCTAGTTATGTTTTCTCATTTGGTTTTGGACTTGTATCTTGGAGTAGTAAAAAACAGGCAACCATGGCTCTCTCTCTTCCATAGAAGTAGAGTATATTGCAGCAGCATCGAAAAGTTGTCAAGGGATATGGATTCAAAGAATTTTAGAGGATCTACATTCAGTTCAAAAACATCCAACTACTATTTACTATGATAACAATAGCCCCATTGCAATGACCAAAAATCTTGTGTTTCATCCTAGATCAAAGCACATTGAGACCAAAAACCATTTCATACATGACTTGGTTCAAGATGGGATAGTGGAATTGCAGTTTTTCCTTACATTTGAGCAAGTTGTTGATATATTTACCAAGGATCTTCCTACAGCCAGTATTTTTTCTTTAAGAAATTAGTTGGGACTCACCCCTATTGATCATTCAAAGGGAGATTGAAGATTTGAATGATCTTATCTGTTGTTTCCAACATTATGCTTTTATTTTTCAACAATTTTTTTTAAAGCATAATAAAAACTACAATTGTGTGTAGTTATTATCTAGGCAATGGATTTAGTTCTATGATGCTTTAGCTTCGTTTTTAGTTTTGTTTCCTTAGATTTGAGCTTTTTTAGCTTCTTTTTTTCGAATAGCATGATCGCTATTTTTTTAAAACTTTTTTAAATAGAGATGTTTGTAACATATTCTCACACAGTTGAATATAATACATTCATTCATTTCAGTTTGTTGTACGCTCAATCCTTGAGAAAAATTATCAAGGTTTTGTTTTGTATTTATATGTGATGGTTATTTCAGTTTAGTGTAAGAGCTTTAGAGTTTCTAATCTTTCAAATGACAGGGAAGGCTGAAAAAGGAGGAAGTGTTTGATAATCCAATCAGGGGTTGATATTCCCAACTTTGATTAGCGCACCAAGAGCGAAACTCTCTTCAAACAACATGATGGGGAAGGCAAAGGTAAGAAGTATACTGCAAAGGAAATAGCAGCAAAGGTTGATGCAACAATCACTAGTAGAGGAGGAGGAAAGGCAGGTTTACAAGATCGTACTAGTAGTGAAAAAAGGGTGGCCAGGCCAAGTATGAATGCCCTCATTGTAAAGTTACTGCCCCTTACATCAAGATGACGTAGATATCATGAAGAAAAGCATCCCAAAATTCCATACGAAGAAAGAAAAATTATAAATCTACATGGCGTACATGCTCCATATTTCAATAGGCCTTGACCTGGAATTTGTGGTAGTTTAAAGAAATGAGATAATATAACATCAAGGAGTATATTTGAAGAAGCTAGCTAGTCTGTAATGCCATGCAAGAATATTTGTATTCTATCTCATCTAGGAAGGCCGAGGAGGAGGAGATGAGACCCTTGAGACTAATTGTTGAAGCATTTAAGGAGTTGGCATCTGCTATTATTTCAGAAAATGATGAAAAGAATGATAGTGACGTTCAGCTGGCTACATTCTCCAATGCTTGTTCCTTGGTCTCTATTCTCTTTTGCTGCCTTGGAATCACCTTCAAATTTGCAGAAATGGACTATGTTGCTAAGGAAGGGTAGAAGTTCCAAATCTGAAAGGCCATCGCCAATGGGTATAGAGGCAGTTGAAAGAAGTCCATATGTAGCCTTTGATTTCAAACCAACTGTCCTAGCTTAAAGATAGATAATAAGTGTTGGGCAAGCCGTGGAGACATGGAATTATAGTATGGTCGCATGAGTGCTTGGGCATCTATTTTCATGGAGCTAGAGGTTCTATGGGAAAAAAATGTGCTATGGGATTAATTGGAATCTTTTCCTGAAAAATAGCAACCCATACCTTTTAGGACTACAAATTTCAGCTGGTGAAATTGAGGTGGGGCTAGAAATTTCCCCTATAGCTTAGGATTATTTTTTTCCACTTGTCTCTCATCTAAAATTTTAAATTCTTATTAGAAAATAAAAATGAGAAAATTTTCTTTTATTTATTATTTTTTATCAAAGCACTGTAGTTCATTCCTTAAATTTTGGAGCTTAAAATTTTAAGTAAAATTACAAACCTTAAATCCATGGGACCAAGAACTTTAAAATATTCCTAAAAAAGCTAATTAGCATCCACTAGGACTTTTAAGGAAGCCCCCCTCCATGGGATCTTACCCCTATAAGCGAAGAGAAGATTCAAATAGGTTTTATTTTTCTTTCTAATTACGTCGATATAATTCTACAATGACAACATGACATATAGGTGGTAGCAAATCCGTGAAAGAAAAAAAAAATCTACATTCTATTTTTATGTGTAGTGATTTTTTATTGATTTTTTCTATCGTTTAAATCAAAAAACATTACAACATTCTATGTTTATTATTTAATGTAATGATTTTTTATTTATTTTAAGTTTGCTAATTGAAAAACTTGGATTTTTTTGACGTATTGTATATAAATTATCTTAAAGATATATATACTAATTATTATTCTATATGTATTATAGATAGTTAATTCTATGAATAAATAATGAGAATGTAGGATTTTATATATTCTAGAATGATTCTTTGGAGCACAATTTAAATTGAATTTGTTTGAATGTTTCTAAAACCCATCTAATCTGTGTATATACCATGATCATTATGTTCCTTCATACCTCATCTCTTGAGGTGTTAATTCAAACACTTCACTTGCTTTGTCCCTATTTCCACATTTTACATGCATTATGCTATATCTCTTAATGTGTTTTGTTTAACCATTTGCATTTCTTGTATCTATTTCCATATTTTGCATGCATGATTTTTCTTTTTCTTTGAAGCATTTTGTCAATTGTTCATGTGCCTTGTATTTTTTCCACTTTTTGGATTCATGAAGCAATTCAACTTTCCATAAATGTTTTCACATTTATTGACTAATAGGGTTGCTACATCCATCCACAATGGCATCTCAAACATTATGGAAATAGTTGCTTATCTATTTACATTTCCATGAGAGCTACATAGTATTGTGCTACTACTACCTTATGCACAAAATGTATTGATTTTATTATCAACACATCAATGTATATATTCATGAAGTTGGTCTTGACTATTGCAAGGTGTGCGCTCTTGGTATTTTTGTGTTGTGTATCACAATGCTCAGGTTTGTGACATGGCTTAATCGCCTCATGTGGATTCATTAACTCTAGCGGTTGTATCGAGCATTAATAGGTCAATCTTTTGGTGCAACTACACTGCTTGGGTTCATGACATGGCTTAACTGCCTCTCATGGATTCATTAACTCTAACGGTTATATCGGAAATTAACAAGTCAATCTTTTGGTGCAATAAAAACCATTTGTGCAACAATGACTTCATCTTAGAGTTTAACCACTAATCCATAAGCTAACATTTTTCTGCTACAATATAAGGCTTGTTGGATCCATTTACACATTTTCTTTTGCAGAGTCTTGTGAGTGCAACTCTTATGAGTGTAGAGTCATGTGAGTATCAATTGGGCATTGTATATGTAGACATGTAAAAATGACCTAACACTTATCACACATCCCAAATGACATTTTCTCATCATCAACATCATTATCACCTAATATCTCTGCATTTCACATCAATTACATAAAAATCCCTAATTTCCTCTATTAATTAGATAATATTTCATTATTTAATTAATTCACTTTTTATCATTTTTGACTAATTAAATAAATTTCATTTATTTAATAAAGTCCTAATATAGCTTTATTCCTTCTAATTAATTAAATAACATCAATTATTTAATTATTTCGCTAATTTACCCTATTCCCCTAAATCAATTAAATTATTGCCACTTAATAGTTTAATTAAATTGCTTTCCCATAAACATGAATAATTGAATAAATTATTCAAACATCATTCAAAAAGGTCAAAACAAACAAATACAACTTTGCTTGTAAAATTCAAACATGACTTGCACGTTCAACTCAAAAAGGCTTAATTAATTAAATCGATTAATTAATTACCCTTACCCACTTTTATGATTGAGAAAATTACGATCCCCCAATTGCTCACTCTGATTGGCTGACTGATTCATGTATTTCTTGACTGATTCATCTGTTCTTCAATCCCACTGAAGGCTCAACTTGATTTCCTCAATTCCACTGAACACTCAAATTGATTTCATCAATCACACTGATTATGTAATCAAAATCCACTGATTCTTCCCATCTAATTCCTCTCAATTGTTTTGAACCATTGATTGGGATATTCTACTACACAATCTTGATCGTTCATTTCAAAACAAAAAATCTATATAACAATCATCTTCATACTCAGAAACAATTGGAGAATTGGCATCTTTTACACAATGAAGTAATGCCAAATTGACAATCGATTTCACACAAGATTTTACACACATCTTCGATCAACATCGCATACATTGGAGCTTTTCCAACGCATAAATGGAGGCTTCACATTGATACAATGATCCAACATCATTGCGAATACACTTCAACATGAGATGGGTAACAATATAGTTAATTGAATTCTTCTGTTTATTCTTTGTTTGTATTATCTTAGTTCATTGAATTCAATAATCTTGTATTTTTCATTGCGTGAGTAATGGGTATGAATCTAAATCTTTCATTTGAATTAGATAAGTTTAATTCATTCATGTTTAATTTCTCTTTACATTTATTGATTTCCCCCTAACACATTCTAGCACACCCGGTGGGACCTCAGTCCTTGACACTAACCTTTTTATGAGTTTTAATTGAGTAGTTGCAAGTTTCGAAATGCAAATGCACTTTCCAAAAATGCACTTGAAAATTTTTCACTCAAAAGCTACAAGAGATTCACATAGATGCTCCTTTGTTTCTATCATAGTTTCCCTTTTTCAACCGCTTTTCAAATTTTCTAACTACCTTTGCTTCCAAAACAAGGCCGCTTTTGAAAATGATGACTGTAGTTGCATATAAATTGGGCCACTTTTGAATTTTCTAACCGCGTTTGCTAAAAATAATAGGGTTTCTTTTGATAAAAAATTACACTTCTACTCTGTCATTTTTTTATTTGAAAATCTGAAAGTAATTTTTCAATTCCTAATGCTAACAAGTGGTTGTTTTGGATGTTTTGTGTTTGATAACTTTGTTTGTTCATCTCTTGTAGGGATATCATACAATTTACATTAAGAAAAACTAACATGTTTATTGCAAAGAAGGTGAATGGTCCAATCCCAAATGTTCAAAAAGCTTTCTAGAGTTTAGAAAATATTTTTATTTGGTGCTTAATAAATGAACTTCACAACTTGCACACTTTTGATTTGGTGATTTAAAAAGAACATTTCAAAAAGCTTTCTAGTTTAGGAAAAAATTTCAATTTGGTGCTTTAAAAAAACATTTTGAAAAAACTTTCATAGTTTAGGGGAATTTTTCAATTTGTTGCTTAACAAATGAACCCCACAACTTGCACACTTTTGATTTGGTGCTTTAAAAAGAACATTTCAAAAATCTTTCATAGTTGAGGGGATTTTTTCAATTTGGGGGTTAATAAATGAACCCCACAACTTGCACACTTTTGATTTGGTGCTTTAAAAAGAACATTTCAAAAATATTTCTAGTTTAAGAAAATCTTTTGATATGGTGTGTTAAAAAGAAATTTCAAAAGCTTTCATAGATTAGAACAACACTTTATTTTGGTGCTCTAAAATAGAATGCTTTGTATTGACCAACAATTTCATTATGTTGACGAAACGAACGATGTTATTTTGTTGACCATATTATGACAAGGATTGTTAGAAACAATCAAGTTGGTGCTTAAAAATGAACAAATAAATTATGATTTTCATACTACTATCTATTTGCTTGAAATCCATAACACTTCAAATTCGGTGAACCTAAAAAAAAATTTCTATGTTGTTCACACTTCTTTTTTTTTGGATAGTGCCGCTCAAGAGGATTAAAAAGAACATTGCAACGAATTGTATGTTGTGTATTCCATGTTTGGAAAACTAAGTGTCTATCCTCTCCCCTCGTGTCTTTTTCCAATCTTGGGTGATGGAAATCATTTTGAGTTTTGCACTTGTTTCATTTTCAAAGCATTACCATTAGAGGGCCTTCCTTTGAGACACATCCCACGTTGGAGAACTCAAAGGTGACTCAAAGTGGGTTTTCACTTAGGCTGCTATATAAATGGTCAAGGGTAACCGCTAAATGACTTAATTGGTGATTACTTTTCCATTAGTGTCATTCACAAAAGGGGAGGTATGGGTATGTGTAGGATCATGATGGACCAAAAAGTGGCAATATGAGGGGTATTTGTAGGGTATGTGGCTGATGACTTTTTTCTTACCCAAAATTGATGAAACGAAATGGGTTTTTAAAGGAGATTCTCATCTTTCCACCAATATAAATTATGCCTTACTTTGAATTTAATAAATAATTATTATTCATTTTCTATTTGAATTATGACTAAAGTCCTAATTGATAGGCTGAATGAAAAACATCTATAGCTTTTAAACGATATCACATTTTTTGAATCTGAAACATGTGTCCCATTCTATACTTTGTATAGTATAGGATTAAAAAAAAAAGAAATCAATTTCATGAAGTTTTGACCAAGTTAAGGTGATCAGACATATGAGTTTTTATATTTTTTAAAATTTGTAATAAAAAATCCATAATTAATTATTTACTTGGAAAAAAATTACAAAAAAATATGCATCACATTGGGACATGAGTTCTCTATTTATATCTAAAATATTATAAAAAAATATTATCATTTTATTGTGGTTAGGGTGGTTAGACAGACGCCTACTTTTTTTTTTCCCTGAAATTTAAGTACTACTGCATTGAAATTTCAAATTTTCACCAAATAGATTTTATTTTTTTAAAAGTAAACCTAGTAGTTTAGAAACTACATTCAATTTTCTACAGATTCTATTCTTACATATTTTTGAAATAATATAGATAACTTATTCAAATTTTTACGTCAAGTTGTCTAACTTTGATTTTTCTAAATTTTTTGCCACTTAAGTGCTTGTTTTTTCCATGATGATCCTGCACATACCCATACCTTTGTGTATATAGAGCCCCAAGTAAGTTGGTTAAATCCTTAAGTGGCTTGCTGGATGCTAGCAAAGTGTTGGATCCCTTGAGCATCACTAAGAACCAGTGTATTAGAGGCCACCTTTTTAGCCAAAACATTCTTTGAAAGTGGTGTATCAGAATTTACTTTCAAGAAGTTACTTACCAAGTCTGATTTACGGTTGAGATTAAAACACTCTCCATAAGTTGCATGTAAAATCATCCCTTCGGGGCATGAGGTAAGCCCACCTAAAATAATGTGCCTATCTCTAGGTTGTAAATTGTCTTCACGAACTTTCCAAATTTCTCGATTACTTTAAAACATCAAACACTGCTTGATTTAAAAAATGAACACATCAAAAAAAGCATTGAACATGGTTATCGAACATCAAACCATTTTGACTTAGCATGAATACTTTGAAAAGAGCCCTATATTTGCACTCCTTAAAAGATATGTTAAAAAAATATCTCTAAAGGTTTTTGAATATTTAGGCTTACATTTCAAGTCGCATTAAGAATGAAGTCAACATTGAAAACTATAGCTTTAGTATTTTGACTTTCACAAACTTTGAGCATTTTTGGAAAGAAACTTGCTTAAGCTAAGACATTTAGATTCAAATAGTTTTGATTATTGTGTTGCATTATATCACTTGCCAAAATTCTCAAATCAGATCAAAAGAAGGCATCAAAATCTGTAAATTTATCCAAATTCCTGCCAACATAGAAACTGAAAAACAAACTTGCATAGAAAACCACTATTATTGTTGTTTTTTCCATTGTTGACCTTAAGAATATTGTAGTTGACCTAAAATAGGTTGCTTTTGCTCTCTAGATTTTGATAGTTAGCGTAAAAATTTGCCACTTTTGCAAAACTGAATGCACTTGACATAAAATTTCCGCAATCGATCCTGACATTATTGCACTTTGACATATTTTCTTATCCACAGTCGACTTAAAATTGGCCGTTTTTGATCCAGAAGGATGCTTTTTCCTATACTGTTCACCAGTCATAAAAATTGCAAAAAGAAAGTCACTTTTGATAAATCCTACCGCAATTGCTTTTCAGACTTAGTCGCAGTTGACAAAAAATTGTCCACTTTTGATAGAAATTACTGCTACTATTCTAAAATTACCGCTTTTTCTCTATTTTGTAGTGAAAATCAAAAGACTAATCCAAAACTGGTTGCAAATATTTTTTAGAATGAAACAGTTGGACACCCAAAAACATGTCATAATCCATTTGCAAAATCGAACACCTCATCCTAGTTTTAAGATTCAAAATTAAAACACAAACTTTGGATTATTCCTTCACTCAAAATTCTAATATATCAACATTTTATTGAACCTCAAGGCTAGTTTAAGTAGATTCTCCAAAACATATCCTCTAGAAAAATGAAGTGAAATATCAGTCCAAGTTTTCAATATTTTGAGTCCCAAAAATAGCATCATCCAAAACATCACTCAAACTTTAGGGTCTTGAGTATCATAAAAACCATATCAAAACACCACTCACTTTATGACCATTTGGCATCCAACTGCTCTAGTTCAACAACCAAATCTTATGACACCCATTATACAAGCAACCCTCACACAAATTGAAGGTGAACAATCGATCATCATCAGTAGTTTGAGAAGCTTTGTATTTGAGAAAAAGGAAACACCAACTCAGTCCAGAAAAATACAACTAATATCCTGGACAAAGAGGAATGAAAAAAAGATCTTACAGCCAGAATGCCTGTATTACCACCTCCTATGTAGCAATAGATACCATCCTTTTAAAACAAAAAACACTAAAAACACTCAAAAATAAGAAAACCCAAAACCAAAGCATTAGTTCATTCCATAAGTTAGAAATCACAAACTTTCACAAAGTCTTGGCACTTGTTTATGACAACTACACGATCACAACATAGAAAAAAGATGTAAGCCAACAAAATTAACTCTAGCATGCCCCCAACAAATATCACAAATGAAAAAAGTGACCCATGGGGTTATAGACCAAGTGACCTTATAACTCCTCAAAAGGAACCTACATTCAACACAACATCAAACCAACCACCAAGTGAGGAGGAGGTAATCCATAAACAACAAGAAATGATGGATAGATCAAACCAAAACCCAAAGGACATGGTAATAGAAAAAGTGGATAGTGAGGAAGAATTAGATGAGGAAGAATTCTTTCAACAATTCCACAATCCCAAGGTACTTGAATTGATGGAAAAATTGCTAGGAAAGGATCCAAATGCCTAGTTCTTCAAATTAGCACAAAGCGGTGCTAAATTGCCTATATACATTAATGTGGAAAGTCTTCAGGATCCTAACCTCATTCCCTTAGGGGATAAATTAGTTTTGAGGAAAATACCCAAACCAATGGAGATTTAGAACATGCCACCAATCTTCTCACAAAAAAATGATCGACCTAAAAAACAACCAATGGACAACCCTTTGTTCAAGAAACCATCCCAAATCGAGCAAGTTGTAGTGGCCCAACAATATCAAGGAGGTCCACCTCAATACATTCCACAAGGTAACAACCCACCACCAAGACAATAAATGCCACATAATCCCAACATACCAATCCAACAAGGTGTACCACCAACGTACTACCAGGGCAACCTTTAATATAGTTCATCCCAACAACAAGGTGTTCAACCAATACACTACCAGGGTAACCTTCAATACAATTCACCCCAACAATAAGGTGTACCATGAATGCACTATCAGGGTAACCTTCAAAACAATTCATCTCAACAACAAGGTGTACCACCAATGCACTACCGGGGTACCCTTTAATAGAATCAACCACAACAAGGTGTACCACCAATGCACTATCAAGGTACCCCTCTTCAAAAAAATCAACAAGGACCTAACCCTCCTTACATTCAACAAGGAATTAATCCTCCTTCCATACAACAAGGACCTAACCCTCCTTACATTCAACAAGGACTTAACTCTCCTTCCATACAACAAGGACCTAACCTTCCTGACATTCAACAAGGACTTAATCCTCCTTTCAAACAACAAGGACTTAACCCTCCTTACAATCAACAAGGACTTAATCCTCCTTTCATACAACAAGGACTTAAATCTCCTTCCACCCAAGATGGTTACCAAGGTTCTATACCTCCACAATATCCAACCTATGATTGAATGGACATTGTGGGACAATAAGGCTACTACGCACAAGGTCCACAAACAAATGTACCAGACAAAAAGGTAGGAATGCAACTACAAGCCCTAAATCAAAAGATATTGGACATCCAGATTGGAAAACCAAAAAAAAACCTACAATCTCTAGGATATATGTCTATTCCCTTTCGATCGCTCTATTACCATGCTCCCCTTCCCAAAAAAACTCAAAATACTAAAGTTTGACAAGTACAAGGGAAAAGGATATCTGGTCATGTGTGAGATTTCTTGGTAGCTTACATGGAAGTACAAAACAATGATTCCTACCTAATGATACTTTTCCACATAGTCTTACTGGTCATGCTATGGAATGGTTCTCCCATCTACCACCAAGTATTAAGATTTTTGATGAATTAACTAACATGTTTGTGAACCACTTCTCATTTAGCATAAAATAGGATGTCAGCATCACTGACCTCTAGAAGATTAAACAAAACCAAGGGGAATCCTTTACATCCTACCTAAAAGGATGGAGACATAAAGCTAGTAGATGCAAGTGGCCTATTCTCGACAAAGAACTAGTGGATATCTTTGTTTCCAATGTCCAAGCATAAATCAATTACCAACTCACCATGTTGTGCCCAAATAACTTTGAAGAGACTATTCAAAAGGGAATACACATTGAAAGAGCTCTCATAGCGAGGGGATTCATTAAACTAAACAAATCAAAAGACAACCCTTCTAGTTCGAATGACAAACCCAAGATTTAGGCCAAGAACAAAAATGTTAGAAATGATGGAGTAGTTGATGCTAGAGTTGTATGGAATGTACAAAACCCCAATAGACCACAAAAAAGGCCCAAGTTGTGTAAACGAGCTATGATCCCAACAACGTACAAAATAATCAAATCACCTATCCCCAAAATAATCAATCAAATAACCAATAGAAAAATCAGGGAGGACAACAAAGACAATATAACCAACCAAGGAGGAAATTTACTGCATTAGGAGAACCACTTGAGACAATCATGCACAAATTAGTTCAACAAAACCTCATCAAAGTCAACAAGCGTATAAACTGTGAAGAGCCAAGTTTTAAAACACCATGTTACAATGAAAAGACTTATGTGGGTTCCACATGATCAAAGGACATATGATGAATAACTGCATGAGACTTAAACATATAGTGCAATAATTAATTGACAAGGGAGAAGTTGATATAGAACACCATCCTAGAAACAAATACCTCCAAATCTACATGAATCTAATTTCTAACCATGCTAAGTAAAATGAAAAAGGGAAATAACAAGACTATCACAACGCCAACTACACCAATGGTGACACCGTCCTAGGTACCCTCTCCCAAGCAGATGAGTTAACTATACAGGGCAGGAACCCTAAATGTAATGTAACTACTCATCAAGGGAAAGTAAAAATACAAGGATCCCCACCTAAACCCATAGCTAAGTCATCCAATGACTATAGTATTGTGGAACAATTGAAGAAGACCCCCGCTTTGATCTCCATCCTTGAGTTTTTGAAATTATCACATGTGCTTAAGGAAATACTAGAGAAAGCTTTAGAAGCATCGGTCCCTAATGACCTCAATCCTGATTAGTTTCAATCCATGGCTGGAAAAATCACGACCACTCATCACTTAGTATTTTATGAGAAAGACCTTCCATAGAAATTGTTCCACAACCAAGCCCTCTATATAGAGGTTGGTTTACACAAACATAAGGTCAAAAGAGTATAGATAGATAATAGTGCAGGTCTAAACATTTGTACCTTTAAATTTGTTAAACAATCGGGGTATTCAGATGATGTAATTGACAAGGTAAAAAGCATCACTATAAGGGCTTATGATGACCTTGAAAGAAATTCAAAAGGAACCATCAGGCTTCCTGTACAAATAGGACCAACAACAACAAAAGAAACATGTCAGGTACCAGACCTTGAGATACCATATAACCTTCTTCTAGGATGCCCATGGATTCATGCACAATAAACAGTTCCTTCGACATTTCACCAGTGTCTAAAATTTCCTCACGGAGGAAAGGAGGTTACAGTATACGTTGATCCCAAACCCTTCCACTACTGTGCAAAATTGGAGGAGAAATACATGATATATCATTCCACTCCTTCTCATATATTAACCCATCAACACTGACATCAACCTCAACTAAAACCCCATCAAGTGAGCAACCAAAATCAGATTCCAATATTCAAGTAATTGAAAAGGGTAACGGAAACTACCATTTCAATCAAGCCTTTTGCATTTGAATGCTTCCCCTAATAACCAAGGTTTATGGAGGGCCTAAAGAGATCAAACATGTTCAAGAAGTAACAATGGTAGTCAAACCCATGATCTTTACCAAGTGGGGATATATGAAAGATGAGGAAATATTCAAAGAGGACCTCTCATCAATGATCTACAAAGAAGAACAAGAAGAACTAAAACAGCTACAACCCCTTCTCATTGATCCTAGCAATAAAGAGTATCAGCTAGCTAAACAAATGGGATACACTGGAAAAGGTGGCCTTGGGTGACACAAACAAGGAAGATGAGAACCTATTATAGTGGAACAAAGAAAGAAGAACATGAGACTAGTCTATGGTTTGATATATGTGGTTACTCCAACCACTGGATTTGCCTCTTTTGAGAAAGGAGCTACTTCTACTGACTTTAAGACATTGGATACCTACCATCCTATAAACAAAAATTTCACAGACAACAAGTTTCCACAATCCATATTGATAATTGTTGAACAATTTTTGGATTTGATTGTCTGATAATTTTGCATCAATGTTTTGCATCACGCTCTATGATCCATCATCAGGATGAGAAAAGAGCACAAGGATAAGATTGATGCAAAAAATTATCTCACAATCAAATCCATAAATCGTTCAACAATTAAATAACAATTTATCAATCGAGGACCTATTTGAAAGCTTTAGAATAAGTATAGTCCCTACCCGACCTAAAAAACCTATACTTAAAGACTATACTTATGAAATAGACTCCAACGCATATGAATGGGATTCCTCACTTCTAGCGATGATGACCTAGATACTCAATTGGAGAACATGATGCCACAACTATATTGACCATTTTAATAACTTCCATAAGCTTTACAGATAATGATGACATCCTACCCCTCTGCTACTCCTAGTTAATAGATTGGGACCATTAATAACATCATACACCTATTTTGGATCAATTCCAGAATAATGAAGCAATTGTAGAGTTTATGGGACTTCAAACTGATATACCATCAGGATATCATAAAATAGGGTTTTTCATGGAACTCGAACAACAAGCATCTTTGAGGGGAGATTGTGTCCTCTAGTTGCAAAATGTAAAAAGATAATGTCAAAATCAACATGAGATCCCCTGGGGAAAACTACGATGTGGCTCTATCGGATCTTGACAAGATAAAAATAAAGGATGAATCTAAGGGTGAAAACCTCTTTGAGGCATTAAAACATGGAGGATTCAATCTCCCTAGTTTTTAATATCAAGAGAAGTCGACACTCCTAGTTGAAGAAATTGAACCTATCAATGTTGGGATAGTAGAAACACCCAAGATCACATATCATGTAGCGTCACTTGATCCTAAAGAGAAACTGAAATTATCAATGTTCATCAATGAAAGGAAGATAAACTTCACATGGACATATGTAGACATGACAGGGCTAGATCTAGTATTGGTCATACACCACCTAGCCATATTTCTTGGAGCTAAACCCATCAAGCAGAAGCTACAAAAGATGCATCCCTGGATTACCCTTTTAGTAAAAGTAGAACTAAAGAAACTACTAGATGTGGGTTTCATCAGAACAATTGATTATCTTGAATGGATAATGAATCTAGTACCAATATCAAATGCCATTGGGGGCATAATAATTTTCATAGACTTCTGAGATTTAAACAAGGCTTTCCCAAAAGATGACTTCCTTCTTCCAAGAATTTATATGATCGTAGATCTAAAGGAAGGGCATGAAATGTTGTCACTAATGGATGGATTCTCTAGATATAATTAGATAAAAATATCTCCCGAGGATCAAAATAGAACATCATTCACTTGTGCATGGGGGACCTTCTGTTGGAACATCATGCTATTAAGTCTAGAGAATGCAGGGGCAACCTATCAGCGAGAGATGACTACAATCTTTCATGATATGTTGCATAAAAATATGGAAGATTATATGGATGACATACTAGCAAAGTCCATCAAAAGAGAAGACCATTTGACCAACCTTACAAAAGTGTTTGACAGGCTTGAACAATATAACTTGAGGCTCAATCTGAAAAAGTGTGTATTCAGAGTAACATCTGGGAAACTACTAGGATATATAGTATGAAGAAGAGGCATAAAAGTAGATCCTACAAAGGTAAAATCCATATTAGAAATGCTTCCTCCCAAGACATTGAAGTAGCTAAGAAGTTTACAAGGGAAACTACAGTCCATCAAGCGATTCATCATGCAATTGATACAAAAGTGTCATCCTTTTGCCCATCTAATATACAAAGACATCACATTCAAATGGGATGGAAGATGTGATCAAGCATTCTAAAAAGTCAAAGAGTATCTAATCAGTCCTCCAGTATTAATGCCACCTATTCCAGATAAAGCAATTATACTCTATGTGTCTACAACACAAGTTGCATTAGGAGCTCTCCTAGCATAGCTAGATGATAATAACAAGGAAATAGTGGTCTACTACATCAACCAAACATTGGTGGGCTACGAATTGAACTATTCACCTATAGAAAGAGAATATCTCTCTTTCATCTTTGTGGCACAAAATTTGAAACACTACATCTTGAACAAACAAGTAAAGATGATCTCAAAATTAGATCCACTAAAGTTCCTATTAGCAAAAGCAGCTCTAACCGGTAGGATTTCTAAATGAGTGATGATACTAAGTGAGTTTGACATAGAATACATAGATAGGAAAGCCATCAAAGGAAAAATCATAGCAGATCAACTAGAAAAAGCACCAATGTAAGATCACCAGCCTCTCACAACAGACTTCCCAGATGAAAGCATACTACTAACAAAACAGACAAGCCGTTGGACCTTGTACTTTGATGGGTCCCACACTCAACATGACTTAGAAGCAGGTATCTTATTTCTCACACCACAGGGAGATAATATACCTAAGGCTTACAAAATTACTTTCCCATATACAAATAACATCTCAGAGTATGAAGCAGTAATCACAGGACTCAAAATGGCCATAGAATGGAGGATAAAAGAGTTGCAGGGTTATGGAGACTCTTAACTAGTGATTAGGCAAGTAAATGATGACAAGTTGATGTCATATAAAAGGGTGGTGGATAGTTTAAAACATTATTTTGTCATAATCACCTTCGAATAGGTTCCCTAGATCAACAACAGAGTGGCTAACGCTATGGAAATGATAGGTTCACTTCTCGATATTCCACAAAACATTCCAAAGTACAAATTCCTTATGGAGCAACTACTCATGCCGACATTTGATATCTCAAAATCAGAACTAGTTTGTGTTGTTGTTGGTCCTAACTCACCATGGTACCAAGACACATTCGATTATATCTAGCATGGTATCATACCACTTGACTTGACAACAACCCAAAAGAAAACCTTTACCCATAGGACTTCCCGAATCATAATCCTAGGAAAAACCTTATATCATCGAAGTTTAGATGGTATGTTACTCCGATGTATTAACACAAAAGAATGAAAAATACCCTACAAGAGGTACACGAAGGAATTTTTGGGTCCTACTCTAGTGGACCTAACCTAGTATAAAAATTTCTAAGAATAGGGTACAATTGGCCCTCCATGGAACAAGAATACATTAAATACTCCAAAAAATGTCATCAGTGTCAACAACATAGTGACCTTTTTCACGCACCAACATAGGAGCTAAGACCTATCACAATACCATGGCCTTTTTTGCAGTGGGGATTAGACTTGGTAGGTAAGATATATCCCACTTCATCCAATGAGCATAATTTTATTATCACCGCAACTGAATACTTCACAAAATGGATAGAAGCAATTCCATTGACATACATCACAAGGAAAAAAATATCCAAGTTCATCTTGAATTATCTGATTTATCAATATGGAATTCCCCAAACCATCATAATGGACAATGGAAACCTATTCAAAAACCAAGATGTCAAAGAACTTTGTTCCAAGTGTTCTATCTAGCACATATTCTCCATGCCCTACTACCCCCAAGGAAACAATTAGGTTGAAGCATCTAACAAAACCATCCTGAAGATAAAAATAATGTTAATGATGTTGACCGTGACTAGAATTTATAACTAAACCCATCCCTATGGGCTTACCAAACCAATATTCACACATCTACAGGTGCCACACCTTTTTCCTTGGTCTACAAATTTGAAGTTGTCTTACCTATCGAAGTTGAAATCCCCTCACTACGAATATCACTAAAAATCATGGTCAGCAATGAGGAATATCAGGTCTCTCAATTGAATAATTTCAAACTCCTAGATGAAAGGTGTTTGAGTGCATTAAATCATCTTCAATTTTATCATAATCGGCGCAAACGAAGCTATAATAAAAAGACCAAAAATAGAAACTTGCAGGTTGGTGACTTGGTACTCAAAGAGAATCAAAAGGTACAGCTGAATCAAGATGGAAAAGCTAAGTTTGAACCCAACTAGATCGGTCCATTCATCATTACAACAAGCTATGGCTCTGGAGCTTACCAATTTGATAGTCCTGAGGGAGAACCTTTAGCCAAACCACTGAACAACAACTATCTTAAAAAATTATATACTTGAACACATCAGAGTACCCCAAGAAAAAGGGTACAAATCCAAAAAAACAAAAAAAGTAAAGAGAAATAAAATGTTCTTTAGATGAAAGCCACTTTTTGGTGCATTTAGAACAGGTATCGTTGTGAAAACTTGGAAAAAATGTGCTATGTTTGGATAAGACATGCATCATTATCTATCAGCACTATCTAAAGCATCCACCCATTTCATCTCATAATAAAACGTGTATCCAACCATGGCTCGTAACTGATCAAGTGTCAAACCTTGTTGCACCATCAACATTTGTCTCCCCTAGTGAAGGTAGTCATGTCTCAAACTGGGGGAAACTTCGCGAAACTGGCATCGGATTGGATCCTTGTGCATCCCATCATGGTCGAAAACTATCAAAATAAAAAAAATCTAGAAAACAAACAAAAATCAAAACAAATTCAAAACAATCAAAATCCAAAGAGAATGTTATGCTTTTTAGTCAACACCAGTCGAACTACGTGGTCTCTGTTAGCTCTCAAAAATGCAAGCGAAATGCCTCAAGAGGTTGCCAATCTGTTGGTACGTTTCAAGGTAACAAACAAGGTCAAAATATTTAGACCTTCTACTCTTCAGGTGCTGCTAGACCTAGGCGGGTGTACCTATATGAGTGAAGCAGAATTGACTTTATGCTTATCTCTTTGAAATGTTTTTCCCACAATGGTAGATGGGAGTGGACAAATGAAACCTGATTTGGTATAAATTGTATAGCAATATTAAAACTAAAACCTAATATGTTCAGTTAACAGATGTAAAAAAATATGAATGAAACTAAATGGTGAAAAATGCAGAGACTAGTGCCTTATTGGGTATGCGGAGTCAAATGAAATCTAAATGAGCAACTTCTTTCTGGAGAACATTCAAATTGTTTGGCATATATTTTTGTTTATAACTTGTATAAACATGCAAGACTATGACTACCAAGTTCTTCTTAGTGATCCAGATGAATTTCCCTGATTACTGTGATCAATTAAAAGGATTTAATATTTTCTTGGAAGAACGATCAATCAACCGCACAGATACAACAAATGTGCACTGATAATCTGAATATAAACTTGTTATATCAATTTAAATAACCAAAAATCATCAATCTTGGAGAAAACTTTAGTAATAATTTCAATGAACACAATAGACAATTGACACCAGAAATACGATGCCACATCAACTGATTCTCATTAAAATTTCCATTTTGTAATCATACATCGTAGTATCTATTCTGTGGAAATTGTTATCCAACTATATATTATCTACCCTATATTCTATTCTATTCTATCTACCATCTCTTTTTTACAATTGAGAATAATCATTTATACATTTGTGTATGAAAAGACACATCTCTTCGTAATCAGATGTCGGTGAACAGTTGAATTTGGGATTTTGTTAACACTCGTTGAACACCCGCCGAGACATCCTGCAGTCATACCGAAGTCCAATGTCCCATCGACAATCATCCCTTTGGTCTTTATGTATCGCTATGACAAATCTAAGTCAGGGAGACGTCTCATAGATTACATTATGTGTTATCAAGATATGTCCTTAAGTTCACTTTCTAATCGCCGTGACATATTAACTTTCTCACCGATGAAGCAACATTTTGGCATGACATATTGAGTCGGCAAGACTATATGACCTCACTTCGATAACCATTGGATATAATCCCCTTATGCTTTATCGGCAAGACCCGGCGTATTCGATAAGACTTTATTTCGATGACCTTGACTCTTACCGATATGTATATCTTTATCGATGTGACATATGGGTCGCCATGACTTACTCCGATGAAAGATTTCTCACCGATATGTTCCTTTTGTCGCCGGTCGGTGAGACATGAAGCGTTCGGTAAGAAATGTGTCTTGCTGATAAGTGCTTGCATATAAATTCTAATCGATGTGACATCGTTGAAGTCTTGCCGATAGACCTACAACAGATATACATTAGCAAAAATACATTATGGATCAGGGAGACCCTGATCACCTCATGCCGATAGGAATTATATAGTGAAATATTCAGGATTAGATGGATTCTATGGGAACACATGGAAAAATATGGGAAAAATGTTATGAGGAGAGGATTTTGTGCTTGTGGTAAGGACTCATTTGGAAACTCATGGGTATGAACAGCTTGCAAATTTTTTAGAATTTTACAGTTCTAACAGTGGCTCCTTCTGGGGATGAATGGTTGTAAAATCATTGCAAGGATCTAGATATCTGGGTGAGCATACTAGACTCAAGATGATGGACCAGTGAGAAAAATGGAAATGGAAATGAATGTGAACTAGAGATGAACAAAACCCTAAACTACTGTCCATGGAAAATAATTTTAAGAGGATTATCAAGAGTTGTCCGTGTACTAGCAACCCTTAATCCTCTGTGTTTCAACTTCATCTGTTTTGCGCTGTTATGGTCTAAAATTCAAACCATAAATGATGGCTCAAGGCCATCCAAAAGAAATTCCCATACTTTCCTCTGTCAAACACCCAACTTTTCTTTGAGTTCATCAGATTCTTCTTGAAAATGTTCATGCAATCTTCCCTGTCACTATTATTGAAAATTTTAGAGAATCATCATGCTCAGCTTGGCCCAAATTCCCTTCACCACTCTGCAGTTCAAATTCTCTGTTATCTTCAACATACAAAGTACATGCATATTCAATGCAATATTTCTTATTATCTTTCTCACTGTTATGTATTATAAAACACTCTCCCAGCTATACTAAAAATTCACCATCAGAGTGCTTCTCTTGAGAATCAAAAAATTCTGTCATATCAACACTATTTGAGACAAACAAATCTGAAACCTTTTGCACCTCTTCCATATCACCCTTTGGAGACAATGTTGGATTATGACTCATATCTTAAATATCATGCATATATAAACCAATCAATGCTGGGCTTCTATCATCCTTGGTATGCAAATAAATGTCTTCTCCACATGAGTTAGAAATTTCAAAATCACATACCTCTTCTTGAATGGACACATGTATTTGATCAACTCCAAAGGTTTCTTCATCATTTCAGGAAATGCACTGGGAATCATATGATTCATTGCACAAAGAACCTTCACTGTCAAAACAAATGTAAGCTAGACACAAAACTTCAAAATCATCCTTGTGTGCACATCTCTAGTATTCAAGAGTTATCAAATCTGAAATTTTCTCACTACTGAGTGAACATGTTTCTTCTTCCCTATCACTACAGTTGTATCCTTCACTCTTGTCATCATCAAAAAGAAGTCCAAGATCATCAGAGAATGAAAAATCAGAAACATTACCAGCACAGTCATTTGTTCCATAATTTGTCACATCACTTTGTTTGTCTGAAAGCGGATTTGAAAATACCTCTTCTTCATCAAATGTGTCCTCATGGCTTTCAACTGTAGCTGGAGGTATTATTTTTTCACTGTCAAATGGACTCGCATTGTCCATTTCTTCTTCCTCTTAATCACCACAAGAACTGCAAGAATCACCTTGTTGTAAATCAAAATCCATAGTTTCATCTTCACAATCTGAATATTCATTGGATCCTTCATAACATGCATTTCCACAATCTGTTATGCAGGAGATACCATCCATATTTTCATCTTCCTCACATAGACTATCATAGGAATTGTTTTCACCTGCACATGTCTCATCTTCTATTGGCTGCAGTGTCTGATCAATCTCCTGATACTCATCTATGATATCACCATTGTCTTCATACCTTTTCCTATCTACAATATTAGTCCATTCATCTAGTTGATCAAGAGAAACTGGTATCCATGATTCAGGCCAATAAATTGGGTTTGGCTCATACACTTTCATTGAACTATTGAATGATCTCAGACCTACTAGGTGGGAAATTAATAGGTATTTTCCTACAAATATCTACCATTCTGCAGAACAAAGAGTGCCCAGATTCTCCTTCACATCTCCTTATGCAAAGAAAGGAATCCAAAAGACTTTTGAAATATTCATCATCTTCAGATTGTTGGTTCCGATACGTACCTTGTTGCAGATTTTGACTGACATTTCCAAGTGGACTAGAATTGTGTTGCACTTGACATTGATCACATTGACAATCTTGATAACTCACCAATCTTTGTCCAGGAAGGACTGGGTAAGAATTTACTTGCTTCGACGGTTGTGGTGAATAAGTGCTCTGATGTGCATGATATGCATCGCCTCCATTGTAAAAATTTCCAATTGTATTATCAGGCGTTTGAGGGGTTCAATACCTGCTTGCATTTGTGTATTCATTCTTAATTTGCAGTGTTTCTTTCTTAATTTGCAGCTTTTTCTTTTTCAATTCTTCAATTCATCTTATCAATTGCTGCCTCTCAAAATATTATTTTGTTCCATACACAAATTGTCTATCGATTGTTCATCAGGTTTTTACCAGAGTCGCCACCTACTTTTCCAAAAGTAGGAAAATGTTTCTTTTTAAAATTATTTCTAATTTTTCCCAGTAGAATCACTCTTTCTGAAACTTCTTAAATTATAACCTTTTCTTCAATGACTCAATACGATGTTCTTCAACTAGATATTCTGAAATAATCCCCAACAGAGTCGCCAATTTGTTAAGTGTGTGACTCAGATGGGGAATGCAAATGAAATAATTGTGAACCTTTCGTTAAAGACCAATTTTAGAACTGTATTGACTCTATGGATGGATAGGCTAGAACCAGATTTTTTGATGTTTGTCCCCAGCAGAGTCACCAATTTGTTAGCTTTCAGGGTAACAGACAAGGTCAAAATATTTAGACCTTCTACTCTTCAGGTGCTGCTAGACCTAGGCGGGTGTACCTATATGAGTGAAGCAGACTTGACTTTATGCTTATCTCTTTGAAATGTTTTTCCCACAATGGCAGATGGGAGTGGACAAATGAAACCTGATTTGGTATAAATTGTATAGCAATATTAAAACTAAAACCTAATATGTTCAGTTAATAGATGTAAGAAAATATGAATGAAACTAAATGGTGAAAAATGCAGAGACTAGTGCCTTATTGGGTATGTAGAGTCAAATGAAATCTAAATGAGCAACTTATTTCTAGAGAACATTCAAATTGTTTGGCATATATTTTTGTTTATAACTTGTATAAACATGCAAGACTATGACTACCAAGTTATTCTTAGTGATCCAGAGGAATTTCCCTGATTACTGTGATCAATTAAAAGGTTTAATCTTTTCTTGGAAGAACCGATCAATCAACCACATAGATACAACAAATGTGCACTGATAAACTAAATATAAGCTTGTTATATCAATTTAAATAACCAGAAAGCATCAATCTTGGAGACAACTTTAGTAATACTTTTAATGAACACAACAAAAAATTGACACCAGAAATACACTGCCACATCAACTGATTCTCATTAAAATCTCCATTTTGTAATCATACATCGTAGTCTCTATTCTGTGGAAATTTTTATCCAACTATATATTATCTACCCTATATTCTATTATATTCTATCTATCATCTCTTTTTTACAATCGAGAATGATCATTTATACATTTGTGTATGAAAAGACATATCTCTTCGTAATTAGATGTCGGCGAACAATTGAATTTGGGATTTTGTTAACACTCGTTGAACACTTGTCGAGACATCTTGCAGTCATACCGAAGTCCAATGTCTCATCGATAGTCATCCCTTTGGTCTTTATGTATCGTTGTGACAAATCTGAGATGGGGAGACGTCTCATAGATTACATTATGTGTTACCGAGATATGTCCTTAGGTTCACTTTTTGATCGCCGTGACATATTAACTTTCTCACCGATGAAGAAATATTTTGGCGTGACATATTGAGTCGGCAGGACTATATGACCTCACTTCGATAACTATTGGATATAATCCCCTTATGCTTTATCGGCAAGACCCGGTGAATTTGATAAGACTTTATTTCGATGACCTTGACTCTTACCGATATGTATATCTTTATCAGTGTGACATATGTTTCACCATGACTTACTCCGATGAAAGATTTCTCACCGATATGTTCCTTCTGTTGCCGGTCGGTGAGACATGAAGCGTTCGATAAGACATCACTCTGAGACCGTTTAGTCTAGCCGATATATTTCCTCGTGCACCGGTCAGTAAGACATATATGGTTTTGCTATGACTTCATTCCGACGAGAGCCTTCTTGCCGATGTGATTTTTTGTCGCCAAGACAATAAATGTGTCCTACCGATAGGTGCTTGCATATAAATTCCAATCGACGTGACATCTCTGAAGTCTCGCCGATAGACCTACAGTAGATATACATTAGCAAAAATACATTATGGATTGGGGAGACCCTGATCACCTCATGCCGATAGGAATTATATAGTGAAATATTCAGGATTAGATGGATTTTATGGGAACACATGGCAAAATATGGGAAAAATGTTATGAGGAGAGGATTTTGTGCTTGTGGTAAGGAATCATTTGGAAAGTCATGGGTATAAATAGCTTGCAAAATTTTTAGAATTTTACAGTTCTAACAATCTCTACATGTACAATGTAGGAAAGGATTATTAGTCCTCGAGGCCTTAGGATAGTCCACTTAGGTATCTATCATCCTTTCTTCTAACTTAGCCAAAACTTTGAATTTCAAAAAATTCAAAAAACAAAAAAAAAGCCAAAAACATGTTATTATCAAACCAAGCAAACTACGAGCCTTGTGTGTATAATGTAGGAAAGGCTTATTTTTTATGAGCCCTCGAGACCCTAGGTTAGTGCCTTGAAAACAATAAAATCAACATCAAATAAACTGAGAAAACCGAAAAGGTCCTACCTCCATTATCAACAATCTGCGATAAACTTCTCATCCATAATAACCAAATCATCACAATCACCCTTTGACAATGCAAACAAAAAACAAAACAAACATCAAAATTAAAAATTAAAAAGAGAAGAACAAAACAATTAGATAACTATCAAGTGAAAACATGCCAAAGTGTTAACTACCTATCTATTCACAATTCACCAACAACATCCTAAGATATGTCTTAATGGATAAAATGTTCCTAAAATAGACATCATCAACACCGGATAACAATCTAAAACCTCAAAAAAAATATGGCAAGTGATATTGCAACATTGTTTATCTTTTTATTGTCTTATCTTTTTTATTTATCATAATACCACATTCCTGGGATCTCTAGAGGATGTCCATAAGGGATTTAGAGAAGAAGGAATGGTGGTATTAAAACTATCAATTTTTTGTTAGTTATGTTTGTAAGATTATTTTTTGATACTACCATGGCAAATATTTGTTTTGTTTGGTGTATGGAAGTTGTTTAGAGATAATTTGTGTAGCGGTTTCATGTTAGGTATTTCATACCTCTCTATGTAATTGGTCTGAAATTTTTTAACACAACTCAACCATATATTCTAACAAGGTATCTATATGTCTGGTATGAGCAAGAATATTCTTTGTATGTTGAGTTAAATTCCATGCAATGGATACAAAGCCACCTTGGTTATTCATTGCATCGTGTCTCTTTACTACATCAAAAGGGATTGTTAAAGATGCAAAGCCTCTATGCAAAGAAAAAGAAAAAATCATTATTAACTAACATGAATCAAATTTCTATCTATCATCCAACATTTCTTCTAACTAACAACTCCATATTATATCAAAATATCATTAGTACCAAATCCATCCTACATCCATAATATATCACTACATATCATGACCATAGTAAAACAATAAAAACAACATGCATCGTGTATAATCATACATCGCATATATAAGATATCATCATCCATCATATACATCAACATCCATCATATACATATTAAAATATCATATATCATATAGATATATAAATCATCCATCCATCCACATCATATGCATACATCAAAAAAGTACAAAAAAACATGAACATGAGCATACATCATCATCTATAATCATCTCATAACACATAATAAAGTCAAATCGAAACATGGTATATCTCATATATCATCAAAACTAAAAATGTCAAGTACATCATCAAATAACATATACAAAAAAATACATATGTATACGAGGCCTCAACTGGGCTAATGAATGTATATATAAATCATGTATATAAAGTTTGTTATAAAATACATCATAAATATCAAAAACACTTAGCCCTATTGGTCATCCTGAGGTGGAGATCTTGATTGATGCTCGTTGTGATGAGGGGATGGATGACGTATGACTGGAGAACGTCTAACTGAATGCTCACCTGACTCTACCCCAGTATGAGTGTTAGGCTCTTTGAAGCACAGCCACTGCTAAGCTCTGGTTACAAAGGCCTCATAAAGTGTCTGATAATATGTCACCTTTTGTACTAGTTTCTCTCACTCAGCTTGATGCAAAGCCATAAGAATTCATCTGGCCAAGGAAATCTCTATAGACCATCCAAGTTGTCACTCTATCACTAGCTTTTGTCTAGAAATTTCTCTCTCCTGCCTCGCGGCATCCCGCTTAGCAGTGAAAACAACAACCTATGCCTCTGTGACCTATCACCACACAACCTTTGCATCTCTAGTAGCAGTCAACTGTACAATCTATGTTTCCATTGTTGCATCCCTAGGAGGAGGAGGGGGACCTTGTGCCTGATCCTGTTGCATAGGATCATCCTACTAATCCTGAAGCCCATCCTATCTTTCTTTGTCAAGCTGCTCAATAGCAATCCAAAGTCATTATCTCTCCCCTCTGTAGTTAGTAATACTCACTCTCCCAATGGTTGGAACAACAACAACAAGATCTATAAACCTGAGAGGAATCCACTGAGCCCACCACTGATCATAATCTGGAGTGGTACCAGGATCTGCATGTCCAATGGGCCACACCCATCCAAATGGGGCAAGTGCTCTAAACTCAACCATTGCTGCATCACAATCCACCTGTAATCCCTAGACCTAGACCTCTCAGGTGGTCCTGCTAAAATGAACCTAGTAATCATCTCCAAAATGGCTCTAACTCTTGCCAAACTAGAGAAGTACTTGATCAGGTAGATATCTTTCCAACAAAGAATGCACTCAACCAATCAACCAACAATTCTGTCTACAAAATGGTGTTGGTGTAATTAATTATTAATTACACTTTGCATAAGTTTACTTAGGTTTATTTAATTCCTAAGTTATAGGTTTTCATCTTTATCTTATCGAGCTATCTTGTTGCTCAAGATAAGATTAGGTTTAGGAATCTTTGCTTTTATAAAGCAAATTATCTCTTGTAATTAATTGGTCTTTTTGAATATATCAAATTGCATGTTTTTATGCAAATCTCTGCTTTTTTGTTTTTCTCTTCTGTGGAAGGTATTTTCTGGTTTGCAATCAGATCTTGGTTTTCTAACATGGTATCAGAGCCTCGATTCGCAACCCCTTCTCAGCCTTTTTGCAGGATTTCGTTACAGAGCTCGTTCGAGGTCCCTCGAGGGTTTCAATCCTTGAGTACATTTATGCAGTGTCTTGGATCAGATCAGGGTTTTCTGTTGGATTCAGAGCGCTGGAAAAAGTCAGAAATGGCTTTCATTTTATTTATTTTCATCACCGTTTGCCAGATCTGCGAAGATTTCAAGCTCGGTGATTTATCTATTAGATCTAGAGGTTGCCTGATTTTCAGAGCACTTTGGGCCCAAACAGACCTCGCTGTTGGATTCGCAGCGACCAAAAGCTCCCATTTTCATATAAAATTTGTCTGATTTGGACACAGTCGATCGGAGAGGCAAAAAATTTTTTCCCAAGGGCCGTACGGCCCCCAGGCATGCTTCACGAGGCATGTAGTACGAAAAAAATTCAAAAAAAATATTCAAAAAATCCACTTCGGTTTTGCGCGGCCAGTTCATACGCCCACCGCCACCACCGCTCCGCCAAGCGACCACCGGTGGACCACCTGCGAGCCACCACCACCGGTGGCTCCACCTTTTGGCACCTTTTCCACCAGCGGCTCCCCTTATTCCGCCACTCCACCCACATTCAGCCCCTGAGGGCTTCGCTCTGCCAGCCAAGGTCTTATCCGCGCCCAGGAGCTGGAGTTTTAGCCCCTGCCATCATCAACCCCCAGCCAGGGTCATATGGGTGACCACAGGCTATGCCACCACCCTGTCCACCAGCCCCCTGGTCCTGCATGCGACCAGGGGCTCTAATTCTTTAGCCCCTGAGGGCTGCAGAGGACCTACTTGGGCAGATTCGAAGCACTTTCACGGAAACGGGCATATCTTGGGCATACGGCATCCTTTTTTTGCAAACGAGATATCGTCGGAAAGCTATTTCGACGCTCTACGCAATGGTGTTTGTGATATTTTCTGGTTTTTCTTTTTTGATTCTTTTTTCGGCCTCGGAAGTCAGATGTTTCCTTTTTCACTCTGAGACCCATATCTTTTGACTCGCTTATCCGATTTTCGCGATTTTCACGGCGTTGGAAAGCTAGTTTCAGCCTCTATGCAGATCTGAGGTAATTTACAGAAAATTTATAACTTATTTTTTGCATGCATTCATTTTTGTTTCATGCTCTATGTTTGCATTTTCACCTATGTTTCTATAGTTTTGCATTTTCTCCTTATGCAATCATTGGGTATTGTAATAACAAACTGATATAAAGTTCCATTAAGGGGGGTTCTTGCATCCATATTTCATTTTGGTGACAACTCACATGAGTTTGTCTGGTTTCTTGTTGTCTCCTTCTAGCTTCTTTCTTGCTTAGCTAGACACATCGTTGGTTTGTTTTGGTTCACACTTCACTTTGGGATTTTATAGTTCTTGATCCACATTGGTTCAGATCTTTCTCATTTGGAGGCCATGGTTTTATGGTTAATGTTCCAGAATCTTGATGGTACTCGTCCTATGGGAATTTTTAGTTTTAGTTTGGCATTGGCTTCGAGACACAGCTTCCAGATTTGTCACCATTATGGGTCCATTCATCCTTTCATCTACGGTTGTTCACAGATTCCAGAGTTGATCCAGTATGTGAGTTTCCAGTGTTCCTTGGCATCGGGTCTACTGTTGCATTTGTGATTCCGATTGGTATTTTGCAAACAAAACTATCTTTCCTTGCTTACCAGATTTGGGGTTCCAGTGTTGCTTCATCAGAGTTCTTCCAGTGTTTCTTCACAGCAGTTCATCTCAATGAGGGGGGTTTCTCTCTCTTTGCATTTGTACATGAGTACCTGATCAGGCCTTGTTGTCAGGACTCATATTTGCATAATAATCTGCTTCTCCCTAAGTTGCACTTATGGGGGGGTGTTGGTGTGATTAATTATTAATTACACTTTGCATAAGTTTACTTAGGTTTATTTAATTCCTAAGTTATAGGTTTTCATCTTTATCTTATCGAGCTATCTTGTTGCTCAAGATAAGATTAGGTTTAGGAATCTTTTCTTTTATAAAGCAAATTATCTCTTGTAATTAATTGGTCTTTTCAAATATATCAAATTGCATGTTTTTATGCAAATCTCTGCTTTTTCATTTTTCTCTTATGTGGAAGGTATTTTCTGGTTTGCAATCAGATCTTGGTTTTCTAACAAATGGTAGCTATTCTTGATTGTCATGCAATGCATCACAATCCAACCATGGCCTCCAGACGAAACCAGAAATGTCAAAAATCACACGACACTAGTAGTGTAAGAGTACGAATCATCCTCTGGATCCCATCCAAGATACCATCTGATCTAGTAACTAGGATGTGCTCCCAGGACCATACATGAAGCAAGGTGACACCAGTAGAGATGTAACTACCTCCATGATAGGCAACCTCATGCATGTCTCTATAAAGATTAGCAAGGAGACACAGGCCCCATGCATACCTTGTACCGTGCTCAAACATCTGCTCAATACATACACCCCAACCAATAGGAAATTTTTTTCCTTTCCAATCAAGAATGAGGAACCCAGAAACCAAAGCACATAAAACCAATGAAATAGGATCTACACTTCCAACAAAAGGAGATAGGTCTATCTCTAACTCTCGAACCCAAAGATGCCTAAGACCAAGGAATTGACACATAGCATGTGTCCCCTACCATACAAAATAGGTCACAAGCTCTCCATGAATAGGAACATGGAGGATCCTACATACATCCTCTAAGGTAATGGTGGCCTCACCGGTCAGTAAGTGCAAGGATGATGACTCAGAGTGCCATCTCTCAATGAGAGCGGTCGTCATCGCTTTGTGGCATCTAATCACTAGCATGTAGCATATATATCATAACCCCACAACATCTAGCAAATCTCGCTCAATCTCATGAAAACCATTGATCAAATCAAACAACACATGTGGTTGTTGCTCTCTCAATTAAAGTGGTTTGAGATCTTCCTACAAACACTCAACCCACAATGTTAATAATTTTCTGTGAAAACACGAGACAAACCTAAGACAACAAAAAAGCTAGCTCAAACTTTCAAAAACATCAAAAGCGGTTAATTTTTTGTCAAAAGTGGTTGGTTATGGGTATTTTTCACCTTCTCAACATAGGCAGCTCACAAGTGGACTACCTCTCTTGAAAGGTAGAAATCTATAAACAAGTTCCAGATCACTACCCCAAGATTTCAGGTGTCAGGTCATGACAATGGTTGGAATATCTCAGTTGGTTGATGTGTTTTGCTGGTAATCACAAGGTCGGCCTTTATGGTTTACAAAGCAATGGAAGTTGGGTCTACAAACGGAGTTTCAAAGTGTTGGAAGTGAATGAATAGTGGCTTCCCACTCAAAATAGCAAGCTAGAACTCACCATGTTCATCAAATTAAGCATTTTTTTGATGCTTTGAATCCTACTCTAACCAAGGACTAAAAGAAATAGTAAAAGAGGAAGGGTTGAGAAAGTTGTTCTAATCCTAAGCTATGAATGAATAGTAACAATGGAGGGTGCTACAGTAGAAAAACTCCCACAAACTAGATTTTGCTTGACCAAAAATGACCTATAGTTACACAAAATCAGTGCAATCTTCTAAGGACTATAGGTTTTCAAATTGTGCATTCACCTCATGAACATACAATTGAACTAAGTTGCAACAAATAAGTTAGCTCAGACTATCTTTACAAAGTGATTTATCATTAACAAACCACAAAAAGTATGAGTTGGAAGTGCATCAAATACTGTAACAGCCAACACCATTAAAGTCATCAAAGAAACTACAAGCTAAAAATAATATGGAAGTAGAACCATGAATGCAAGATGAGAAAACTCAAAGAGAACATCCATAAAATATGCAATGTTGTCTTTTATTGCTGCAAATGCCACTTGCACCAATTCTCCAACCATCTACAAATGAGGGGAAAGCCCCTATTTATAGTTTTCCAAAGCCCAAATGAATGGCTAGGATTGATTCACAATGAGTGGCTCAGATTTGATACAAGCTAGGGTTTCACCCACCCCCTAATACAGCAATATAAAATACATCTTTGTCTTTTCCGTATTTTGTCTTGTACTAAGCTTGTCACTATAGCACTTTTGTCTTCTAGTTGATTGCCCTTTTGCTACAACTAAAACTATTAAAAGGCTACCTTTTGTTTGATGGATTTGTAGCATTCTCTTCAAGCCTCATTTGTAGATTTACATCATTGTGAAATGGACTGACTACCCCCCTAATTCTATAAGACGGCCCCTAACGGATCGTGATCATTTGATGAAGAACAAGACAGCTCCTCCTGTGCTCTTGGCAATAACTTGCTTTGGCATGATATTATCTATTTGTCAGTCATCCTTGATGAGTTGATTATAATTTAGCCACCTTTAAGTGCATCATTTGTGCATTAAGATCTTCTCCTTGGTTTGGCCTTGCAAGTGATCTTTGACTATTGTTTCCTTTACAAACCTAGTAGGTAGTATGCAGCTCCCTCATTTGGACAACAACCCCTTAGTAGCACAACGTCATAAGTTTGTATATCGTGAGCAATTTCCTTCCGCAACAAGCTTCTTTGAGAATCTCCATTTTATAATTAGAGCCCTGCACAAAAGGATAAGTTGAATTAGGCCCATAAAATAGAATTAAATAAGTAAACTACCTCGGTGAACCTTTAACTTCCTTAAGTATTTACTTCACCAACCTCAAAGTTAAAAGGGAAAGAGATATTCGAGTGTTTGTATAATCCTCCACTTCTTTGTGATTGCTCAATCATGGCTCAAATGCTCCTAAATCATGGCCATGTACATCTGCCTAAATTATTAAATATCCTCCCTTCACTATAACTTTAGACACATATGCAATGGTCAAAATTCATCATACAGATCATTAATCCACCTACACTTACCCTTGTGGACCTATACAATTATTGTCAAAGGAGCGTTTGTACATGTATAAGGCTACCTTATAAACCCTACCTATACTAAGGGATGGGCAAAATAATGTGGGAAAATTGGTGCGGGCTGCTGGAGCAAGAATGTTATAAAGAAGACATCCTTGTGAGAAGGGTTGTCCGAGCTACGAAACCTACAAGAAGAGGCTCTATCTCACAAACATCATGGAGATGGTTCGCTTGCTTCACTTCTTTTAGTGACTTGGCATTTTGATTCATTTTAATAGCTTAAAATTCCCTTGCCCCTACTAATCTTGATGTGTGAACCATCATCCTCATTTATTAGTGCCATCGTCCCCAACCTACCGCGTGACCCACCCTATTAGTCACCTTCCTTTAGTCTATAGCACCATGTGGGATTGTCGAGAGCCTACGACGTTCACGAAGAGAATGACTACGGGTATCGCAATGCGGGAATCCGCAAGGAGAAAGATGTTGGATGACGACAGAGGCGGTAGTGACCCCCACAACACACCACCCACGAACTCCCAATGGAGGGTTTAATTAAACATTACCCCACCCCTCCTTACTCCATTTTTTCATCAATCAAAATGAGTTCCTTTTGTAGTCACATTCGTATGATAAAATCATCCCCTGCCCAGCCTGCGAAAGCACATCACGTGGAAGACCAGAACTAGAGAATTGTGGAGGAAAGATTAATGCTGATCTATGTTAGAGTTGTAGAATTCCTACCTTTTCTCATATCATTTTTGTAACGTCTGCTTCCAATCAGTGTATCCATGACCCGTAATGTTGCCACTCTACCTGGGTGTGTATTGAGCTTTAATGGCATTGTCACACATAGGCGCAAGTGTATGATGCCTCGCGGGCTTCAAATATCGATTATGTTTCACTCGTGATGAAAATACTTTACCATGAGTTACTTCGACTTATCCTCCAAGGAAACACCATTGACACACCCTTACCTCACCAATTAGTATGCAATTTTCATTTAGACTAGAGTGGTTCCTGTCGCAGCGAGTAAATCACATGAATGCAAAGATCGACGTGAAACTAATATATGATTCCCATATTATTAAATCCACCCTTATGCAGAATGAGGAGAGAGTCATACGAAGACTACAACACCAACCAAAGAAGATGGTAAAATCGGGTCCGCAGAGAAATTGGTTGTGGGATCCCCATGTGGGTGAGCCATTGTAGAGGTCCGTAGGAAATTGAATATAAGGAGCTTCCCGACGATGACATTTCTAATGGTAGCCTCCATAGCTAAACCTCCTGCCACACAAAACTTTAATAATTCGTTGTGCACAAATTATCTGATTACTCGTCACACAAAATCCTTATGCTGATCCATGCTCAAAATGATATCGCCCAGAGATTTCATGGTCTCCCACCTTTTGCACAACATCACACATTAATCACTACAAAGAGGAACGAACATGGGAGAATTGAGCGAGCAAACTGCTAGAAGGAGGAAATGCCTTTGAATTAGATAACGAATGCCATCAGGAGCCCGTGAGTGAGTTTCCATAGTTGGCCTTTTCATCTTCCTCTTGGCACCCCAAGCTTCTCACAAAGTAAGCTCTTTTTGAAGTTGTGTCTTCATCGATTTAATTCACCCTACTAATATTGTAAGTTCTTGCAGCCTACCCTGAGGAGAAAAATTCAAGGCAAGTGATTTAATACTTCAGAACTTTAGATCTTCCCCACCCACTGATGCTACATAGATCTTTACGAAATGGGGATTTATAAGATAAGACCATATGACACTCGGGAGAAATTCCTTGACCAAGCATCCTTTATGTGCGTAAGAAATTTGTGGGAGGTTGCAATGAGAGCGTAGTGGTTGGGAAGATGGTGTAAATTAGGACTATGTGAGGCATCACGTAGAAGGCCACTGATCAAACGGAAGAATAGAATGTGGGCTCCACCAAGAAAGATGTCGGTGAAGGTGATGTGGGGAAAAGACAGCGGAGGGAAACCTTTGGATGGCCGTAATTATCAGCTGAGGCAACAGTAGCCTTGTGAAGCACAGGGTGTGCACAGATGATTTCCACCAAGGGACTACGAGCGAAAGTGTGTAGAGAGCCAAAGCTTGTTCGTCGTGGTGATGACGTGAAAATCTCGGCCATCAGAAATGCGAAGCCTGCATGATTGAATGACCACCAACTAGGATCCCCCCTATGACCACACTATATTGATCGCTATTACATCACCTAATTTCCTCATGATTAGCCAAATACTTCAGTTCGAATGTGCAGACAAAATGGCCTTATAGATTAAGAGCCATCGTCATGAAAATTATTTTTACTTGAATGAAGTGCTTTATTGAATCCCCTGTGATGAAAGTCGTGACCCATCGAGGCTTGTGTAGAACAAGCCACTGCAACCAACCAAGACCTTTAGCAATATCTTTAAACTTCTGCCCTATTCCAATAACCTAGTTAGTCCCTATTTTGGTTATTTTATGCAAGGATGAGCAGGCTCGATGGGAGTTGAGGTGGCACATCAATCATGAAAAGGTCACAATGGAAAAATGTCATTTAAACAACTGAATAGGCCAAGAACTCCATAGACAAGGCTCCCACCTAAGGAAATGCTTGAATGAAGAGGTTCTTGCAATTTGACCATGCTATGTCGATTGACCCCCCATATCCCTCATGGATCATGAGATGTCTGAATACCAGATCCCTTCTTATGAATGACCTTTAAGCCCACTCTTATACACATCGAAATATTCCATCTTTTGTTGTTTGTTACTTTACTTGTTGATAGCATGAGAATTATTTCTATGATCACATTGGAAGTGTGGATTCATTCTAAACCAAGACCTTCTATGGTGCTGAGAGTGTGGGTCCATGTCACTAGAATGTCATCGCATGTGTATGAGGCAGTCACAGGGGTTGCAGATTCTGCAATGAAGAGGGTTGTTAGGATAGCTTGGGTAAGGATGGGCGGAATGTCGGTGTTGAAACGTCATAGTAGTCATGGCCGATGATGACTAAAGACCCGTGTATAATGTCCCGACAAAGCCCAAGACAATACCATCCGCCACAAGCTTGAAGATAGAAAACATTGATCGAGCCACTTCCCATGATCTCAACACTTTTCAAATGAAAGCTCGCCACCCATCCCAAGAACCTGAATCTCTTTTAGGTGCCTTGAGTTTATTATTTCCACTAGAGACCATTTCATTTCTTCATTTCAAACTTTAAATGCCACCTGATGATGGGATCAACCTTCATCATTACTATGTTTGTTTGGCCAAGGGGCCTCTGTCTTTCACAATTAATTAGTCTCTAATGAATACGTGAATTATGCAGTTTGAAATCATGCCACGACTGTAAGGTTTGTGTTTGTGGGCATGGGAGGTGGTGATGCCGTCTATGGGGAGTCATTTCTAAGAGTGCACGATGGGAGCAATGGCAGGCCCCACATGGTGTAAGTCTGTTGGCTGCTAAGACGTCGTCGGGACAATGATGAGAGACAGGGAAAAACCCACAATTCGGGTTCTGCATGAGCAATGGACGATGACGCCAATTTTAAATATCATCATGAGCCCCCATTTGGCTCTCTCATTCACAGAATCTTTAATGAGTTTGTATTTAGCGACTTTGCAACATCTCTAACCTGTCCTTGTTGCAGGAGGAACATATGAACATTTAATGCGAGATGATGATGGAAGAGGGCAGGGCACCGTGATTAATTCATTGCAATAGTAACGACGACGGAAAATAGAGGTAAATAGATTGTAATAGAAATATGTGGGAAAGCAGTGGGGCTTGGTTGTCATAAATTAAGGTAGTGGTAACAGCTCCCAACCAGCGGCAACCTACATGGGCGGACCCACCAACAAGACCAGACTTAGGAACCGTCTAGCGGTCGCAAGGTTTTACATTGAGGAAATGATGTATACGAGACCCACACAGTAGAATGACCCTAAGGTTTCGTCATTCAAATAATGGCTGTCAAAAGATGACTTTGCATTAGTCGACACTTGCAGCCATTTGGGAAGACCAGGGTAATTGTTATCTTGGTGGTTTTTCTACCTCAGGTTCCCAGGCTGGGGTCACTGATATGGGATACCCAACGCATCACAAAGGGGCGACATGAAGACTTGATCGTTGAGGGAAAAAAGCGAGGACGGCGAGACGGAGTGCAGATCTCACCATGCAGGCGGAAGTCAAGGGTCAACCGCTGCTTAGCGGCGAAATAGGAATGGAGACCCACACAGGGTGACCTGTAATTGCAGGTTCGCGAAGCATGAAGGAAACAGTAGCAAAATCAAATGTGGGGCCCGCCCTGTAGGCGAACGATGTTGTGCAATGGTGAATGGCAAGAGGAAACCTATGAATGCTTGTCTACGAGGACCAATAGACACCAGGCGAAAAGCTAAGGGAAACCCGTAGGACTCAGCCCGCAAGGGAAAATGACTTGGTGAAAATCAGGTTTGCAAACTTGGCCAAGGGGAATTTGATCATTTATGGCTTGTGACCATCTTGGTCTTAGAATAGGAGCATGCAAAGCAAGGCAAGGAAAAATAGCCCATCAGGAGAAAGAATGACCCGTAAGGAGCGAAAAAGAGGGGGTCCCTACCTTCGGCGGGGCGTTTGTGAAAAATATGCACAATAAATGGTGACTCGCTGGGGAAATGCTCCAGATCCTTTCTATGAAAAATTGGAATCACAAACCCAAAATCTTAGGTTTTGGTCTTCACGCTAGGGAAAACAAACCAGACACTCAAGAAAATGATCAAAACCACTAGTCAACCCAACCTTCAGTATGTTGAAAATCCAAGTGTATGTAAAATGCGTTCATTCCCATCCTTCAGTTGCTATAAGAAGCCAAGCTCTATCAAGTTAAGCTATGTAGTTTATTCCAACTCCAAAAGCATCTGGGACATTGCCTCGCTGCCAGTCAAACGTCCATAGCCCCAACGAGGTTGTCGCTATGATTCTTCCCAACATTGCTCTATTGCCAACCGAGCATCCATAGCCTCGGTAGAGTTGCTCGGATCTCCCTAAAAATTTGAATTTCTTTCTTTTTTTAATTTCCAATGTTTTTCTTTTCTTTCTTTTCTTTTTATTTTCTCTTTTCAACTCTTTTCTTTTCAACCCACGAGCAGTGAAACTCCCACTCAGGGCTGAGAATCACAGAGGCACTAAAGCAGAATTTTAGATTTTTCACTTAACTCGATTTTGCAAAAGGACCCACAACAACTGCTGGATTCTTAAAGTATGTGTAAGAGATATAATATTTCATAATACATGAGAATTAGACCAACCAATCGACTTGTCCCCTTTGAATCAAACATCCAAATCACTTGACACTAATAGAAGACCCTCACCGTCCACTCTAAAAACTTGATTAAATTTTACCGAAGAAACACATAGAACAACCCCCAAGAAATAAAATGATGTTTTTTGTGTGCATGAACGTACCCTACTAAAAGAAAAGGAACCTTGAGCAAAGTAGCATTAAAGCGATGGAAAAATGGAAGCAAAACAAAAGAAAACGAAAGCGGATGGAAAGCAAACACCTAAATTAACCAAAATAGGAAAGCGAAAGAAAATGGAAGGGAAACTAATCTAAGAAAAACTAACCTACAACAAACCAACCAACCCTAACAAAAGTAGGAAAGCAAAGTATATACATGAAACAAAAACTACTCAAAATGAGGTATGTACAAAGATATTTACAAAGAACAATGTTCAAGGATGACAGACCAATATTCATGCCCATTGGATCTCGCAATGCATGCACAAGAAAAATAGAAATCGTTACAATTCTTAACCATGCAGATTCATCTTTGTATTCAGAAAAATAAAGTTCAACATTGCAACATTCAAGTTTAATCACATATTCAGGAAAAATAAGCAATTTGAGGTGATTCATAAAACCATGGTTAATCCATAAACACGTTCGTCTCCCCTCATTCCCATAATCAAAATGATAAACACAGTTATAAGCATTCACATGAGTAAGGAAAGATAGAACCTGGGTGTTGTCGTGTGAAGGTGGCAACGTTTGATAGTCAAGAGCAAGCACTGCATTATCGGTCGTTGTTTTGGTAGACTTGAGTAGAGGCACTAGATGGTGTAGCATCCTCGATCTTGGTCTTACATAAGGCGGAGAGAAAGAGGCAACAAGAACCTCTTCCAAGTCATGTGTGGGATCTGCAACCCATATCAGTTGTCCCTCGAGGAGATACACTTCATCTTCTCGATCTTCCATAGTCCAAACCTCTACCTAATTGTTGCCTTCAAGGGGCAGCATGCCATCCCATCTCCTTCCCCAGGTTTTGACCTTAATTTTATGATGTTCAATGTCATGAGAACATGACATGGACAAATTTGTGCTATTGTAGGTCTTGGGATGTGTGGGAGGATCAACAATCATTGAGGAAAGACTTGCAGTTGTAGCTTGTCCTTGTGGTTGGCAGGGTGTATTATCTCTATGGACAGCCTCTAAGACCTTTCTTCCTTGGTCTACTTCCCTTATTTCATGTGGTGTACCAGGATGCTCACTTGTCTCCTCTTGTTCACTGTTGTTGTAGATGGAAAAGGAGTTCCTTTCCCCATCCAGAAGTTCTAATGTTTCACTGTCTGGAGGTTCAGGTAATATATCTTCATCACCATCATCCTCTGAAATGTACTCATCCTCAATGTCACTATATCTTTGTGCCACAATTTCAAGTGGGATGAAATCAACAAGTGACACTGGCTTGTCAAGGGGATCAATGTATGATGCAGGGTCCATCTCTGAAAGTCCTTCATAAAACCTATCATCCCTTGCGTACAAATGCTCTACAAGAGGGGAAGACTCTTGATGTCTGATGGGAAGCCTCCCCATTTGGTCTATTTCATCATTTGGAGGCTCTGAATGTTGTTGTCCTTCTTATGTTATTGTCCTAATACCTTCTTGAGGACTGGCTTCGGCTGAGTTATCACTCAATTCAATCTCTTGGTCTTCTACTTCAATCTGGGCAGCAACTAGGGAAGACTGGGCACTTGGTTGCTCCACTTGTTCTCTAACTTGTTTGACAGCCTCTTTGCATAGCTTGCACGTGAACTCAGAATGTGTTGAATCATGGAGCCTACACCAACCTGACAGCAACAACACCTCAAAATCCACTTGGCATCTTAGCTCTACCCAATCCCTTGTGAGTCTTCACACCAGTTCATCATATCTTTCCACCATCGGATCCTCATCATCACTTAGGATGAAATTTTGATGGTAAATAGTCGTGGCATGTGGTTTTTCCCACTCCTCTAAATCTTCATTTTTAGATGCTTGATCACTGCCATTCATGAAGGAGACGTCCTCAAATCTTATTTCACTTATATCTTCATCATCATTTTCTTCTGCCTCAAGGGTTTCAACCTCTTCCTCCTTCTGCTCTTCAGCATTTTCATTAGCTATCCTAGCATGTGTTGTTGTAAGTTATGTTAATTCATCTTTGATTACCAATCGTTCCTCTTTTTGAGTGGAGGACTTCCCTTTATCGATGAAGGAGAGGCTTTTCAATTCCCTTCTAAGTGGGCTTTCACCAAAGTTTCTTGTTGTCCCAAGGAAATTAGCTCCTTCCTCTTGACTTTCAACCTTAGAGTCTGTTGTCCCAGCACTAACTTGTGTCAAATTTCTCGGTTCAACTTCAATTTGTTGTCCTTTAGATGTTGACAGCTCTCCCACTTCATGGGATGATTCCCCTTCATTGGGAGTTGGTTGTTCTGACTCGCCTAAACAACCCTTGACTTGAGTGATGATGTTTGCACATGAGGGACAAGTGAATTTTGAGTGGGGTGCATTGTGGAATCTGCAACAAATAGACATTAGTACCTCCTCTAGTTCTATTCCATCCTAGCTATTCAAGTGCTCTTGGATCAGCTCCTTGAAGGCCTTAGCTACCACGTTAACCAATTCCATTTCTGGGTCTCGAAGAAGTAAGGGTTGATATATTTCCCAAAAGGGAATTTCTCCTTGCAAGACTCTTTCAATTCTGTCCAAGAATGTTACATATCCCAATTCATTGTGTCTGCGAGTGCCATGGATTCTGCATTTGTCTTGCCAATGCAAATTGTTGCGAGGGTCTCCTCAATCTCCTATTTAAATCTACATGTAGCTGAGTAATGTTGATTTACACATGTTGTTCCATCTTAGCTCAACTCTTGTTTGCCTTCAAAAAATTTTGATTTCTAAATTTCCAGCATATAATGGGATCTCCCTATCTCATATTTTACGTGAAGTTTCTTTTCAACTTCCAATTTTCACCTTTGTAGCCTCAAGCTCAGCCATGCCCTCCTTCTAGCACCAGTTCTGTTGATGGGTATTTTTGCACCTTCTCAACACAAGTAGCACACAAGTGCACTACCTCTATTGAAAGGTAGACATATGCAAACAAGTTCCAGATCCCTACCCCAAGGTTTCGAGTGTCAGGTCATGACAATGCTTGGAATATCTCAATTGGTTGATGTGTTTTGTTGGTAATCATAGGGTCAGCCTTTATGGTTTACAAAGCAAGGGAAGTTGGGTCTACAAATGGAGTTTGAAAGTGCTAGAAGTGAATGAACAGTGGCTTCCCACTCAAAACAGGAAGCTAGAACTCACCGTGTTCATTAGATTTAGCATTGTTTTGATGCTTTGAATCCTACTCTAACCAAGGAATAAAAGAAATAGCAAAAGAGGAAGGGTTGAAAAATTTGATCTAATCCTAAGCTATGAATGAACAGTAACAATGGAGGGTGCTACAGTAGACAGACTCCCACAAACTATATTTTGCTTGACCAAGAAAGACCTATAGCTTTACAAAGTGATTCATCATTAATAAACCACAAATAGCATGAGCTGGAAGTGCATCAAATACTGTAACAGCCAACACCATTAAAGTCATACAAGAAACTACAAGCTAAAAATAACATGGAAGTAGAACCATGCATGTAAGATGAGAAAACTCAAAGAGAACATCCATAAAATCATGCAATGATATCTTTTATTGCTGCAAATTCCATTTGCACCAATTCTCCAACCATTTACAAATGAGGGGCAAGCCCCTTTTTATAGTTTTCCAAAGCCTAAATGAATGGCTAGGATTGATTCACAATGAGTGGCTCAGATTTGATACAAGCTAGGGTTTCACCTATCCCCTAATATAGCAATATAAAATACATCTTTGTCTTTTCCCTATTTTGTCTTGTAGTGAGCTTGTCACTATAGCACTTTTTCCTCTAACTAATTGCCCTTTTGCTACAACTGAAACTATTTAAAGGTTGCCTTCTGTTTGATGGATTTGCAGCATTATCTTCGAGCCTCATTTGCATATTTACATCATTGTGAAATAGACTGACTACCCCCCCCTCGATTCTGCGAGACGGCCCCTAACGGATCGTGATCGTTTGATGAAGAACAAGACATCTTCTCTTGTGCTCTTGGCAATAACTTCCTTTGGCATGATATTATGTATTTTTCGGTCATCCCCGATGAGTTGATTATAATTTAGCCACCTTTAAGTGCATCATTTGTGCATTAAGATCTTCTCCTTGGTTCAGCCTTGCAATTGATCTTTGACTATTGTTTCCTTTGCAAACCTGGTAGGTAGCATGTAACTCCCTCATTTGGACAACAAACCCTTAGTAGCACAACGTCATAAGTGGGCACATCGTGAGAAATTTCCTTCAGCAACAAGCTCCTTTGATAATCTCCATTTTATAATTAGAGCCCTACACAAAAAGATAAGTTGAATTAGGCCCATAAAATAGAATTAAATAAGTAAACTCCCTCAATGGCCCTTTAACTTCCTTAAGTATTTAAACTTTTCCAACCTCAAAGTTAGAAGGGAAAGAGTAATTTTCATGTTTGTATAATCCTCCGCTTGTTTGTGATTACTCAATCATGGCTCAAATGCTCCTAAATCATGACCATGTACATTTGCCTAAATTATTAAATATCCTCCCTTCACTATAACTTTAGACACATATAAAATGGTCAAACTTCATCATAGAGATCATTGATCCACCCACACTTACCCTTGCAGACCAATACAATTATTTTCAAAGGAGCATCCACACATGTATAAGGCTTCCTTATAAACCCTACCCATACTAAGGGATGGGAAAAACAATGTGGAAAAATTGGTGCGAGTTGTTAGAGCAAGAATGCTATAAAGAAGACACCCTTATGAGAAGGGTTGTCCTGGTTACGAAACCCACAAGCAGAGGCTCCATCTCAAAAAAATCATGGTGATGGTTCACTTGCTTCACTTCTTTAAGTGATTTGGCATTTTGATTCATTTTAACAGCTCAACATTCCCGTGCCCCTACTAATCTTGATGTGCGAACCATCATCCTCATTTATTGGCACCATCCTCCCCATTCTACTGTGTGACCCACCCTATTAGTTAACTTCCTTTAGTCTATATCACCATGTGGGAATGCTAAGAGCCTATATCATTCATGAAGAGAATGAATACGGGTACCATAATGCAGGAATCCGCAAGGAGAAAGTCGTTGGGCGATTGTGGAGGTGGTAGTGACCCCCACAACATACCACCTGCGAACTGCCAATGGAGGGTTTAATTGAACATGACCCCACCCCTCCTTACTCCCTTTGCTCATCGATCAAAATGAGTTCCTTTTGTAGTCATTTTTGTATGATAAAGTCATCCCTTGCCTGGCCCACAAAAGCACATCACATGGAAGACCGGAACTAGAGCATCATGGATGAAAGAATAATTGCGATCTACGTTAGAGTGATAGTGTTCCTCCCTTTGCTCATATCATTTTTGTAACGTCTGCTTCCAATCAGTGTATTCATGACCCATAATGTTTCCACTCTACCTGGCTATGTATTGAGCTTTAATGGTGCTATCATGCGTAGGAGCTAGCATATGATGCTTCATGGGCTTCAAATACTGATTATGTTTCGCTCGTGGTGAAAATACTTTACCAAGAGTTACTTCGACTTATGCTCTAAGGAAACACCATTGACTCACCCTTAGTTCACCAATTAGTATGCAATTTTTATTTAAACTGGAGTGGTTCCCATCACAGCAAGTAAATTGAATGAATGCAAAGATTAGCATGAAACTAATATATGATTCCCATATTATTCAATCCACCCTTATGCAAAATGAGGGAAGAGTCTTGCGGAGACTACAACACCAACTGCAAAAGATGGTAAAGTCGGGTCTGTGGAGATATGGGTTGTGGGATCCACATGTGGGTGAGCCATTGCCGAGGTCCATAGGAAAATGAATACAAGGAGCTTCCCAATGATGACATTGTTGATGGTAGCCTCCGCAGCTAAACCTCCCGCCACACCAAACTTTAATAATCTGCTATGCATAAGAGGGCCTTAAATGCCAAACAACAATCCTACCAAATTGTCTGATTACTCATCACACAAAATCATCATGTTGATCCTTTCTCCAAATGATATCGCCCAGAGATTTCGTGGTCTCCCACCTTTTGCACAACGTCACACATTAATCACTACGAAGAGGAACGAACATTCGATAATTGAGGGAGAAAACTGCCATAAGGAGGAAATGCCTCCGAATTAGATAATGGATGCCATCAGGAGCCTGTGAGTGAGTTTCTGTAGTTGGCCTTTTCATCTTCCTCCTGACACCCTGAGCTTCTCACAAAGTAAGCTCTTTTTGAATTCATGTCTTCATCAATTCAATTCACCCTACTTATATTGTAATTGTTTGCGACCTACCTCGAGGAGAGAAATTCAAAGCAAGCAATTTAATACTTGAGAACTTTAGATCTTCCCCACCCACTAATGCTGCCTAGATATTTACGAAATGGGGATTTATAAGATAAGACCGGATGACACTCGAGAGAGATTCCTTGACCAAGCATCCTTTCTGCACATAAGAGATTTATGAGAGGCTGCAATGAGAGTGCACTGGCTGGGAAGATGGCGGAAAGTAGGACTGCAAGGGGCGTGACGTGGAAGGCCATTGGTCAAAGGGAAGAATAGACTGCTGCCTCCACCATGAAAGATGTCAGTGAAGATGGTGTGGGGAAAAGACTGCGGAGGGTAGCCTGTGGATGACCGTAATTATCGGCCGAGGCAACAATAGCTTTGTGAAGTGTGGGGCGCAGACAAATGATGTCCACCAAGGTACCGCAGGAGAAAGTGTGCAGAGAGTCGAAACATGTTCGTAGTGGTGACAACGTGAAAAGCTTAGCCATCAGAAATGCAAAGCCTGCATGATTGAACAACCACCACCTAGGACCCCCCCTATGACCAAACTATATCGCTATTACATCACCTAATTTCCTCATTATCTTCTGAATACTTTAGTTCGAATGTATAGACAGAACGACCTTATAGATTCAGAGCCATCATCATGAAAACTATTTATACTTGAATGAAGTGCTTTATCAAATCCCCTGTGATGAAATTCGCAACCCATCGAGGCTTGTGTAGAATGAGCCACTACAACCAACATAGATCTTCAGTAATATCTTTATGCAAGGATCAGTAGGCTCGATGGGAGGTGAGGTGGCACAGCAATCACAAAAAGGTCACAATGGAAAAGTCTCATTTAAATGGTTGACAGGCCACAGACTCCACAAGCAAGGCTCTCATCTAAGGAAATGTTGGAATGAAGAGGTTCATGCGATTTGACCATGTTATGTCGATTGAGCCCCCATAGCCCTCACGGGTCATGAGATGTCTGAATACCAAATCCCTTCTTATGAATGAGCTTTAGGTCCGCTCTTATACACCATCAAAATATCCCATCTTATGTTTGTTACTTTACTTTTTGATAGCGCGATAATTATTTCTATGATCATGTTGGAACAATGGACTCAATATGAACCAAGACCTTTTGTGGTGCGGAGAGTGTGGGTCGACGTCACTAGAATGTCATTGCAGGTGTATGTGGCGGCCACAGGGGTTGTAAATTTCGTAGTAAAGAGGGCCATCGGGATAGCATGGGTAAGGACGAGCATAATGTCAATGTTGGAACGCTATAGTAGTCATGACTGACAGTGAGCGAAGACCCCCATATAATGTCCCGATGGAGCCCAAGACAATACCATCCGCCATGAGCTTAAAGGTAGAAAACATTGACACAGCCACTTCCCATGATCTTGACACCTTTCAAATGAAAGCTTGCCACTGATCCCAAAAACCCAAATCTCTTTTAGGCACCTTGCATTTATTATTTCCACTAGAGAACATTTCATTTCTTCATTTTGAACTTCAAATGCTGCCTGATGATGGGATCGACCTTCATTGTTACTACTTTTTTTTGGCCAAGGGGCCTCTTTCTTTCAAAATTAATTGGTCGCTAATGAATACCTTAATTACGCAGTTTGAAATTATGCCAAAGCTGCAAGGTCTGGGTTTGCAGGCATGGGAGGTGTTAGAACTGTAAAATTTTGAAAATTTCATACTCATTAGTTTCCTAAGATGCCCATACCATAAGCATGAGAATCTGCTTTGCATAACATATTTTCCCATGTTTTAGTTTTTTTTCATCATTTGGTCCTATAGAATTCACCTAACCCTGAGCATTTGAATTTATAAACTATATCGGTGTAACATGTTGGAGGTCCCACCGATCCCAAAAGATTATTTTATACTAACACATATTATTTTTCAGTCTATCGACAAGAGGTCAAGAATGTCTTACTGATATGATTTCATATGAGGATTCATATCGGCATGATTTAGTTCACAATCTCAACGACAAAAGGATCCTATTGGCAAGACAACAGTCATCGGGGTGAGTCATATCGGTCACATATGTGTCTTACTACTCGAAGCACAAAGAACTATATCGGCTAGACTTGGGTCATCGGAGTGAAGTCTCGTAGCATTCATCTAGTCTTGCCGATAAAGTGAAGGATTATATTGTCGATATGAGTTCATTGAGTCCTATCAACCCCCTATGTCACATCAATAGAGTTGTATTAGTAAGGACTTCGCGATACATTTTGATCATCGGTGAGACAGACTTCACGGGAGAGAGATAGGAGAGTCATACTGAATGTTGTTCCGTCGGCAAGAAAATAATTATGTCTTAGCGATCAAAATTGACGAAGGAGATATCTCAGCAAGAGATGAAGTAAGTAGAGGAACATCTGCCTGACTTGAAAAGTCACAGTGATAGGTTTACATCGGTGACAGTTATAGCGATACACTTGAGACTGAAGGGATGAATATCACGGAGACTCAGAACATCAGTGAGACTGCAAGATATCATAGCGATATATAATCTGTGGTAGTCGGAGAGACTCAAAACGTCGACAAAACTACAGGATGTCTTAGCGAGTGTCTAATGAACATTGGTAAAAGTTCAAAAAAATGAATTGGCCGAGATTTGAATACTAAAGGACGCGTCCTTTCGTGCTGCTAATGTATAAATACCCATTTTTTGACAGTGAATAAAAGGAGAGAGATAGCGAATAGGAAAAAATACAGTAGATATAATGTTTTACAATTCTGAGACTATGATGCTTGTTTGAAATAATGGAGATATCAATGGAAGTTATTTGATTTGGTGGCGTATTTCTGGTATCGATTGTTTGTTGTGTTAATTGAAAGTATTGTTGAATTTGTCTCCAAGGTTGATGTTTCTAATTATTTAAACTGATATATCAAGGATATTTTTTAGTTTATCAGTGCACACTTGTTGTATCTGTATGGTTTGATTAATTGGTTCTTTCAAGGAAAGATTAAATCCTTTTAGTCAATCATAGTAACTAGGGAATCTCATTCGGATCATTAAGAAGAGCTTGGTAATCATATTCTTGCATGTTTATATAAGTTATAAACTCAAATTGGTATGCCAAAAAATTAGAGTGTCTACCAGAAAGAAGTTACTTATTTTAGATCTTTCATTTGACTCCGTACACCCAATAAGGCACTAGTCTCTACCATTCTACTGTTTAGTTTCATTCATTTTTACATATGAACATATTATATTTTAGCCTTGATATTGCTTATACAATTTGTACTAGAATAAAATTCATTTATCCACTCCCATTTGCCAGTGTGGGTAAATTACTTTAGGAAATAAACAAAAGTCAAGCCTGCTTCATTGTCATAGGTACACCCGCCTAGGTCTGGCAGCACCTAAAGAGTAGAAGGTTCAATTCATTTGGCCTTGTCTATTACCCTGAAACATTGTGAGAGCTTGGCAACCTCTCGGGGTTCAAACCTGTGTTTTTGAGAGCTAACAAATTGGCGACTCTGCTCAGGAAATCATTTGCAGAATATCCGATTGAAGACCATCATATAGAGTCATTGAAGAAAGATTCATAATTTGATAATTTTTAGGAAAAAGTGATTCTACTAGGGATAAAATCAAGAATAATTTCATTTTTCTCACTTTTAACAAAGTGACTAGCGAATCTAACAAGAACATTACATCAATTCAACATGAATGGTAGAAGATCCCAACACAAAGGAGGTCCTACTGGCAACATTAAGTGGACACATAAGGATGATAAGGGTAAGAAGATAGCTGATGACATGTGCATAACAAACAAAGACAAAGCATCAAGACCACATTGTGAGACATATGACCATTATGATACATGGAGAGATAGTTCAAGTGGAGAACCTTGTACTCCTGAAGAAAAAATAAATCCTTTTTATAATCCTTAGAAATAGGTGGAATTTGATGCTAAAATTGAAGATAAAGGAATCAAGTATCAATAGGAAAATGATCAAAGAATGGAGGGTAACCAAAATGAGCCTATTGGTCATGTAACCCCTCAAGAAAATTTTGAGTTCTTGACTAACAAAGAATTAGGCGTATAGTTGGAGTTTTAGAAACAAGTAGTAGAAAGAACAAAAGTAGAACTGGAACAACAAAGGCTCCAAAAGATAAAGGAAATCCAAGACATGAAATTGTAGGAAGCCCAAATTAAGGCTCGGACAACTAGTCTTTCAAAGTATGTCCCACCTCATAAGCAAGGAAACAATTATGCAGGGCCTTCAAATCAACCAAAGGCTCCTTAGAGTCAGATAGGAAATCAATACAAGCACCCAAACCATCCATTGTATACCACATCACAACATACAAATGCCCAACCACCTCATGGTCAAAAATATGTTCCATATCTTCATACACAATACAATAATCTAGTGTACCAGTATCAGCACTTGCATAACCCTCCCCCTTGGCAATACACAACAATGATTAGAAATTTTGATTTGACAAGGTTTCAATTATATCCTTACCCTATGGATAGCATTTGGAGAATTCTTGTTCCTAAATTTATAGGGAGTAGTGCAATTACTATTGAAGATCATTTAAGGACTTTTAATGCTTTTGTCCAAGATTTGGATATACCATATGAAGATTTACATATGAGGTTGTTCATGATGTCACTCACCGAAGAAGCTAGGGATTGGTTCAATAGCTTGCAAACAACTTCTGTTGATTCTATCCAAGAATTTCAGGATCAATTTCTCAAACAATATGGAAATCTATGTGCACCAGATGCTGCTTTTCATGAATTAGTATGGATTCAAAAAAAATAAAATGAGTCAATTTATGATTTTAACTAGAGATTCAACAAATTGCAGAATAAGATACCACCTGGGTCAAAGTTTCCATACTTTGTAGCATTGAGTATTTATTTGAATGCATTTGATCCAAAAATAGGGTATGAACTAAGAAATAGGTTTCCAAGAGATTTAGTTGACGCCCAAAAGATAGCACTAACCATTGAAAACAATAGGAAGGCTGTTGGGATGATTAGTAAGAGAGATAATCCTAGGGTTCCTCAGCAAGACAATAATTATCAGTACAAACAGGAGAACACATACATAAATGAGAGGCCTAGGTTACATGACATGCCTTCCAATACAAATTGGAAGGATGGAAAACCTATAATAGATAGACCTAGGAAAAAAGAAACACATGATCGATTAAAGAAGAAGGGAGCATATATGGTCAATAATAATCTTTGGTGTGAAGGTTGTGATGGGCCACATTCCCTAGATCACTGTGTTGTAGCCCAAGAAATGCAAGAAGAAGGAATGTTAGTAGGTAACAATGGAGAGGATCACATAGTGTAATTGACCTCAAATACTTTTCACCTCATTGAGGAAAAATATTCATCTTCAGAAGATGAAGGTTGTGAGTATGATGTTTCAAATCAAAGGTGCAATGTCCACATAGCTGAACAGCAAGTTTTTTCTGACTCTGAAGAAAGTCATGTAGAACAACACTCTGCTAAGGTGCCTACTCAATGCAATATCAGGAGACCCATTGAAGAAGAAATAAAGAGGTTAACCATTAATTCAATTGAGCAAGCAAAGAGTAAGCATTGGTTAAGAAATAAGACAATGAATGAAAAAGGTGTTCCCATGGAATATTTATGAAATACAGAGAAGTAACACCAGGAGTTTTGAAGAAAACAAAAAATAAACAACATGATAAGAATGAACAAAAGCTTGTCCTAAAGGAGGAGAATAAAGAGTTGCACAGAGAAAAGAAGGAAGAAAAAAAAGGAGAAACAATAGAACAAAAAAAAGTAATTAAGGCAGAGGGTTCTTCTTTTGACTTCTCTCAGGCTTTATCTCAGGTAAAAATGTCTGTCCCACTGCTCGAGATGATGAGAATTAAGGAGTATAGGGATAGTGCAATTCAATTGATATCAAATGGAAAAGAGAAAAGTATAAGTTTTGAAAATCATATGGCCACTAAAACCTTTAATAAGCAAGAGAAGGTGATTGTCCCAGAAGTGTGTTTAAATGATGTATTGGTAAATTCCCCACAAGTTGATCCTTTTTTCACCATGCTACTTATAAACAACAAACTATTGAGGAATTGCATGATAGACTCTGGTGCTGCTGTCAATATCATGCCAGTTGGAGTTATGAAACAGCTTGGCATATGGGTGGATACTAATGGAGGGAAGTGCTATGCAATGGATAGTAGGCCTATTCTAGTAGTAGGTGTTATGAAAGATGTTGATTTCAAACTAGTTGCTTATCCTCAGGTGGCCTATAATATAGATATAATTGTAATTGATACCCCTCCTCAGTTTGGGATGCTTCTATCAAGACATTGGACATCAACGGTTGGGGGAAATGTCCAATTTGATTTATCTTGTGCAACAATTCCAGTGAATGGCCAGGAAGTTAAGTTGTACAGGGAGTGAAGGATGAACCAAATTTTAGAGTGTGTACCTGAAGATCAAGTCAATTACTTTTGTGATGTGGATCTTGGGAATTTTAAGATAAGACCAGCTCAACCATAGTTAGTCAATGTTGATCCAATTGATAAACATGTTGCAAAAAACTGTGATGGTGTATGGAAAATGTACTTTGATGGAGCGTGTAGCCAAGAAGGTAATGGAGCAGGAATAGTATTTGTTTCACCTAAAGGAGTTACATTTAAATATTCATTTTTTCTAGGATTTGAATGTACGAACAACATAGTAGAATATGAATCTTTATTAACAGGTTTGAATATGGCTGTAAAACATAAGATCAAGCTGCTAGCTATTCTAGGGGATTTTGAGCTTGTTGTTTCTCAAGTTAAATAAAAATATGCAGCAAAACACAAGAGGTTGAAGCAATATAGGAATGTTGTATGGGACACAATTGATTTGTTCAATGCTTTCTCCATTGAGTGGATTGATAGGCCGAAAAACATAATGGTAGGCTTTTTAGCCAATGTAGCACTAAGAAGAGATGACATCACATTGGCTGGAGTGTCTCAAATTGAGTTCAAAACAAGACCCGATGTGCCTGAAAATATATACAGTTGGCAGCTTTTTAATGATGATGCTGACCTCCTAAAATTTCTTCACTATATGGATCAATATGAAGCTCAAGAAATTGATTTTAATGCATTTTTAGAAGAAACAGATGAAAGAAAACAATATTTGGGAAGGAGGTCTTACAACTTATAACTAATAAGCTTCCCAAAGGGCTAGTAGCATTGGAGAGGGTATATGATGGAAATGATCGGTCCCTCATGAAGTCGACACTAGTCAAGAGGGAGGATATTGAAGAGGTCATTTTAGGGACTAAGTTGACACCAAGAAAAGTATATATTGGAAAGAAAATAATCCCTACAATTCGAAGAATGTTGATTGTATTATTGAGAAAATATAAACATGTGTTTGCATGGTCTTATGAAGACCTCAAAGCATATAGGGAAGATTTGTTTCAACATGAAATCCTATTGAAACTAGATGCAAAGCCATTTAGCTAGAAGCAAAGACCTATTAACCCAACATTGGAACCAAAAATGCAGGAGGAATTGGAAAAGCTTAGAGATGGGGGTATCATCAAACCAATCAGGCATTCAACATGGGTTTCGAACCTGGTTCCTGTGAGGAAGAAGAACGGGGATATCAGATTGTGTGTGGACTTTAGAAATCTAAACACAAAATCTATCAAGGATAATTATCCTCTACCTAATATGGAGGTTCTACTACATAGAGTAACAGGGTGTGAGCTGTTATCTATGATGGATGGGTTCTCTGGTTACAATTAGGTCAAAGTCAAAGAATTTGAGTAGTTGAAGATAGACTTTACAACCCCATGGGGAACATACGTTTATGTGAGAACGCCATTCGGTCTCACCAATGCAGGTGCAACCTTTTAAAGAGCTATGGATGTAGCATTTACAGACTTGATTAATGCTATAATGATAGTATATCAAGATAACCTTACTACTTATTCAAAAAGGGCTGAAGATCATGTAGAACATCTGGAAAAAATATTTATTAAAGCTCTAGAATATGGTATTAGTCTAAACCCTAAAAAATGTCATTTTGCAGTCACAGAAGGAAAACTCTTAGGACATATTGTGTCAAAGGAGGGAATTAGAATAGATCCTGAGAGGGTTGATGCCATAGATAAAATCCCTATTCCTAGAACTATCAAGGCCATCCAATCATTTTTTGGACAGATCAACTTTGTTAGGAGATTTGTGTCTGATTTTGCTGAAATCATTAAGCCCATATCAAAGTTGCTAAGGAAGGGACAAAAAATAGATTGGACTGCAAAAGCATTGGAAGCTTTTATATCCATCAAAAAGGCCATCAAAGAAGCCCCTGTCCTTAAATCTCCAGATTTTGCAAAACCTTTTCAAATATTTTCATTTGCTTCAATGCATACTATAGCTGTTGTTATGTTACAGAAGAATGAGGAAGGTCATGAACAACCTGTGTCATTTTTCAGCAAGTCATTGTAGGGGTCAGAATTAAAATATGATATAATGGAAAAACAAGTGGTTGCATTGGTAAAAGCCACAAAGTCTTTTAGACCATATCTTGTTGGAGCCAAAGTGATAGCTTATGTCCCTCATGCAACTGTTAAAGATATTTTGACATAGTCAGAAGTAAATGGAAAGAGATGCAGGTGGATTAATAAAATTCAAGAATTTGATATGGAAATACAAATCACCAAATTAGTAAGAGGTCAGGGTTTGGCCAAGTTAATGGTAGAAACAAATATTGAAGCAAATAAAATTTGCAATGTAGAAGATGAAGGAAATGCAATTGCGAGTATTGAGCATACTTCTTGGTATACAGACATCATATATTACCTTAGATACATGAAGTTCCCTAAAGGATTAAGTGATAATCAAAGAACTCTGAAGCTGCAAGTGTCAAAATATGTGTTCATGGAAGCTGATTTGTTTTGGAAAAATAGGGATGGGATGTTGTTGCTATGTCTAGATGAGTCACAAGCCAAGCATGTTTTAAGAGAGATGCATGAAGGGGTTTGTGGAGGCCATTATTCTACAAAGAAAACTGCACATAAGATTCTCAGGGCAGGTTATTACTGGCCAAAAGTCTTTAATGATTCCTTTTCATACGTAAGAAGATGTGAAGCATGCCAAAAGTTCTCGTGGAAAATGAAGTATCAAGGAGCTTTACCACGTAGACCTTTGCAGGTTGAAGCCCCTTTTTCATCAGTGGGGAATTGATTTTATTGGTGAGATACAAGAAAAATCAAGTGGGGGAAATAAGTGGATACTGGTAGCTATTGATTACTTCACCAAATGGGTAGAGGCAGTTCCAACCAAGCAAGCAACTAGTAAAGTTGTGATTAATTTTTTAATGGATAACATTATTACCAGATTCAGTACACCATTAAGATTGATTATAGATAATGGGATGTCTTTCAGATCTGATGAGTTCAAAGATTTTTGCAGTTCGCATGGTATCACTGTTTCTTATGCAGCTCCTTACCATCCGCAAGCTAATAGTTAGGCAGAGTCCAACAACAAGAGTCTTCTAAAAATCATAAGGAAAATGCTAGGTGGGAATAAAAAGGCTTGGGATTCAAAATTGAAGATGGTTGTGTGGGCTGATAGGATAACTGTGAAAAAGGAAATTGGAAAATCCCTAGTTGAATTGGTATATGGAACACAAGCTAGGATGCCTTTACAAAATTTGTTACCAGTTTACAAATTTATCCTTCAGGAAGATATAGATATTCCAGAACCAATGGAGGAAAGAATGGAGCAACTGGCAGAGCTTGATGAGATAAGAAGAGCAGCTCAAAACCAAAATGTGAAGTTGTAGGCACAAATGAAGTATTTATTTGATAGAAGAGAAAAAGATAGAAAATTTGAAGAAAATAATTTGGTGCTAATGTGGAATGCAATATGTTAGGAAAAGGGAAAACACAGGAAATTTGAAGCTTTGTGGTTGGGACCCTTTGTTATTATTGGTAAGAAAGGAGAAGATTCATATTACTTACAAAACATGACTGGTGAAGAATAGGAGTTGCCTGTAAATGGGAAATTTTTGAAGCACTCTTTCTCTTAAAAAAGGAATACAGAGGATTAAGGGTTGCCAGTACATGGACAACTCTTGAAAATCCTCTCAAAAAAAATTCCATGCACATTAGTTTAGGAAATAAAAAGGAAAAGGAATTGCCAGTACATGGAAAATCTTGATATTCCTTCATTCAAAATAAATCTTTCCATGTACAGTAGTATAGGATCATGTTCATTTCCACTTCCATTCATTCCATCATGCTCGCTAGTCCATAACCTTCAAAGTTTGGTTTGCTCATCCAGAGATATGGATCCTTACAATGATCTCACAATCATCCATCCCTAGACGAAGCCACTGTTAGAACTGTAAAAATTTGAAAATTTCATGGTTGTTTATACTCATTAGTTTCCTAAGATGCCCATACCATAAGCATAAGAATCCACTTTGCATAACATATTTATCCATGTTTTAGTTTTTTTCATCATTTGGTCCTATAGAATTCACCTAACCCTGAGCATTTGAATGTATAAACTATATCGACGTAACATGTTGTAGTTCCCACCAATCCCAAAAGATTATTTTATGCTAACGCATATTTTTTTCAGTCTATCAGCAAGAGGTCGGGAATGTCTTACCGATATGATTTCATCTAAGGATTCATATCAGCATGATGTACTTCACAGTATCAACGACATAAGGATCCTATCGGCAAGACAACAATCATCGAGGTGAGTCATATCGAGCACATATGTGTCTTACCGATCAAAGCACAAAGAACTATATCAGCCAGACTTGAGCAGTCGGAGTGAAGTCCCATAGCATTCATCTGGTCTTGTCGATAAAGCGAAGAAGGATTTTGTCGATATGAGTTCATTGTGTCTTGCCGACCCCCTATGTCACACCAACAAAGTTGTATTGGTAAGGACTTGGCGATACATTTTCATCATCGGCGAGACAGACTTCACCGAAGAGAGATAGGAGAGTCATACCGAATGTTGTTCTGTTGGCAAGAAAATAATTATGTCTTGGCGATCAGAATTGATGAAGGAGATATCTTGGCAAGACATGAAGTAAGCGGAGGAACATATACCCAACTTGCAAAGTCACAGCGATAGGTTTGCATTGGTGAGAGTTATAGCAATACACTTGAGATTCAAGGGATGACTCTCGAGGAAACTCAGAACATTGGTGAGACTGTAGGATATCATAGCGATATATAATTTGTGGTAGTCGGAGAGACTCAAAATGTCGGTGAAACTACAGGATGTCTTAGTGGGTGTCTGATGAACATTGGTAAAAGTTCAAACAAACGGATCACCCAAGATTTGAATACAAAAGGGCATGTCCTTTCGTGTTGCTAATGTATAAATACCCATTTTTTGAAAGTGAATAAAAGGAGATAGTGAATAGGAAAAAATACAGTAGATATAATGTTTACAATTCTGAGACTATGATGCATGTTTGAAATAATGGAGATATCAATGGAAGTTATTTGATTTGGTGGCGTATTTCTGGTATCAATTGTTTGCTGTGTTAATTGAAAGTATTTCTGAAGTTGTCTCCAAGGTTGATGTTTTCTAATTATTTAAACTAATATATCAAGGATATTTTTTAGTTTATCAGTGCACACTTGCTATATCTGTATGGTTTGATTAATTGGTTCTTTCAAGGAAAGATTAAATCCTTTTAGTCAATCATAGTAATTAGGGAATCTCAGTTGGATCATTAAGAAGAGCTTGGTAATCATATTCTTGCATGTTTATACAAGTTATAAACTCAAATTGGTATGCCAAACAATTAGAGTTTCTGCCAAAAAGAAGTTACTTATTTTAGATCTTTCATTTGACTCTGTACACCCAATAAGGCACTAGTCTCTACCATTCTACTGTTTAGTTTCATTCATTTTACATATAAACATATTAGATTTTAGCCTTGATATTGCTTATACAATTTGTACCAGAATAAAATTCATTTATCCACTCCCATTTGCTAGTGTGGGTAAATTATTTTAGGAAATAAACAAAATTCAAGCCTGCTTCATTGTCATAGGTACACCCACCTAGGTCTGGCAACACCTAAAGAGTAGAAGGTTCAATTCATTTGGCCTTGTCTGTTACCCTAAAACGTTGTGAGAGCTTGGAAACCTCTCATGGTTCAAACCTACATTTTTGAGAGCCAACGGGAGGTGGCGATGTCATCTACGAGGAGTTGTTTCTAAGAGTGCACAATGGGAGCAATGGTGGGCCCCGCATGGTGTAAGTCCATCGACAGTCATGATGTCACTAGGACAATGGCGAGAGATAGGAAGAAACCCACAATGCAGGTTCCACATGAGCGATGGACGATGACACCAATTTTAAATATCATCATGAGCCCCCATTTGGCTCTCTCATTCACAGACTCTTTAATGAGTTTATATTTAGTGACTTTGCAACGCCTCTAACCTCTCTTTGTTGTAGGAGGAACATATGAACATTCAATGCGAGTTGATGATGGGAGAGGGTGGGGCACCGTGATTAATTCATTGCAAGAGTAACGACAACGACAAATGGAGGTAAATAGCCCGTACGAGAGAGATGCAAGAAAGCAGTGGGGCTTCACTGTCATAAAGTAATGCAGTGGTAACGGAGCCCAACCAGCAGCGACCTGTATGGGTGGACCTGCCGACAAGCCTAGACTTAGGACCCCACTAGCGGTCGAGAGATTTTGCACTGAGGAAATGACGTATGCAAGATCCGCACAGTGAAATGACCCTAAGGTTTCACTATTCAAATAATGGTCATCAAAAGATGGGTTTTTGTCAGTCGACATCCACAATCATTTGGGAAGACCCAAATAATTGTTATCTTGGTGGTTTTTCTACCTCAGGTTCCTAGGCTGGGGTCACTGATTTGGGATACCCAGCACATCACAAAAGGGTGACATGAAGACTTGATCGTAGAGGGACAAAGACGAGGATGACAAGACCGACTGTGGATCCTACCATGTGGGTGGAAGTCAGGGGTCATCTGCTGCTTAGCGGTGAAACAAGAATGGAGACCCGCACAGGGTGACCCACAACTGCGGGTCTCCAAAGCATGAAGGAGGCAGTGAAAAAAGTGAATGTGGGACCCGCCCCACAAGTAGAGGTCAAGGCTTAGCTGCAAGTGAACAACGGATCACAATGGAAAATGACAAGAGGAAAACTGTGAATGCGGGTCCACGAGGGCCAACGAACGCCGAGCAAAAAGCTAAGGGAAACCTGCAGGACTCAGCCTACAAGGGAAAATGACTTGGTGAAAATTAGGTTGGTAAACTTGGCCAAGGGAAATTTGATCATTTATGGCTTTTGACCATCTTGGTCTTAGAAACAGGAGTGTGCAAAGCAAGGTGGGACAAAACAGCCCGTTGGGAGCAAGAACGACCCGTCAGGAGCAAAAAAGAGGGGCTCCCTACCTTCGGTGGGGCGTGTGTACAAAACATCCACAATAGTGGTCAAAACACTCGAAAGTGGACTTGTTATTATCAAAAGCGGTAAAGAAATTCAAAAGCGGTACAAATAGCATAGGTGAAATTTTTTCTCAAGAGCGAACAATTTTCACAAAGGTGGTTATTTTACATGGATAAAGTCAAAAGCAAAAATTTAAATAAAAGGCAAAAATAAAAGTGAAATTTTTTCTCAGAAGAGAATATTTTAATCAAAAGTAGTTCAGAAAAGAAAAAGGGGCACAATTAAAAACTACAAAGGCAGCAAAAACGATGAAAGTGTAGAAAACATAGAATTACTATTAATGCCTAAAAAGTTTTCATGCATTAATTGCTCAAAAACGGAAAGATGAAAATAAGAAACGAAAGGATGCATACCAACGTACCAATGCCAAGAGGCCTCCCAAACTCATGAACAGCATCTGCGTGATGTGGGGCTCCTTGAATCCTTAACATAGCTCCTCAACAATTGCAAAATCAAGAAATCTATAGACAAGAAGTTACTAAAGCCTCAAAATGAAAATGAGGTAAATTAAACCCTAATTACCTATTTTAACCCCCCAAACCCTAATTTTTTACCTAGGAAACCATCCTAGGTTGAAATAAACAGCTCTCGGGAACATCTGAACTATCAACGAAGGCCCTGTAAGCTTAATTTTTCATCCTCTATGCTTTTGAACTGAAATGGAATATTATCGCGAGCCCGACGCAAAAACTGACTTTTCCAGCCAACCTCTCAAGGGGACAACCCAGTGTCCTACCATCATTCCACTGACTATTGAGGCACAGTGGGGCATATAATTTTTCTCAAATCTTGATCTTTACATCAAAATATTTGAAACAAAGCAACCAGTAATTTGTCTCAAAGAGGGGCAAAATGTAGACATGTAAAAATGACCTAACACTTATTGCACAATCTAAATGACATTTTCTCATCATCAACATCATTATCACCTAATATCACTGTATTTCACATCAATTACATCAAAAATTCTAATTTCCTCTATTAGTTAGATAATATTACATTATTTAATTAACTCACTTTTTCATCATTTTTGACTAATTAAATAAATTTTATTTATTTAATAAAGTCCTAATCTAGCTTTATTCCTCCTGATTAATTAAATAACATCAATTATTATATTATGTCGTTAATTTACCCTATTCCCCTAAATCAATTAAATTATTTCCACTTAATAGTTTAATTAAATTACTTTCCCCTAAACATGAATAATTGAATAAATTATTCAAACATCGTTCAAAAAGGTCAAAAAAATAAATACAACTTTGTTTGTCAAAGTCAAACATGACTTGTGCATTCAACTCAAAAAGTCTTAATTAATTAAATCAATTAATTAATTGCCCTCACCCACTTTTATGATTGAGCAAATTATGATCCCTCGATTGCTCACTCTAATTGGCTTATAGAAAATGGTTTGAGATTTGAGACTACCAACTTATGAATTTCCCAAAATTATCTTCTACTAAATATCACTCGAAGAAAAGTTAAAATGGCTACCCCTGAATACCTCATTGTGTGTTTTACTTTAGTAAGTTTCTACTTTAGCTATCATATTTTTAACGGTTAGAGTAGCCTCTAGTCAACTTGTTATTCTAGGTTGGTTTTTGAGCTTTGATGAGCCTAGTTTTTGGTCCAATTTTGGGTAGAATCTATAGTTTATTTGTTGATAGATGTCATGGACTTTAATGTTAAATGTTGGTATTTTCATAATGTTTCCCTCAAACCATTGACATTGGACTTAATCCTATCTTTGGAAGTTTTAATGACATTCCACATATTATGTGGATTATCTATATTGATTTTGCATGTGGTTAATGAATGTTTCTTAAGGTGGTTATAGATGTGTAGTTACTATATGTACTGACATTTCTATGCATATTTAATATGCTAAATTGAGGAGGACACCACCAGCTGGGCATGCACTATAACCTCTAGCAAAGGAATCACTCCAAGTCAAAGGAGGCCGACGACAAAAGATTCTTCATGCAACTGAATGTAACCGCCTTGTTGTAGTGGAATTTAATGATTGAGCAGACGTGAGCATTACTGTTTAGCTAAATCTGCATCTGACCTACATTTCTGACCGGATTACATGCATGCATAACCGTTGTTGCTCCACTTTCCCTATTTTCCCTAAAATGGCATCCTCCCAATCGTGGAGTTGAATGCTTTGTTTAGCTATTAGTATAAATAATGATTTGATGCTCCTTCTTCGAAGAGGTTGCACAATTTTATATCATACTTGCACTCTCTAGTTTTCAGTAATACAAATACTACTCTTTTGTACACATGATTTACAGTGAATAAAATATAGTTCTAAGTTCGAGCATCTGAGTTCTCATTAGTTTTAGAGGATAATATCCAAGGGGGCCCACTTGGTGAGTAATTCATCCTTTGGTTTAGTATTAGTTTAGTTTTACTTTATGTTTAGTACTTAGTTAGAAATCTTGCATTGATTGTTCCTACAACCACTAGAATTACATTCTGTGACTTCCTACAGCCAAAGCAAATAGAGTAGTTTCTTGTTTGTTGCTCAGATTTTTATTCATGTTATGCATTTCAACTTAGCATAGTCATTGATTGATGTTCAACATTTTTCTCATTCATTTTCAAGCAATTTACTTTTAGTATGATGTGTTCCTTAGCTATAAAATAGAAATGGCTACTTAGCATTCCTAGTGCACATACTATGCCGACCCATTTCAAGTTCACGTCCCTGGGTTGACAATTTAAATGCACCTTCATAATGATTGAAATAGCTATTCAGGTTAGATGTCCAATCTCTGAATCATGGTTGTAAGGGCTGAGTTATCAAATCATTGTAGGAGGCCAACATTTTTGGCGTCGTTATTGGGGATGGTGTCAAACTAGGGAAATATTTTTGAGTCACTGATAGTTTTTCTTGCTGTAATGTTTCTAGAAGTTGTTCTTAGTATATCCTCATTTTGGAAGTAATGACCCCCCCTCATTCTTTACTAATTCTTTGTGTGGTATGGCTGATAGTGAGTCATACCACATGCATAGAGGCAGGAGAAGGGATGCTTATGGGACATTCCTTCCTAACAATCCTACTCCATTCTAGCTAGTTGAATATTAGAACCTTCCAAGAGAAGAAGAATATCTACATCCCTTTGTTGATGCATTTCCTGATCTAACTAGCTCTGAAGTCTCCTCTGAAGACCAAAGTCAGCTTGAGAACCCCTTTGCTTTGGAACTACATCAAGCATACATGGGTGATGCAAATTGGAACAAGCCTAACCCCCCAGCTTTTCCTTTTCCCATTGCCCATTAGAATGAAGTTGACAACATCAAAAATATCCCTGCTTCAGCACTCCCCAAGTTTTATGGACTTGTCACAGAAGATCCTAATACCTTTTTATTTGAGTTTAACATACTCTGTAGGAGTTATGATTATACTACTGATGCCCATAGGCTTAAGCTATTTCCTACCACTTTGAAAGAGGTTGCATTAATATGGTTCATGATCCTAGGAAGAAATATTGTGGAAACTTGGGAAGACATGAAGCCAAAATTCCTTGAGAAATTCAAGGAATAATGTAGGGGCAGCAACATGAGAGGAGGTGACATTTTCAGGATGTAGCAAAAGGAAGATGAGAGCCTGGAAGATTATATTGCAAGATTTTTTTTTGCCTACAAAAATATCCACACCATACACTCAATGAAGACTCACAAATTATTATTTTTCTAAGAGGAATCAATGATAGTTGCACTAATTCCTTGGACCTCATGGGAGGAGGAGATATCACTCAAGTTCCCTGGGATGATATCAAGAAAATATGCCAAAACTACTCTAGGGCAGCTTCAAAGAAAGGGAGAGATTACCAATCTTCCATGGGTAAGTCAACTACTGGTGGAGTTTCAATAATGGAGATTACTCATTTGCTAGAAAACTTCGAGCAAGAATTATAAATAATCTAGCTACTCAACTAGATACACTTCAGGCCAAGAAGAAGCAAGAGGAGGTAGAGGCAATGTTGACAGAGTATTGCACCCACTGCAAACAAAAGAGGAAGGACTGCAGATGCAAGATGGTAGCTAACCTTGAAAGAAAGCAAATTTCACCTGAGTTCAAACCAATCTAGATTGAAGAAGACCAAGTCTACTATGTTGCACAAAAGTAAGCCTTGGGCTCCAAGACAAGGTATGCCATCAGATTCACTATCCTATGTTGGGCCATATTTTAATTCTTATTCATTTGGTAACCAATGGCAGCCCTCATATCCATCTAGTTATGGAGGATATCCACCATAGCCTTGGAGTACCCCTTCAAATTATTGGCTCAATCATTAGAGTTCTCTACCCCAGTGGCAGAAACCTTAAGGGAACTGACAACAATTTCAAGGGCATTGGCAGCCAACTCCACGAAATTGGCAGCAAACAAATCAATGGAGAGGAGGACAACAATGGCCTACTCAGGAAACCAGTTACATGCAACTGTCTTCTTAGCCCCAACAGCCTACTATAATGCCTCCACCTGCTAATCCAAACTCAAATGAAACTAAACCTACTCAACTACCAGCTCATCCCACACCCAATCCAAATAACAAACCATAACAGTAGCCTGCATACTCTGTCAATTCAAATCAATTCCCTACATGTATGTTATGAGTGTAAGTGATATCCATTTGCATTCAGGAACTACTCTACCAGCCCCTTCCAAGCCCATTATCACTGAGTTTCATGTGGAAGAGGAAGAGGAACCTCTGAATGATCCCATTCAACCAAGTGTATCTAAAAATCCTGAACCAGTCCAAGTCAAGCAGACTGAACAAGAACCACCATTTCCTCAAAGATTGGAAGTTGCCAAGAAGAAGGAAGAAAATGAGGATACAACCTTTGACATCTTGGATCAAATGAAGCATATAAATACCTCTATTTCAGGGCATAAAAGATGTTCCAATCTATGGCAGGGCAATCAAGGAAGCATGCCTCAAGAAGCTAGGTAGGAAAAAGAAGGACCCAACTATAGTTCATGTGGTGGGACAGATAGCTGACATCATGCTGGGAAAAGTAACTATCCCCAAGTATCATGACCCAAGTAGTCCTGTGGTAGCAATTGTTATCAATAGATTCCAAATTAAGAATGCTTTGATCGATTTAGGGGCAACAATAAATGTGATGACCAAAGACATCCTGCATCAACTAAATGTTGCAAGCATGAGATCTACTCCTAATGTCTTGTAGCTTGTTGATAGCTCTATTGTTAAGCCTGATGGTGTAGTGGAGGATCTTGTGGTAATTTTAGACTCTTGGGAGTACCCAACAAACTTCATGATTCTTTCTCCTAAAGCTACACTAGGTAGGTATCCCATCATTCTTGGAAGACCTTGATTGGAAACTACAGACACATACATTAGATTCGGGTTAAGTGACATGACCATCTCAAATGGGAGGAGCACTAAAAATTTTGTTCTTTATCCTCCTGCTCAGCCATCTCATGTTGAAGATAATCATGTCTGGCCACATGTTAGTGAAGAGGCCGAGGAAGTTAATTATGTGGCGTAGCTTATGATGCTAGGTAGAAGCTCTTGCATGCAGCTCGAACATGAGGATGAAGTATTGGATAACATCATTCAGAACCATTGTGAAGTGGAGGAAGCATCATCTTCTCATTCTGCTACTCCAGTCAAGATACTTATGTCTGCCATTCCTGCAACCACTATTCTTGCAGAGATTCTTCCTATAGTCATTGTTCCGACAGACAAACTGTGAACCCCAAATCTATGTACCTACAAAATGAAGAGATTAAACACCCTAAGTTAGATATTTCAAGTATAAACAAGGATTCCCCATGGAATCCATTTACAATTCGAACTAGGAATGAAAATATGCAAGAACATAATAAAAATGATAAACCAAAGATGAAATCCTAATTTAAATAGCAAACTCTTGATCCCATGGGGGAATTGTTGCCAATTTGATGTGGAAATTTGGCCCTTTCCCAATTCCTATGATGCAATGTTGATAGATGATGAAGAGTGCTGATGAGTGATCCACTTTTGATGATGAATGATGAGGACTCCAAGCCAAATCTACAAAAGAACCTGGCTAAGAACTAAATGGTGTGAAACTTGATAGATATTTGAGCATGGTAACTTTACTCAAATTGTGGATGGATGAAATGAGGAGAGGAGCTCTTCATTTATAGGATTTCAAGATGGATGAAAGTCCAAACTTGAGCAATGTGGGACTAACTTTCATCCAATGATATGGTGCCACTTGTCAAGCTATGAATTAATGATGGTTGTGCAAGATTTGGGGTTTGTGCCAATAAATGCCAATATTTGAAATTCAAATTTGTTGAAATGACATGCAAGAGGGAAGGGAAAATGTAATAAATGCCACTTGGCTCAAGGCAAAGGACATGTAAGAGATCTTAAATGCCTTGTTGGATGTACATGTTGACTTGGAATTTTTGAATTCAAATTGAGAGAATATTCCAAAAGATGCCTTGTGAGGAAAATAGAGATTTAATAAATGAATTAAATCTATTTTCATGTGCAACTTGCATTATCTAGAGGATGTGACATGAGATGAGGTTAAATTAATCAAGGGTTTTAATTTTAGGAGATTAGATGATGTGACTTATTTGACTTAGATTTATGGATTTATTTAAATCGGATAAGAGAGGAATATGATAAGAGGCTAATTAAATAAATATTTTGATTTATTTAATTAAAAGGGATGGTGTTAGATTAAATCAAGTAAGGTTTTAATTTATTTAATTTAATGGATAGACTTTAGAGATTTAATCAAATAAATTGATTATTTAATTAAATAGGGATAATTAGATCAGATGGATTGATTTAATTAACAAGAGAAAGTGACTTAATTAGACAAAATGATTTATTTAATTAAGAGACAAATATTGATGAATTTAATCAGATAAGGGAATTTGATTAAATGGTTAGACTGAGGGATGATTTAGGAAGAAACGATGTTAGCAAGTCAGGATCAGATGCATGATGTCAATCAGTATATTTTCGATGTCTACATTTTGCCCCTCTTTGAAGCAATGCACTTGCTGCGTTGGTTCAAAGAATAAACAATCTCGATCAAAGCCAAAAAAAATTGATATTTAAAAACTTGCCCCTGCTGCATGGTGAGAGAAAACATGCCATTATAATGCCCCCTCGAGAGATCAGATGAAAATTTCAATTTTTTGGGTGATCTCGCAAAAAAAGGTGACTAAGTACCCGACAAGCCGAAAAGGGGTCCAGGAGGCTAAAAACGTGTCTAAACACAATAAATCGATGAAAAACAAGCCTCTAACGGATGAAAACAGGTTCGGGGGACCAAAACCCTAGCAGGACAGCCCTAGAGGGTCAAAAAACCCTAATTTTTTAGGCTTAAAAGGGGCCCAAGAGGTCACTTTCAAGTCATTTTCACACACCTCCGCTAGAAAACCTGAGATTTGAGCTTTGACCTCATGACGATATGGCGCAATGACAGATTCCTCTGCACATTTCCAACCAAGTTCGAACCTACCAGCGGCCACCTGGCATCGATGCCCCAGTATGTGACCCTAACTGACGCTTCATTTTTTTTGTTTTAACGCATTTATTACTGCTTTTAAGGAGAGCTCACCTCCAGTGGCGCTATTATAGCGCCGCTCGGTGCTTAAAGCACGCCGCTTTTAGCCGTTTGCGCCGCAGCTGTGCTATTTAGCGCCACAGCGGTGCATTTTGGAGTTTAAAAACTCCACCGCTGGGCTTGGGCTTGGGCTCGGCTCGGTCTCGACGGGCCAGTTTGGAAAAGTGCGCCACGGCGGCGCCCTTTTCATGAAAACTGTGACGCTGGGGGTTAAAGTGCGCCGCAACGGTGCCATGTGGCCAAATTTCGAGTCCAGCATCGGAGTTTGAGAAAACTCAAACTGTGATGCCTTCACAAATTGTGTCGCTGGATGCAAGTTTGGAGCATTAGGTCAGGATTTTTTCAAAAAATTTAACATGTCGACTTTGCGTGATGCAAGACAGGCCCAGGGAGCTTTATTCTCGGGAGCACCGATCATGGGATTTGGCGAGCATCCTACGGGACTTGAGCAATAGGGATCAAGACCGATTGGGGGTCGCAGGACTATGGCATATTGCGTATGCGGCACCTGTGTGCACACACCTTGGGATGTTGTCAACGCTGGCAGAGCGATGGCACAGCGAGATGTCGTCATTTCATCTTCCCACTGGTGAGGCGACCATCACATTGGAGGATGTCTGGCGCATATTATGTTTTCCCATTCATAGTCGTCGGGTGATCCATGACATGGAGGATGGACGTGATTGTTGCACCCGAGTCCTCGCCACTCGGGATATCATCTATTGCGAGGGGAAGATTGAGCTGGAGAGGTATAGAGTTATAGCACCTCCCTTCCGCTGGGCGATTATGGCGATCATTTTAGGTTTGGTTTCCCTAGACAGATGAGGGTGGTACTTCAGTCCTGGATGGGGATACTGCTAGGAGAGGATGGTCTGGGACAGGCCAGTTTGATTTGCATGGGGACCCGTCCTTTTGGCTTCACTTTACAAGGATCTCCACGAGTATGCATACATGGATGGCAGAGCACTGGGAGCTGGGGTGACACTTCTGCATGTTTGGGCATGGGAGCACATTTCTATGCTACGTCCACGGGTCGTTCTAGTTCCGATGGGGGCAGAGGATGCACTGGTGGCACGATACAGAGGTGGTGTGTCCTTCACACACACTGGAGAGCACGGGATCCCCTACTGGAGGCGGGTCATAGATGAGATGCTTGTATTCACTTGGAGACCATACCTCAATCAGCCTGGATGGGCTGATGATGCAGACCAGCTCTTCTACTGCCGCTAGGAACGCTACACAGGGCCGAGAGCACACTATGATAGAGAGATACTTTGTTGGGCATGTACAGCGTCAGTTTGGGGAGCCGCAGGATTGGCCAGATGACGGTTACGTGGCTATCTTTGCACGTAGCATGACACAGGTGTCATGGGGCCCTTGTATTCCTACTGCGGAGGTGGTTGATAGTTTTCGACAGCTAATGGCCCGACCTTGGGCTGACGATCAGGGTTTGGTAGATCTGGGCACGACACAGGCCTACAGAGACTGGTTCAGCCTCCTCTTCGGTTGACTGTTCTAGGTGAGGACCCAGAGGCACACAAGGTTAGAGGCAGGGGGAGAGGACGAGGACAAGGTCCCAGGGTTGTGATTTGATAGGACCCACCATTGATGCCCCCAATTCCACCAGATCATGGAGATGTCCCTATGTAGGACCAACAGCAGGATCCGCCAGTCCCACCACCACGAGCCGAGGGTGAGGGTCAGGTTCCTATACAGCCACGAGTATAGCCAGCAGGGTAGGTAGACGCATGGGATGCCTTGATTTTATAGCTACAAACACAGGTACAGGCAGTGACGGCTGAGCGAGACTAGGTACGAGCTAAGAGAGAGCAGCTCAGAGCGGAGAGAGATCAGGTTGTACAGCAGTGATAGGTCGTAGAGCTATAGGCAACTACAGAGTTGGGTCGTAGGTAGTAGATAGAGAGCATGACAGTCGCTTCATCCTTGCAGGGTACAGTGCCTGTCCAATCCTACAGGGAGGCTATCCGAGAGATAGAGTACTACCGCTGGGCCTACCATGACCATGTACCTAGAGCAGACTGGGTCCCTGATTACTCAGAGCGGGCCAGCCAGAGACCACCAAAGGGTCACGGTGACAGGGGTGAGGGCAGCATCCACGGAGATCGGGCATGATTCAGATGATACACATTTTTGGTGCCTTATGGGCTCATTTTTGATAGCCCTGATGGGCATTTTTGTACTGATTGACATACTCGTACAGTGATCCGATTATTATTCTTTTGTACCATGACAGTGATATGGATGATATGATATATATATGAGCTGATTTTGATGCGATGCCATGTGTACTCCTTTATTTATGCATGTATGAGTCTTTTTATATGTTATGGATGCATTTATTTTGAATGACGTTTATGCATTTGATTATGACCTATGATATGATGTGCAATGATGTTAACTATATGATGATTTATTTTATACCAATGCAATATGTGAAATGATTTGATTTATGGTATATGCAATGATGTGTAGAAAATACTTATATATGCGATGATTTATGGATGAATGTGATATGATGCGATGGTTTTATGAGATGTTTTAGAATAAAAAATGTTATTATCCTAAATGATGTATGTGATGCAATGATATGTTAATGCAAAGTGATATGCTGATGTGTAATGAATTAAATGCTTATCTACCTATTTGTTTATGATTTATACAATAAATGATTATGAAATGATTTTGTAAATGCTATGTGATGATTTAGATGGTAATGTGAAATTGTTATGAAATGAAAATGCAATGTTTATGCAATGATTAATATAATAATATGAGATGCAACGCAATGGGTGAAATGCAGTGATATGGATGCACCTGTTTATATGATGATGAGAATGCGATGTTTCATATATGATATGCAACGCAGTGTGCTAATGATATCTATATGATGTGCTTATGTAATATGCTAATGATTTGTGGATGCAGGATCGATGATGATGATGGCAATGATGATCAACTGTCATCGTACCTGGTTAGCGCGGTTAGTAAGAAAAGAAGAAGTCATTTCAACAAGACGCATGATGACACAAATGCAGACGATTATGATGATGATGATGATGGTTACTTGTCATGGAATTGAGATTTTCAAAGGCCCAAATTTTCTTATGTTTGATAACACACGTGGTACGATGCATCAAGGTATAGAAAACCAAGATGGTGCGGTACTTAGTGTGATGGACTTTGATTCGACAATCAAATAGGAGTATTCTTGTTCACACCTGACATATGGAAACCTTGCTAGGATACACTTCAGAAGTTTCAGACACCTCAGACCAAAACATAGAAAGGTAAACCTATCCCTATAATAGTCAACAAGTTGTCTTAGACCTCTTCCATATATGCCTAACAAAGCAAGTATTCGTCGAGGTTATATTGCAAGAACATTCAACAAGCACAACAGACAAAAGATAATGATCATTGCCCCATTCCTATTTCTCTAAATCCACTATTTTGGGATATCATCGAGACGTCCTTGGAATGAGCGCAACATAAGATAAGTCAAAAGATAAACACCAAGTACATAAACAAACTGATGCTCTTCAATATCGCTAACAGAAAAAGGATGTATTTTCTAAGGATGATAACCGAAACTTATTGCCAAAAGATAATGCCCATTATAGGAAGGATTAATCCTAGGACATGTTAGTGGATGGTGGCACGTCATTTCATTTATAAAGGATGATTGATATGGGACAAATTCAGATGATGTGTTATTGATACGAAGAGATGACCAATTTGTTTACTCACTAACTTAGACTTATAACTTGAAGTTTTGGAATTCTACTTGTAATCTGCTAGACTTGTTTCTGATTGTTTCACCAAAGGTTGAGGATAGCGATCAGTTTATTGTGAGTAAGTGTTTATTGCGGGTGCAAGCGAGATGAGGTGGGTGGATTTTTTTCAAATATTTGGATGTTTTTGATGTTTTGATATGTTTTGAGGCTGTTTTTGGTATTTTTCGAGGTTTTACAAATGTTTTGATTTTTTGGATTTTTTAAATGTTTTGGGATTTTCTAAGATTTCCACCAAGAGACTAACCTAAAGACCTATCCTAGGGGCCTCGGGGGCTAATCAACAAATTAGCCTTGCCTACGTTATACACGCAGAGACCACGTAGTTCGACTGACGACTTGATCGATTTACAGATGAAGATATACATGATGAATTGTCAGTTTATTATGACGGACTCCTAAAGGGTGACCTAAATGTCTGGGATGATCAAAGATCAACCTTGCCTACGTTCAAGCTCGAGATGATGTAGTTCGACCGAACGACCTTGTTTTCATTTTTGAATGACTTTTTGACCTATTTTTGGATTTTGATATGTTTTGAATGTTTTGGATTTTCTAATGTTTTGATGTTTTGGATTTTCTGATTTTCATTTGTTTTGGATTTTCTAATTTTGAGGACTTTAAGACCATACGAATCGATCAATGAGAACATTCCCATGATGCAATAGACTACCTCGATAAAGGTAGGACAAAAGACCTTGAGGATGGGCCGAGTAGTACTAGGAGGGATCATGATCTGAACACAGGACCAAGCTATGGTGGAATGCGAATGGATGTGTGATGGATGGAGACCTGTGATGGATGATGGAAACGAAATGGAGGGATGATGCGGATCAAGCCATAAAGATCTTGGTGGATGGAGAGTGCTTATTACAGGCTGTTTGCAAGTTTTCACCAAGGTACTTGCCCAAGTGCCACCAAAGTGGTTTTCACTAGAGGATGATTTTTTATCCTTTTTCTGATTTTTGGATTTTTGTTTTTTTTATTTTTTTGTTGTCACCAAGGCGCCTGTTTGCCAGGTTTTCGCCGAAGTAACCATTTTTTAGGACTTTTTCTGAATTTTTTGGATTTTTTGGTTTTATACCCTGGAAGATTTTAGGCATAAAATTTTTTGAGATGGGAGCTATTCATGGGCTCCTGCAGAGGTTCCCCTTCGGGTGATGATAGTTGATATGCCCCTAATTTATAGCTTGTTGTGACGATGAAAGGCCCTAGCCAATTGGGTTCGAACTTGCCTTTGCTACTGGGATTCGGGACATTCTTCTAATTTTCTTTTAAGACCAATTCTCTGACTTGGAAAGTCCTACTTCTGATCTTCTTGTTGTAGCTTCATTTGAGTCTATTTTGATAGACTTGCAGATGATTCAAAGCATCTATGAGTCTCTCATCCAGTAGCTCCAACTCGTTTAATCTTGACACCCGGTAGTCCTCATCAGTGATGAGGTTTTGCAATGATATTCTGAGGGATGGGAGTTCGATCTCAATGGGGAGTACAACTTCTAATCTGTAGACCAAGGAGAAGGGGGTGGCGCTAGTGGGTGTGCAGATGCTAGTTCGATAAGCCCAGAGGGCGGGATTAAGCTGCAAGTGCCAGTCACGACCTGTGTCATTGACTATTTTCTTGAGGATTTTGAGGATGGTTTTGTTTGTGGCTTCTGCTTGTCCATTTCCTTGGGGATAGTACGGGGTGGAGAAGCGATGCTGGATTTTGAATTTCTCGCACAAGTCGCGAACCTCCTCATTCTTGAATGGTGTCCCATTATCTGAGATAATGGCTTGTGGAACACCGTAACGACATATGAGATAGTTCAGGATAAATTTTGAGATCTGCTTCCCAGTGATATATGTCATGGGTATGGCTTCCACCCACTTTGTGAAGTACTCAGTTGCAGTTATGATGAATTTATGGCCATTGGATGAGGTGGGTGTGATTTTGCCAATGAGATCGAGTCCCCATTGCGAAAAGGGCCATGGTGTGAAGATTGGATGGAGATCTTGAGTTGGAGCATGGATGAGGTCCCCATGATGTTGACATTGTATACACCTCTTAGCATGGTCATGCGCTTCTCTTTCCATTGTGGGCCAGTAATACCCCAGCCTCAGCAGTTTCTTGACTATGGTTATTTCGCTCGAGTGTGAGCCACAGATACCATTATGAACCTCGGTTAGAGTGGTTAATGCCTCCTTAGCATTTAGACAGCGTAGTAAGGTACCTTCTATGCTTCTACAGTATAAGGTATCACCTAGGATGACAAATCTGGATGCCTTTTTGATAAAGGTTCATTTTAGGCTTGATGGTAGGTCAGCGAGTAAGACTCCTATTCAAAGATATGTATAGATGTCATGATACCAAGGATCACCAGGACCAATGATTTCACACACATATTTTGATTCAGGTACCTCGAATGTGGGAACGAGAAGCTGCTCGATCAGAAATTCATATTTTGGTACATTATGAGGGATGTCTAATAGAGACCCAATTGTAGCCATGGCATCAGCTGCTCTGTTGTTGGTTCTTGGAATCTGCTCAAATGTTATGTCAATGAAGGATTCCTTTAAAGTCTCCACCAATTTCTTATATGGGGTTAGCTTGTCATCCTTAGTCTGATATTCATTGTTGACTTGATTTATGATCAACTGAGAGTCTCCATATACCTTGAGAGCTATGATGTTCCATTGCACTGCTATCCTAAGACCTATAGTCAAAGCCTCGTATTCTACTATGTTGTTGGTGCAAGGAAATGCCAATTTGTATGATTTTGGTATACAATCCCCTTGTGGGGTGATGAAGAAGACACCAGCTCTTGATCCATGTTGTGTGTATGACCCATCGAAGTATAGTTTCCAATGGTCAGTTACGTTGAGGTTAAAAATGGACTCATCTGGGAATTCTGAGACAAGAGGATTCTCATAATACATAGGTGCCTCTGCTAGTTGATCCGCAATGACTTGTCCCTTGATAGATTTCCTCTCTACATACTCGATGTCATACTCTAATAATATCATTACCCACTTTTCCATTCTGCCCGTGAGCATTGCCTTTGATAGGAGATACTTGAGGGGGTCATTTTTTGCAATGAGCTTTATCTTGTGTGCTAGCATGTAATGTCTGAATTTTTGGGATGCAAACACTACGGCAAGGCAAGCTTTCTCAATTAATGAGAAATTTAGCTCGTGACCAACCATTGTTCTGCTGATATAGTAGATGGCCCTCTCTATTCCATTTTCATCATGTTGAGCAAGAAGAGCTCCAAGGGTTGCTATTGTTGCTGACACGTATAAGATCAATGGCTTCCTTGGGATAGGTGGCATTAACACTAGTGGTGTCAATAGGTATTCCTTGATTTTGTTAAATGCTTCTTCACATTTTATATCCCACTTGTATGCTACCCCCTTGTGGAGTAGGTGAGAGTATGGGCTCTACTTGTCTGCCAGTTGTGCTATAAATCATCAGATGGATTGAAGTCAGCCTTGGAGGCCTCTCAGTTGTTTTAATGTCTTTAGTGCTTCCATCTCGAGTATTGCTTTTACTTTTGCAAGATCCACCTTGATACCCCTCATGGAGACTATGTATCCTAGCAGTTTACCTGATTGTACACCAAAGACGCACTTCTTGGGATTTAGTCTGACTTTGTATTCCTCCAGTCTATCAAAGATAGCACTTAGGGTTGCTATATGATCTTGTCTCTTTCTTGACTTAGCTAGAATATCATCGACATAGTCTTCGATTGTTTTTTGAATCATGTCATGGAATATTAGTGTCATGGCCCTTTGATAGGTTGCTCCTACATTCTTTAGACCAAATGACATCATGTTCCAGTAGTAGGTCCCCCATGGACAAGTGAAAGTTGTCTTGTGTTGGTCTTCTTTTGCTATCATGATTTGGTTGTATCCTGAAAATCTATCCATAAGTGATAGCATCTCATGCCCTGCCATCATATCTACTATCATGTCGATGTTGGGAAGCAGGAAATCATCCTTGGGACATGCTTTGTTCAAATCTCTAAAATCTGTGCAGATTCTGATGGCTCCGTCAGGTTTTGAAACAAGTACCAAATTTGACACCCATTCTGGATAATCAATTGGTCGGATGAATCCTGCATCCAACAACTTTTTGAGCTCCATTGTGACCAATAAGGCTATTGGAGGATGCATTTTTTGGAGTTTTTGTTTGACCAGTTTTGCCTCTGGATACACTGCTAAATGATGAACCACAGTTTCTAGATCTAGCCCTGGCATATCAGCATAACTCCATGCAAAATTTATTTGTCTTTCTTTTAGGAATGCCGCTAGGAGTTCTTGTTCTTCTGATAATAGTGATTCTGCATAGAGTGTGATATGCGGGGCCTCCTCTGTTCCTATGTTGACCGGGTTGCATTTTTTCGCAGACTGTTGACTTCTCTTGATGAATGGATCTTAGAGGAAGATTGAATCCTTCATCCTCGGGCGCCTCAAAGAGGTTTTCACCGTTGGATACGTCCTTTCTTTTTACTATTTTCTTGTCGGAGAGTGCCACAGTGTGGTTTTCACTCAAGGACTTGGATATGATTCTTAGTTTCTCACTTTCGCGACTGAAGGATTCAATCATTTCCCCGTAATAATCTTGTGTTTCTAACTCCATTATAAACCCTGCCTTATGGTCTCCATCTGGAATGTTATCCCTCAATCCCATGAATTCTGAGAGCGCTTCATCAATTTCGAATGTATCGAGGACTGGTGATCCTCGTTGGTCATAATCAATCAGTTGGGGGTAGACTAAACGGATCTCATGATTTGGATGATCGGTTTCGAAGGAGAGGGTGCTAATCATATATAGGGTGGTATCTTCAAATAACCTAGGGAGATTGGATGTGGTATCTTCGTCATCGCTACTAATATAGGGCTCAGTTATGAAATTATGTGTGTCTCTACCTGTGACTATTGGTGAGTGTACTTGTACTAGCACTGGTTGAGGAGAGACATTAGTGGCTCTAACCGGAGGACTCCAGCCACGTATGCTTATTCTCGGAGGGGTACATTGGTCCAGGAGCACCTAGGCTGACCTCCACCTTGTTTGTTATCAATTTTGGCTTGTACTGACCTTAGCCAAGTCAGGGATGTTGATGTGTTTTCTTGGGACCTTAGAAGGTCTTGTTGGTGTGTGATGAGTTGGTCATTAGGACTAAATTCATCCTAGTTAATCATTGTAGTTAAATTTTACTTCATGTAGCTTTAGACAGCTTATGTTTGAAAGTAGGGTATTAAATGTGTGCTAACCACATCATCGTTGTTTAAAGATGCCAAGGGGCAGTTTGGATGTTGGTTGCTCGAGATCAATGAGTTAGAGATCCTAAAAAGAAGGGTGATGGTAAAGTTGCAAGAATATTGCAAGTTGCATGACAACAATGAGAGGTTGCATGCAATTTGGTAGTTATCTTGGATTCCCTTAAAATCAGGGATATGGAAGCGAGCAATTTCCCCTTGAATGATGGAAAAGACTTCAAGATTGATGTGATGGCTCGTAGCAAGCAGTTAGTTGAATTGTAATCCAAGTTTTTGGTATGGAATAGAGGACAGTTTAGCAGATTTTCTGTATTTTTTTGTGTTACCCGTGAGTTCTTGAAAAACAGTGATTCAAAAGGCATTGAAAATACAGATTTCTTACTGTTTTGTGTTCATTGGATAGTTTTGAGTAAGATTTATCTTGTAATTAGGGTGTGCAGTGTAGATTAGTTGTTTTTAACTCATAAATTACATTGTGGATTGTTAATTTCCTTTGTTTTGAGCAGTGTGAATTAGAATGGCTCCCCCATAAGAACTAACCATGGGATTTCCCTGCAATTAGTTTGAAATGACAGGGGAGCCAAACCTTTGTAAATACTTAGCATTAGGAAACCTAAAGAGCTAAGCAAGAATTTGTTATCTCAAACCCTAGGCGAGCTAGGAATGCATGGTTAGGAGTTTGAGAGAGGAAAAGTGAAGAACTCAGGCAGGGGTAGAAGGTACAGTATGGAATCCGTACAGTCTCAGTTAGGGTTAGACAATATCTACACAAGACAGAGTGATAAAAGCTTTGTTCAATCCATTGGCAGTAACTTTGAGGAAGAAAACAGTGGAACCCTAGGTATAAGGCTTATTAGCCCTAGTAACCCTTGAATGTAGGAATCAGCTGTACGGTATAGATAGAGACCAAAAACCTAGTGAAAGATTTAAAACTCTGAAAAGGGTATAAGAAACTGCAATTAGTTTGCTAGGTCATTTGTCAAGTTTGAACAAGAAAGTCCAAAAAGGGACTGGTAAGGGCTAGTAGAATCTAGGCCTCTTCTAAGCAAAAAATTTTGAAATCGGGTAAAGTGAGAGATAAAGAACCTCCAAGATGAATTCAAATGAAGTTGAATTGCAAGGAGACAGTGTCTTCAACTCCCCTGCAAACAGTTCTAACAAGTTGAAGAAGTTGGCACTTAGATCTTTCTAAGTCCAAGGAAGAGTAAGCAGTTACAAAGAAGGTGTTGGCTTCCTAAGCTAAGCACAAGTGGAAAACTCATAGAGAAGATTTGGAGCAGGGCTTGGTTGGTCTTCCAAGCTCAACAAGAACCATTGGAGTCAGGTTCTAGGAAGGAGACAGTGGAAAGGTCTCTACAAGGTTGTGCAAGCAAGCTTAGGTCTTATCATATACCATATTGGTATCAGAGCCTCATTGATTCAAGGCTTGTGATTGATGTTGCAGCCCACTGAGTCAATAGGAGAGAACACACCAGAGGAAGGAACAATGGTGACAAATGCAGAGCTAGCTAAAAAGGTAGAAGAGCAAGAGGAAGACAACCGGTTGCTCAGAGAAATGATCTCTCAAATGGAGAAACTCTTGGATGAAGTCCATGAGACAGCAGATAATGTGAAGGATAAGATAAAGCAGAAAGAAGAACAGGAAGCCAAGGAAAAAGAAGAGGATTTGGAGGAGGAAGCTCCAAAGCCTGACCCTGTTCTTGCTGAAGAACCATTCTTGAAGGCATTGCAAGCCTTAAGTGGTAAAGCATTGGAAGGTGTGCCACTTTTCAGTGGACAAATGGACCCTGATTCAGTTGTAGACTGGATTGAGAGCATTGAAAATCACTTTGAATGTGATGGCATAACAGAGGCTCAAAAGGTAAAAGTGGCCAAGTCAAGGTTGAGAGGAGCAGCTCTCACATGGTGGAAGTTTGTACAATTTGAAAGAGAGAAATAAGGAAAAGGTCCCATAGTTTCATGGAGAGGAATGGTAACTAAGATAAGGCAGACCTATCTCCCTGATGATTATGAAGTTTAGTTGCATAGGAGAAGACACAATCTGAGGGAAAAAGACATGGATGTTCAAACATATACAGAGGAGTTTCAAAAATTGTGCCTTAGATCAAAAGTGGTTGAAGATGAGAGTATCAAGTTAGCAAGGTACTTGAATGGGCTCAAGTGGTCTATCCAAGAAGACATGAGTTTGGTAAACTTCAAAACAGTCCGCCAATGCTATCAAATGGCTTTGAAGATAGAGGAGAAAGGCAAAAAGAAACAAGAACAAAACCCTAAAAGAAGAGGTAAAGGGAAAGACAACAGAGGACAAAGAGGAAGTTATAGTGGAAGAAGTTCAGAACCAAGAGCCCAAGGAGAAGTCAGATTTTTAGAGCAGCAAGAAGGAAGCTCTAGTAGAGGTGGTAGAGGAAGAGGTTTCAGCTCCAGAGGAAGAAGTGGTGGACAAGGGAGAGGCAGCTATTTCACTAATATGAAATGTTATAATTGCAACCAATTGGGACATCCGGCCTATAGATGTCCAGAGAAAGGTAGTACTTCTCATGGAGGAGATAAGAGAACCAATCTAATTCAAGATGAGACAGCTACAGCAGACAAGCACCCTGAAGTTCCATTGCATTCAGAGGAAGGTGAGAACCTCATGATGAGGAGAACTTTGATCAAGGAACCGGTGAAAGAAGAAACAAGCCAAAGAAGGTCCTTGTTTAGGATAAAGTGCAAGATGATGGGGAAAGTGTGTAAGGTCATCATAGACTTAGGTTCTACTGACAATATTGTGTCAGAGGAGGCAGTCAACAAGTTGAAGTTGACAAGGATACCCCACAACAATCCTTCTAAGGTCACATGGCTCAATAAGGGTCAGCATGTCTTGGTGAATGAACAAGCATGGGTGGAGTTCTCAATTGGTAGGTACAAGGACAAAGTTTTGTGTGATGTGTTGCCTATGGATGCATGCCACTTGCTCCTAGGTAGACCATGGCAATTTGACCTCCAAGCTATGCACGATGGAGCAAAGAACTCATACACTTTCAAGAAAGACAATGTAACCTTCAAGATTCAGTCTTTGTTAGAAGATACTGAGGTGCAGACAGCAGGTTCTAAACTGCTCATGGTGGGTGAAAAAGAGTTCTTAAAAGCTTTGGAAGAAGCAGAAGGAGTTGGCTATGCAGTGATGATCAAGCCAAGAGAGGTAAGCAAAGAGAAGGTAGCTAAAAAGCAAGAGTTACCCAAGGAGATACAAAATTTGTTGCAAACCTATGAAGGTATTGTAAGTAGTGGTCAACCAGAAACATTACCTCCTAAAAGAGCCATAAGTCATAGGATAGACTTGATACCAGGAGCCACCCTTCCAAACAAAGCAACTTACAAAATGACACCTCAACAAAATGAGGAAATAGCCAGGCAGATTCAAGAACTTCTTGACCAAGGTCTCATTAGGAAAAGCATTAGTCCATCTGCAGTACCCACTATCTTAGCACCTAAAAAGGGAGGAGAATGGAGGCTTTGTACTTATTCCAAGGCAATAAAAAAGATAACCATCAGGTATAGGTTCCCTATCCCTAGGATTGAAGATCTCATGGATTGTCTAGGTGAAGCTAGGTACTATACCAAGATAGATTTCAAGAGTGGTTACCACCAAATTAGGATACATGAGGGTGATGAGTGGAAAAAAGCCTTCAAAACCAATGAGGGTCTCTATGAGTGGCTAGTTATGCCATTTGGCTTGTCTAATGCCCCCTCCACATTCATGAGACTCATGAATGAAATCCCCAAAGACTACATTGGCAAGTTTGTAGTAGAGTATCTTGATGATATACTAATCTATAGCAAAACAAGAGAAGAGCACCTCCAACATATTGAGTTGATTTTCAAGAAGCTGCAGGAGGAGAAGCTGATGATTTACACTACCCTTCCCTTTATCATTTTTATTCCCTTTGTTGCCATGATTTGGCATCGGATTCGTGTAGATTTTTAGGTCCTGATTTCCTATAGGTTGTTCGACGTTTATGATTCTTTTGTCAATGAGATCTTGGATGATATTTTTGAGTCTCATGCAGTTGTTCATGGTGTGACCTTTGATTTTGTGAAATTCGCAAAGTTGATTTTCGTTATACCACGGGGGTTTGACGTCAGGTTCTTGGTAATTCTCGAATGTAGGTGCTTTGATGAGCTTTTCGTCGATCAACCTTTTCATGATGTCTTCAAGTGGTTCCCCCAACATAGTGTATTTTCGTTTAGGATATGTTTTGTGCTAGGGTGGTCCTCTTTGGTCATTGAGGTTATTGATGGTTGGGTTGTTGTTGGGTTGATATGTTGTGTGATGAGTGTTTTGGCGTTGATTTTGGATTTTCGGTGTGGGTGTATTTTGGCGTGGACCACTAATGACCACCTTCACATCGATGACGCCATCATTAGTGATGTTCTTATTTCTCTCCCATGTACGAGGTTTATCATTGTAATTAGATGATGGGTGGTTGTTTTTTCGGTTCGTGATATGACGTTGATTCGGCGGGTTGGGTCACAAGGGCTCTTTCGATGCTAAGCACCTTGGAGATTAATTGCTCATATGTGGTGATTCCCTAAACCTTGAGATGAAATGACAGGCAGCTTTCAAGGTTGGCTATGATCGTGCAGACTTGTTGCTCTTCTGGCATGGTCCACTTGCTCTAATTGGCCTTGGATCGCCATCGTTGAAGGAATGAAGCAAAAGATTCATTTTTTCCTTGTTTTAGAGCGTATAGTTCTTCGAGACTGACATCCATTGCAATGTTACATGTGTAGTTTCTAATGAATTCATCTTTGATTTCCTGGAATGTTCTGATGCCTGAAGGTAAGTGAGAGAACCATACTATAGTGTTGCCTGCCAAGCTCCTAGGGAATAGCCGCATCAGATAAGTATCGTCATATGCGACCTCCATACAATGAACCTGGAATTCCCTAATGTGATCTTCAGGGTTTCCCATCCCTCGATACTTGTCAAATTTGGGGATTTCAAATCCCTTAGGGAATGGTTTCATTTCTAAGCTCCTATCAAATGGATACGGACACAAGATGCTTGGTGTTTTGGTTGTTCGCCCTGACTGAAGGTCAAGCACTTGTTGCGATAACACCCTGAGTTGTGTCGTTACATTGCTTTGCAAATCAGGGGGTGGGATGAATGTGTTTTGAGATGTTGCAATCATGGTTTGGATGGATGGATTGGTTGGTGCGTTGTTCAATGGTATTGATATGTTGTGGCGGGCGAAGTAGGCTTCTACTTGCTTTTGGATGAATGACGCCTGTTGTTGATCTTGTTGCTATTGTGCTAGTATTTGCGCTTGTTGTTGTGCTTGTTGCTATTCCAACAACGCTTGTTGTTGTGCTTGTTGTTGTTCCCACAATGCTTGTTGTTGGGCTGCCAATTTTGCTACTTCTTGCTACTCTTGGTATTGCTTTAGTGCTTGCTGATATACTTGCATTTGCGCTGCTTGTGCAAGAAGTTGTGCTTGTGCTTGTGTTTGTGCTTGAGCTTGTGCTTGAGCGACCCTTTGTGCTTGCAATGCTTGTGCAGCTTGGGCGGCTTGTTGTTGTTGCTGTTACAATAAAGCTTGGGCTTGTTGAGCTTCTTGCACTTGTAATGCGGCTTGTGCAGCTTGGGCAGCTTGTGCGGCTTGAGCAGCTTGTTGTACAGCTTTTTGTTTTTGAACTTGTTGGTATCCTCTTTCGAAAGCGGCTTGCAATGTTGCGTCGAATTGGTTTGATGTGGTGAATGTTGGTGGTGGTGGGGGTGGTGGTGGATTTGGGATGGTGGTGGATGATGATGTTGTGTTGATGTTTTGGGTGTTGGATGGTGTGATTGATGTGATTGATCCTTGAGATACCATGCCTTGTGATGTTAGGGGGATGTTCGATGATGTTGCCATTGCTTGTGTGTTTGTCGTTTGTTGTTGCGATATCAACGAAAAATTTTGTGTGTTTGGTGCAATACTTTGATTGATGGTTGGGATATAGGTTTGATTGATACTTGGTAGAGGGGGAAGCCCTAAACCAAGAAATGGTGTGGATGATAATGGCAATGGCGGAAGAGGTGGAAATGTGAGAGGTGTGATTTGTTGTGAAAATGTTGTGGTGTCGAATAAGCCCCCTAGTCCGAACGTATCTCCCTCTTCTTGTGAATTTGTGAGAATAGGTGTTTGTGGTGCTCCATGAAAAGATGTTGATGATGGGTCATAATGTAAAGTGAGAGGAACATTTTTGTGTAATGGGTTATGGGGGATGTTTTGTTCCAAAGTGGTGTTTGCATCCAAGTTTTGGTTGTTAACAAGGGGATGTGATTGAAGAGCATTGAGAAATGTGTTTCCCTTGTTGACATTTGGTTGTGTTGGAGCAAACAATGTTGTGATTTGCGGGATGTTTTGGGTGATGTTTTGGGATGGAGGTGTAGATGAGATGGGTATGGTGGATGAGATTGGGGGAAATGATGTATCCACTATAGTACTCACATCAAAATCCGAAGGCAACTTGGCCCCTTGTTTTGCTAATTCAAGCATGTACAACGAAGGGTTAAGTCTCATCATGATGTTGATGATTCTATGGTTGTCCGGATTTTAGAGCATTTATGTCATTTCCTCGCGAGACATTCTGAAAGTGAGGTCCTCCCCTTGATTTTCTTCTTGTGGATTTTGGGATGATGAGGGGATCAATGGATTGCTTGATTCAGTGTGATTCATTTTTGTGTTTGTTTGGCTAAGATCACTTGAAGCGGGAGTTTATTTGTTGGCTTCCATACTCTTCTTGTATTGAGATCTCGTTTGAACCATAAAACAAGGATCAATCTTCAAGAATATGGGAGATGAATCTCTTGATTCTTTGGATTGATCTTTATTTTATGTCCCAAAGTATAAAGTTTTAGGATGCCTTAAGGATCAAATGTGATGATATGATAATGATGATGATGTTTTAGGGATGGATGATATGGATGTTTTAGCTTTTGATAAATCTTGAGTGAGACACTAGGCTTTTAGGACTTGTGGATTTTGATTCTTGATTTTGGGGTTTTGAGATTTTGAGATTTTGTCCTTGATTTTTTATTTGGATTTTGATTTGGATTTTTGAACAAAAATACCCTAGGATGTTGGATGATGATCTAAGGGATAGCTTTGTTCAAAGGATCATAATTTGAATATGTGTGAGGAGAAGGATGCATCTACCCACACCTATTCAAACAAGATGATTGTTTCACTAAGCATATGAAGAAGGATTCATCTACATACACCAAGCTAGACAAGATGATTTTGATAATTTTGATTAAGTATATGCAAAAGGATGCATCTACACATACCTAACCAAAGGTCTTTTTGCTAATGTTTCTCAAGGATTTTGTCTCAATGATATTGATTATTTTGATTTTACCACAAAGCCTAGTATCAAGGATGATTTTAAGATTTTTCAAAAGGTGATGATGATATGGATTTTGTTTTGATGTTTTGGAGGATGGGTGAAAAATGATTTTGATATGTTTTGATCCTAAGATGAACCTAAGAAGGTACACTTTGTTTGTTTAGACCTAGGTATTGAAGAGCATGCAAACGCTTCCTAATGACCTTTGTAACCAAGACATGATTTCATTTGAACATTCATATTTCCAATCAATGATTTTTGCTTTTGGGATTTTGGAATCTTCAACACATATGAGAGTTCATTTTTCTTAGCTTTTCTTAATGTCTTTATTTTACCAAAAACACTTTCTTCAATTAGGTTTTCAAACTAAGATGTCCAATGTCTTAATTTCTTCAAACCCCACAAGATATGTTATGTGGAAATTTAATGAACTTAAGGCAAGGGTTTCCTATTGTTTACTTAAGAAGACAAATTGAGATATAATCCAATGTTTAGAAACCTCTAAGGATGTGAATCCCAAGGGAAAGCAATAACATGTGGATTGAGTCAATTGTATTTGTCCTCAAAAGGGTTTGAAATTTGGATAATGTTAAGTGTTTGTTTCCATGATTTTTCGATCAAGCAATGTGTTTTGTAACCCAAGAATAAGTACAATCCTATGGATGTGAAAGACAATATTTGTTGGATTCCCACTTGGAAAAGTCCAGCTACGCTTATCTCTAGCGAATGGTTAGATGCTTGACCCCACTGGCTCCCCTCCACGACACTCACTTATACGGGGCAGCCAAGCATCAACACCCATGAAACTCCCATGGCATGTTTTCCATTTCTACTAGAAGACCGTAAAAGTGTGGGGTGGCTTCAGAACAACCGTTCTTGCACCAACAAATAGTTTAAGGATTTTGGCAAATTCTAGCACATGGGTTCTAGTAAGGACTTTCCATTCATAGGAGTTGACCCAATGTGGCAAGAGTCCCCTTTCAGATCCATCTTGTCGGAGTCAACCGCGTGATATTGGCATTTCTTCCAATATCCACATTTATATCCCGGCTAGAAATACTCTTGGCTTTAGAGTGTTAACGGTTGAGTCATTCCCTTGGGTGATTACTTTTTCCCACAAGGCAGGCCCTCTAAGATAAACAAAAGTGAATGAAGAACAAAATCCGTAACTCGATCAATCATTGATAGCAACAAAGAGAGAGAATGTACACGAAAATGCGCCTACTCACACTCGCACAATAGTTTGTTCAATTTTAAGCCCAAATCGAAGTGTGGAGGTGATTGCTTTGTCTTAACCCAAAGTCATGGAAAAGACCGTTTGATTCTCAAGATCGCTATAAAGCATGAGAGAAGTGCATACGTCCTTTTCCAATGGCTTTAGTCTAAGTAAGCCCTCATGAAAAACACAACTACACTTGTTCTTTTTAAACCCTCAAAGAAATATGTGAGTTCATTTTAAAGCACCAAATCATAAGTGAAAGGCATTTGTTCAATTGTTTAATCCATAAACAAAATCTAGTAAGTTGTAGATCCTAAGATTCTTTTTAAATCCGTTTGCAAGAAATAAACAAAAAGAATCCTTTTTAAACCCAAATGAAAGCTACTGTTCTAAAGAAAGAAAAAAATGACAAATTCCTAAGAAAGTGTTAAACAAACACTTAAGTGTTTAAAAAAACTTTGATTAGATAAGATATCATCGCCATGCTCCTTCTTCCTTTTCTTTTGGCTTCCAACCTACAAAGACAAAAAATAGTTAGATTCTGGAAAAAAACACAGAAATTAAAAAGCAGAAAACAAAGGAAGAAGCAATCATAAATTAAAGCACGTGCTAAAAATTTAATTTCTCCCTTTTACTGTCTTCCAGCATCGTAACTCATGAAGGCGTCGCTCTTTTTTCCTCTCAGCGCCACTTTACCAGTCAACGGCGCTCTGTGTCGGGACAGAGAGCATGATAGCGTCGCTCTTTTCGCCCAGCATCATAGTTTTTGAAAGCGTCGGAGTTTGAGAATTTTTCAAAACTTCTGTAGATCGGCGAGTCCAGCGGCGCAGTTTAAATTTTGAAATTTCTTGGCGGGATGAGTCCAACGGCGGAGTTTACATTAGCGTGGTGCTATATAGCGATGCTGACGAGCCCATGACGCTAAAACAGCAATGCTGATGAGCTCACGGCGCTAAAAACAGCGACGCTGAGGAGCCCGCTTCGTAATTTCCTGTGTGTTAAGAAAATAAATTTTTTTTGAGGAAATGTTAGAATTTATGATGTCAAGCCCTCCTTCTAGCGCCAAAATGTGAACCCCAAATCTATGTACCTGCAAAACGAAGAGATTAAACACCCTAAGTTAGATATTGCAAGTATAAACAAGGATTCCCCATGGAATCCATTTACAATTCAAACTAGAAATAAAAATATGCAAGAACACAATAAAAATGATAAACCAAAGATGAAATCCTAATTTAAATAGCAAACTCTTGATCCCATGGGGGAATTGGTGCCAATTTGATGTGGAAATTTGGCCCTTTCCCAATTCCTATGATGCAATATTGATAGATGATCAAGAGTGTTGATGAGTGATCCACTTTTGATGATGAATGATGAGGACTCCAAGCCAAATCTGCAAAAGAACCTAGCTAAGAACTCAATGGTGTGAAACTTGATAGATATTTGAGCATGGTAACTTTACTCAAATTGTGGATGGATGAAATGAGGAGAGGAGCTCTTCATTTATAGGATTTCAAGATGGATGAAAGTCCAAATTTGAGCAATGTGGGACTAACTTTCATCCAAGGATATGGTGCCACTTGTCAAGCTATGAATGGATGATGGTTGTGCAAGATTTGGGGTTTGTGCCAATAAATGCCAATATTTGAAATTCAAATTTGTTGAAATGACATGCAAGAGGGAAGGGAAAATGCAATAAATGCCACTTGGCTCAAGGAAAAGGACATGTAAGAGATCTTAAATGCCTTGTTGGATGTACATGTTGACTTGGAATTTTTGAATTCAAATTGAGAGAATATTCCAAAAGATGCCTTGTGAGGAAAATAGAGATTTAATAAATGAATTAAATCTATTTTCATGTGCAACTTGCATTATCTAGAGGATGTGACATGAGATGAGGTTAAATTAATCAAGGGTTTAATTAATTTAACAGGAGATTAGATTATGTGACTTATTTGACTTAGATTTATGGATTTATTTAAATCAGATAAGAGAGGAATATGATAAGAGGCTAATTAAATAAATATTTTGATTTATTTAATCAAAAGGGATGGTGTTAGATTAAATCAAGTAAGGTTTTATTTTTTTTTAATTTAATGGATAGACTTTAGAGATTTAATCAAATAAATTGATTATTTAATTAAATAGGGATAATTAGATCAGATGGATTGATTTAATTAACAAGAGAAAGTGACTTAATTAGACAAAATGATTTATTTAATTAAGAGACGAATATTGATGAATTTAATCAGATAAGGGAATTTGATTAAATGGTTAAACCGAGGGATGATTTAGGAAGAAACGATGTTAGTAAGTCAGGATCAGATGCATGATGTCAATCAGTATATTTTTGATGTCTACACAAACTTACTGTAGCAATACATATGTCACATACATTGCTGCCATATGAACTAAAGGTACCATGTGTTAATGAATCAGCTATGATAGATCTAACTACACAAGTATAGGTGTCAGAAGGAAAATATCAGAATGTTAATAGTAAATTAAGTAGGGAAAATCAATTGTTATTGACAAACGTATTAAGGACCCATCAACATGCATTTATGTGGGATTATCATGATATGAAGGGATTGGACCCTAAAATTTGAACACACAGAATTTACATAAGAGATGATTTCACCCCAGTAAGACAGCCACAAAGAAGAATTAACCCTGCATTAAGAGAAATTGTAAAAGGGGAATTGCAGAAATTACTAGATGCAGGATTCATCTACCCCATTTCAGATAGTCAGTGGGTGTCTCCATTAGTGATTTTTCCCAAGAAATGAGGGAAATGGCTAGTTTTTGTTGATTATAGGGAACTTAATGCTACCACCAAGAAGCACCACTTTCCCTTACCCTTCATTGATCAAGTTTTGGACACACTTGCAGGAAAGCAATGCTTATCTTTTCTAGATGGATTCAATGGCTACAACCAGATCCAAATTGCACCTGAAGACCAGGAGAAGACCACATTTACCTATCCATGGGGGACATATTCCTATTTGGTACTTCCATTTGGCTTATGCAATGCACCTGCAACTTTTCAAAGGGTAGTCATTAGCATATTCTCAGACATTTCTCATGATTGCATGGAAATTTATATGGATGACTTTACCACTTATGGTGTTGATTTTAATCAAGCATTGGAAAATATTAGGAGAGTCCTACAGATATTTGAAGATAAAAACATTTCCTTAAACAATAAAAAGTGCTTCATGATGATGCAGGAAGGTGTAGTTCTTCGCCACTACATCTCCCACAAGGGAATTCAAGTAGAACCTACAAAGATTGAGGTAATCACAAATCTGCCCATGCTTGCAAAACAAAAGAATGTTAGGAGTTTCTTGGGTCATGCAAGATATTATAGGCATTTCATCAAGGATTTCAACAAGGTAGCAGCACCATTGTACACTCTTCTCACTAAAGATGTTGAATTTCAGTGGACTGAAGCTTGTGACAAGGCATTTTCTAACTTGAAGGCAGCTTTGACTCATGCTCATGTACTCAAAGGGCCTAATTGGGAACTTCCTTTCCACATCCATACTGATGCATCAAATTATGCCATAGGAGAATTCTTAGGATAGAAAGGAGCTATTGAAAATGTCATTTACTTTGTCAGTAAGAATTTACAAGGAGTTTAATTAAATTATATAGTGACAAAGAAAGAGATGTTGGTAGTAATCTACGCACCGAAAAAATTCAGACATTACATAACAGGCTACCAAATATTTTTGCACACTGATCATGCAGCCATTAGATATCTCATGAATAAACCTTTGATCATAGGTAGATTGGAAAGATGGTTATTGTTGATGCAAGAGTTTAATATAACCATTGTGGATAAACTAGGGAAAGCCAATGTTGTTGCAGATTTTCTTTCAAGGCTAACTACGTCACAAGACAATCAACCCATAGATGACTCTTTTCCTGATGAGCATCTGTTCCCCCTTAGTTTACAAACACCTTGGTATGCTAACATAGCCAATTACTTGGTCACAGGTAGAGTTCTTTATCACTTCTCTCCGAAAGATAAAAGGGCACTCATTGAAAAATATTTTCCTTTCCCTTGGATTGTTGGATGTTTGTTTTATACTGGACCAGACCATGTCACCAAGAGATGTGTGAGAGAAGATGAGACATATGACATTTTTCATGCATGTCACAATGAACCATGTGGAGGAAATTTTACAGCCAAGAGGACATCAATGAAGATTTTGAACACAAGATATTACTGTCCAACACTTCACAAGGATGCAGGAAGGTATACCAGAAAATTTGATAGATGTCAAAGAGTGGGAAAACCAACCAAATCTAATGAGATGCCTCTTTTACCTCAGGTAGTAATCACTCCCTTTGACAAGTGGGGATTGGATTTTGAGGGACCCATTGACCCTCCATCAAATGGTAAGTCTTATATATTAGTATGAATTAATTATGTAACTAAATGGGTAGAAGTTAAGGCCATGAAGCATGCAAGAGATAACAAGGTTGCAAAATTTCTTTATGAAGAGATTTTCACAAGATATGGAGTCCCAAGAGAAATAGTGATTGATCAAGGCGCTCAATTCACATCAACCCTTATTGCAGCACTAGTTAATGAGTACAACATAAGGCACATGAATTCTACTCCTTATCAACCCCAAGCTAATGGCCAAGTTGAGGTGACCAACAGAGAAATTGAAGCCATTCTAACTAAAACAGTAGCTATTCATAGAAAGGATTGGGCAAGCAAAATACTAGAAGTTGTTTGGGCCTATAGGACAACTTGGAAAATAACTATAGGCTTTGCCCCATTTGAGTTGTTGTATGGAAAGAAAACCATGATGCCCATTGAATTTGAACATAAGACTCTTAGGACTACCATAAATTTGGGAATGGATATTTCAGAGGCACAGAGAGAAAGAATCATGTTGCTAAATGCTTTGGATGAGATAAGAAGAGTAGCCCTACAGCATATAGTAGTGCAAAATTAGAGAATTAGGTGGCATGAAAAATTCATCAAGGACAAGACATTCCAACCAGGAGATTGGGCCCTACTCTATGACTCCAGATATCAAGACAATGCAAGAAAATTGCAGACAAAGTGGCTAGGACCATATGAAGTTGCTGAGGTCTTTCCTAAAGGAGTTGTTTAGCTTACTACCATTGACCCTGTTAGATTCAAATTGTTTGTCAATGGTCATCACCTCATATTATATCACAAGCCAACTTCCAAAGAAGAGTTCCTATAGCAATTCACCCAGCACTCAGCACCTGAGCTTCCTGCAGCCAAAGGAAATGGACCTAGTGTCCCTCCTTCTAGCTAATTAAGGTACATACTTCTCATAATAAATATTTTCACTTATGAGGAATTCTATTTATTTTCCCATCCTCCCATCCACCCATCCATCACCACCTTTCTCTCACTTCCATCACTTCATCCCACCTCACCTCATTCCACTTCATCTTCATTAATTGCTTAATTTATTTCTCTACAAGGCGAGTGGTACTTTCTCCACAATCTTTGTAGAAAATATTCCACACATTCAGGTATGTGCACATTAATTTCTATCTTTAATCATCTTTTAAGTGCACTCATTTAACTATTGTACGTTAGTATAGGCGTTTACATAAAATTCCATCATTCCCTATCAAATCACCACTCCAATCTCACATGTGTGGACACATGTCCACATTTAGGTTGGGGGAAGGGGAAAGAAAAGATGTAAATATATTGCCCATGTGTTAATTTATGCTAGGCTATGTCAAAAAAATTAAAATGAGCTGATTTGAAATCCAAGTGAGACGACGGCTTGCATGTGTGAAGCGACATTAACTGCAGCCGCCATTTCTTCCCATCATAATTCTCTTTTATCACTCCTTTTCTTTCCATTATTGACTCTATCGTAATCTTGAGTTGTGAGCAAAAAGGTGAAGCAAAAGAAAAGGAAATTTAGTCGACATCGACACTGGAAATTTAGCAAGTATTGCAGGAAGGTGAACTTGATTTCTAGATGGGAGTTGTGGGAAACAAATTGTAGAACATTTGTTTGATTGCAAACAATGGGAGGTGGGTTAAATCGAAATGAACCCACGGTGCATGATATTTTATTGCAGGATGCCCAATGCCTGGCCGAATTTAGAAACTATGAATGGTTAAACTACTTCCTAAAGTTGGATGGCTTTGATGAAAGAATTGCAGAGGTTATAGGGTTACCTGTTGATGGTGAAAATTACCTTACTTCCAGGGACACCAAATCAGCTAGAGCCAAATTTATAGAGCCAAATGACCCTCCATTGAACATTGATAAATAGGGTGCAAAGAGAATGTCTCTTCCTGAGCCGTGGAAGCTGATAGCCATTTATGTTATCAAATACATCACCTGTGAGGGTCACCTGTCAAATTTGCATTCCGTGCACTTCAAGCTTTTGAATCACATGAGACACGGAAGGAGGATGAATGTGCCTAACATGCTATACAATCTTCTCTCAATTATGGCGGCCAAGACCCAAAAAGGTAGGGACAATTCTATTTCCCACCATTGTCTAATTAAATTTCTAGTTGAGAAGTCTCTACATGATGTGTCTGGAATGACCTGGGAAGAATTTATAAATATTGATCAAATTGGACCTAAGCAGTTGCAATCTATGGTTTTACCTCAACCTTGTAGTTCTGGTAGGAGATTGAGCACAACTAAAGCCACTCTTGGTGCTTCAACCTCTGGTGCTAGCTCTAGTGTGAATCCTCCTGCAGTAGAAGAAACCATAGAAATTAGTTCTTATGGAACGAAGCACTCAGAAAAAGAAAGATCTTCCTCAGATTTTGATGATGACATTCCACTTGGCACCTTGATGAAAACTAGGTCATAGAAGAGAGAAGTAGAATTGAGAAAAGGAAAGGCCAAAAGGCAGCTGGCAGAAAGAAAGGTGCCAAGTTCTAAGAAGAGGAAGGTTGACACTATTCATCCTGTAGCCACAGAAAAATGTGAGATCCCTCCCAGGAAATCAAGACCAGCTGGGCTAGCGTTTGGTATGCCTCTCCAGGAAATCCCTAAGCCTAGTGAGACATCACATGAGGACCCTAAAGCTCCAATGGGGTAGGAGAATGTCGAAGAATAAGACATATTTAAGAGAGCATCAAACATAACACTGGTTGATCTTGCTAACATTGCAGAAGAGTTTGACGAAAATTAGGATTTCCTGCAACATGAGTAGGAAGTCATGTATCAATAGCCAGAACTAGGGCAGGAGTTCATGTAGCCACAACAAGAACAAGAACGAGAGTCCTTGCAGCAAGAAGTGGGAGAAGAAACAGTACCCCTACAGCCAGAAACAACTGGATAGCCTAAGCCCATGCAAATAGTGTCATATGAGGAGCCACCATCGACAAAAAGATTGGTAGGAATTCATAATCCTCCTGATTTTACAGTACATACAACAATTTTGAATTTATGGAAAGAAATACAAAGGAACAAGAATGGAAAAAGGAAAAATAGAAAATGAAGAAGGAAATTCAAAAGAGGGATGAGGAAATTGAAGATAAGGATGCAAAAATTGCCACCCTAAAGCAAAGGGTGGATGATATGGCAGCTTTGGCACCACATATTTTGGAATGTAGGACCCCTCCTAGGGTCTATGCTCTACTCCTAAAAGAGAAATACCTCTCTTTTAAGCTTTCAAGGATTTCCCAAGGTTTGAATCTTTCTATTGACACCCCTGTTGAATTTTTCAATGCTTATAGGATTGCCTCACCTCAAATGAAGAATTTTATGTGTGAATTTTATTTGCATACTTATGCTATAACTCAAGACCATGATTGGAATCCACTGTTGTATGTTGGGGATGTCCAATTAAGGGCATTTATGTCTTGGGTGAAAAATGAGATTAGTTGGGGACAACAACATGGAGCTTATAAGCAATTGGAGTCTGATATCCCTCTACTTGTTAGGGTTGAATCAAGCAACACAAAGGATATTTACAAAGAATGTATTAGAATGCTTCTTAGACCTAGTTATGGGAACATGATTATGCCTTGGATTGAGGTAGTATATAATGAGTATGAGGTAAAGACAACAACAAAGGAGGAAACTAAGAGAAGATGTCTATCACAAAGATGAAATAGCCTAACTGATGAGCTGAAATAGGCCAAACCCCATTCCATCCACAATTATGCTGCAACACTAAAAAGGACTGATAGGTACATTCAGATTGGGAGAATAGAGGGGTGATTTTTTCTTCCCCTGACTTTCTAGCCACCCATTCTCATGTGGCTCGTTCCAAACTTCAGATTCTACCAATATGACATTGCTATAGAAAAATAGAGATGAAACAAATTTGACAAATTGGGAGGATTCTATGGGGATCCTGATTCAAGCACTCCAGCCACTGATGTTGGATAACTATCTGTTGAAAACTTCAGAGCTTTGACCAAGAAAAAGAACAATCCTTCCCCTGCTGGAGGACCAGAAAAAACATTAGGTTGGGGGAGTGATGGGCCTAGTTTTGGGTCCAATTTTGGGTAGAATCTATAGTTTATTTTTTCATAGATGTCATGGACTTTAATGTTAAGTGTTGGTATTTTCATAATGTTTCCCTCAAACCATTAACATTGGACTTAATCCTATCTCTACAAGTTTCAATGAAATTTGGCATATTATGTGGATTATCTATATTGATTTTGCATGTGGTTAATGAATGTTTCTTAAGGTGGTTATAGATGTGTAGTTATTATCTGTATTGACATTGCCATGCAAATTTAATATGCTAAGTTGAGGAGGACACCACTAGCTAGGCATTCACCATAACGTCAAGCAAAGGAATCACTCCAAGTCAAAGGAGGCTGACGATAGTAGATTCTTCATGCAACTAAATGTAACCACCTTGTTGTAATGGACTTTAATGATTGAGTAGATGTGGGCATTACTGTTGTGCTAAATCTAAGTCTGACTTGCATGTCTAACTAGATTCCATGCATGCATAACCTCTATCACTCCACTTTCCCGGTTTTCCCTAAAATGGAATCCTCCCAGTCATGGAGTTGACTGCCTTGTTTAGCTATTAGTATAAATAGTGATATGATGCTCCTTCTTCTAAGAGGTTGCACGATTTGACATTGTACTTGCACTCTCCAATTTTTAGTAATACAAATACTACTCTTTTGTACGAATGATTTACAATGAATAAAATATAGTTCTGAGTTCGAGCATCTGAGTTCTCATTAGTTTTAGAGGATACTTATCCAAGGCGGCCCACTTGGTGAGTAATCCATCCTTTAGTTTAGTATTACTTTTTGTTTAGTACTTAGAAATATGGCATTGACTGTTCCTACAACCACTAGAATTCCATTATGTGACTATTCTTGCAGCCAAAGCAGATAGAGTAGTTTCCTATTTGTTGCTCATATTTTTATTCTTGTTATGCATTTTAGCTTAGCATAGTCATTGATTGATGTTTAGCATTTGTCTCATTCCTTTTCAAGCAATTTACTTTCAGTATGATGTGTTCCTTAGCTATAGAATAGAAATGGTTACTTAGAGTTCCTAGTGCACATACTATGCTGGCCCATTTCAAGTTCACGTCCCTGGGTTGACAATTTAAATGCACCTTCATGATGATTGAAATAGCTATTCAGGTTAGATGTCCAATCTCTGAATCATGGCTGTAAGGGTTGAGTTATCAAATCATTGTAGGAGGCCAACAAGCTTCATAAATTATAGTTGTGGATATCGTGTTTTATTTGGATTGATAATTTACTTTTAATTTCTATTGAAAAATCCCATTCTCTGTCTCAATGCATATTTCTCAAATAATTGTTACTTAGTGGCATGCAAAGGAAATAGGAATTGATAAAAATTTAAGGTTGAATATAATCGTATTAAAACTAAAACTTTTTTGATGAATAATATTGAGTTTTAATCATTATTACCAATAGTTAATATTCAACTATAAAAGAGAAGTAATAGTGAATTCAACAGCTTACTAATTCAAATATCTAAATTTGAGAGTTTAATAGTTAGACATTTAGCTATAATTAATAATATTTAGTTGGTTATCCTACGTCAAAATATAAAATTTATAGTTACTTATGTTATTCATTTCACGTCTTTTGTAGAAATGAAATGGTTACATGGTAACCTTGTTTATAGATGATTAACTAAATTATCATGTTGGTTAGTTGTGTATTAAGTTAGTTTTTCAATAGAATTGATAAATATCAAGATGTTGCTACCCCAAGAAATCATGGTTATCAATATTGTGTTTTGATTATAAGGGAAAAATAAGTTTTGAAGGGATACGAAACCCTTTACAACAAAATATAATAAGTGCTACTAAAAATGATTTTTAGAAAGTTACCGGTAGCAACCCATTAGCCAAAAAACAAAACAACATGGGTGCTAGACTAAAGATAATACAATAAACTACCAATAACACCCAGCAGCATCAAAAAAGAAAAACAACAGGAAAAAAACCTAAACCCAGTAGGAAACAGAAAGCAACTAAGAAGAAGACCAGACACTAATTCAAACTACTCAAGGTGTTGGCCACCTCAAGATACTGGCTTCTATGTCTCTCAATCATATCTAGCAGCTCCTTCTTCTTAGCATCAAAGTATCTCTTCCAATCAACCGAACCTTTAACAATAGGTCCTTTGTCATTATCCTTAGCAACCTTTTTACCTTTTCCTTTAATCGAGTGCTCCTTCTCCATAAGCTCAGCGAAATAAACGTGATCCTCCCTAAGCTCACTTATCTTTCTGAAATGTACATCCAAGGCATTCGCGTTGTTCTTCACAGAGATATGACATGCCTACAAAATCTTTTTGATATCCGCATTTGTTCCCAGAATCTTAGCTTCTAGAGTAGCCAACCTATCTTCACACAGAGATTTGAAATCATGGTAGGAACCTTCAAGGTCCACAATTCTATCAATAAGAATGTTCAACACCGAGCCCTTCGAAACATTCTTTAAATTCTCCTTCAAACCTCTAATTTTGATAATAATCTTATTGAACTCTTGAAGAGGCCACTTAGCTACCTTAAAAGTTCTAGGAGCCCCAGCCCTAGCCATTTCCAATAGTTCAAACATGGAGGTCGAGTCGTCATCGAGGTAAGAAAAGTCCTCAGAGAGAGGATTTACCTTTAAAGGCTCTTGTTTAGATTTTTTCTTCTCCACATCCTCCTCATCAAGACCCCTTATTTCCTTGTCCTGCTCCACATTGGAAAAATACTGCATCGAGGAGTCCTCAATAGCCAGTGTCTTCTCACCAGAATCTTTTCCAACACTAGATACATTGGGGTCCTTTGCCAGCCCATATGAGGCCTTGTTCTTTAAGTTGGAAATATGCTTCGACGACCTCTATGGCTTATCATCCAATCCCAAAACATTTTCCTGTGACCCCACCTCAAGGCCACCACCAACAACATCCTAACCAACAACCACCTCTGTGGTCTTGGGCGAGGAATCATCTGAGCCCACTTTTGTATCCTTGCTTTCAGAAAGGGCAAGTCACTTAGGTGCCCTATTACTCTTAGAACCACCCAGCTTCCTCTTCTTCAAAGACTTAGTCACAATGGCTGGAGACACATCCTCCTCCTCTTCATTCCATTCTTCTTCCTCATCCGAAGAAGAATCCAAGCCCAATGACCCAGATACATCACTCAAAGTCTTCTCCTTACCCTTAATGGCCGGAGCAGGGAGAAGAGACTTAACATGATCCATAATTAGTAATATAAGACCTTCATGGAGAATGAGATCCCTCCTATTCTTCAAATGAGTGTACACAAAGACCTCCAAAGACAATAACAGGAAAAAAGGAAAAGAAATGAACAAACCATGTCTAAAATGGTTGAGTAGAGTGAAGTGGTGACCAAGAATCATAGTAAACCTCCCCTCCAGAGTCACATAGTGCATAAGCACCTCAGCAACACTCGCCCAAATTTTCTTGAGGGATTCCCTCTCATAACCCCAACTTTCCAATTTAACTAATTTCTTCTGCTCATCATCTTTGAAAAATTGGTCCATTGCTTCCTTGTTACTCTTTTTTTCCTTGAAGAACTTGTGGCCAACCGTCAGCATACCAATAATAGTAGCAACCAATTCCTTATTCACCTCCACTTCTAGGCCATTAATCTTACACTTGTGGTTATGCTAGAATGACACAAAATGCACCGAGGCATTAGGGTCATGCCTGTGCAGCCTCTCTAAGAATGAAGTGAAATTACCATGACATAGTATATTCCAAAGCTTCTTCTTTTTCCTAATGCCCCCACAAGAATGCAGTTCAATTTTGCTTCTATCACCACCCATGTCGAACAACACCAGAAAAAGCAAACCTTTGTGAAAAGCATTCAACTGGAAGCTAGAGAGAAAGAAAACACCCACAAAGTGTGTGAAATGGAAGAAGGTATTGGAACATAAATGTGGCAACATCTCAACCCACGCCATCATTCCTTAATAAACTTCTAGCTTTCTCGAGAAGGATCGAGCCCTCCTCCCACGCACGAAAATCATTTAAACTAACAACCTTGTTGGAAAAAAAATATTCCAACGAGTTCCCTTCCCGGTAAATGTGAGAGACACGGGTCTCTTCACAAGATCGCACCATGATTATAGTATCTTTAATGAGTTGATCCACATTCCAACTTGGAGGATGAGATCCACGCAGATAGTTAATTATGTTTAAAGAATCACCTTCAACCCATAATTTGGATTAACCTTTACTAATTTCATATTTGACACTTATGAATGCAGCCTCTGCCTCCACGTAGTGATTGGTCTAGATTCCCAATGGGAGTGGGTTATCGATATTGTGTTATTTTTGTATAGTTTTTAGGTTTATATTATATTTTTTAGTAACACAAGTCATCAATGCAATAATTTAATATTTTTTATTCATATATTAGAATTGAATAATTGTCAAGATAAGATCCTTAGCATAGTTATTAAGTTTGATCTTACATGGTTAGCATTTGGTATTTCCTAATCCACCATGGAGATAGTGATTAATTCGGTGTCATTTAGTATTTATTTGTGATATTTTTTGATTTAGAGTTTTGATTCTTGAACATTGAATTATAAGATTAAAAGGTAAAATTAGATCATGCATTATAGTGATGATTCTAAAGTATTATTATGAATTTTGTATCCTTGAATAACAATTTTCAATTAGGTGAGAACCTAGTTACCTTTATTGAGTTATATATTAACCGATTTGTGAAATTTAGCTCTATATTAATTAAGAATGAGTTTTATTTTTTCATCCAGTAGAAACCTTGTGATCATTAAACTATAAATAATTTCTTGTTCAAATAAACATTATACTCAGGTTTAAAATGTTATATAGGTGAGTTTTCTTTTATAGAGACAGACATAGGTTTGTTCTTCTAATACCTTTTTATGATATAAAATATCTTAAGATTACTTAACCAGAGAAGTTAGACACTATAAGTATGTCATGGCTATAAGATTTAAAATGATTTGAATGGACTTTATTGAGCCTCATAATTAATTAGAATATGAGCAAGATTTAGTAGTAGATTGAACTATTAAGATATTTTTTTATCATTTGCACAACTTGTTAGTGATAATTTTGATTAGCAATGTTTTAGAGATATTAGGTAATGGTATGTGTTTGTTATCCTTAGTCAAAGAATTATTAATTAGTATTTATTAATTTGATATACATAAGTACATATAGTTATTTCTTGACATTCTAATTTTGATGCCATTAGTATGGAATGTATAAAAATAAGTAGATACTCTTGGTACCATAAATTAGTTATTGAGTTCATGTTCATTAGAATTGAATCATTATTTATTCAATACTCAATACTTTTGCACAATCATTTTAATCCATAGTAATTGTTTTGATAGACATTAGCTACATCATATAGTTATAGTGATTGAAATAATAGTTAGTGTATACATATTCTTAGTAGTTCTTAAGTGGTAGTTGTAGAATGCTTATATACTTCATAATTGGTGATTAGAAAATAGTGAATAATATCTTAGTTCAATGAAAGAATAATATTTTCAAGTAATTTTTCATTCAAATAGATGAATCGGTTTCTATAAAAATTTCTTAAGTTTTGATAGAAGAGTGATGTGAAATGTAGTAATGATTTGGATTTTTGTAAATTATCCTTAGCCAAAGGTCATCCATATGGTGTAGTCATAATATATTTAGATCATTTGAATAGTTTAGAAACATCAGTTTGTTGATAATGTATGTGCATCTATCCATGTTTATTAACTTAGTATATATTAACAAACATGGATCCCATCACTAAACATCTCCTTAGAGTGTGTTGTTTAGTAGATTTATAATTAGGTTTATGTCCATGTTTCACCTGAGTGGGTGGTAGCCAACAAAGAATTGTCTAAGGAAAATTGGACCCTAGAAAGGGTTGCATACCCACTCACACAGTTACATGAAACATAGACTAGAAAATAGAACCAAATATGCTATGCCTTGATCCCATTTGGAAGCAAGGTATGTAGGTAGTCTAGGAAATCAAGAATTCTCCCAGTACTCAGGCGTTCAAGGATGGGCTTAGGGTATTTCTAATAAAGATCATGTTAATTTGATTTATAATAAAATATTTTATAGCAAAATTTCTTGATTAAGAGGACTAAAATATTTATCATAAAGATTAAGATAAAATATGTTCTTTGTATACTCGAAAGGAATCCTATATGGATTCACTTGACTCCCTGAGGCTTTAGGAAAAATTCTGTGGTGGGACTCAAGCTAATTATTTATTTTATGTATACTCCTAAAGATGAAAACCTTGGTGCACTTCCAATAAGGGAGTGTAGTCTTTAGAGAAAGACTCAGGCCTTGGATGGTCCCAATGAGTCTAAGTCTCTATCCAGATCATATTCTTATCCCTTATGGATAGATTTATACCCTAATTGGGTAGATTCCTATCCTGGATGGATATATGAACTCTTTTCTTGTATGGACAGATGCCTAACCCATATGGTTCGATGTTTGTCCTAGATGGCCAGATGCCTATCACATATGGATAGAAGTACTTGAGTATAAATTTGAATAAACACATAAAAAAGATTTAAAACAAGGAAAAAGGAAATGAAGAAAAAAAATTAGTGGTAATTTTTGGGTTGTTACATCCATAGTTTGTTGTATTTGCACCCTATTTTAGTGCATTTCCACCTTATTTCACTATTTCTATATTATTTCAGCACATTCACTTTTTGGACCCCTAAAACTATACCTCAACACATCAACACCCTAAATAAACAAATCTTGCATTCCTGAGTTCATTTTATTCTCAATAATTTCATATTTTAGTGTATCTACACCATATTCAATGTATGCGCACTAAAACAATCATCCACATCCAACTATAATATTCCTAATTCTTAGACCATTATTTCCATCCAAAATAATTTTAATCACTTCCAACATCAAGTGTCATACCTCTTTGACCTTTATTTGACCATCAAAACCATCCATTCATTCAAAATCAATTTCCATTCTCTCAAACCTAAGCTTAATCCAAATCCAAATTTGATCTTTAGTAAAACAACCTTAAGATATATTGATATCAAAACAAATGTTAAGATATTTTCTCCCATATTCTTCTTATTAATTCCAACTTATCTTCCAATAATATCTTCCCATATATTCTTGTCTTTCATTCTCATCCAAATCATCAAATGACGATCTTGAATCCATTTTTTATGAGTCTCTTCATCACAGCCATCCCAAAAATTTACCCTCTATTGATGATGATGATGATGATGATGATATTATTGATAGAGATGAGTGTGAATTCAACCCCTTGATTCCATCATCACTAGTAGTATTTATCCTAGCTTCAACTACTCTCCCATCCATAATCAAGTACATTGTGACTAAGAATTGACTAGCACTTTCTACCCCATCATAAATACATGCATATATATTATTCACCCTTTTGATCCCTTTAAAAATTGAAAAAAATGTCTTATCCTCACCGCATATTTCCATCTTATGTCACATCCATGTATCAATCTCCACCTTTATATAAGGCCCCCATTGTCTCCACATTTTATCTAAATATTTTTTACCACTACCAAAAATACCTACATCCAACCCTCCACCCAATCCTAAACCATCCTAATCATTCGTGTCCATTTCCTCCAAGGAATAAACATAAAAATTCTAAAATATGGATTCACATGACCCTACTAGTCCAAAATCACCTAAGTACATCATGCTAGAATACAATGATATACTGAGAGGAGGTGATTCAATATATCCACAAAATTATACAATTCAAATTTATTAACCAAAAATTCTTACTATAATAAATATATAAAGCATCAAATGTAGATAAAAAAAACACAAGCACACAACCATAACACCAAATTTACATGAAAATTCATAGAAGGGAAAAACCATGGCGAGCAAGTTGCTTGGAGCTATTTTCCAAATCTAGTCTCACAAATAAAAAAAAGATTTACAAGTTTTATGGGCTACAACCCAAAGGAAGATTCAAATCCCTATAGATTACAACACTTACAAAAAGAGGCTACAACCTTGGTGCAACTTTCTTAACACAATTTTGTTGATCAATCATCACTGCAACACCAACACCTTTTACACTGACCTATATCCTTAATCCCTTTGCTCAACAACCACTACTGCCTTTAGCTCACATCTTTTAGCACACTTCCTCACACTTATACTCACACATAACTCTACTCAACAAGCTCTTCTACCTTTATCTCACTACTTTTTGCATACACTTGCACATACATACACAATCTACAACACCTATGTTATCTATGGCTCACTGGCTTCAGCACACTTCCTCACTCACACATATACAACTGCCTTCAGATCACTTCCTGCAACACACCTCATATACTTATTCACATACTCACTGTCCAGAATGACTGTCCACAAGGCTGCAACCCGAAGATACAAAAGAAGACAAAGAAGACTTGTTATAGAGAGACAACAATCCCAATGCAACAAAGGATTCCACCACAATCACTGATCAATCTACATGAATGATAGAGTTCGCCTTTTTCTCATTGCATCCAAAAAATTAGCATTAAGCTTCACACTGATCAACCACACAAATAACTCACACACTTTTAGAATAGCATCAAAGTCACATTTGTTGTTTTACTTATCTTCCTTCTTTTATGGTGTACAATTTTCATTGCTAGCTCATTCTGTATTTATAATATCTCCAACCTTGAAAAGATACAAAGTCAGCCATCCAGCTTAAAATTCAAATTAGATTAGTGCCAAACATCCTAGGGTGGAATTAGAATGAAGGTGACCCAAACACATGCTTCACCGGGACCCATAATAGATCTAACACGCTTCATCAACTTTGAAGGTAGTGCTTAACACACAGTCAGCCAAACCAGTGTAAAACACATAGAATGATTAAGATCAACACTTCTAGAAACCAAAAATATCTTCAATGCAATCAAAACATCTTTTCTCTAAACCCGCAAGTTAAAAGACTTCATCAAAGAGAAATTCAGACCAAAAGCATTTCTCCTAGATCTCATCCAAAATATAGAAAAACATAGTTCAAAACTAGTGAACACAACTCGATCTTCACAAAAAATGAATAGCCAAGAATCCAGAGTGCCATTCAAATATCTGAATATTCTTTTAACTATAGTAACATGTTTTTCCTTTGGATCTTCTTGAAATATAGCTACAAGACAAGTCGCATGCATAATATCTGGTCTAGTAGCAGTCAAATACAATAGTCCACCAATCATAGATCTATACTTTCTCTAATCAGCCTTAGGTGAATCATCATCTTTACCCAACTTGAAACCAGTCACCATAGGATTAATTACTGGTTTGGAACCATCCATCCCTAACTTCTTCAACATCTCTCACATAATTAGACTATGAAACAAAAATTCCTTTCTCCATTTGATTAGTTTGTAGCCCAAGAAATAAATTTATCTCCCCAAACATAGACATTTCAAATTCTTTCAACATCTCTTCCACAAACATCTTGCACATCTTTCCATTTCCTCCAAAAATAATGTCATCAATGTATACAACTACAATCAAGATTTTTTTATTTTCAGTCTTGAAGTAAAAATTATTGTCTGTTGTACCTTTGTTAAATCCTTGTTGACTCAAATACTTATCTAATCTTGCATACCAAGCTCTAGGAGCTTGCTTCAATCCATATAAAGCTTTCTTCAATCTGCACACCATATCCGGTTGTTCCATGTAGACCTCTTCTTCTATCTCACCATTCAAAAAAGTTGACTTCACATCCATCTAGTAGACTTTGAAATCTTTATAAGCAGTTAATGCTAAGAACATCCTTATAGCTTCCATTCTTGCTACGGGAGAAAAAATCTACTGAAAATCTATGCTTTCTACTTGTGAGTACCCTTTACACACAAGCCTTGGTTTGTTTCTGACAACTTTCCTATTCTCATTCAACTTATTTCTGAATACCCATTTCGATCCAATGATATTTTGTCTGTCAGTATTGAAACCAATTCTCAAGTTTGATTCTTCTCAATCTGCAAAAGTTATTCTTTCATTGCTTCCTTCCAATGTTCATCCTTATAGGCTTCACTTACTTACTCTATCACAATCTCATAGAATAAGCACAAATTTACTTCAACAATAGCTTTTCTTCTAGTTAACACACCTTTTGTCTTGTCACCAATAATCTAATTTTCTAAATGATTCCTTTGTACATATTTCGGTGTTTTGGGGAACATCACCAGAGCATCTTTTTCTCTTTCACTATGTTCATTCTACCTTTTCTACTCATGTTTATCTTGTTTTTCCTTAATTTCTTCTATTCTTGCACAGTCATGTTCATCAGACATATATCCATCAATAACAATAGAATTCTTCACTGTCTCATCAACCTTCACATTTGAGCTTTCTACAATATTTCTTAGCCTTCTATTGAAACATATGTATTCCTTGCTTTTAGTAGAGTATCCAAGAAATATTCCTTCATCACTTCTTATATCAAACTTTCCCAAAGTTTCCTCATCTCTTCTGATATAGCATTTTCTTCTGAATACCTTGAAATATTTAATTGTAGGAATTCTTCCGCACCATAGCTCATAGGGAGTCTTTGTACTATTTTCTCTTGCTTGAACTCGATTGAATACATATACATCAATGTGAATAGATTATTTCTAGTAAACTTCTGGTAATCTAGCTTTAGTGATCATTGACCTAACAACCTCTTGAATTATTCTATTTTTTCTTTCAATGACTCCATTTTGCTGAGGATTTCTCAGAGCAGATAACTGTCTCTTTATTCCATGCACTTCACAAAACATATTGAACTCGTGGGAGGTGAATTCTCCACCTCTATCATATCTCAAGCATTTTATCTTCAAATTCACTTCATTTTCAACCATAGCCTTGAATGCCTTGAATCTATCTAATGCATCTGATTTATCTCTTAGAAATGTAACCCATGTATATCTAGAATAATCATCAATTAAAAGGATAAAGTACCTTTCACCAAGTAGACTTCACACTCTCAGAGGACCACAAATATCTGTATGAACCAAATCTAGTAATATAGTAGTAGATTGTTCTCTTGATCTATAATGATTTCTTGTTTGCTTCCCAAACTAACAATTCCTATGTAAATATCATTTATAGGATTTGTAATTCTTGATAGATCTCTAACGGCATGAACAACACTAATCCTTGCCAAGTTATCAAAATTCATGTGACACATTCTCTTGTGCCATAACCAACTAACATTTATTTGAGTCATAAAGTATTTTCCATCAACACCCTTAAGTTGATAAATATTCCCTTCAGATTTATTTCCTATAGCAATCAATGTTTCAGATCCTTTCAGGATCTCACATTTCTCATCCTTAAACACAAGATCATATCCTTTTATGCACATATGACCAATGCTCAACAGATTATGCCTTTTAAACCCTTAACATAGTAAACATCATCAATATGATGCTTGCCATAAAAACTTATTGAACCTATCCCACAGATTTTAGCACTAGTATCATCTCCAAACATAACTAGACCTCCATCATATTTCTCAAGTTTCACAAACTTACTCTTATCACCATTCATGTGATGTGAGCAACCACTATCAACTACCCAAAAGTTATTTTCTTATTTAGCATGTAGGGAAGAGATAACCGTACCTTCATTTTTCTCCTTCTCCTTCTCCTTCTCCGGAGGACTTTCGTTTATCTATTTTTCTGAATTAGTAGAAGTAGGTTCATCCTTAATCACCAGGAGCAAGCACTCATTGCCATCTAGATCTTCATATTTTGAATCTTCATCTGAAATACTAGCATTCTCATTAACATAGTAAGATTTTTTAATCTTCTTTCCTTTCTTTTCTTTCTCATATCTTTGTTTATTCTTTTTAGCTATTTCCAGACACTCTGCAGCATAGTGACCAATTTCTCCACAACTAAAGAACTTAAAGGGAAATTTACCTTCATATTTATTGGATCCTTTTCTAATCCTTCTTAAAAATTTAGCTTCGATTTCATCAATTTTTTCTTCATTTGGATCTTCAATTTTTGTAGCTTTAAAATCAATCTTTGTTTTGCCTCACTTCTTAGATTCAGCTTCCTCATTTCATAAGATTTCAAGAATCCTAGTAGCAGATCCTTAGTACAAGTCTTATAATCTATAGTCTGCTCAATAGCACTCACCTTTTTACTTTACGCATTAGGAAGAGTTCTAAGAATCTTCTTTACAATCCTGGTTTCATCTATAGTAGCACCAAGAGATCGCATTCCAACCACTACCTCATCTAATCTCTATACATAACCTTTAACAATTTCATCTTTGGATATATGTATAAAATCAAACTCTGTTTCCAAATTCTATAATTTTTCCTCTTTTACCCTTTCATCACCATTGTGTGCTCTTTCTAAAGCATCCCAAACTCCCTTAGTTGTCTTCAAGTTCTAAACCTTAATCAACTTGAAATGTACCAAACTATTCTTCAAGATGAACTTTTCCTTATTATTCACTTTATGTGCTCTAATTTTTTCAGGTGTACTTGTACCATTAGCAGGAGGAGTGTAGGGATTCTTATAAGCTTTCTCTACATCATATCCGCAATACTCCAAATATTCTTCCATCAATACTTTCTAGATACCATAATTAGTTCCATCAAACCTCAGATAATCAAAAGCCATTTTTCTAGCCATCCCAGACCTTCCTTAAGCGGTTAAGATCTTCACCAACGAACCAAGCTTTGATACCAATTGTTGGATAGGACAACTGAGAAGGGGGGTGAATCAGTTGTCATAGATTATAACCTTCAATTTAATTACCAAAACTTAACACATAAACTAATTAACCATCAAATGCCAATACATAAACACAATAACACCATATTTACATGGAAAACCAAATGAGGGATAAACCATGGTGAGGATTAACTCAAACTATAGAGAATATCAAAATTGATTACAAAAAGGCTCACTACCTGAAATAAGGCTCATTTTCTGAGATAAGGCTTGCTGCCTAAGATAAGGCTCACTGCCTACAATAAGGACTCACTGTCCACAGGGCTACAACCCAGAGATACAAAAGAAGACAAATAAGACTTGTTACAAAGAGACAACAATCCCAATGCAACAAAGGATTCCACCACAATCACTGATCAACATGCACGAATGATAGAGTTTTCCTTCTGCTCATTGCATCTGGAAACTCAGCATTAAGCTTCACACTGATCAACCACACACACAACTCACACACTTTCAAAATAGCATCAAAGTCATGTCTGCTCTTTTACTTATCTTTCTTCTTTTCTTGTGTACAATTTTCATTGCTATCTCATTATGTATTTACACTATCTCCAACTTTGCAAAGATACAAAGTTAGTCGGCCAACTTCAAATTCAAATTAGGTCAGTGCCAAACATCCTAGCATAGAATTAGAATGAGGCCGATGCAAACAAACACTTCACTGGGACCCATAATAGATCCAACAAGCTTCATCAACTTCGAAGATAGTTCTTAACACATAGTCAACCAAACCAATTTAAAACACATAGAACAATTAAGCTCGACACTTCTAGAAACTAAAAATATCTTCAATGTGATAAAAAAATCTTTTCTCTAAACCAGCAAGTCAAAAGACTTCATCAAAGAGAAATCTAAACCAGCAACATTTCTCACGAATCTCAGCCAAAATACAGAAAAACATAGTTCACAACTAGTGATCACAACTCAATCCTCATAATGAACCAATAGCCAAGAATCTGGATATAGAAACCTTCAACAACGTTGACTACAATATTTGATCCACACAAACATAGAGACAAGTATCGGAGCAACAACTTCAATAGTTGAATACCTATAGTCTTCCTTTAATACAATTTTCTCAATGTCCTCAACATATACAGTCAACAACAACTAGTAGATAACCAGCTGACCAGTTGACATCAATGACAACACTTTCATTCCTCTTTCCATTCTTGCAATAGAGAGACTAGATAACAATATGTAGATCACTTTATGAGCATTACATGATATTCAAAAATATTATTACACACCCCTTTTACAACTTCACACTACATTATGTTGGCGCAAGAAAACTGACACAAAAACCAATCTCTCTTATAAACCCAGAAAACACATTCTTGAGATAGAACATTGAAAACCATACTTGCTTCTTATATCATCAACACTGCCAACCCAATCTGCATTAGTATATGCACCTAGAGAAAATTCATTACCCTTTTGATACCACAATCCATAATCTTTAGTGCTCTTCAAATATTTTAAAATTATCTTGATAGTCTTCACATGAGTTTCTCTTGGAATAGCTTGAAACCTTGCAACCAAGCAAACAACATGCATAATATCAGGCCTTGATGTTGTTAAGTATAGTAGGCCCCCCCAATCATAGACCTATACAAAGTATGATCAGCCTTAGGTAACTCATTATCTTTTCTCAAATGACAGCCTATTACCATAGGAGTACTCACTAGTTTACAATCTTCCATCCCAAACTTCTTCAACATCTCCTTGACATACTTTTCTTGAGAGATAAAAATACCATTATCTGATTGTGCAATTTGGAGTCCAAGAAAGAATGATAACTCACCTATCATAGACATTCAAAGTCCTACATTTCTTCTGTAAACTACTTACACATTTTATCATTTCCACCAAAGATTATATCATCAACATATAGAACAACTATTAGAATTTTCTCACCCTCAATTTTTATGCAAAGATAGCTATCTATGGTACCTTTCTTGAAGTCTTGCTAGAATAAGTACTTGTCCAAACTTCCATACCAAGCCCTAGGGGCTTGTTTGAGACCATACAAAGCCTTCTTAAATCTACATACCATGTTTGACTCTGTTGATAGCTGAAAACCATTAGGTTTCTCTATGTAAACTTCTTCTAAGTCACCTTTCAAGAAGATAGATTTAACATCCATTTGATATACCTTGGAATCCTTGTGAACAGTGAATGCATGAAACATTATGGTTGCATCCATTCTTTCCACCAGATTAAATTTCTCCTAAAATTCAATCCCTTCTACTTTTTAATAGCCTTTGCATACCATTCTTGCTTTGTTTCTCACTACTTCTCCATCTTCATTCAATTCGTTCCTGAACACCCATTTTGTCCCTATCAAATTTTTTTTTCTGTAGGCCTTGGCACCAATTCCCCAGCCTTATTTTTCTCTATCTGATTTAGTTCTTCTTTTATTTCTTGTATCCATCCTTCATCCTTTCTAGCATCAACAACAAAATTAGGTTTTATTCTTGACAGTAACCAAAATTTTACCTATTCATGTGTCCTTGCAACTATTTTTTTTGTTTGCACTTCTTCATTCTTATTTCCAATTATCTAATCTTCTGAATGATTCCTTTGAATAAAATTTGGTAGGATTCTTGGTGATCTTCTCTTGTATTTCTTCTTTTTCTTCAATTTCTTCTTCTTCTTCATCTGAGCAGGAAAGGACATCTAACCAACAATCTCCTTGATCATGTGTGATTTTATGCAACTCTTCATCAGCTCTAACATTTTCACTTTCAACTACCTTCCTCACCCTTTTATTGTATTACTTGTAATCATTGCTTCTTGTTGAGTATCTAAGAAGCCTTCATTAGATATTCAGTCAAATTTTCCCAAACCTTCCTCTTCTCTTTTGATGTAACATCTGTTTCCAAAAATATTGAAGTACTTCACAATTATTGGTCTTCCATACCATAGCTTATAAGGATTCTTGGTGTTTTACATTGTTATTTGTCTCTTGTTAAGAATATAGATATCAGTATGTGCTACTTCTTTCCAATATACATCAAGCAACTTGGCTTAATTCAACATTGTTCTTTCCATCTCTTGAACAATTCTATTCTTTCTTTCAACAACTCTATTTTGTTGAGGAGTTATAGTAGTAGATAGATGCCTCTTTATCCCATGTTATTCATATAATTCCTTAAATTCATTTGATTTGAATCACCACCTCTATCGGACCATAAACACTTGATTTTAGCATTCATTTCATTTTCAACCATTGACTTGAAAATCTTAAACTTGCTGAAAGATTCTAATTTTTCTTTTAAGAATGTAACCCATGCCATGCTAGAGAAATCATCAATGAGTAACATGAAATACCTTTCACCTTGGAGAATCTTGGTCCTAATGGGTCCACATAAATCAATATGAATCAGTTCTAGTGACCTTCCAGAAGAATACTCCTTGGTCTTGAATCTTATCCTTGTCTGCTTCTAAATCTGACATTCTTTACACATAGTGCTTGCAGGCTTGATAATCTTTGGAATATATCTTACTACTTGCATGGAGTTGATCTTCACAAGGCTATCAAAGTTGATGTTCCCCATCCTCTTGTGTCATATCCAACATTCATTTGTTTGTCCTAGAAGACAACTTCTTCCATTAACACCCTTTAGATTGTACAAGTTGTTTTCTATCCTAGACCCTTCTGCCACCAATCTGCCAAAATTTTCTCTTCTAATTTCACATTCTTGATCATGAAAAATGAGATTGTATCCTTTTTTTCTCATCTAACTTACACTAAGAATATTGTGCTTTATACCTTCAACATAGATAACATCTTTTGTCTTGTATTTTTCATCAATACTTATGGTGCCCTTTCCACAAATATTTGTAGATGAATTGTCTCCAAACTTAAATAATCTGCCATTCCACTTAACTAGATTCACCATTTTTTTTCACCTGCCATGTGACTTGAACACCCATTGACATAGATTTGTTTACCCTTGAGCATGAAATTTTGTTTGTACAACCATTGAGTTTTCAACCTCATTGTTTGTGTCATTTTTCTTGACTTGCTCAATAACATCTACCTTTTGATTTTTTTATTTTGCTAAATCACTTCTACAATATTTTGCTATATGTCCAAAATTGTTACAGATTTGATATATCACATTCTCATCCACTAGTGAAGCAAGAGAAATTCTACTTATAAATTTCTTCTATTCATTTCATATTTGTAATCCATAGCTTTATTACCATACTTATTGTAGATGAAACAATAACCAAAAAATGCATGATTGAACATGTTTGTGGAGAGTCTTCTTTCTTGGTAAGGTCTTCCTTGATGTTTGATGAGATCTACTTCTTCCCAATTTCTAAAATTTTCTTTCTCCAATTCCTTTTTGAGTAAAAGGATTTCTTTCTCAAGCTTTGTGCATTTATTTGTTTTGGCTTCAATTAGCGCTTTTTGTTCTTTGTTCTCTTTCCTTTCATATTCTAGGTCTTCAAGAGAAGAAACAAGTTCTCCTTCAAAATCAACTTCACCTTCTTCTTCATTGATAGTCTTGTTTAAGCCATCAAAGATCACCTTGTCCATGAATAGTGATTCTCCTCCTTCATCATCTGATGAGTTGTGATCTACTTCTTCTGGGGGAAAATAATCTTCTTTGGAAAGAAGGTTCATCCTAAAAAAAATTATCTTAAAACCCTTGCTGATACTTTCATTTTATCCAAAAGGACATTTAGAAGCATAATAACCAATTCTTTCACAATTAAAAAATTTGAAAGTTAATTTACCTTTATACTTGCTTGATCCCTTCTTTAGCTTTCTCAAAAAATTTGCTTCTTCTTCCTTAGATTCACTGTGTGAACTATATGCTTCTTCTTTCTTCATATATTTGAATGTAGCTTCTCTTTTGTGTGTACCTTGAACTTCATTTCTCATCTCATAGGTGGTGAGAGATCCAAATAGTTCTTCCATGGTAAGTTTTGTCAGATCTTTGGCTTCTTCAATAACAAAGACCTTTGAATCAAATTGGTGAGGGAGAGTTCTCAAAACTATCTTTACAACCATTAAGTTAGTTATATCTTCACCAAGTCCTCTAATCCCATTGACTGCTTCATCCACGTAGAGAAAATAACTAGAAATGTTCTCCTCTTTCTTCATCCTCAAATTCACAAACAGTTTTCTATAAGATTACAAATTTTCTTGCTTCACACTATCACTTTCTTCATAGAGATTATTGAGTTTATCCCATATCTCCTTGGTTGTCATGTATTGCACTACCTTGAAAAAATAAAAATTTATTAAGCCACTCAAGATAACATTCTTTCCTTTGGCATGGAGAGTGTGATTCTAAGAGGGAATAGGAGGAATTTTAATTCTTCTATGATTATTGGTGAGGAGGATTTTAACATTGGTGAGGAGGATTCCGATGAAGATGTTGCTCCTGTGTGCCTATGGCTTTCCTTTCTGCTAAGTGTTGTGCTCTTTCCTTTTTGCCTGTTTCCTTTTGTGGGGGTGTTTTTTGCTATTGGGGATCAAGTTTCTTAGCTTGTTAGCATAATTCATTTTCTCTTTGGAGGCTTATGTTGGACCTGTTGCACCCATGTTGCTTCTAAACATTGGTGGAGGGAATCATCTCAGGTCTTGTTGGTGTTTTTCCTCTCCTTAGGCATGTTCTTTGCTTTGGAGGGGTGTTGTTTTGTTGCATTGTTGGATTTGGGATTGTTGAATGCCTTTACGTTGCTTTGTTCCTTGGTCAAGTGGTTTTCCTTGAGGCAGTGGCTTCTTCTCTCACCAAGCTTTGTTTTTTCCATGGGATTCCTTTTACTTGTGAGTACTTGTGCTTGGTCTTTCTCCTTTTTTGGGTGAAGGTGTTCCTATTATGTGCTACAACCCCTTGTTTTTGTCCTCCATAGTGATGGGGACATTGGAAAAGTGATGGTATGTAGTCTTCTGGGACTCTACTCTTCTATTATGGAGTTAAGGGGCTTTCTTTACTCTCTTAGGTTGGACCTTTTCCCTCTGGTGTTTGTGTTTGGTTGATGTTGCCCTGTTTCTATGTTTCAATCTTGTAGATCCTCCTTCACTTTCTATTTGGGGTGTTTGGACTCTATTAGAAATTTCCTTTGATGTTCATGGTGTCCCAGCCCTATTTGGTTGTGGATTGTTGAATTGAATATGCTTGAAATTGTGGGCTTCATTGATACTGTGGTTGATCTGATTTTGGTCTCGGGTGTGATTGTTTCAAAGGACTCTTGTCAGGATTTTTTTCCTTTATCCTTTATTTCTTCAAAGCTTGGGCTCTAATGGAGGTTTCTTGCTTTCTATGAATATTTTTCCATCAAGAATAGTTTTCTCAAGGATGATACTTTCTACATTGGTTGTGTTCATTGATTTTCTTTCTACCTCTTGAGGTTTGGGGTGTTGAGATTTTTTGGACTAGCTTATCTAAGAAGGTGGTTGTTTTCAAGATGTTGGTCTTTTACTCTGGTGCCTTCAAGTGGGTTATGCTTCTTAGGAAAGTTGTTGACATTATTGAGCAATTACGAAGGTCTATTCTTATGGCTCAGATGTGGTGGTGTTTGAGTTTGATGGTTGTCTCTTTTTTTTGTTTCAGTTTCTTTCCAAGCCAAAGGAGGTTGTGACTGTTCTTTCTATTGGATTCCCTTCCTTTTTTTGAGTTCTACAATAGATGTCTTCTTTGGAGGTGAGCATTTCTCCTTTTGAGGTGGAGCCCTCTCCTCTAGAGGTGGAGTTGGTTGTTGTAGTCCTAGCAAGAAGTTCTCTCCTTTACTACTCATTTCTATTGAGGTGGAATTGGTGTGGGTAGGAGAGTGAATGATTTGGTAGGAAGGGCTCTTATTTCTTCCTCTCCATTAGAGGGGAGCCCTCTTCTATTGAGGAGGCTATTGGGTTGGCTCTTCGGCAGGGATGGAGCTGCAAGGAAGTAGATGGTTTTCAATGTTTCTTTCCTTATTACCCTCTTATTGAGGTAGGGAGAAGGGCTAGGTTGCTAGTTCTAAAAGGGATCTCTTGCTACCTTCTTTGTTCTCGCTCAATGTTGTTGATATTGAGTGATTGGTTTGTTGCAGTTTGGCAGTTTTTTTTCTCACCCTTGGGGTGGATGTTGTTTAAGGTTGTTGTTTTCATGGTTCGATGGGTGCATGCAAGCCTATATTGTTGGTCATGAGGCCTATTTTGAAGGGTGGTTGGGTTTTGGACCTATTTATACATGCTCATAATGGATTGAATTTTGTCTAGTTTTTAACACCCTTGGGGTGGTGTTGTTATTGGTTGTTGTTTTGTAGCTTTGTGAGTGGCCTTTTGGCTTGATCTACTAGCATTGTTGCCTATTCTTCCTTGTTGTTTTGTTGCCAATGAGAGATGTTTCTTTTTGTTGTTTAGTCTAGTAGTTGTTGTTTGTTTTGTTGTACTTATTGCTAAATATTTTGTGTTGTAAAAGGGATCAAGGCCCTTTCAAAATCCCTAATTAATCAAAAACATTATTTCCTTTGGAATTGTTCTCATGGTCCTTCTTTGCATTAGCATCTATAATAGGATGAGTTGGGTTTAATATAATCATCCTTTTTAGCTCTCCAAACATCATACCCTAGTGAGGTGAGATAGGCTTCCATTATTACACTCCATAGAGCATAGTTGCTTCCATAAAATAGTGGTGCTTTAGAGGACTCTTTTTAAGCCATGTGTTTTAAACCAAAATCTAACTTCAACTATTAGGTTTCACCAAGGAACTCAACTCTAATACCAATTGTTAGAATACAATGATATACTGAGAGGGGAGCGAATCAATATATCCATAAAATTATCCAATTAAAATTTATCAACCAAAATTTCTTACTATCTTAAATAGATAAAGCATCAAATTCAAATAAAAAACACAAGCACGCAACCATAACACTAGATTTACATGGAAAAAACTAGATGGGAAAAACCACAGTGAGCAAGCTACTTGGAGCTATTGTCCAAATCTAGCCTCACAAATAAAAATAAGTTTTCTGGGCTACAACCCAAAGGAAGCTACAACTCCCTACATATTACAACACTTACAGAAAGAGGCATTACAACACTTACAGAAAGAGGCTACAACCTTAGTAAAAATTGCTTGACATAATTTTGTTGATCAATCATCATCATAGCAACAACACCTTTCACACCTATATCCTCAATACCTCTACTCAACAACCTCTATTGCCTTCAACTCACCTCTTTTGGAATACTTCATCACACTTATACTCATGCATACCTCTACTCAACAACCTCTTCTACCTTCAGCTCACTAATTTTGGCATACACTTGTACATACATACATAATCTTCAACACCTTTATTGTCTTCAATTCACTACCTTTAGCACACTTCCTCACTCACACATATACAACTACCTTCAGCTCACTACCTTCAACACACCTCATATACTTCTTCGCATACTCACACACACTCATACACTTTGAAACAAATTTGATCTTCCATTTATATCTTATGCAAGCTTCAAAAAATTTCTCCTTTTCGGCCAAACTAAAACGTGTGTAAGCATGAAACATGCAACGAACATAATAATTCAGCTTCAAAACATCCACAGTAAAAGGGAATCAAATGTGATCCAAACTAGGAGATAATATGGACCTATTTTACCTTAACACACACCTCCATGTTGGCACACACTTCAAATATTTGGCACAAACACTTCAATAATTCTAGGTCATCCCAACAAGCACTTAACCTTCAATGCATTAACTTCAGACCACAAGCAGTACTAAAGAGACTAGATAACAATATGCAAATCACTTTATGAGCATTACATGATATTCAAAAAAAATCTTATACACCCTTTTTACAACTTCACACTACATTGTATCGGTTGTATGGTGGATGAGTTGGCTAACCTAAAAAAAGACTATGGCTTGAGGATGACATTGTTGGAAAATAATTACAAGAAGATGTGTAAGGACTTGGACATGCTCATTAATCTTAGCAAGGAAAAGTTGGAAACCTCGGTTGAAGGTCTGGTTTTCCTCAATGAGAAGGCAAAAGAATGGACGAGTACTGGTATTTTTGGTGATCAAATGAGTAATGAGAGGGGGGAGAGTGCTGACAAGGACATGCAGACCATGGATTTGGGTGTTGGGCCGAGTGTACGTACTCAGAGTAAAACTCAGAAGTCAAAAACGGTCCCTATGTAGGATGTGGATGAAATCATGGAAATGCATGATAGGCTGGCATTGAAGGACCTAGAAGCAGCAAGGATGCTCAAATAACTTATTTAATGGCCATTTTCTTTACTTTTTTTTCTTTGCTTTATGCTGCTGGTTTTTGCTGATGGGTCATTGATGTCTTTGTAAGACACATAAACCAGTATCTCTTGCAAACCCAAAAAACATAGCCTTGATATAGAAAATTGAAAACCATACTTGTGGTACACCTCAACATCTAAAACATGAAATTAGAGAATATACAAAAAACTTGAACTTATCCTCCAAACCACAAGACTGTATATTCAAATGTGAACAAATATGAAGTATTCCTTAGATCCTTCTTGACTGCAACAACATAGTCTTCACTCTACTAGGTCTGGAAAATTTTGAGACAACTTCTATGTTTTGAAATAAAAAACATACATGATTTACATCTACCTCTTTCTAACTTCCAAGATGCAAGGCCATATATCTAAATGTAGAGGAATGCAAACATTCTCCAGAGCAACTTTTGTACAACTTCTTGTGCCAGAGACTGCTTGAAACCTTTTCATACATCCTTTCATTTTTTACACAATGCTTTACATCAAGAGACAAAGAGTATGATTATTCACAGCATTATAGAAAATAATTACAACACTCCACAATTCTTTACATCAAGAGACAAAGAGTATAATTATTCACAGCGTTATAGAAAATAATTACAACACTCTTCATCAACATAAAGAAACCACAACTTCTTCATACCAACATTCACAAAAATTTTGATCATCACACTAATTGCATCACAAGCAACCTTCCACATCCTACCACTCTATTGGCATCAACAACAACACCCACAACAAGAAAAAACCTACAAAAATCTCATTTTTTTTATATCAATGACAACACCTGTAACACATCATTAATAAGGTTATTTCTCTCACGCTCTTGACCCCTAATCCCATCCAAAATTCTAACCCAAAATAAAAGTCTAGCACCATCCAATCCCCATCTCATGAATATATTGAGTCCTCTATCCCTCTTCCCACCCAATCTAAGAATTCTAATCATGCTAAACATGCATCCCCCATCACACCATCCATACAAACACAACCATGTTACAAAATTATTCTAAAACTACCAAACCATCTTCCCATCCAAATCAAGATCCTTCCTTTCAATATAATTCTTGCACAATCACTTATCATCTCCTATCAAAACCATCCCAAAACCATCACATTACTCTCTTCGTTTCCTTACCTTTAATTGGATGGTTTCCTTACTATAATTGAATAAAAATATTCACAACCAATATTATGTAGGGAAAAAATGTGGACTACAAACTTATCTTTATAATCTTATCAAATAGTTCTATGATTCCAATTGGTATGACTTTTCCTTAGTTTATTCCTATATGTCAATCTGGGGAATGTAAACTAATGAAATTTATTGGGGTTGTTTTCCTAACTTGGGCTGAGGACAATAAGTTGAGAAAATATGAGATGCACTCTATGAGAAACAAGTATTCAACTATCACACTTACTAGAAATTGTTCTAACTTTCATTCTTTAAACAACTCATGATCTAGTAAGGTTACTCCTTACATAAAATAACATAATCACACTTGAACTAAATATAGAACACTGATTAAACACTCTTAATTAATTAGATGACAAAAAGTTACAGTGCAATAGGAAGTTGCAGTGCGATAGGAGGTTCACAAGATAGAACATAGAGTAGCCTTTCAGAAACAGTAAATATAACTGAACAATGAGCAAACTACTGAAGAAAATGAACTTCTTGCACTTCAAACAATAATTGCATCTAACATAAAGTTGATCACACTGATTGAAACAATAAACTAATTACAGAAGCTGAATATTAAACTTTCTGAAGCTTAAAAGGAAATCAAATCACAAATACTTCACACTGTAAGATGCATTCAACATAAATCAAATTGCACTAAATGTAAATTCTAACTAATCAAAACAAAAAACAACCTCACCAAGTATCTCGAGAGGGGACCCTTCCTCTAGTTCACAAGGCAAGTGGAAAGAGGTTGATTACGCTAACTCAATACCACAAACATCCAATTCTATTCATCCAATTTGTAGCATAGCCAAAATGTATTTTTGTTCTTTGTCTTCTCTCTATCTATCCTCTACAGTCTAAATCATACCACATATATAGATGTGATCAACACATTGAATAAAATAAACTACAATTAAAATAAGTCATAGTTTGTTATGGCCAATGGCCAAAAAATCATATATCAATAGTCTTTTGGTTTGGTTGCAGGCCACAAACCCAAAACAATATTAAAAAAAAGTTTTGAAATGTAATACAAAAATGGAAGTGAGCAGTTTCACAGCACATTCGGCTCATCCTTTTCCATTCCTCATGTTCTATGACCTTCAAGGGTTATCTTCCACATGGATGGTTCCTTCAACAAAATCAGTTCCTATAGCAAATCGATCAAATTAAGTCATTATCTAAACGTTTTGGCATTTTGTAAGCATTTCATTCTTTAAAAATGTATTAAATATTCTTTATTTTCATAATAATTAATGGAAAAAAGGACTTAGGAAAGATGGAAAAAAGGTAATGGAATAAAACACAAAGGACATAGGAATTAGACATGTTTTTCACTCATCATATTCCTCCACCTCAAAATGTATTTTGGTCATTTTTACAAAACAACAAACATTCAATTACCAACTAAATTCTCAAAAACATGAATTGTCAAGGAAAATGCTTAGGCCTTAATGAGAAATATATCTTCGATCCCATCCATATCAAGGAAAATGTATGATTTTTTTGGCCTTGGATATGCATCCCAAGGAGCTTAATCTAAAAAAAATGTATAAAATTTGTTCCCCCAAAAGAAGCTTCTTAAAAACCCTCAGCAAATGCCTCTCATTCCTCCTCCAAAATATTTATTGTCATCCCTTCTCCTCCATCATATTTATCCAAAATAAAACACTATCCCTTTCCCATATTTCAAATATATTTTAGTCCCTTATGCTCTAAAATTCACCTTTACATGTCTCCCATATTCTCCCTCCTTTTTGGTCCCTACATTCTAAAATCAATTATCCCAACTCCTACTCATTCATTCATTGCAATTGGTATTCAAGATCAATAAACACACACACATGTGAACCCCTTACATTGCATTACCTTCATCCCCCCTCCAATCCATTGTATAAACAATCTAAATGTACACAAACACTCCAATTTCTTGAAAGAAATTTGGATTCCAAAAATAAAAATAAAAGAAAAAAATCCACAAATTCAAGGTTCACCATGTCCCGTTAACATGTAAAAAAAATGGTATCTAACATCAAAATAAATCTAAGAAATAACAAAGTCCCCTAAAAAAAATATATTAAAAAACCATGAGGATCCAAAAATAAAGGGAAACAATGCATCCAAACATAAATTCCAAAACAACATCCAAACTTCCCCTTACAAATCCTTTTTCTACTTCTAAATACCTCCCATATAAGATTAATCCATATTCTAAGTCCAATTTAGGTCATTATGTCCAAAAATATGGCATATTACATCATCCATCATTGTCTAATTCCATCATTAATCCATATCCAACATGGTGCATGCAAAAATCAATCTTGGTTCCCCTCAATCCTATGGCCTTCCAACCCCCTCCATCTCCCTTCCCATTTATTATCCTATTCATTATCCTAGATATCTCCTACATCACATCCCTTTAATCCTTGTATTTTCATAATCCATCCTCCTTCATTCCCACTCCAAAGGCACCTTGGAGAAGGACACCTTATAAACAAAATTTGTACCAACCCACACCAATCACCCTCCATGGGCTCCCCCTACCATCATACAATAAATTATGTTTAATTCCCTCCTCCACATCCATTGTCCTTCTAATGTTATTATATCATATCCAACTTATTATCCCCCATCTACATCCATCTATTCCCCTCCTATTAAAAAATAAAAAATACTACAGAGAAATATTCCATCCAATGGTGAAAACCCAACAAATAGGCACATTGGGCAAGTACAATGATAAACACATGGACATAAATAAACAACATACATTAATCCCCTTACACTCTAAACTTCAGAGAAATATCCATCCACTCCATCATAGCTACCTCATCATATCTCCTAATCTTGTACACCTATCTAATATACCTATTAGGAATAAATCTCAAAATGTCAAAATTTTCTTGGTTCCTAGCTCCTTTATGTGCTTAGGTCTCATTTTACCCATCACATATAATTGATCTAAGAAGTATTTGAATGGATCTTAATTTTTTAATTTTTCACAATTATTATCTTTAATCATCTTCCATGTTCTTATTCATGTGTTAAATGTTGTGATCTCAAAAATCTCAAGTCATTGAGGTTTTGGTTCAGTTTTTTTGTGTCTTTGTATTTTGTAGGATTTCCTCTTCCAACTAGATGTGGAATGTATTCTTCCCAATTGGGTATCTTTTTTCATATTTCCCACCACTTTTCCACATGCACTTCCATAAGTTTTTTCACTTTCACCTTCCCTTAATTCCCTTTACACTATAGTTTTTATAAATTTTCCTTCCATATGCATGTAGAATTTCCTTGCTCAACCAAAGTTTTCCAACTTCCACGTCCACTTGCATTTCCACATATAATTCCCACATGCACCAATTCCCTATTACATTTCATATTTTACCTTGTAGGTTTTTTCCTTCCATTTTTAGTTCCAACTACATCCTCCATTTGCATCCACCTCCACTTCAACATCCTTTTTCCACCAATCCTTTCCTTCTCCCCTATAAAATTCCATATTACATTTGGAATTACTCCATCTCGTCGAACTTTCATTTCCTATATCTTGCTCCAATAGTTTTTCTTGCAAAACCATTCCCATTAATCTCACCCTTATCCAAGTGACCTCCCCTTCCATGTTAATATCACCATAATGTCATGTTAACTAATACTAATATCATCTCTTTTTTCCACCTTGCAAAGTTTTACCCTCATTCTGAACTTCATTTTCAGCCATTTATATTTGAAGTTGTAGTTTCTCTTCCATTTCTTGTAGCTTCCTTTTATATGATTTCCTTCTCCAACTAGACATCATTCCATCAAAATTAGCATTCATCTCTCACATCCTATTGACATCTTCACTTCCACAATACTCGTCGTATTTTTCCCTTCCTTTTTACTTGTGGAATCTTGATTTCCAATTAAATCTCATCCCTCTAGACGTCTAACTCCAATACAAATTTTAAGACAAGAAAAAAATTAAAGGTAAATAAAAATAGAAGATAATGCAATACACACACAATGAACACATAAAACCATTATTTCTTCTCAGATAGAGATTGAAGTAGAGTGTACCCTAGCTCCACTTGATGTGCTCTTTTTATGTGTTTATGGAGGATTGTAGTTTCTTATAAAACCAACAACATGATAGTAGGATTGATATGATGAATGATAAAATGGATAGCATGAGGATATGTTGAAGGTTAGCTAGGCTATGGAAGAAGTAGATAGATAATTCAATAGCATAACAATAGCATGAGAAGAGATGATAAAATGGGATGATACATTGGTCTCTCATTTATGTAATTTACAAAATGGAAATCAAGGTACAAGATACATTGGTTTATGGATGGTTAGGATTGAATGAGGATTAGAGCTTCAATCAAAAGTTGTAGTCATGTGATAAGTGTCACATGAGAGATAAGGGCTAGGTTTAGGATTTGATTAGGACAACATCATTATGTGAGTGGCTAGGATTTAGAGATGTAGTATGAAATGGATGAATGTGATGAAAAAATAGATTAATTTTTTGGCAAGTGTCTAGATTCAATGAATCTAGAAAAGGTCTTAGTTAGTCATATGAGAGGGACAGTTGTCACAAGATGGAAAGTTTAAATCACAATCTATGTGAATGAATCTAATGGCTAGGATTAAATGGAAAAGCACTGAAGGATAAAGTTGACTTAGATAATATTAGAGGAAAAGGTGGTGGGGATTAATTGTCTTAAATTAATTAATTAAATAATTACTTATTTAATTAAAGTGGGGGATAAAGGTGAAGGATAAATTATTTGGATAAATAATGTGTATTTAATTAAAGTGGGAGATAAAAGTGAAGGTTAAAATAATTAAATAAATAATAAATATTTATTTACTTAATGGCTAGAATAAGGTATAGTTCAAGTGTGGTTAGGGTATGATCACATTTCATTTGTCTACATTTTACCCCTATTTGAGATGATGTTCTGACTAAGAGAAGTAAGATTATTTTAACAAAGAATTAAACATAGTGGGTACGCAAGGGATAATGAATAGTGGAATGATGCCCCAATCACTAGAAGGATGGGAGTTAGGTATACCGCCTCAAGAGTACATGCGGGTTCAAAGAACATAAGTGTGCTCTCAAAATGGATGGGAGAGTTAGAGGGAGAAGGATGAAAGGAGGAACTACATAAGGATATATGAGAGAAGATAAATATGATGAAGATATGGATGGGAGAGGGAGGATGGATGACCATCATGTTGCAGTGGTATAAGAAACCTAGATTTGATATTGTAAATGTTATACACCAAGTTGTAAGGAACCACGATGACAATATGCCAAGTACATGATCAAAAAGGTCAAATGCAAACATATGCCTTATAACACCATGATATGGAAGACCATGGTGCAGTTGTGGAAATATGCTATAAGTACCATGATAAATGCAGATAATGATAACACATGCAAGCAACAAGAAAGCATGCACAACAAGACAACAACAAACCAAGATTATGCCCCTAATCAAGCTAAAAATTGATTTATTGATTGATTATTAATTGATGATGAGGATAGTAAAGTTAACAATAAGAATAATCCATATCCAAAGGATTGTGTTGTTAACAATAAGAACAACACTTGGATTGTGAATTTGATATATCCCTATTATGATAATTGGATTCAAGTGTATCAATAGATTATCAGCTGATTTGGATCAAAATGATGGATTGATTTTGGATCATGTGTTAGATTGAAATTTGGATTTCATGTATTAAGATTGATTGCATGATATGAACTGGATTTGAGATGCTTGGATTGGATGGATGATAGGATGATTAGAATAGTATAGATGATTGGATAGGAACCAATGACAAGGGAAACCTAAGGCATGATAAAAGGATGGAAGGATAGGAGGATTTCTTGGATAGGAGATATGGAGATTAAGTTGATGGATGAATGGTGATGGTAAATAAGAAGACAGGAAGAGGGATCTCCAAGGACTATGTTGCAAAGTAACAAGATGCCCCACACTAGAGGTAGCACAATGGATGATGGAAGATTATAATGGATGTATAAGAGAGAAGGATAACACATAAAATATATGGATGGTGGAGGAAGTAATGTGTCCATTGTCCAAATCATTTATGAATATTTTTCCCCTAGTCATGATCAAGATAAAAGGAGGGAAGGAAGGGTGTAAATGGACAAGATGAAGGATATGGGAGGGTAATCAAGGATATGGATTAGATATGGATGGAAAGATATCATAGAGGCTCCTTATCAAGATCAAATATGGGAAAGGTGGATGGGTTTTAATAGGATGGGAGGATGGAGCTAAGTTGAGGGATATAAGAAGGTGTATATTGGAAGATGTGGATAAGATGATTTAGTTAGGATGTTTGTGAAGATACTTAGTCTTGTCAAGCTCAAAGGTGGGAAAGGGTGTATGGAATTAGATAGGATGATGGATAAGGGGATGAGGGATAGTGGAAGATATGAATAGTATGGAATAGGTGGGATATCATGGATGAAGCTTGCCTCCAAGTGTAGAGTGGAAAAGGATGGGTGATGGAGACATGAGGGAAGGACTCATGTGTCTAGATCCATAGGTAGTATCCCTTAAAGAATTGTTATAATGGACTATAGAAATTGGAAGTATGCTCACAAATTTTGGATGATTGGGAACCTATATAGTGGGAAAGGGTGCCTATGTAGGTGTAGGAAGATAAGGTGCCTATGCAATGGAGATGGGTGCCTAAGCAATGTAGATGGGCTCTTATAAAGTAGGGAGGGAGAAGAGAACCTATGCAGAGAGATTCAGAATCTATAAAATGAGAGGAACTTATGCAGTTGGGAGGGGTGTCTATGAAGTCTATAGAGGTGCCTATGCACACCCACAATAGGTAGTTTCACAAAATTGAGTGTAAATTTTCACTATCATTGAAATTCAAAATGCATTGGAAAGATCATTTGAAGACTATCATTATCAATCTAATTATTTTTCATGGAAATTAAAATTATTCTCATAGATGTTGGAAAGACCATTTGAAGACTATCCATTATTTCATCCCTCCTTTAATCCAATCATTTGCATAAATCCATATCCCAATTATTTTAGTAGTTGGTATTCATAACATTTAATAAGACTCTACATAGGACTAGGAAGGAAGTTCTAGTTGTTCAAACTTAATAATCACACAATTTATTCTTGTTATGGAGTTAAATAGGATCTCTTTGGTCAATCAGGATCTTAGATTATATTCATGTTTTATAACCAACAATCATGTTTCCTTAGGTCTCAAGGTTATAAAGGGGTATATGGAGAGAGCTTATACAACAACATTTATTATTTGCACTAGTGTTTGCCTAGTTAATCTTGTCATTTTTCTAAATAGACATGATTCACGTACTAAAAATTATAATCATATGAAAGCCAAGAAAGTGGCATTATTTCATTATCTATACTATATTGTGTTACCATTTTATGAGCCAAACATACACTTACAATTATGGCATGTTCTAAATTAATAATAAATATCCATTTAAGGTTAAAAATTGTATTTATTTTAATAATATTTTAGGTACATGAGGAGAGCTCACATCCTCTAAGTTGGTCATTGTGATTTAAACACTCAAGGGGCTATTTAACAATAACAACTTTGACCTATACTTATCCTTACAAGCTATGTGAAAGTGTAACATTTATCTTAAATTAAGCTCCACCCAAGGGAAATTTCACAAACATAATTAAATTATTTGTTCAAGTTATATTCGCAATAAAAAATAATTATCATACATTAACTTGCACGACACCATCACATGCAAATACTAAGGACCCATTTGATTCCCAGAGTTCCCGATGTTGCAACTTGGCTACTCTAATACCAAATGTCATGCCCATAATTTTTACATGTGAACATGCAACACAACCAACATTTTTTTTTTAAACTATCCACAACTTAATATAACATCATTCCTAACACGATGACCATCATGCGCACTTGATAATATTACTCATGTAATTTTAAGAAAGCACATTTCCTAAAGGCAAGGTGAGAGGAAAATGAGGTTGAGTGTGACAAAGCTTCCTTCCACACACCCCAAGACGAGGGTTGACCTAGTGTAGGGTAAAGTATCCTATGCATGGCACCTCAAGAAAAGATCACTTAATGTTGATCTCTCTATAAGATATTTTATGTGGAGTGATAGTATTTAAGTCTCATCAAGACCCAAGATTAGACCAAAATATCTTCAATTTTAATGACACTAGTTGAGTAGTTGATTTACACTAATTCAATTACCCAAAATATAATTTCCCATCTTAAATATTATGGAGTTTAAGAGTTGTCAAGGGTCCAATAGAAAAGGAATTCAATTAAATTAATTTAGCTATGATTTATCAACATTTGACTAAACTATTATTTCTAATCAATTATTTCATCCCTTGACAATAGAATTTTTTGAGAACAAATTTAAAATTAATACCCTTCTTCCAAGGTTACTTAATTTAAATTCTTTATATGACCCATATCACTATTCCGTTTAAATACATGCCTTCCTATTTATTTATTAGTTTAATTACTGATTCATCTTTTTATTTTTATTTATTTATTCATTTTATTCAATAAAAGAAAAGTTAAAAATAATAAGAAGAAATAAAGGGAACCACTTAAAGATTAGGTGGGAATAATTTAATTCTTACTATTATTATATTAAAGGAGAAAATAAGTCTTAAGAGGTTATACAATATAAAAAGGTAAGGCTTCTTTTTAATATTTTATTTAAAAGACATTCTTTAAAAGGGGCATGAGTAACTATATTCTAGCGCCACCCCTCTAATCTAAATTGACATGCCTTGCATTTTTTTTCCTAGATTTTATGAGGGAGAAAGCTAACTCCTAGACAAAAAGAACCTATGTATGCAACATGATATCGTACCCCCCATCACACACGATGGACAAAACGGCCCCAATGGAAAAGATGGTCGAACGAACAAATCACACAAGGAAAAACTTGACGGTTAGATGTTAACTCTGTCCTACCATTGCCTGTCTCGTCACCAGGAAAACATGTCAGAGATGACGAGTTTTCAAAATCATATTTTAGGATGGACAAAAACCCAAAAAACATGGCATTCGAAACCATTATTTGCAAATATCAAAAAGCCCACAGACGAGGTCCCATTTTCCACAGCAACATTTTCGTGGAGAGCAACAAGAAGTTACAAGCATTCAGAGCTAGCAGGTATGTATATCCACTTGAAATATATGTCATTTTTCCATTCTTCCTAGGAACTCTGAAGAAACGAATGACTATTCGTTGCGGGGTTATCGTTTATGTGTTTTTCTGTTGAGGGTTTTTTAATTTTTGTTTCCTTCTGTTTGTTGGTTTTGAAATTTTGTGCTTGCCAAATGAAATAGCTAACAACCCATTGTGGAAATATGAATGAAATAACTGAATATCGTTTATAAAAACCAAAAACCATGTGGAATATATTATGAGGTTGGACAACGCAACATGCGTTTTGCATTGAAATGGTATATTGTGAAAATCGCATAAATCCCATAATGTTGCCATTGTTCACATTCTTATTTAGAACGTTGCAAGGTTTTCATTGGGAAAAGGGGTTTTTATTTGAAATGCAAGGCTATTAATGTTTTTTTATGTCGAGGGTTTTTTAATTTTGGTTTCCTCTCATATGCTGGGTTTTGAATTTTTCCATTACCGAATGAAATAAATGACAACCCATTGTGGAAATATGAGTGAAATTATTGAATAACGTTTATAGAAACTAGAAACCATGTGGAATATATTACGAGGTTGGAAAACACAAAGTGGGTTCTGCAATGAAATGATATATTTTGAAAACCACATAAAACCCAAAATGTCGCCATTGTTCACATTCTTATTTGGAATGTTCAAAAAATCCAAAAACGTGGCATTTGAAATCATAATTTGCAAATAGCAAAAAGCCTAGACGAGATCCCATTTTTGTCGCCATTTTATACACTGTCATTTTGGAAAGCACACTATCTCCTAAAACTCTGACTATTCTAAAACATTTTTTAAGTAACAACCCAATTGGTTACTCACCCCTAACCTCAATTTGGTATTTTTTGTGATTGTCTGGAGAACCTTTTGTGATTTAGATAGTAAGAATGTAATGAAATTGGAAAATAGTAGGTATTATGAAACCTGCAAGGTATAGTGTTATAGATTGTTTGCAGTGTTAGAAAACACATTGTGCCATGTCAGTTAACTCCTACCTACCTTTCCTGGATGTTTGGTCCTGTCTATCGGTATAGTCCACTTTGGTACAGTACAAATGTCATTTCACTTTCTTCATCTGATTGGAACAAAATGCCCCAATGGAAAAGAAGGTTGGCTGGACAAATTGCACCAATGGAAAGACTTGATGGTCGGACGTTAACTTCGACCTGTCGTAGCTTATCTTGTCACTGGGAAAATTTGTCAGTGCTAGTGGGTTTTCAAAATCATATTTTGGAATGGACAAAAACCCAAAAAAATGTGGCATTCAAAACCATTATTTGCAAATAACAAAATGAGGTGCCAAGAATGTAATGAAATTGGAAAATAGTAGGTATTATGAAACCTGCAAGGCACAGCACTGATGTTAAAGATTGTTTGCAGTGTTGGAAAACACATTGTCCCATTTCAGTTAGTTCAATATGAAGAGTTTTATTTCGTTATGCTCCAAGAATGTAATGAAGTCCACTTTCAAATTTTTGAACAACTCTTTGCTACAGTCTAAATGTCAATTCGCTTTCTTTATCTAATTGGAACAAATAAATTGCTCGCAATATTTGTAGAGTTGGAAAACACATTGTCTCCTCTCAGTTGGTGGGAAAACTAACCTGATGGCATCGTTAACTCCTACCTACCATTTCTTGGACGTTTGGTCCCATCTGTCGGTTTAGTCACTTTGATCCCCCATCTAGCGGGCCCTGCACTACAACATCTCATCATGTTACATGTATGTTTCCATGTATGTTTTTATGTATGTTTTTCATGCATTTTTGTATGTACATAGGTGCCTTTTGTCTAGGAGTTAGCTGGCTCCTATGCTCCAAGAATGTAATGAAGTCCACTTTCAAATTTTTGAACTCTTTGCTACAGTCCAAATGTCATTTTTCTTTCTTTATCCTATTGGAACAAATAAATTTCTCGCATTATTTGTAGAGTTGGAAAACAGAATGTCTCCTCTTAGTTGTAGAGGGTTTTACAACACTATATGGATTGCTTGTTTCTTAACACCTTATATGGAGACAACTGTGTGTTTTGCAACACTGCAAATAATGTGAGCATTTATTTGGTTGAATCAGATGAGGAAAGTGAAATGCCATTTTCATCTCATGTTACATACATAGGTGTTTTTTGTCTATGAGTTAGCTTTCTCCTAATTGGAACAAATAAATTTCTCGCATTATTTGCACAGTTGGAAAACACACTATCTCCTCTTAGTTGTAGAGGGTTTTACAACACTATATGGGTTAATTGTTTCTTAACACCTTATATGGAGACAATGTGTTTTCCAACACTGCAAATAATGTGAGTATTTATTTGGTCAAATTAGATGAGGAAAGTGAAATTCCATTTTGATCTCATGTTACATACATAGGTGTTTTTTGTCTAAAGTCAAAAATCTAGGCAAAATGCACCTAACATCGTCATTTTCCACATTTTTCATTTTCCAGTTTGGTGGGTGGGGAGGGACGCGCCAATGAGGAAAATGGAGTTGTAGGTGGTTGAACCACTGCAAACCCCTCAAACTCATTCCTCGTCGCGGTGCATCACCATTTTCCAAATTTTGATTTTTCAGTTTGTTGGTTGGAGAGGGACGCGCAGCCGAGGATGGAGACAATGTGTTTTCCAACACTACAAATAATGTGAGCATTTATTTGGTTGAATCAGATGAAGAAAGTGAAATTCCATTTTGATCTCATGTTACATACATAGGTGCTTTTTGTCTAAAGTCAAAAAGCTAGACAAAACGCACCTAACATTGCCATTTTCCACATTTTTCATTTTCCAGTTTGGTGGGTGGGGAGGGATGCGCAGGAAAGGAAAATGGAGTTGTAGGCAGCTGAACCACTACAAACCCCTCAAATGCATTCCTCGTTGTGGCACATTGCCATTTTCTACATTTGATTTTGCAATTTGTTGGCTAGGGAGGGACACACAGGCGAGGATGGAGACAGTGTGTTTTCCAATACTACAAGTAATGTGAGCATTTATTTGGTTGAATCAGATGAGGAAAGTGAAATTCCATTTTGATCTCATGTTACATACATAGGCTCTTTTTTTCTATGAGTTAGGTTTCTCCTAATTGGAACAAATAAATTGCTCGCATTATTTGCATAGTTGGAAAACACACTGTCTCCTCTCAGTTGCAGAGGGTTTTACAACACTATATGGGTTGTTTGTTTCTTAACACCTTATATGGAGACAGTGTGTTTTCTAACACTACAAATAATGTGAGCATTTATTTGGTCGAATCAGATGAGGAAAATGAAATATGCCATTTTGATCTCATGTTACATACATAGGTGCTTTTTGTTTATGAGTTAGCTTTCTCTTGATTGGAAAAAATGAATTGCTCACATTATTTGCACAGTTGGAAAACACATTGTCTCATCTTAGTTGCAGAGGGTTTTAGAACACTATATGGGTTGCTTGTTTCTAAACACCTTATATGGAGACAGTGTGTTTTCCAACATTGCAAATAATGTGAGCATTTATTTGGTCAAATCAAATGAGGAAAATGAAATGCCATTTTGATCTAATGTTACATACATAGGTGCTTTTTGTTTAGGAGTTATCTTTCTCCTTATTGGAACAAATAAATTGTCTGCATTATTTGCACAGTTGAAAAACACACTGTCTCCCCTCAGTTGCAAAGGGTATTACAACACTATATGGGTTGCTTGTTTCTTAACACCTTATATGGAGACAGTGTGTTTTCCAACATTGCAAATAATGTGAGCATTTTATTTTGTCGAATCAGATGAGGAAAGTGAAATTCCATTTTGACTGTACCAATCAGAAGAGAAAAAATAAACAAAAATAAAATGCTCACATTGTTTGCAGTGGTGGAAAACACACTGTCTCATCTCATTTATTCCCTCATGAAAAGTGTTGGTTTTGTACGCTCCAAAAATGTAGTGAATTCCACCTTGATCTTTTAGAACAATTCTTTGGTGGTCCGTAAATATGGCATTTCCCTTTTTTCATCTGATTGGAACAAATAAAATGCTCCCATCATTTGCAGTGTTGGAAAACACACTGTCCCATGTCAATTAGTTTGTTATAAAATGTTTTGTTTTGTTATGTTTGAAAAATGTAATGAAGACCACTTTGAAGTTTTTGAATAACTCTTTTCTACAATACAAATGTCATTTCAATTTCTTCATCTGATTGGAACAAAATAAAATACTCGCATTATTTGGAATGTTGGAAAACACGCTCTCTCCTCTTAGTTATTCCCTCACGAAATTTTTTTGTTTTGTACGCTCGAAAAATGTAATGAAGTCCACCTTCATATTTTAGAACAACTCTTTGGTGATGTAAATATGGAATTTCCCTTTGTTCATCTAATTGGAACAAATAAAATTCTCACATTATTTGGAGTGTTGGAAAACAAACTGTCACATGCCAGTTAGTTTGTTATGAAAAGATTTGTTCGAGTATTTTGGAGATAAAAAAAATTATATTTAGAAAACTCACTCTCCTATGCCAGAATTATTATTTAGAAAACTCATTGTCCTATGTTAGATAGTTTTTTCTGAGCATTTTATTTTTTGGCAACATATATATATATAGTATGCATTGTTGGAAAACACAGTGTCCCATGTCAGTTACTTTAGTGCGAGCATATTTTTTGTTCTAAATTATTTTCTGCATTTATTTTTAAAATCATATGAGGAAATTGAAATCCAACTTTTAACTTGTAAGTAAGAGTTGCTTTAACTTGTGAAGGTCAATGGACTTCACTACATTCTTATTGTCTACAAAACTAAAGGTTTTCATTACATTCATGTTGTCTACATGTAATTTTGTGAAACTAATAACTTGTAATGTTCTTGGGACACAGAGCACCTAAGTTGTCTTTTCCATAAAATCTTTTTCAATAACTTCCCTAATATTATTTTCCTTTTTCGAGAGAGTAGAAAAGTAATTTCAATAATCTTCCTCTTCAAGAGAAACTTTTAATGCACTTCCAATCAATGTTGACCATAGTTTGGCTTACTCCTATTTTATCTTATTGAATCAAAATTAGAAAAGTGGAGTTATCTAAGGTGTATTCATAATTGAGTGGAATGCATTAAAAGTTGCTTGAAGAGAAAGAATATTCAAATTCCTATGTACTATTTTTGAAACAGATAATAAGTTAGGGAAGTTTGAGAAAAAAATTTGATGGACAAGACAATTTTGTGCAATGTGTTGCAAGAAAATTACAAGTTATTACTCTAGCAAGAGACACTTATGAAGCTTCAGAACTAATAAATAAAATAGTTATTATAGTTCATAATGGAAAATATACTGTGTTGTAGAAGTTATTCATGATAGAATTTACTTGTTCAACTTCATCCATAGCAACATCTCTGAATTTATTTGTGTGCACAAATTGTCGTGCAATAAAAAACCTTTTTAGTTTATCCACTTGTGCACTTCCATTTTCCCTTTGCTTATACTGCACATGCACCTTCGTCAACTTCTTAAGAGCATGGAGAATCTTTTCAGTCAGAACATTATGTATCTCACTCAACTGCTCTGCTTCTTTTCAAGTGTTTTTAGAGAAGATTCATTTTTCATTCCATGCATTCTAGTACTCGTTGCCTCTGATTTTGCGTCACCATTTTCCCATTTCACATAGTGCACATGCTCATTTGTCAACTTCTGAAGAGGAGGAACAATCTCTTCAGTCAATACATTAACTATCTCATTCACTTTGGTTTGCTTCTTTTCAAGTGTTTTTAGAGTAGATTCCTTTTCGATTACATACTATGTACTACCTATTGGTTGAGTTCTGCATTTCCATTTTCTGATTGTGCATATTGCACATGCACCTTCCTCAACTTTTGAATAGTAGGGAGAATCTCTTCACTCAATACATTATCTTTTATCTATCTCGTTCAATGTGGTTTGCATAAATTTTGAAGGTGATCTTCATTACATTCTTATTGTGTACTAAACAAATCTTTTTCATTACGTTCATGTGGTCTATATATAACTTCATGTTGGAAAACATCGGGTGTGTAATCAAATTGAGGTGAGAGGTCACAAACCAATTAGGTTGTTACTGCGTTAATTAGAAAAGGTTTTGATTACATTCTTAATGCTTTTTGAAATTCCTGGTTGAAAAACACTGGGTGTTATAAAACCTACAACCCACATACTATTCTAAAACCCTTTACAAGTATCAACCCAATTGCTTAGTCACCCCTCACCTCAATTTGGGGTAAACCCACAAAAGTGGTTTACAATTCGAGCGAGGAAAGAAAACTCACAAAAAATGACCCCATGGAAAAAAGTTTGATTTTAGGGGTTTGAAAGAACCTACTAGTTTGAGCAAACCTATTTAATTCTTGCCCACCAAAAAAACCATATAAAATGCTTATAGATAGGTGGTTCGCTCGAACTAGGGTTCGAGCGAACCCCAATTATCCCTCACTCCCCCTCAGACACAAAAAAAATCTAAATTTTTAAACTTCAGAGCTCAGGTTAAAGATGAAAATGGAAAAGACTTCACAAACCCAACTGGAATTAGGTAGTCCTCAGAACGAGCTATCCAATGAATATAATTTTAATATGTTTTGGTTTTATTAGGTATTTTTTTTTTAGTTTTATTAAACATAGGTTTTTCACCGAAAATCAAGCTCTCTATTCTGCACATGTGGAAAAATAGCAGATTATCAAAAAAATAATTGAAAAATATGAGTGCACCAGATATTGAAGTCCTTGATCCAACAAAAAAAATATGAATTTCGATACATATAAAAAAGTTACGCATTATATGATTGCGCTATGTCTGAATTGTAATTGGTTTTACTTTGAAACTTGATTAAAGAAAAAATATTCAATAAAAAACTATCTAACCAAGTGGAAGCACTAGATATCGGAGTTACAAATCTAAATTCGAAAGAATTATAATTTTATCCTTCATGGAAAAAAAGTTAAAAGTTATACGGTGAGCGTCACTTTTTAAAAATGTTGTTTTCTAAAAAAAACTAATTTTCAAGGGAGATGGAAAAAGAAGCGCAAACTGATTCCAAAAATTTTGAAAAAAATATATTTAGAATCTACAAACAAAATTTGACGACTCTAGTTTGCATCATCTTCAAATTCCTCACGATTTAACTGCTATAGGTGCCTGAAAGTGAAGATTTAGTTAAAAAAATTATTTCAGTGTCCAGTTTGGCCAAAAATTGTAAACCACTATTGTGGGATCACCCTTTGGTATGTTTTTTGTATTCCCCACCTGCAGCTCCTCCCTGTTCTTGCATAAGCCACAGGGCCTAGTTTTATCAACCGGCAAGAGGCGGGAAAACTGACTAGATGGTGTCATTATCTCCTTCCTACCATTTCTCTAATATTTTCTCTCATACACTAGTTTCATCAGTTTTATCCCCCATTTGGTGGGCCCCGCACTACGACATCTCATCATGTTATGTATGTTTCTATGTATGGTTTCATGCATTTTTGTATGTACATAGGTGCTTTTTGTGTAGAGATTAGCTATGTCCCATTACATTCTTATTGTGTACTAAACAAAACTTTTCCATTACGTTCTTACTGTCTATATATAAGTGCATGTTGGAAAACACTGGGTGTGTAATGAAATCGAGTTGAGGGGTGACACACCAATTGGGTTGTTACTGTATTGATCACTAAAGTTTTTTAATACATTCTTACTAATTTCTAAAATTATGGGTTGGGAAATGCTAGGTGTTATACAAGCTATAATCCACATACTGTTCAAAAACCCTTTACAAGTAGCAACCCAATTGCTTACTCACCCTCACCTCAATTTGGTAAGTTTTTTGGTTTCCCCACGTGCAACTCCTCATTGTGCTCTTCACCCCTCTAGGTTTGAGCATGGAGATTGAAGCACAAAGTGTTATCCCACGTGTAATTATTTTGTGCATTATCATATTTAACCAATGCGATCACCTGTTATTTTTTGGTCAATCAAGGTGATCACCAAGGTTTTCATTGACTTCTTAACGTTTATTCTTGAATAGTCGACGCACAATGTGCTTTTCAACCAATGTGTCTTGCAATAATCTATATTTTTTTAGTTATTTGTAAAAGTAATGAAATAAATAGAAGTTTGATAGTGGTGTGTGGTATCTTTCTTATGTGTCTTTTTTTCCCTTATTCATTATGTAAGTGATAACCTCTTTCATATGCCAGGAGAGATGAGTTTGAGATATATCTGAATGAACGTTCATTGCTTCATAGTTCCAGCAGAATGGAAAACTGACAGATATAATTGTTGGTATATATTACTAGTATTAGCGATAGGTTAAATTGGAAATTAAATTCCCATTGTACAGATTAATATGTTTGTTTATTGGCTATACAAGCTGGCATGTTGCATTCAACACAACATATAATCCAATATCGGTGAATTTTGGAATGAAGTGAATTCTTTGTAGCACCAAATGTCTTTAATTTTCCAATTTAATCTATCGTTAACACTTGTCTTTCTTCCAGGTGGTTGATATACCTGCGAGGAAAAAAATTTGAACAAAATAAGGGCAGGTGGATTGAGAAGAATGCTTCAGCAGATGTGAAGCTTTAGCACTAAATACAGGTGATTCTAGCTACCATAGCTTGAATCGCAAGTGTACTGGATAGTTAAATTTCCAAAAATTATTTTGCATTTAGAATTTTTTATTTATATATGGATGGGATGCTTATTGTGGGGAATGCAAACAATTTGCACTTTAATTTAAATAAAATAAATGTTACATTATTGTGTGTGTATTATATCCCAAAATTTTACGTGAATCATGTTTCCTCATTGAAGAGTGAGTGTTGCATGGGAAATGTTTAGAGCATCAATGACGGGTGATACTACATCCTTTTAATTATCCTTCTCATAATTTATTTGTGTTAATTTTAGGTTGATTTCTGCAACACTACATCGGTATCATTTATCTCCAAAAATAGAATAGGAACCTTTGGAACCTTGGTAATTAGATCAGATATATTTCAAAAATAACATAATATTTATGATTTTACATTAGAGTAATTCTCCTTTTAAATCATGTACCTTTGCTTAGTTGTGAAGCATTGTTGCATAGTTGGGTTTCATAAGGTTGTGAATAAGGAACATTGTTATTCTAATTCTTTTTACTCAGTATAATATACCATACAAACTACAAAGGCGAGGCCATAATAACATAAATGGCCATTAGGCTTCCCAAATTTTGTAATGGAATTTCTCTTTTGTAACACAATGCAAAATTTCTAAAAACACAATGTGTTTTTCAATGTAGAAGCCTCTTTACAAATATGAGTTTTTCTTGTTGCCACTTTGGAGGTTTAGAAACACAATGCACATTTTCAATTGTACAGACGCTTATATCGAAAAGATGCACCTATGTACATACAAAAACCACATAAAACCATAAATAAAAGCATACATAACAACATACATGGAAACAAAAAGTGACGAAACCGACAAATGGGACCAAACATTTGGGAAATGGTAGGTAGGAATTAACGGTATCGCCAGGTCAATTTTCCTGCCTCTTACCAGCCAATAAACATGGGTTCCTTAGCTTGGTCGTGAAGTTTTGATTTCATCCATTTTTTTCTAGCACAATAAAATTGGAGGCGGACTAACGTGGGCCTTTTTGGTTTGGAGAAAGAAAGCTGAAAACACAATTTGTTTCCAGTTTGCACATTGAAAGCAAAAGTTTGGAGCGCATGTGGAGGAGTTGGAGGAGAAAACCAACCAAATTGAGATGACGGGTACTATCCAATAGTGTTGTAGAGGGTTTTACAACACTATTTGGGTTGCTTGTTTCTTAACACCTAGGTTTTTTCAACATGAATTGTTGCAAAATCGAATGAAGTGTGTAATATGAAGCACACTATGTAATGATGGTTAATAGAGTCTCCCTTAAATGAGAGATGTGTTATTTGATAAAATAGAACACCATCTATACATTTGTATATTTGCATTTCAAGACAAAGGTTGGGTATAAGTAAAGGCAGGCTTCAAAACACATTGTGTTTTCCAACATGCACTACACAACGTTCACCACTTTCAATGAGTTTATTCATTATTTCCAATAACAGAAAGAAATTGGTGTTCTTTCTATTTGTAATGCACACCTACATATACGGGTTTAAAAACCAGAAGGGCTTGGGTATGTTGTGATGTGGAGGTTGAAAAATGCAGTGTGTTATGAAGCACGTAATTTGTTATATACTTGAAACTTAAACACAACAATGGAAGGTGTGATTTTGAAGACATTCATATTGTTTTGTAACATTCCACGTTGCAAAAATGTACGTGTTAAGAAGCAAGCAACCCGTTGTGAGACAACCCCTTACATTTAAACAAGGAGATTCAAACAACTAAAAACCCACATTGTGTTTTCCAAAATACAACTATTTTGTGCACTTTTTTTTTTCAATCATCTAAAATTTAAACACAACTATGGATGGTGTGATTTTGAAGACATTCATACTGTTTTGTAAAACTCCATGTTAAATTCCCTACGTGTTAAGAAGCAAGCAACCCACTATGAGGCAACCCTTTACATTTAAACAAGGAGATTCAAATAACCGAAAACCACCACTATGTTTTCCAAATTACAATTATTTTTTGCACTTTTTTTTTCAGACATGCGAAATTTAAATGCAATTTTTTCCCAAATTAAAAGTCCTTATAAATTTTGAAAGGGATTTTCAATACATTCAGACTGTCTATATTACAAAATCTTTTGAAGATATTCTTTCTATTTAGTAAGAATGTATGTTGGAAAACCCTAGGTGTTAAGAAACAAGCAATGCATATAGTGTTGTAAAACCCTGTGCAAGTGAGAAGAGACAATGTGTTTTCCAACACTACAAATAATGCAAGCATTTTATTTGTTCCAATCAAAAAAAGAAAGTGAAATGACATTTGGACTGTAGCAAAGAGTTGTTCAAAAATTTGAAAGTGGACTTCATTACATCCTTGGAGTAACGAAATAAAACTCTTCATAACGAACTAACTGAAATGGAACAGTGTATTTTCCAACACTACAAACAATCTATAACAACACTATGCCTTGCAAGTTTCATAATACCTACTATTTTCCAATTTCATTACATTCTTGGCACCTCATTTTGCTATTTGCAAATAATGGTTTCGAATGCCATGTTTTTTTGGGTTTTTGTCCATTCTAAAATATGATTTTGAAAACCTTCCAGTGCTGACACATTTTCCCAGCAACGGGACAGGCCACAGTAGGTCGGAGTTAACGTCTAACCATCAAGTCTTTCCATCGGTGTGATTTTTCCATTTGGCCTTCTTTTCCATCAGTGTGTTTTGTTCCAATAAGATGAAGAAAGTGAAATTTGAAAGTGGACTTCATTACATTCTTGGAGCATACCAAAACAAAACTCTTATATATTCTGCATGGTTTTTTATTTCTCTAAACGTTATTCGGTTAGTTCACTCATATTTCCAAAATGGGTTGTCGTTATTTCATTCAACAATTGCAAAATTTCATATTTCTTGTTGCTCTCTAGCAACCTACAAAACATCGCTGTGGAAAATGGCAGTGAAAATGGGACCTCCTTTGGGCTTTTTGCTATTTGCAAATAATGGTTTTGAATGCCACGTTTTGGGATTTTTTTCCATTCTAAAATATGATTTTTAAAACATGATGACTGTTATGATGCATGTGACATGCATTTTTGTAGGGAGAATAGCCTTGTCCCAGTTGCATAAGGTGATCTCCTTGCAACATGGCTTACAAATCATAATGTATTACCCTTCTTCAGGGATAAGACATGTCTAATTATTATTGCTAGTTGATTTCTGCATTCGACTGTGTAAGAAATTTTGCATCAATGTTTCGAATCAAACTCTGTGACCCATCATCAGGATGAAGAAGAGAGCATAAGGGGTGACCCTCATGCTCTCTTCTTCATCCTGATGTTGGATCACGGAGTGTGATTTGAAACATTGATGCAAAAATTCTTACACAATCGAATCCAGAAATCAACTAGCAATAATCAATATGGATTGTGGAAAATTGATATCATTTATGTCTGATTATGTTATCATGCCAAAGACATGTTTTTTCAGGGGTAATAGCTTGATTTTACTATATTTTGTAGGGAGATTAGCTTTTTCCCTGCAATTGGGCATCCCTATTCTCCCTAGAAGAATGCATGTTAGAGGCATCATAACATACAAAATTGCATTAGAACATACAAAAATACATAAACCACATGATGGGATAGCGTATTGCGGAAAATAATTGGAGGTTGGAAAACACTGTGTGTTGTGAGTTCTTTCATTCTACACGTTCAAAGCTGAAGGTTTGAGAGCATGGGGTGGAGTTGCAGGTGCGAGATATATAAAAGCATCCAAATTCAACTGAGGGGTGAGTAACGAATTGGGATGTTACTTGTGAAGGGTTTGTAAATGGTATTTGGTTTGCAGGTTTAATAACACCCAGTGTTTTCCAACCTACAATTACACATTGTTGGCCTTGTCATTGTATGAAAAGGTCGCCCTATCAATGCTCGATACAAGCGTTAGATAAGACCTCTATAAAGACATGACAACTAGGCATCTTTGGAGCTACTTTGCAATATTCACAAAACAAGCTCTTCTCTCTGTTATGCCTTGCATACACACCCCAACTTTTGCTTGGAAAAAGTCAGGGACCCCTTTTTTCTTTTTCTTTTTTGTTTTCTTTGTGTTTGTCGGATCTGGAACCTGAACATAAACTTTTCCAAGGTTCCTGTTCCTGGTTCCGTCCTGATCCCGATTCCCCACTTCATTCGAGTGTCATCCCATTTAGTCCTGTCTTGTTCTCTGTCTCGTTCTTTTTGTTTCGTCTCGTCTTTCGTCATTGTGTTGTTCGTTCATCTTGGTCTTCATCTTTTCGGTCTTCATCTTTACATTGTCGTCTGTTCGTCTTCGTCCTCGTGTCGCTTGTTTCTAGTTTCATGTTGTTCACTTCGATCTTTGCATCATCGTTTTTGGTTTTAGTCAAGAAAATACAAAAATAAATAAAAATTACAAAATACAAAAGTTGTAAAATTGGGAAAATAAAAAATATATATATGTATATATTATTTAAAAACATTCTGATAGAAATAAATAAATCTTTTTCTTGATTTAAAATTTAAAAATATTTTAATTTAAAAGATTCAAAATAAGGAAATTAAGTAAGCCAATGTTTTATTTATTTAAAAGATTTATTTAGAATAGTAATAATAATAAACCTTTTTGTTGTATGTTTTTAAAACACTTTATTAAAAAATTAAAAAAAAAATCTTTTAAATTAAAATTTAAAAGACATGAAATAAATAAATCTTTTATTTAAGAGGATTTATGAGAAAATTAAAAAAATCATAAAAATAAATAAAAATTAAATAAAGTTAAAATACATAAAAAAAAAAAAAAAGAGGAAAAGATTTTTAAAAAAAATCGTTAAAAAAAAAAAGGCTTTGTCGGACCCGAACCGAACATAACTTTGGAAAAAGGATTTTTAAAAAGAAAGTAAATAAATGTTTTAGGATAGAATTGGTTCTGCCCTTGTCTGACTCTGGTTCCAATCCCGCTTAGCCACAGTCCTGACCCCGCCACTGTTTAAAGGACTTTCTTTTTTCGGGCTCAAACTGGGAACTAAACGAGGTAAAATGAAAGCGCTCTCGATCAGGCTTGGACCCGACTCGAATCCCGCCAGTAAAGAAATGTGAAAGTACATACATCATATGAGCGGATGCATGGAGAAGGCAAGTGAACCGCTTGCATAAAATGGTGAAACCTCCACAGTAAACCCGCATGCAAAATGTGGAAGCACAGGTGCCTAGCGTATAAACTGTTTGGCAGTTTGTCTCAGAAGAGATGTAATCTCAAAGAATGTAATGTTGCAGGCGATGCACAAAATGGATTCGTTGAAAAAGCTTTTAACTTTCTGATGAATGTTATTAACAGATGTAAAGCAGAAATTCGCAACCTTTGTCGGCATCTTCAAATACGGAATGAAGAAGCATTGACAAGAACACGTGATTTCATGGAACGCCATGGTTGTTGGAACCAGATCTCATGCAAAAGGTGTAAGCATGGGCACGGCTGGAAAGGTGCTTTACAAAATGCCTCGAAGCACTCTCATGTCAACATCCATCGAAGCCCAGACGCAGGCACATAAACTGTTTTACAGAATACCTCAAAGATCTCATAGAATGTGATGATTGCAGAGCGTAATGTGCGGTGGAAGCTTTGGAACATGGCATTGACATCCATCAAAACATGAATTATAGAGGAATCTTGTCGGATGATGTAGTTGCAAATTTCCTTGGTGAGTATGAGTGCGGAGTACGGAAACATCTGTGATAAACACAAAATGTAAAAGCATAAACAAGGTAGTTGAACTGTTTATCAAAGCCCCTCTCAGAGAAATGTAAACCTATCGAGTGCAATGATTGCATATGTAGGACATGTACAAAATAGATATGTTGAGAAGGCTTTAAAGACTTTCAAGTAGATGTTGTTAACAGGTTTAAAGTCAGATTCTTCAAACTGTGCACAAACGTTCTCCTTGCCTTGCCCGCGGCTAGAGCGAAGATGGGGTCATGGCAAGCCGCAAACTGTTTAACAGAATGACTTCGAATGATTGCAGGATATGCACAAAATGGCATTATTCAATGAGCAGAGAGCAAAGAGAATATGGAAGCATACACAATGTGTGTAAACTGTTCGATAGAATATCTCAATAGATGTCATCTTATGAGATGCAACGCCTTGGCAAACATCTGAGCAAAGAGAAAAATATGAAATCATGGAAAGTGGGACACATAGACAAAGTATGTCAACTGTTTGACATAATGCTTTTATGGAATAAGCATGTATGTAAGGCTGTGAAAGAGGCATGAACAACCGTTTGCAGAATGCCTCGAAGAAATGTGATGGCTAGAATGAAATGATGGAAGAGTCGAAACAATTTAATAAACAAAAAATTGGTTTTTGCTGTACAAATTTGAGGGAGTGTTCGAGCGAGTGTACGTTCGAATTCACAAACTTTGACATCATCCTCTACTAAAGTAAAACGATAAAGCGAAGATAAAGCACCTGAACTGTTTGACATTATGTGTGCCTTGATTATAGGATCTGCATGAAATGGATTTGATGAATAAGCTTTTGAACTTTCTAAGTAAATGCACATAGGGCAAATTATACAAATCGTTTTACAACATGCTCCAAAAGAATGGTTTTATCAAGTGGAAATGTAAAACAGAATCGTTTGAATCCCTTTTTACTGGATCTATAAAAATGGGAATTAACACATGATAAAGTGTTTGAAGTAGAAGTGGAACTTCTGAGGAAAACACAGTTACAAGTGTAAAGGAAGGAATATCATGGATCTACAATCTTATTTGGAGAAGTCGTATTTCTAAAAACAAGTTTCTATTCATTAATTTTGCATAAGTTTAATCATGAGAACTTGTGGATTTGTAATGCCTGTAAACATAGAATACATGCACAAATTGTTACGAGATATGCACAAATTGAATTGGGCTAAATTGTGAATTAATTAATTTGATTAATCATACACTTTTGTGGGATTTATTAATTTGGTTGATTAACTATGGTTTTTGTGATCTTTGCAGGTACTACCCAAATTCAGAAATGGTGCTGGGATATTTCAAACACAGAGGAACTTTAAATTAGCATTAAGAATTAATGAGATTTTATTATTTCAATTATGAATTTTAAAGTTCATTATATTTATTTAATTGAAATAACTTGAAATTGTTTAATTCTTTGGAAATAATTGTTTGATTAATGATTTTATGAATTAATTAATATATTTGGTGTGCGTACAAGTACTTTTTTTTAAAGAAGGATAAAGTCTTTAAAGTTGATTTGCAAAACTCATGTGCAACTGAGGAAGATTCTGAAAAGATCATCAAATTGAAGTAAACTGGAGACTTGGTGGGCCCACTTGAGTTTATTTCTGGGAAAATTATTTTTGTTCATTGTGCAAAAGGGGAACTCAAAGTCAGATTGGAAACTACGGCTGTTAATTGAAGCCAGACTGGAGGATGAAGTTTCAACTGAAACTAATTAAGAGCAAACTGAAATTAGCTGAGGACAAACATGAGATGAAACAAAAAGTTATCTTTCTGATTTAATTGTATGCACAAATGCTATAACTTTTTGATGTTTCAGTTTTAGAGGGAATTATGTAATTTTGAGCTACAAATTGTCAAATCAAGCTCATTGTAAAGGGTTATATTTTTTTAGGAAAAGACTTAGAAGTTTTTTTTTTATAGCTTAGCTGATTAGATTTTTTTTACAGTAGGATAGTTAATAGAGTCTTCTGCAATTCTTAGTTTAGCTGAGGTAATCTGAAGACATGGGTTTCTGTACACTGGTGATTTTGCCAGATTTGTAAATGTTGTTTATCTGTTTCATTGACAGTAGAAGCAGTCATACTTAAACCTATTTTCAGTTATGCTCTGGAATGATGTTTGTTTTATTAATCATTTGATTTGGAAAGCTTTCAAGAAATGGAATTCTATCTTTTGTTTTGTTTGAATGATGATTTGCAATCTTCCATTAATATTTGCACTGTGAATGAATAGTTGTGTATGGATTACATGTTGATTTATTTTGCAGTTCTAGTTTATGGATTCCTTGGAAAGCAACAAGTCTAATTAGTTGAATGAATCAACATTCATTTTCTTTCTATGTCCCTGATCTATCTTTTTCCTTTTCTTTATACCCCCTTGTTAGAGTAGGTTTAAATAAGAATTCAATCTTACAGCAATGAAGAAGCTCAATAACCAGCAAGCCCCTTGAACATTACAATTACATTGACCATTGAGCAATATCAGCACAGTTGAAAACCAACTACCAGGACCTTGGGAGTTAGATTACCATGTGTTGTCTTTTTTTTTTAGGAGAAATAGAATAGAGATATTTTGTTTAAATGTTGTGCTATTTTGACCATCAACACTCTCCAGCACACATCACCACCTCTTCCACAATCTCATCCACTCAGGTCCATCATGTCGAAAGGTGTCATCAATGTATGATGGAGAGAAGTGCATGTTTTGGAAATGAGAAAGGTATGTTTGAAAGTTTCCCAGTTGTCATGAAATGTTGTCGCATTGGTGGGGGGGATTGTTGGAATCTTGGCACTTCCACCCCTCAGTGAGTGTTGTCTATGTGATTCACAATATGGTTTAACCACCTACCATGCATCTTAACTAACGCTTGTATCAGGCATTGAGAGGTCGACGTTTTTGTGCAACAACAAGGTCAACACACATAGACAATATCAATGTCATGACAACATTTTGGTTACTTATATAGTAAGAACCCATTTGGTTGGTCACACCTCACATGAATTTGGATAGTTTTATGTATCCTCCAGCTGCAATTATATTGATAGTATGAATGTCTTGGAAGCATTTTGATTTGTACACACTAATAATATAATGAAGTTCACCTTCAAAACATATAATAACTCTTAGTTACAATATAAATTGTATTTGAATTTCTTCGTACGGTTGAAACAAAGAAATGCACAAAATAATGGCAGATTGGAAAACACAACGTGGTTTGTCAATTGTTTCATTCTATATATTCAAATCTAAACACTTGAGAGGATGGGGAGGACTTGCAGGTGTGGGATACATTTGGTTGTAGGTTTCTTAATGCCCTATGTTTTCCAATTTCATTACATTATTGCTATCTAGAAAGCTAAATGTTCTAAAGACAATCACAAAACATACCAAATGGAGGTGAGGGGAGAGTAACCAATAGGGTTGTTACTTGTAAAGGGTTTTAGAATAGTTTGTGGGTTGCCGGATTTATAACGCCATGTGTTTTCCAACCTGAAATTTCACATAACAGTTTGAGTGTCTTGAAAAGATTTTCTTATTTAGAAAGTACAAATGTAATAAAAGGAACCTCCAAAAATTACAATTGTTAGTTATGGTATAAATTGCAATTCAGTATCTTCATGTGATTGAGAAAAATAAATGCACAAAATAATTGCATGTTAGAAAACATAGTCGGTTACTTGTATAACATTCTACAACAGTATGGGTTGTACGTTTCATAACACCATCTCTTTTCCAGCCTACAATTTTGCTAACAGTAGGAATGTATTGACAAAACTTTTTTTATTTAGACAGAAAGAATGTAATGAAAGGCACCTTCAAAATTTATCACAAGTCTTAGGTAGAGTAAAATATGCGTTTCAAATTCTTCTTATGATTGAAAAAAGATATGCTTGCTTACTGCAAATGGTGCAATAAATTTTGGAACTTTTACTTTCCATAACACTTGCAACTATTTTATAGTTTACAGCAAACCAAGGATGTGTGTTGTAAAATGGAAAGTGCTTTGTACAATGAAGAATGTCGTTGAGGTGGACAGCACACTTAGAAAGGGTGTGTAGTAGCGCATCTTTTTTGAGGTGGTCCTATTCCCAAAACATGTAGGTAAGATCCAGTAATTACAAGATGCAATCAAATGTATAATTTGAATCTCTCATAAGTGGTTACGATGTTGATTGGAAAGCGGGAATGTTTTAATTAGGAGGCAGCAACCGGAGTATAGAGGAATTCCCCTTGTTTTAGGAAAACGTTGAAGCCTGAGGCAGCGACATGTTCGGTAATTGATTGTGAACTTCCAATTTCCCTTTACTTCCAATGCGTCAATCAGAATGCTTTACAATTTCAATTAGAAAATATCATGTCTATTACAAATATGTTGATTTTGACAGTATATCATTCCTTCAATTTAGGACGATAATCAGGGAGACCATCACGCTCTTACCATAGTCCACAACAAAGAGGAAGAACATGCAAAGGGAGACCCTAAGGATGGATAGGGACCCAATGAATCATGAGGTGATGTGGTGGATGGGAAGGTAGATATAATAACTCAATTATTGCATCATTTGGCTATGTGTATATGTTGTGCATTCAATTTTTTTTAATATCAAATATATTAAGCGATTCTCTTTTCCGAATTTGTTGTGCAAGTTGCTACTAAATATAGAAGAGAAGTGGAGAATGCTAGATATGTATATTACTGTATTGTAGAAGAATGTACAAGAAAATATCATGATTGGAGATATTTCAACATGGATAGGATTTAGCATCACCACCTTCCTATTCTTGCGGCACCAAAGCGTGGTCAAACTACATCAGAGGGGGAACCAAAATGCCCCCCTCCTCCCCCTAAGAAATTGAAAGAGTACCTTCAAAAGAAGGTGGAAAATATGGAGTACCAAATGAATCTACGATAGAATCTCCAACAGAAGCGTGTTATTAAAAGTGTCTATCAAAAGTATGGGAAACATAGCTTCCTTCAACTTCCCCAAGAAGGAAAGGATGAGGTGAAGAAGCGAATGGTGTTATACAATAGTGAGGAGAAGGAGCAAAGAAGGAAAAAAATATTAAAATTGCAAGAGAGAAAGAGAAAGAAAGGAATGGTAATGTTGAATTGAACTGTTAAATCTAAATTTTGGTTCATTCATATTTTATGTTTTGATGCTTACAAGGTTCACTTAACGTTAACTTACATTACATGAGAGAGTGATGGTCGAGAAGCGATTCCTGCTGCCCAACAGAGTAGTGTTCATTTGGTAGAGGAAGTTGTGCCCATGAAAGGCGAAGATGATGTTGTTCCTCCCAACCCAGCATCTAACATTCAGAAGAAGCATCGTACATGGTTAAAAGTTTCAAGGCACCCTCTAAAGAAGAAACGAGAACAAACGGTGATCTCGAAATGTTCTATTTAATGTTTTTTTTTATGATTTGAATGAATTGGTTGCATGCATCTGAGTTTGATGTGACGCTTCAATTTCTCCTATTACACAACAAGGATGAACAAGGAAGTGTTTCCCTCGAGCAGGTTATTGTTGTATTGGAAGATGAAGCAGTGTGCATGGAGCTACACAATATGATGTTATTCCTCCCAACCCCTTGTCTAACATTGAGAAGAATAAGAAGCATGTACGGTTTAAAATTTCCTCACGCCCTCACAAGAAGAAATGAGAACAAACGGTGATTTCAAAATCTTCTATTTGATGTTTGTTTTGATTATTTCAATGAATTCGTTGCATGCATATGAATTTGATGTGACATTTCAATTCCTTCTATTATAGGGCAACGATGAACAATGGAGTCCTGCCCTGGAATAGCATATTGTTGATTTGGAAGATGAAGCAGAGGCCATGAAAGACCAAGATGATGTTGTTGTTCCCAACCCATTGTATAACATTGAGAAGAAGGAGTGTATATTGTTTAAAGTTTCCTCACACCCTCACAAGAAGAAACGAGAAGAAACGGTGATTTCGAAATATTCTATTTAATATTTTTTTATTATTTCAATGAATTGGTTGCATGCATCTAAATTTGATGTGACGTTTCAATTTCTGCTATTACAGGGCAATGATGAACAATGGAGTCCTTCCCTAGAATAGGATACTCTTGATTTGGAAGACGAAGCAGAGGCCATGAAAGAACAAGATGATGTTGTTGTTCCCAACCCATCGTATAACATTGAGAAGAAGAAGAACAAGGAGTGTATATAGTTTAAAGTTTCCTCACACCCTCACAATAAGAAACGAGAAGAAACGGTGATTTTGAAATCTTCTATTTAATGTTTTTTTATTATTTCAATGAATTGGTTGCATGCATCTGAATTTGATTTGATATTTCAATTCCTACTATTATAGGGAAACAATGAACAATGGAGTCCTTCCCTTGAATAGGATACTCTTGATTTGGAAGACGATGTGAAGGCCATGGAAGAACAAGATGATCTTGTTCCTCCTAACCCGTCGTATAACATTGAGAAGAAGAAGAAGGAGTGTATATGGTTTAAAGTTTCCTCATGCCCTCACAAGAAGAAACAAGAAGAAATGGTGATTTTGAAATCTTCTATTTAATGTTTGTTTTGATTATTTCAATGAATTGGTTGCATGCATCTAAATTTGATGTGTCATTTCAATTCCTGCTATTACAGGGCAATGATGAACAATGGATTTCTTCCCTTGAACAGGATACTCTTGATTTGGAAGATGAAGTGGAGGCCATGGAAGAACAAGATGATGTTGTTCCTCCCAACCTACCATCTAACATTGAGAACAAGAAGAAGAAGGAGCGTATAAGGTCAAAAGTTTCAAGGTGCCTTGACATGGAGAAAATAGAAGAAATGGTGAATTCCAATTCTTCTATTTAATGTTTGTTTTGATTATTTCAATGAATTGGTTGCATGCAGCTGAATTTGAAGTGACATTTGAATTCCTACTATTACAGGGCAAGGATGAACAACAGAGTCTTGTCCTTGACCTAATTGGCCATGTGGTTGCAATTGAAATGGGAGAGGCTAATAGATATGGACATGCGGATAGGGAGAGCACTGGCCTGCAAGTGGGGAAGGTAAATAAAGATGGACATGGGGATGGGGAGAGCACTAGCCTACAAGTGGGACAGGGTAACATAGATGGACATGGGGACGGGGAGAACATTGGCTTGCAAGTGGGACAGGGTAATAGAGATGGACATCGGGATGTGGAGAACACTGGCCTACAAGTGGAACAGGGTAATAGAGATGGACATGGGGATGGGGATAGCATTGGCTTTCAAGTGGGAGAGGGTAATAAAGATGGACATGGGGATGAGGAGAGCGCTGGCCTGCAAGGGGGAGATGGAAATAAAGATGGACATGAGGATGGGGAGAGCACTAGCTTGCAAGTGGGAGAGGTTAATAAAGATGGACATGGGGATGGGGAGAGCACTGTCTTGCAAGTGGGAGAGAGTAATAAAGATGGACATGGGGACGAGGAGAGCATTGGCTTGCAAGGGGGAGATGACAATAAAGATGGAAATGGGGACTGGGAGAGCAACAACATGCCATCTATATCGGTAACAGACCCAACACACTTGCATGCTTCTATTCTTATTTCTTTATGAATCCTTTAATATGCCTTCAATTATGATTCACGTCAATGATGTTTCCATTGCAGCCAAATCATGTGGATGAACAAATGATAGAGTTCAAGGGAATCACTTTTAAGGTCGGTGATCACGTTGATCTTTGGAGGCAGCGTAAATGGGTTGCCAAAGGCATTGTACATGTTGTTGAAAGAAACGCTAAAACCCACACTTTTATGCACCCAAAAAATTGTGTGAGAGTCAACATTGTTGAGGCCATTGTTGGTGACTGCTTAGTTCCTTTTCCACGTCCTAGCGCAGAGATACTTGAAGAGTGTGTGGACGAATTTGTGGTATGGAAGCTCTTTGAATGAAGCATTTTGTTCCAAAGGTACACGTAAACGATATGTTGTTGTATATATCATACTACCTTATATTGTTTCCATCCATACGTTTATTTTTTATTTTTTTTGTTATAGGGCCAAGGTGTTAAACATGCCAAGGATAAAGTATAGCCTATGAAGAAATATGTTGTTTCACATTCATCATATATGAGAGTTCCTAGAATTGGAAACACCCCTCTTGAAATACACAACAACCCTAAGAAATGTGCCCTATATTACACAGGCATGAACTTAATTGCAAAGAATAGGCAGCATAGGATATGATGAGACGAGCTCAAAATATTGATTCTGCATTGTGGGTTTCATTATTTGATTATTGAACAATTATGGTGTAGAGATATACCATTTTCATATGTTTCAACACTATGTTGTTATACATTTTATATCATACTTTTCATGGCCCTCTATAATTATTTGATTATTGAACAATTATGGTGAACAGATATACTATTTTCATATGTTTGAACACTATGTTGTTATCCATTTCATATTAGACTTTTCATAGCCCTGTAATTTTTTCGTTACGAGCAAGAATGTAATGAAGTCCACTTTCAATTTTTAGAAAAAGTATTTCGTTGAGAGAATATGGAATATTTCCTTTTTCCATGTGATTGGAACAAATTAAATGTCAGCATTGTTTGCAGTGTTGAGAAACACATTGTCCCCTGCCAGTTATTTCGTTATGATAAGTATTTTTTTCGTTGTGACCAATAATGTAATGAAGTCCACTTTGAATTTTTAGAACTATTTGGTAGAGTGGAGATGGCATATTTCCCTTTTCCATGTGATTAGAACAAATAAAATGCTTGCATTGGTTGCAGTGTTGGAAAACACACTGTCCCCTGTCAATTATTTGCTTATGAAAAGTCTTTATTTCGTACGCTCCCAAAATGAAATGAAGTCCACTTTGAATTTTTAGAACGACTATTTGGTAGAGTGGAAATGGCATATTTCCTTTTTCCATGTGATTGGAACACATAAAATGCTTTCATTGCTTACAGTGTTGGAAAACACACTATCCCATGCCAGTTATTTCCTTATGAAAAGTTTTTATTTCTCACGCTCCAAAAATGAAGTGAAGTCCACTTTGAATTTTTAGAACAATGATTTGGTAGAGTGGAGATGGCATATTTCCCTTTTTCATGTGATTGTAACAAATAAAATGCTTGCATTGGTTGCAGTGTTGGAAAACACATTGTCCCCTATTAGTTATTTTCTTATGAAAAGTCTTTATTTCGTACACTCCCAAAATGAAATGAAGTCCACTTTGAATTTTTAGAATGACTATTTGGTAGAGTGGAAATGGCATATTTCCTTTTTCCATGTGATTGGAACACATAAAATGCTTGCATCGCTTATAGTGTTGGAAAACACACTATCCCCTATCAGTTATTTCCTTATGAAAATGATTTATTTCTCATGCTCCAAAAATGAAGTGAAGTCCACTTTGAATTTTTAGAACAACGATTTGGTATAGTGGAGAGGGCGGATTTCCCTTTTTCATGTGATTGTAACAAATAAAATGCTTACATTGGTTGCAATGTTGGAAAACACACTGTCCCCTGTTAGTTATTTGCTTATGAAAATTCTTTATTTTGTACACTCCCAAAATGAAATGAAGTCCACTTTGAATTTTTAGAATGACTATTTGGTAGAGTCGAAATGGCATATTTCCTTTTTCCATGTGATTGGAACACATAAAATTCTTGCATTACTTGCACTTTTGGAAAACACACTGTCCCTTGTTAGTTATTTCCTTATGATAAGTATTTATTTCTGACGCTCCAAAAATGAATTGAAGTCCACTTTCATATTTCATGAATTTTTTTTTTATTTTATACGCTCCAAAAATTTAATGAAGTCCATTTTGAAATTTTATAACTAGTTCGTTGAGTAAAAATGGCATTTCCTTTTTTCAAGTCATTGGAACAAATAGAATGTTCGCATTATTTGCAGTGTTGGAAAATGCATTGTCCTATGTCAGTTACTTCATTATGAAAAATTACTTATGTATGTCAACTTACTTACAAATGTAAGCACATGAAATGAGCACTTTATGTTTTGGAGACTATAAAAAAATAGTGTATTGAAGTTTAGCTTCATATTTTATAACAACCCTTACTTTCAGGAAACATTCCATTTCAATATCGTAATACATTTAGAACACAAAATGCACAAAAAAAGTTGCAGGATGGAAAACACACAGGGTTGTCACTCACTTCTCAATTCTTGTTCAAAGACAATAGTTATTGTTATGTAGATTGTAACAACACAATGTATTGAAGTTCACCTTCATATTTTATAACAACCTTTACTTGCAACAAACATTCCATTTCAATATCATAATACGTTTGGAACACAAGATGCACAAAAAAAGTTGTAGGATGGAAAACACCCAGGGTTGTCCCTCACTTCTCACTTGTTCAAATACAACACTTTTTTTATGCAGACTGTAACAAAACAGTGTATTGAAGTTCACCTTCATATTTTATAACAACCCTTACTTGCAACAAACATTCCA
>VDFB02000015.1:68711301-68728200 GCA_007258455.2 Sequoia sempervirens
AGTATTGCATTACACCTATAGTTGATCATTATGTGTGCATGGTTTACCTTCTTTCCTATGCTGGCTATCTCGAGGTCACTCCAAACTATATCATTAAGATGCCAGTTCAACCTATGGTGGTTGTGTGGATGTGTTTTCTTGTTGCCTTTAGGTTACATATGAATATAGTCTTAGGAGCATTTGCAGCCACGCTTCTCTTGAATTTGGATCCTAAAAATGTTGTGACTTATGTTCTTCTCTCAAAAATCTATGCAAAAGTGGGTAAGTGGGGTGAAGTTCAACTGTTAAGGAGATTGATGAAAGATAGAGGAATTAAAAAGATACCTGGATTTAGTTGGGCTGAAGGCCATAAAATGGTACTTTCATTTTTTGTTGGAGATAGATCACATCCATAGACATAGGGGATGGATGCAATGTTGGAGAAATAGGCTTGGGGAATGAAGGCAGAAAGGCATTTTTCAGATTCAACACATTTACTTATTGATGTGGAAGAGAAGGAAAAATCATTATTTCTTTGCCCCCATAGTGAAAATTGGCAGTTGCAATTAGTTTGTTAAACACGCCCCTGGAACAAGTATTGGGTGTTGATTGTTATAATGCAACAAAATTTGTCTCCAAGTTTGTTGGAAGAGAAACTGTAGTGATAGATGCAATAAACATGGACAACGATTTCGTAGAGATTATTGGTGATGCTAAATGAAGCAATCTAAAAATTAATCTTGCACTACATGAAGGGACAAGGTTTTATTTGTTTTTCATTTTTTACTTTTTATTTGACAAGCTAGACCATGTTGTTGGTGATTGTTTATATACACTGTTGAGATATTTGTCAAAAACTTTCTTTCTAATAAGATGGACATTCCATTGAATTATTTTCACATAATATGCATGCATACGAAATGAGAAGTTGGAGAAGGAGGTGGAGAATTGGAAAAAAACAAAAAATGAAATGGGAGAGGTCTCACAATCTACTCTAGTCATTTTGTACATTTCTTTTGTTTGGATTAGTTGTATTATCTTTTTCCTATGTTAGTTTGATTGTTTGAAATTAAAGTACACATCCCATATTAAATATGTAGATTTTGTCTCATTTATGGTTATATATTTTTAATGTTGCTTCACATGCCTTTGCTTAAAGAGACAGCTGATAGATTTGTAAGTTCACAAATAATTTTCAATGTAATTGGATTTCACTCTATTTGGTTTTACTTAGAAATCAGCTATTATAATTTATCTATGAAGAAGTTAAAAAAGATACAATTATATTTGTGTTATAAATGGAAAATATGCATGGCACTTGAAAAACATAGAATGAGTATTGTAGATTAATGTTGGAAAGAAGAGAATAATTTTTTACATGTAAAAATAAAATCATAATTGATACTATATTGTAATTTGTAATTATTAATTATTGTCATTACAAAATTATGCATGATGAGATTTATAAATTGATACCAATGAGATGAGGGTTTGAAGATGTACAGAGAGCTCAAAAGGGCATTTTATAAATGTTTAGAGTGATGATAGGTTTAAAGTAGGAAAAAGTAGAATCTAAAAGCATTTGTGGTAAGATACTAAGAGGAACAGATAACACCTACTATGTTAACAACAAAAAAACCATTAATTCATCTATTATACACACATATGTAAACCTTTATATCTCTTTATATTATATTATAATTGTATACAAAAAGCAAGGTCTTAGTCTCTGCTCTTACATTGTCTCTCCTACATCTCTTTGTATTCTTTGAATATGATTTACATTATATATATGTACTTTACCATTAAGGTACGTGACTCCTAATTGCATCTAATGTCTTCTCCTTTCTTCATGGATAGTTTGTGGTAGTCTGCAATAAGATTTGCTTCTTCCCTTGACCTACTAGCATCATCCCCCCTTTTAAAACAATGTCTTTTCCTCAAGACATGATGTTCAATTGGGAAGGAGATTCTTGTATGTTTCTTTGATGTGATTTAATGACTTTCCCCACTGTGCTTTTGCCTATTGTAGTGTGGATATGTGACTCTAAATTTGAATTATTGCAACCTCTGCCTCAACTAGAATACTAAGGATTTTAATAGTTTTTGTTGTTTCTTGTGCTTCATCCATTATCCTTGATAGGTGTGTCATTTTATTGTTGACAATCTCCCTCACCTACTTAATTTTTTCTTTGATATATAGTAGTCACTTTTAGTAGAGAACATAAAAGAGAGAAGAGGATATAATAAGTAATTGTTCTGAGATCTATCTTACATTCATTTGAAGTTTACCTATTGAGAATGGAATATTCTTGTGTTTCCTATTAGCTTACTTTCGGCAATGAGGGTTTCAAATTACCTCTAAATTCGTCACAAAGGGCCTCGCTGACTTCAAATATGTTGTAACAAACTCTGAATTCCTTTCCCACCTTTTCAAAAGTCTCCAGGTCCTATCCAAACAAGCTTTATCGCCCATGTAAGTGATTCAATACATGTCCATGAAAATAACAAATGTTAACAACAATTCAATTTCATTCCCATGCCAACAATTATACATTTTACAAGTTGTCTGACTTATAAATATAGATAAGTTAAGTAAACCACTAGATAAATAGCATTTAAAAGAAATACTAATATAGTTATTAAGATTAGACTTCAAAACTCCAATTAAGGTTGTCTAAGATTAGACTTCATCCATTATTTAAGTTGTCTAAGATTCATTTTCAAGTATTACTTGATCTAAAGTCTCAGCTTGGATAGTGAAATTTTGGTCATGAATGGTTTGATGCTAAGACAGTCACTCTGAGTTTTCAAATGTTAAAGACACATGGAATATATCTATAAGTATTTGCAATCTCATTGACAATATTTCATGCATGGGAATTCCATCACAATGATTGAGTGGGGAAAATGTGTTAGAAACAGTCATGCAGAGCAGTGAGAGATAGAATGAGAGCTAGGGAAGCCAAGAACAATCAATGCTAGAAATTTTTTTGTGTATAGGAGAAAGATCACATACACAAACATGGCAGAGCTATGCAAAGTAGGAGAAATTGGCTTGGAAAATGAAGGAAATAGGGTATAAAGAATCATTTATCTACCACCATAATGAAAAGTTAGAAATTGCATTTGGTTTGTTAAACATGGCCCCTAGTACTACTATTAGAGTTGTTAAGAACCTTCAAGTATGTTCTGATTGCCACACTGCATCTCAAAGGAGAAATTCAATACTTGGAGGGCTCAATTATCATGATGCCCACACCTCATGCACTATAGGACATTCCTTTGGATTAGATTTTCTGTAGAACAAGGAAAAATCTTCCTAAAATGCAAACGCATAATGCTTGGAGAGACCTAAATTTGTTGATTTCTAATGCCAATTAAATGGCTGGAATACAACCCATAACTTAGGGAGTCAATCTCCTCGGTTTCCATGAACACTATGGGAAAAAATCAACTCTTAGCTACCATCTTCCCAAGCAGCAACTTGGCATCCAAATCATGGTCTTCCTCTGAAACTATACCCTTGCAAGAAAACTCCTTGATCAATAAGAGTTAATCTTACTATGCCAAGTGTCATTCAAATGTTTCCTATTCATTACTTGGATCCACCACCTTAATTTCCTAAACACAAGACAAGATTAACAATTGAGATGCTTTGGCTTTGATGATCAATGATATCAATGGATAGTTGAACTACCAAGGTGGAAGGTGGACCAATCTACCAAAATCTACTAGATGACACGACATGGTTCTACAAAAGCTAATTGATCATCCCTTATAATGCACTCTAACCCCACTCAATTAATGGTCTAGATCAATTTTATGCAATATTAATGGTCAAGGGAGATCTTCTCTTCATCCCAAAATTACTTGAACATCTTTGACTTCAAAAGCCAACAAGACATGTTGCGTAAACTTATGTTTTTGCACTTGACTATATACCATTTGATTCACCTTGAAGATAAACAACTTCAGCAAATCAATAGACTACTAAAGTGTTGAATGGTATGATTTATCAAAGTACCTACATCCACCAAAGTTCATTAGATCACACCACATGGTTTCACCAAAACCATTTGATAAAACTGCTTGATATCTATAGGCTTTACTTAAACATCAATCAACATTGAAAGTGTAGATCAACTTGCCCCAAAGATTAGTGATTACGACCAATTGGTGGGTGGCTAAAGTGTTGAGTGGTTTTATTCATCAAAGTGCAAAAATTGTTGAAATCCACTAGTTCATGCCACGTGGACATATCATATATGCACCTAGCCTCCTACTTTCCATCAATGGCCACAATTTTCTCCTCTCAAGATTGACACCTTCAATAGATGGTTGAGGAGATTGGTAGCTTGATCTACTAATATGCTACAATACACTAGATTGTGCCAAGTAGCCACAATGTCCATTGCCAAACAGGGACCTTAACACATACTTGTTGCACCTCTATCCCAATAAGGATCATACACCTCAACATCCCTTTGAAAAAGGCTCCATGTTGGAGATGCCCATGCTAACAATAGAGACCTTTTTGGAAGATCAATATATGGAAGGCCATAGTATGAGTCCAATGGAGATGGAATAATATTAATAGGTCATAGTGAGCTACAATATTATCTGTCCCTTATGAATCAACAATTACCAATTGAGAGCTAGTTTATCTCAAAATTAGCAGATCATTTAAATGCATAAATTGTCCTAGGTATAGTTCAAAATGTAAGGGAGGCATGCACATGGTTGGGATACACTTATCTTTACATTCACATGCTACGAAACCCAGTTCTATATGGTCTATTTGCTGATGCTTTACAGAAAGACAATACCTTAGAAGAGAGAAGGGAAAACTTGGTAAGCATAGCTGTGATTTTCAATTTAGTACATAGTAATTTTACTATGGTATTGTTAGACAAGTATGACCCTTGCATTTTACTTTAATGGTACTTGTTAGTGCTTCTAATAATTGAACTCTTTATGTTAACAAATACATTCAGCTGCAACTATCTTGGACAAAAGTAATTTGGTGAAATATGATTGGAAAAGTGGATATTTCCAGGTTAATGATCTAGGACGGATAGCCAGTTATTACTACATCACTCATGGGACAATGGCTACTTATAATGAGCACTTGAAGCCAACAATGGGTGATATTGAGCTATGTCGATTGTTTTCATTAAGTGAAGAGTTTAAATATTTGACAATAAGAGAAGAAGAGAAGATGGAACTTGCAAAGCTCTTAGACTGTGTTCCTATTCCAATGAAGGAGAGTTTCGAGGAGCCAAGTGCCAAGATCAATGTTTTTCTCCAGGCTTACATTTCACAGCTTAACCTTGAAGGTCTCTCCCTCATGTCTGATATGGTGTTTATTACTTAGGTATGTATTTATATTGAAAACCTGTGTAGCACAAATCATAACCATTTTATCAATTTATAAGTGGGTGACTTGAATTTTGTATCCTTTGTAATGAAAATGATTTAACCATTATCTACCTTTTTATAAGTGGGTGACCTAAGAATTTTGTGTTGTCCACAAAAATATAAATTTAGCCTTGAGGATGTTGTGCATGTCCACCCTCCTGCTTCTATTTCTAATCATACAACCCATCCTTAAGTCCTATCTTCTCCAACTCATTCACCTTTGCTAGACAAAAGAAATTTACAATTTGTTATGGAAGTTGTTGGATGATGCACGCTATGTAGTTCCAAATACATTTTTTTTCTTTGGTTATGTGTTGCAGAGTGCAGGTCGCCTCCTTAGAGAACTTTTTGAGATTGTCCTAAAAAGAGGATGGGCTCAGTTAACAGAGAAGGCACTTAACCTTTGCAAGATGGTTGGAAAGCGCATGTGGAGTGTTCAAACTCCACTCCGATAATTTAAAGGCATTCCAAATGACATATTGACCAAAATTGAAAAGAAAGATTTAGCTTGGGATTAGTATTGTGATCTTTCAACCCAGGAGATTGGAGAGCTCATTTGTTTTCCAAAGATGGGAAAAACCATTCATAAGTTTGTGACAAATTGATTAAAAAGGACTGTAAATACCTGGGTTTGAGTAGGATTGAAGTGCCTGAACTGTTGATACAAAGCTTCATATGAAGGATTTCTTAATGCAAGGGAGGCATGCACATGGTTGGGATACACTTATCTTTACATTCACAATACCATTTTTAAAGATTCATCCATGTGTTAATGTTTGAGTAGTCAAGTATCAAGACACCTTTCACAACTAGTAACCAAGAACACATCTCTCATGAATTTGAATGGTCTCCTTGGCACTTATTTCATCTATGTGATGTTCACAACTTCACAGGGATGAAGCACCAATACATACCAAGAGATCACCCGTCTCAGTACTATTCCAACTCAAAGACATTTAATTATGGAGTCTCCCCTACAATAAGGCCCACTTAGATTGCTATCCTATTTCAAAACCTTAAGCTAGTATCACGCTTTATGAACCATAAATTGTGGGGATCCTTAGCTCTTTCATCTTTATGCATTTTTAGGAAACTTCTATATCAAATATTTCAACACAATGACTCCGAGTTTTGGAATGCACTATGGCATTCAATAAATAGGAAAGGATGATTTCAAGAAGAAAGAAGCACAACATTTGATAAAATCCATGGGAAAAGGGTAACTTGATTGCTTATACTTTATTAATCTATCCAACATAGAAATGGTTTGGTGTCGAAGCTTGTTGATTATCTAAGAAAACATATCTTCCATACAACTTTCACAATATGTAAAATCATATACAAGAAAGCTACCAATTTTAAAGATATTTTCAATCAACATCATTCAACAGTCAGCCTGAAATGTCTTACAGTCAAGCAAACAAAAATTTCCAATTTGCATCTATGAAACTTACTGTGCTTCAAACGTTCATTGATTTTTGCTTACTCCTTGTCTTTTTTCTCTTTTAGAATCTGCAGATAAAAGAACCATATATCTAAATCCAAAATATTTACCATAGAAGTCCATCAAAATCAAATTAGAAACTAGAAAAGGAACAAAATATTGTTCATGTAACATGAAAACTAAAACCTGAACTCCTAGAAACAATCAGTCTAATACCCTTCCTAAGAACAATAATAGTCTTGTTGATGCACATAATCTACTAGAACCTTTTAAGATCATTGTAGAATAATTCAATTTTCTACTAGGAAAATATTAAATGTTTTGAAGTTTGTTATTTATAGAGTGAGAAATTTTTTATATTCCTGCAAGGGGGGTCCAAGATTACATCTCAGCAGCTAACTAATCAGACTGCATAGAAAATTTTAATTTTTAAAGGATGATTTTTTTTACAAGTAAATAATAGTGGCAAAATATTTACAACTCAAAAAAAAGTACAGAATATATGTATTACAAGTTGGCATTGAAGATTGAAAATGAATGTATATGAAGATATGTTTATTTTGGTGAATAATTTTATCTGAATTTTAAATTTAAATGAAATTTTGGTTATGAACATATTAGAGAATTTACAAAAGATCCCCATATTTGGGAAATTTTGTGAAATATGGTATAGACCTAAAAATTACCTTTATGTTTCTCTTTTGTTTACCAGCACTTATTGGGGCACCCAAGTTCAAATCCCATCTACATAGAATGTCCCTAACAAGTGATGCATACTGCTTGTTGGATAACAACCAATTCCTACAACCTCGAGATTATGCTAATCCCAAGAGGAATCCCCTTAAAGGCACGATAGGTCAAAAAACTAAAAACCTGAAACTCTCACATGTGTACACCTAGTAAAAGGATCTACCTAACAAGTAATCTTGAAACATGGAGTAATATTCAGAAGGAAAAAAATCATCTTGGTCATTTTATTATGTGACTTGGAACCTCAAAGGTTCAAGCAACACAGTTGTTAAAAAGTAGATCACATGCTAAAGAACATTTTGTCTTCACAATTAAAACTAATTCCCTAAAGTTGAATAAAATTATCACATCATAGACAAAAGCACAATATGTCTTTGAAATTAAAGACAACCCCTGAACTTGAATAAAATGAGTTCCACTATAAAATAAAATGGACTATGAAGGGGGATCCAAGTTCAAATTGCAAAAAGAATGATTGTCATGATAAAGAGTCAAAATTCTATAAAATGGGGCATCCCATGTGAACCCTAGCAAACTGACATTGGGTGCAAGTATGTGGAGAAGTTGAAGATAGAGTTAATAGCCTAGAGCCCGTAGTACAACCACTAAGCCAAAGGTTATATCAAAAAGGGAATTTACCACATCTACCAAACAAACCCCTAAAGACAATGCAGAAAATGGTTTTTACTGAGAGATGGGGAAAATAAACCACATTTTGTCTAAAATGCAACAATTTAAACAATAATTACCTACTAAAAGCTTACCTCAAAAGTGGTCCGTCTCTCTGAGTAGACCCATCCTCAACATGTTCTCCACGCTTCTCCTTAGCTTCCTCCAACTGACCCTCGTCAAAACCTTATTTTCAGGTTGTAGCTCGCCAAATTGGAGAAGTGAAAGGTCAATACCAATGAGGAAGAGTTTGGAGGAGCAAGAAACCAATAGTGGTATGGAATGTGCAAAAAACTATGAAAAACATCCCAAAAGTTTCATTTAATCGTCTTGAATTGATATGGACACAATTTTATTAGTTAATTTGTATGAATAATATTTTTTTAAAATATTGATGGAATGTCATAATTTTTAGATTTTAGTCTATGGTATAATTTAATAGTTTCACTTTAGTATATGTAAATAATTTCTATGAATAATTTTTATAAAAAAAATATTGATGGAATGTCATAATTTTTAGAGTTTAGTCTATAATATAATTTAATAGTTTCAATTTAGTAAATGTAAATGAAATGAGTGGTATTAATAGCATATGTAGTTGAATAATACAATTCTATATCTTTATATGTGGCAAATGGTTTGAAGCAATGGTAAATGAATTGGAATTTTCAAGAAGAAACTCTTCTAAAATAACAAATATAATTTTTTTCACATTCATTCATAGGAGCTTCAAATTTAATGCACTTCTAGCCAATGCTAAGAGGCAATGGTAGTAATATATACCTGGGCAATTTCTTTTTTATTTATATATATGTTTATTTAAATTATGTATGTTAATATGTTAGAGAGTATGTGTTGAAGTTAGGGCTCCCTAACATAATGATTAATAAAAGTTAGAGAATGTAAATGTTAATTTTTTTATAAAATATGTGAAGGCCTTAAGACTGTACTGAGAGGCAATGCCTTCCACAATTGGTTTTTTTGGTGCACCAAGCAACCTAGGTGGCCAAATGGCCCACTTAGGTAGGGGTCCCATGAGGGGGGCTTGAGCTCTATGGATTATGATCAAATTCAAAAGAAAAAAGAATAAAGGAGTAATAGTCATTTATTTAGTCATTAATTTAGCCATATATTTAGTCATTTTTATTTGTCTGATATTAGTCATTTATTTAGTCATTTAGTTGTGATTTTACCTGATGACAAAATTAGTCACTTATAGATGACCAAATTAGTCATTTATTTTCCAAATAATACTAGTGTTAGTCACGTGACTAAAAGTCTGTCACGTAGTCATTTATTTGCCAAATTCTACTAATGAAATCAACATTTTTCACCAAATTTTCACTTTATGAAACCTATAGCAACTAAACTATTAATAATTTGGAGATGATGTGAACTAGTGACTTGTGAGGATTTGTGTGTAAATTATAAATATGTATGTATGTATATATATATTACGTAACTTTTAATAACTTTGTTTTTTATAGTAAACAACATTTTTAAAAAGTGACATTTATGTAATCACACATAAAAAAAATTTGGAAGGATAAAATTATATTTTTAAATTATAGATTTATAAAATCGATATCTAGTTCATGGATATTTTTTCATAATTTTTTGTTACATATTTTTTAAAATTAATTTTCAAATTTAGAGTAATTATAATTAGAACATAGGTGTATGTCATCACACATAACTCATTTTGTGTGTATTGAAATTATTATTATTTTATGAAACAAGGAAATCAATACATAGTGCACACACATATTTTTTATATTTTTTTTTATATTTTCTATTTTTTTGCATGTGTGAAACAAATACCTTGATGTTTGGTGAAAAACATACATTCACAAGAAATAAAATATAAAATTAATAATAATTAAAAATATTCAAAATTATACTTTTTGGAAAGCTTATAATAATGACTACATACTTACAAAACATAATTTCTTTAAATAAATTTATTTGATCCCTCAAAAGGTAAAGAAAAAGTGATTTTTTGTTAGCATTTTGATAGGTGTGAAGGAGACTCCATTGTGGGTATGATTTAAGACTAGAGGGGTTCTATTCAAGTGGGTTTGATCTAAGGGGGTCTTATCTTTAACCATTTTCAATTAAAACCCTTTATATGGAACCCCTCAAGGCTTAAATCATTAATTTTTCTAAAAAATATGTGATTTTAGACAAAAATTTGGATGTCCCAAGTTTGGGACCCATTATTGTGGAATGACCCAATGCGAATGCATTATTGTATTCTTTTGGAAATTTTCTTTTTCTTCCTCTTTCTCTCTCTTTCTCTTTTAAAAATTATATATGGACATTTACTTTCTTATACTTTAAGTTATATTTCATGTATATAGTTTTAGGATGTTTGAGAATGGTTTTAGATCTCTTAGCTATAATGCATATTATAGGTTTTAGATCATAATTTTTTAGGATTAATCAAATTTAGTAACTAGCAAGTCAAATTTCAGTAATCAAGAGGTCAAATTTTAGTAATCAACAAGCTCTATCATCTTTCTCTCTCTATCTCACTCTTTATATACCTCTTACACTCTAGATCTCTCACTCACTATCTCCATCCCTTTATCTATCTCTCTCTCTCTCCCTTGAGATCAAGAACTACCTATCTACCTATTCATACTTCTTTCTCTTCCTCCCTCCCTCCCTCCTACCCCCTATCTCTCCTTCCATCTCTAATTCTTTCTATCTCACTTCTATCCCTCTCTCCTTCCCTCTCTATTTATTTATGTCTCCCCTCTCTCTCTCTCTCTCCCTCCTTCCCTCTCTCCCTCTCTCTCTCTCAATCTCTCCACATCCTCCTTCCCTCTCTCTCTGTCTCTCATACTCTCTCCTCCCCTCTCTTCCTCCCTCCCACCTTCCCTCTCTACTTTCTCTCACTCTCTCCTTCCCTCTATTCCTTCCTACCTCCCACCTTCCCTCTCTACTTCTCTATATATCTCACCTATCTCTCTCTACCTCTCCCTACATCCCAAATTCTATCTACCTCTCACTCTCTCCTTCCCTCTATAGTTTTCTCTATATCACCTACCCCTCTTTAACTCTTCCTCCCTACCTCCTACCCCCCCCCTCTCTCTCTCTCCCTCTCTACTTATCTCTATCTCATCTCTCTCTACCTCTTCCTCTCTCTCAATCTCTCCACCTTCCTCATTCCCCCCCTCTCTCTCCTTCCCTCTCTACTTATATCTATCTCACCTCTCTCCTTCCCTCCTCCCTCTCTCTCTTCCCTCTCTACTTATGTCTATCTCACTGTTATCTCCCTCCATACTCCCTCCCTACTTCCCCCCTCTCTCTCCTTCCCTCTCTACTTTTTTCTATCTCACCTCTCTATATCCCTCCCTCTCTCTCTCTCTCCACTTTTATCTTTCTCACCTCTCTCTATCCCTCCCTACCTCTCTCCCTTCCCTCTATGTGTGTGTGTATTCTTCCCTATGTACATCTATCTATATCTCTCCCTCCCTCCTTCTTTCTATCTCTCAATCTCTCCACCTTCCTCCCTATCTACTCTCTATATCACCTCTCTTTGTCTCTCTTTCCTCCCTCTCACCTTCTCTCTCTCTCATTCCCTCTCTCTACTTATTTCTATCTCACCTCTCTCCCATCCCTACTTCCTCCTCCCCCTCTCTCTCCTTCCTATCTACTTATATATATCTGCCTCTCTCTATCCTCCCTACCTCTCCTTCTCATCCCTTCCTCTCTCTCTCTCTATCTCTCCTTCCCTCTCTACTTTTTATCTATCTCACTTCTCTCTATCCTCCCCTACATCTCTCTCCCTCTCCTCCATACCTCTCCCTCCATCCCTCCCTCTTTCCCTCCTCTCTCTCAATCTCTCTGGCTTCCACTCCTTCACTCTCTTATATCTATATCCTTGTCTCTCTCTCCCTCCCCTCTCTACTTCTATCTATCTCACCTCTCTACCTTTGCCTCCCTCCCTCCCTTCCCTCTATGTGTGTGTTTCCTTCTCTATATACATCTCTTTATCTCTCTCTCCCTTCCTCTCTCTCTCAATCTCTCTAGCTTCCTCCATCCCTCTCTACTCTCTCTCACTTTCCTCCTTCCCCCCTCCCACATTTCCTCTCTACTTATCTCCATCTCACCTATCCCACTCAATCCCTCTCTCTCTCTATCAATCTCTCCACATTCCTCCTTACCTCTCTACTTATCTCTATATCACACCCTCTATCTCTCTCACTTTCTCAATTTCTCATTTTTTCTATCTCACATCTTTGTCCCTCCCTAATTCTCCCTCTCTCCTCCCTCTCTCTCTCTTCCTCACTCCCATATTTTCTCTCTACTTCTCTCTATCTCACCTATCCCTCTCTAAATATCTCTCTCATTCTCTTCTTCCCCCTCTACTTCTCCATATATCATATCCTTTCTAACTCTCCTCCTCCCTCCTCCTCCTCCCACCTCTCTCTCTCTCTCCTCGCTCTTTCCTTCTCCATTTATCTCTCTCTCCTCTCTCTACCTCCTCCCTCCTCTCTCTCAATCTCTCCCCTTCCTCCTTCCTCTCTAATTATCACTTTCTCACCCTGCCCTAGCCTCATGCTCCCACCACTCCCTCCCTATCTCTTTCCTCCTTTCCTCTCTACTTTATCTCTCTCACTTCTCTATCCTTCCATTTCTACCTATGTTTATCTCACTTCTATCTCCCTCCCTCCTCCCCCCTTCTCTCTCTACTTCGCTCTCTACTTATATCTATCTTACCTCTGTCTCTCTCTCTCTCTCTACTTCTTTCTATCTCACCTCTCTCTCTCAATATCTCCCCCTTCCTCCTCCACTCTTTACTTATCACTATATCACCTACCACTCTCTCTCACTCTTCATCTCTCGCTTTCTCCTTCCCACTCTAATTCTATCAATCTCACCTCTCCTTCCCTCCTTCCCTCTCTAATGTCTATCTTGCCTCTATCTCCCTCCCTTCCCTCTCCCCCCTCTCTCTCTCTCTATGTCCTTCCTATCACATCTCTTTGTCTTTCTCTCCCTCCATACTATCCCTTCCTCCTTCCCTCTCCCTCATTACTCTCAATGCTCTCCACCTTCCTCCTTTCATCTCTCTACTTCTCTATATCACCTCTCTATCTCTTTCTCTTTCTTCCTCCTTCCTTTCACCTTCCCTCTCTGCTTCTCTCTATCACCTATCCCACTATATTTTCTCCTGTCTATCTCCTCTCTCCCTTCTCTCTAGTTTTGTGTATCACACATCTCTCTCTCTCCTTCCCTCTATTTTTTTGTATCTCACCTCTCTCTATCCCTCTCTCCTCCCTTCCCTCTCCCCTCTCCTCTCTCTCTCCTCATATATGCTTTTGTCTAGCTCAGCTCTCTAACATCCTCCCTACCTCTTCCTCCCTCCATCCTTCCTCCTCTCTATCCTTCCCTATCTACATCTCTTTATTTCAATATCCTCCTCTCTTTCTCCAATCTATCACCTTCCCATCGCCCCTCTCTCTTTCTCAATCCTATTCACAGCTACTCCTTCCCTCTCTACTTATCTCTATAACATCTCTCTCTCTCTCTACTTCTCTCTATCACCCTATCCCAGCCTCCCTCCTCTCTCTCAATTTTCCCTTACTCCTTCCTATCTACTTTTCTCTATATCCACATTCTCTATCTTTTCTCTCTATCTCTATGTCTCTTTATGTGTCTCTTTGTGTGTCTCTATCTCTATCTCTTTGTCTTTATCTTTGCCTCTATCTCTCTCTTTGTCTCTCTCTCTCTCTCTATATATATATATTTGTCTTTATATTTCTCTCTCGTTCTCTCTCTCTCTTTGTCTCTCTCTCTATCTCTACTTTTGTCTTTATCTGTCCTAGGTCTGATCTCAATCTCTATCTTTGTCTATCTACATCTCTCCTTTTTTTCCTCATCTCTCTCCTTATCTCTCTAGTTTTTCTATCCCATCTCTCTCACCTATCTCCTCCTCCTGTGCCCCTCTCTCTCTCTCTTTGTATCTCTATCTCTCTATATCTCTATCTTTGTCTGTCTCTACCTTGTTTATACGTCTCTATCTATCTCTCTATCTATTTCTTGTCTCTCATCTTTGTATCTCTCTCTCTCTTTGTCTCTTTGTACTATCCGTCTTTGTCTCTCTCTCTCTCTCTCTCATTTTGTGTCTATCTCTCTATCTTTGTATCTATCTCCTATGTTTTTCTCTCTATCTCTATACTGTCTCTCTATCTCTCTCTATCTCTCTTTCTCTCTCTCTCTCTCTCTCTATCTCTCCTTGCTTCTCTAACTCTCTCTCTCTCCTAAATCTCACCTTCCTCCTTCCCTCTCTACTTATCACTATATCACCTACCCCCTCTCTCTTACTTTCTCCTTCCCTCTTTAGTTTTTTCTATCTCACCTCTCTCTATCCATCCCTACCTCTCCCTTCTCTCTTTCTCTCCACTTCTATCTTTCTTACTTCTCTTTATCCCTCCCTACCTCTTGCTCCTTCCCTACCTCTCTTCCCTCTATGTGTGTTTGTTCTTCCCTATCTACATCTTACTATATCTCTCCCTCCATTCTTCTCCCTCCCTCCTACCCTCTCTCCCTCCCTCTCTCTCTCAATCTCTCTAGCTTCCTCCCTCCTATCTACTCTCTTTCTCAATGTCTCTCTTTTTCCTCCTTCCTCCCCTACTTATCTATCTACTTCTCTCTATATCATCTCTCTATCCCTCTCTCTCTCCTCCCTCTCTCTCTCTCTCTCCTTCCCTCTATCCCTCCTACCTCTCCCTCCCTCCTCCCCTCTCTCTCCTTCCCTCTCTGCTTCTATCTGTTCCTCTCTCTCTCTCTCTCTCTCTCTCTCTCTCTCTCTCTCCTCTCTCTCTCTCTCTCTCTCTCTCTCTCTCTCTCTCTCTCTCCTCTCTCTCTCTCTCTCTCTCTCTCTCTCCTCTCCCTCTCCTCTCCTCCTGCCTTCCCTCTCTGCCTCCACTCTCTCTCTATCTCATCTCTCTCCTCCTCCTCCTTCCTAATCTGCTCTCTATCTCCCCTCTTTTCTCCATACATGCCTCCTCTTGTCTCTGCCACTGCCTCTCTCTATGCACCTTTTTACTAGTGGAGGATAGAGGATGGATGGAGGTGGAGGACATAGAGATAAGTAGATATGGAGAGAGGTAGAGAGAAGGAGAGGGGATGTACAGAGAAATACATAGGGACAGAGGGAGGGAGGGATAGGTAGGTAAGAGGAGAGAGAGAAAGAGAGAGAGAGGTGACATAGAGAGGAGTAGAGAGGGGGAGAGAGATCACTAGAGAGGAAAGGAGGAAGAGAGAGATGGAGAGAGAGAGTGGTGAGATAGAGAGAAGTAGAGAGGGAATGAGAGAATGAGAGAGAGAGGGAGGGAGAGATAAAGAGGGATAGGTGAGACAAAGAGTAGAGAGAGAGAGGGGGATAGGTGAGATAGAGAGAGAAGTAGAGAGAGATAGAGAGAGGGGGGAGGAAGGGAGTGAGTGGTATGTAGAGAGAGAGGGTGAGGAGAAGAGAGAGGTAGAGAGGGAAGGAGGGAGGGGGGAATGAGAGGTAGGGAGAGATAGATGTGAGATAAAGAGTAGAGGGAAGGATATCTATATAGAAAGATAATGTGGTCCTACTAATTACTAAAATTTGACTAGCTAATTATTGAAATTTGATTGTCTAAAAATTATAAGATCTTCCAAAACTTAGATTTTTCATTATAACTCCTCGAGATTCGAAACCCTTCTCAAACATCCTAAAACTGTATACATGAAATATAAGTTAAAGTATAAGAAAGTAAATGTCCATATATAAATGTCACTTATATTGAAATGATTATTTCATGTATATAGATTGGCCAGAAGAGAGAGAGAGAAAGATAAGGAGAAATTGAAATTTCCAAAGCAAGTAATAATGCAAGCACATTATAACACACTCACATTTTTTTTTCTTTGAAAAATTCCAAGCCTTTGGCTTGGATTTTCCTTGGAATTCCAACCCAAAGGTTTGGAGTGACTTTTCAATGTCCAAAGAAATGTTTTTACAAATTGTAAAAAAAATGACTTAATCTTGAGCATGTTCCCCATTAGGTTTGTATGTGTTTCAATGTCCAAGTCAAAAAATACCACAATAATATTAATCTAAGTCTTAGCTATCTAACCATGTAATTGTTTTCATGTTTTGAGTATGTTAAGGTTTTCATCTTTAATTTCTTTAGTTAGTGTCCTTTTTTTTTTGTCAAAAACCAATGTGTGGTATTTTTTACTTTATTTTTTTTACCGTTCATCAAAATTTTAAATAAATTACATTTTCAAAAACTACAATCCATTCTACAGATATTAAAAAAAAAAATTCAATCAGTTTTTAAAATTTGTATGGGGGAGCATGCTGAATTTTCTATTTTTTAGGATGTCCACTTTGAAGAATTAGTAAAAGTCATATTCATTAAAAGGGTAGAAAAAATGGGCATAAACCACTTGGTGTTAGCTAATTTCTCACTAAAGCAAATTTTGAATTTCTAAAAATAAGTTAACATTTTAGGTCCATAGCACACTAGAAGCTATGTTATGTTTTTTTGAAAAAATAGGACCACTTTGTGTGCTCCCTCTTTTTGAAACCCTTAATCTTCACCATTAAAAAAAAAAAAATAGTTTAGAAATTAGATTCAAAGCACTACAAC
>VDFB02000015.1:68728300-68844690 GCA_007258455.2 Sequoia sempervirens
CAAATCTCCCATCAGCGCATAGGTGCATTGCACACCGTTATTTTCCAGTTCCCACAGATTATGCTTTAGCCACATCCTAGTGAATTTGAGAACTAGATCCAATAGTTGTTTCAATTATGTCTTTTCCTCCTCTAACCTATCCACATCACCAATTGGTCTGTCTTTTATGGCCTCATAAGCATGATCCTGGATCAAGTTCCCATTGTCTTTGAGCTGATCAGGAACTGCCTTCACATTGTATAATCGAACTAACTCAACTCGAAGCTAGGAGAACTTCCTCTTTCTAACCTCAAATTCATCACCACAATTGGCCCAATAGTCCTCCAAGTTCACCTTATGACTATATTCTCTACTGGCCTTATTTTGAGCTTCGCTTGTGATGTCAAATCTGGACCTCTTGGAGTGGAGATATAGACCGAGGGTACTCATTTCTTCTTCTAAAGCTTGGGAAAAAATAATGGAAGGAAATGCCTCTCGAGTGCCAATTGTTAGGGGAAAATCTCCACCAAATCCTATCTTGTGTTTGTCCTTCTTGACCATGGCATCAAAGTCACAGATCTTCCTAGCGACTTCCAACAATATAATGTGATCAGTGGGATACCTTGGGAGTATGTATGGGGCTTTCTGGTAGCCATCAATCTGAATGTAGGAGAAGGTTGGGAACTAAATAAACCAAGCTCCATACTTCCTGATGAGCTCCTTGGCTTGATCTGAAATTCTAACATGCTCTGCTTCCTGAAGCATTCTGGTGATATACATGGTAAAGGCATCATTTTCCCTCCTATAGTTTGAACTTCCCAAATGCAACTGAGGGAAAACTTCGTAAATAACATCCTGCCCGAAATTTCCTTTTGTATGTAATCCTCTGTAGGGATGGAAACTAGCAAGTGCATATACCAAATATGAGGTCATTGTGAAGGTCTTTGTCTGCAACACATTGGAAAATTGTTTATGAATTACCTTGCTAATGACCCTTGCCCAATGGTAATTAATCTTTTCTTGCTCCATCCTCACAATTGCATGGCACATCCAATTCTTGAACATTCCAGCACTCTTCAATCCAACCACCCTGCTAAGAAAGGTGATGGCATCATAGTATTCCTTCTTGAATTTTGCTCTGTACAGTTGCTTCGGAAATTTGGAGTAGTGAGACTTCGGCTTCTACAGCCAAGAATTGATAATTGTTGTGACTTCACGGTCTGGTCATCGTAGAACTCCTGAGCTGCCTCAATGGTGAATCCCACCACATGAGACTCGTCTGGCATATCGAATGTTTGGGAAATGGAGACAGGGTTGAGATTGGTAACAACTCTCCCTTGGGGACCAATTATCCTCTGTGTATCCTGATCATAGTGCCTAGCGCACTCAAAGACGAATTCATAACACTGCACCATAGAAGGGAAACCGGCTACATGGGACAAGCCTGATTCCATCATCCTTCTAGTCACCAAAGGAGGATCCTTAGCCGCCATTCTTTCTTTGAACTCCTCATAGTCCCAAAGTCCAACATTTGTATCAGTGACTTATGACCAGACAGAAGTGATTTTACTCTCACGGACCTTGCTCTTAATGTCCAGCTTAATCCTCTTTGCATTAGACAATGAGGGACCAGCCGCTTCCTTGCTTGATTTAGCCTGCACTCAACATGGAAATCATATTAAACTACAGGAAGGCAAGGTCAATCCATCAAAACACCAATAGAATGCATCTCATATAGTCAAGGTGTTATTAAAATCTCATATGAAATGACCACAATAAATTTTGGGTTTCAAGACCATACGCGGAATCTAAGCCAGAGAGGAATTTCAGGAAATTCCAAACCGATCAGATTCTAATGGAATAGCTAGGAAACACCTACTTAACCATTAAACCTGACCATTTTCATCAATAAACCACATGGGAGCTCAAATATGTCATGAAATAATCATCAAATGTATCAAAAATTATAAACGAATCCAATTCTTTCATATTCCTTTACATTTCACCAAATTTCAGGAAAATCCACCAGAGACAGATTCCAGCGAAGAACGAGCCAAAGAAGATTCTCGGTAAATCAGGGAGACGGTGGATTTCGAAGAAATCCGGACTTGACAGACATCCACGGTTAAGGAAAAGTTCCGAACCAATGGAGATTCTCGGAACCAAGGTTTCGGCAAGAGTTGTGAGCTCGCCGAGAAGTCTCAACAAAGGCTGTGTTGGAAATATGTGCCTCAAACATTACAGGTTGAAACCTCCTTTAGAGCAATGTCGGTGTGACATTCTGATTGTCTGGCCAACTAGCAGTTTGTTTTATCAAATTCTAAATAGGTCGCTGTGACCTAGGTATTGTCTTGCCGAAAGGTCCACTGTGGAGTCTATCGCTGTAGTTTGGTGTATTCACTATGACTTCATAGCGCTCGGGAGAGCCTTGGCTGAAAGGCCATTCATTTGTTTATCGGCATAACTCTTGGCGACTGGAGTTTCGGAGTGGCTTCAACATTCAGAGATATGTCTCAGCGAAGTGTTAATCTCTCACCGATAGAGTATGTATTGAGGTCTTTGGAATAACCTATATTCACTCGGTAAGATGTCACCACGAAAGCAAATGTTATGTCGACAGTGTTTGCTTGTATTGTTTCATCGAGAAGACTTAAGGGTTATCTTCAGTATAACTCAAAGCTATCGGGGAAGGTCTTAGCGATAGAAGAAAGCTATGCCAACAGGGACTACTTGGGAGTTATCGATATAACTCTTAGACTTCGTTATGAGGTCTGAGCGATAAGCAATTGTCTTGCCGATAGCCGATGGCTATCGGGGTAACTCTTGGCGACAGTCAGTCTTCGGTGAAACATATATAAATCGGTAAGTTCTCTCAGCGATGGACAAATGTTTTGGCGATAGGTGAACATTTCAGAGTAGCATATGAAGATCGGTATGAACTCTTGGCAATAGGAGTAAGTCTTGCCGACTTCTACTTGATGCTCGGTAGGCTATGGGAATTTCGGTGTAACCTTAGTGTTTCGCCATGACCTTCTGGAGAAAGGGATGAGTCAGAACGACTATGTGATGACTTAGTATATCTTTTGGAGCTTGATATAATATCTTGGCGATTATAGAGGCTCTTGGCGACATCGGTAAGAGGTCAATGTGGCATCGGCGAGACACTGTTAGTGTCTCACCGAGATGCCAATGCAATACGAATTCTATTGACCGTGTATGACTTTTGATGTGGCATCATGTGGACGAATCAGAAGAGATGAATTTGAACCATTGGGAGTCTGTTCGTTGCGACGGTTCTGAGAGGTAGCTCGACAGTCGTCTGACCAACAGTGAAGTGTGAAGAATTCAAACTGTATCAGTGAAGGATTTAAAAATCTGTAAAGGTTGTAACCAAAAAGTTTTTCTGTTCGAAGAATGTACATGATGAATGCTGTTGTATAATGACACCAAAAAGATAAGTCTAGAATTATATGTAACTTTGATTACTGTAATACAAAGTGATTTCTCTTGGTGTGGTGGGTTTTTCTCCCGTAAGGGTTTTCCCACATATATCTGGTGTTCATGTGTGTTTGTCTAAATACTCTGTTTCTGTAATCTATCTCATAGTGCATCTCAATTTGTCTGTAATTGAAAATTTAAAAGTACTTCTACATTCTTTCCTGAGGTATTGATGTTAGGAAAATTGTTTTCCGCATCTAGTTTTCCTTACAAGTGGTATTAGAGCCTGGCCAGTTGTGTTATCCTTGGGGGTACATTGGGTTTTTTGTGTCAATACTGTTCAGTGGGAGTTTTGTAGAGATTGTTATTTCTATTTACAGATTAAGATGTCTAGTTCATCTGGGAAGATTGAAATAGAGAAATTCAATGGCAGTAACTTTGAATTGTGGAAACTCAAGATGGAGGATCTCTTAGTAGATTGAGACCTTTGGCTTGTTGTGTTTGGAACTAAACCTACAGGCATGAAGCAAGAAGAATGTGACCTTGCAGATAGGAAAGCGAAGGGGCTGATAAGGCTCTGTTTGGCAGACTCAGTTCTTCTCAATGTGCATGAAGAGAAGTCTGCTTCTCTCTTGTGGAAAAGACTGACGTTTATTTATTAGGGGAAATCTTTGGTGAATAAGCTATTCCCGAGAAAGAAGCTTTACTCTTTGAGAATGCAAGAAGGAGGGTCTGTAGTTGATCATTTGAATGCATTTAACATGCTGCTCACACAATTAACATCTGTTGGTGTAAAGATTGAAGAAGAAGATCGATGAATGCTTTTGTTATGTTCTTTACCAGACTCATGGGATCATCTAGTGATGGCTATTGGGAGTACAACATCCAGTTTCAAAATGGAAGATATTGTTGGTTCTTTGCTGTCAGAAGAAATGAGAAGAAAATCTTCTGAGATGGTGAAGGAGGCTCTTGCTATCAGAGGAAGGTCAAAGGAGAAAGGCAAGAAGAAGGACAAGAAGTCCAAATCGAAATCAAAGGGGAGATCAAAGTCTCCTGGCAAGAAGTCCAAGGCTAAATGCTGGAACTATGGGCAACCTGGTCATGTCCGAAAGGATTGTAAAGAGGAGAAAAAGAAGAAGAAAGGATCTTCTGATAATGGTTCTTCTCATAGTGATGGTGACCCCTTCATTGCAGCCTTGGCTACTTAGGCATCAGATGATGTCTAGTTGATCAATTCTGGAGCATTGTTCCACATGACATCTCACAGAGAATGGTTTACAAAGTATGAAGAATACGATGGTGGAAAGGTGTACTTGGCGAGTGATTCAACCTTGGAAATTATTGGTCGTGGAAGAGTCAGAATCCAATTCCCTGATGGAAAAATAAAGGGGATTAATGATGTTATGCACATACCAGGTCTGGCTCAAAATTTACTTTCTATCAGTAAGCTAAATGATATCAGAGTACAAGTCTTGTTCTTGGGAAGTGGCTACAAGATGACTAGAGGTTCGATGGTGTTGGCTAGAGGTGCTCGAATTGGTACCCTATACAAGCTGGATGCACAAGCTGTTCATTGTAACAGTGTCTCTTCGAAGTCACTGAAAGCTGCTCATAGAGGTAAAGAGGGAATTGTCCCTAATTATGTAAACTCTACAGAAGTAAAACTTCCTGCAGAGAAGACTATGCTTTGGCATCATAGGTTAGGCCACATAGGAGAAACAGGTTTAAAAACCTTGAAGAACAAAAACCTGGTTGAGGGGCTTGAAGATTGTAATCTGGAATTTGAATTCTGTGAACACAACATATATGGAAAGTAGCATCGTGTTTCATTTTATGACAGTCCTCATAAAACTTCTAGTTTGTTAGACTATATTCATTTAGATGTGTTTGGTCCAGTAGATGTTCCTTCTCTGTCTAAATCAAGATACTATGTGTCATTCATTGATGATTATTCAAGAAGAGAATTTATATATTTTTTGAAAAGTAAATCAGAAGTGTTCAGTCGATTTAAGGAGTTTAAAAATCTTGTTGAAAATCAGACTGGTAAAACAATAAAATGCTTAAGCACTGATAATGGCGGTGAATTATGTTCTGATGAATTTAAAAGATACTGTAAAGACCATGGAATCAAAAGACACAAAGACTACACCTTACACTCCATAGCAGAATGGAGTTGCAGAAAGGTTCAATAGGATAGTGATGGAGAGGGCACAAAGTATGCTTAGTAGTGCTGGTTTGGAGGAAAAGTTCTGGGCTGAAGCTACTGCTACTGCATGCTACTTGGTTAATCGGTCTCCAAACTCTGCTCTTGTTGACAAGACACCTATGGAAGCATGGTCTGGTAAGAAAACCTCTCTTAGACATATTAGATTTTTTGGCTGTGAAGCATATGCACATGTGCCGGATGTAAAAAGATCTAAGTTGGACAACAAGGTTGTTAAGTGTATATTTATTGGCTATAGTGCTAACATCAAAGGATACAAGCTTTGGAATCCTGTTACAGAGAAAGTTGTATACAGCAGAAGTGTAATCTTCTATGAGTTGAAACCTGCCATCTTGGATCTACAGTCAGAGACAAAGTCAAAAAATAGTAAGGATGTAGCAGCGATTCCTCCTACACCAGAGAAAGAGGAATTGAAGATTCAAAATGTACCTAAAACTAAGGAGAGCTCAAGTAGTTCTGAAAGCTCTGAAGAAGATGAACCTCAGCCTTAGCCAGTGAGGAGGTCAACCCGAGAAAGGAAACAACCAGATAGGTATGGGTTCTCATTAATTGATTCTACTTGTGCTTATGCCTTGATTTCTAGCACTGATGAGCCTAGGACTGTAAACGAGGCAATTAAAATGTCTGATTCAGATTCTTGGTTGGAAGCCATGGAGGAAGAAATGGCGTCATTAGATAAAAATGAAACCTGGAGTCTGGTGCCCTTGCCTAAAGGAAGAAAACCTATGGGCTGTAAATGGGTATTTAAGAAAAAGATTGGTCTGGATGGCAGTGTAGAAAAATACAAAGCACGATTGGTTGCAAAGGGATATTCCCAAGTAGAGGGAATTGACTATGGAGAAATTTTTTCTCCTGTAGCAAAGCTGACATCCATTAGATTTATACTGTCACTTGCAACAGCTTATGACTTAGAGGTTGAACAGATGGATGTGAAGACAACATTTCTTCATGGTGATCTTCAAGAAGAAATTTATATGTCCCAGCCTGAGCACTTTGTTGAGAAAGGTAAAGAAAAACTGGTATGCAAATTAAAGAAGTCTTTGTATGGGTTAAAGCAGTCACCTAGAATGTGGTACCAAAAATTTGATACCTATGTATTATCTTTAGGCTTTGTGAGATCAAAATCTGATCACTGTGTATATTATAAAGCTGAAAGTGATCAAGTGCTTGTTATTGCTCTTTATGTTGACGATATGTTGTTCATAGGAAATAGCAAGCTAATGATTTTTGATCTTAAGTCTCGGTTGTCTGCTAAGTTCGAAATGAAGGATCTTGGTGCAGCAAGGTATATTCTGGGGATGGAGATAACCAGGGATAGGAAGAATAGAAAGATTTGGCTCAGTCAGAGTAAGTATATAAAGACTGTTCTAGAGAAATTTTGTATGAATGATTGCAAACAGTTAGTCGTTCTAGTCATGCAGGGAATGAAACTATCTGTTGAGGACTGTCCAAAATCTCCTATTGAGATGGAGGACATGACCAGTGTGCCCTATGCTAGTGCTGTAGGTAGTCTTATGTATGCAATGGTCTGTACAAGACTAGACATTGCCCAAGCAGTGGGAGTACTTAGTCGATTTATGGCTAATCCAGGAAGAATACATTGGGATGCTGTAAAGAGGGTGTTTAGGTATTTGAAGGGAACTTCATATTTTGCATTGTGTTACCATGGGAATTTGGTTGAATCACAAAGGACTCTCAACATTCGTGGTTATGTAGACTCTGATTGGGCAGGGGACATTGACAGTAGAAGATCCACCAGTGGATACGTTTTCTTGCTAAATGGTGGTGCAGTGAGTTGGATGAGCAAGTGGCAGGCTATAGTCGCTTTGTCCACTACAGAGGTTGAATACATGGTAGCTACCCATGCTTGTAAAGAAGCTGTATGGTTGAAACATTTGTGTTCTAACATTGGTTTTGATGTAGGGGAAATAACAATCTTATGTGACAGTCAGAGTGCCATTTGTCTAGCAAAGAATCCAACTTTCCATGCCAGGATGAAACATATTGATGTACAGTACCACTTTGTATGAGATATGGTTGAGGATGGAAAGGTCAGTTTGAAAAAAATTGATACTCTGGAGAATGTTGCAGATGCATTGATGAGACCGGTGAGCACAGACAAGTTCAGGTGGTGTGTCAGTTCAATGGGCCTTAGTTCCCATGATTTTCAGTAAATTAATTTTTGTGTGCTCTGGAGGTGCCTGAATGATCTTCCTCAAGTGGGAGATTGTTGGAAATATGTGCCTCAAACATTACAGGCTGAAACCTCCTTTAGAGCAATGTTAGTGTGACATTCTGATTGTCTGGCCGACTAGCAATTTGTTTTATCAAATTCTGAACAGGTCGCAGTGACCTAGGTATTGTCTTGCCAAAAGGTCCACTGTGGAGTCTATCACTGTAGCTTGGTGTATTCGCTATGACCTCATAGCGCTCAGGAGAGCCTTGGACAAAAGGCCATTCATTCGTTTATCGGCGTAACTCTTGGCGACTGGAGTTTCGGAGTGGCTTCAAAATTTGGAGAGATGTCTCAGCGAAGTGTTAATCTCTCACCGACAGAGTATGTATTGAGGTCTTCGGAATAACCTATATTCACTCGGTAAGATGTCACTGCGAAAGCAAATGTTATGTCGACAGTGTTTGCTTGTATTGTTTCATTGGGAAGACTTAAGGGTTATCTTTGGTATAACTCAAAGCTATCGGGGAAGGTCTTAGCGATAGAAGAAAGCTATGCCGATAGGGACTACTTGGGAGTTATCGATATAACTCTTAGACTTCGTTATGAGGTCTGAGCGATAAGCAATTGTCTTGCCGATAGCCGATGGCTATCGAGGTAACTCTTGGTGACAGTCAGTCTTCGGTGAAACATATATAAATTGGTAAGTTCTCTCGACAATGGAAAAATGTTTTGGCGATAGGTGAACATTTCGAAGTAGCATATGAAGATCGGTATGAACTCTTGGTGATAGGAGTAAATCTTGCCGACTTCTACTTGGTGCTCGGTAGGCTATGGGAACTTCGGTGTAACCTTAGTGTTTCGCCATGACCTTTTCGCGAAAGGGATGAGTCATAACAACTACGTGATGACTCAGTATATCTGTTGGAGCTCAATATAATATCTTGGCGATTACAGAGGCTCTTGGCGACATCGGTAAGAGGTTAATGTGGCATCAGCGAGACACTGTTAGTGTCTCACCGAGATGCCAATGCAATACGAATTCTATTGACCATGTATGACTTTTGATGTGGCATCACGTGGATGAATCAGAAGAGCTGAATTTGAACCGTTGGGAGTCTGTTCGTTGTGATAGTTCTGAGAGGCAGCTCAATAGTCGTCCGACCAACAGTGAAGTGTGAAGAATTCAAACTATATCAGTGAAGGATTTAAAAATCTGTAAAGGTTGTAACCAAAAAAATTTTCTATTCAAAGAATGTACATGATGAATGCTACTGTATAATGACACCAGAAAGATAAGTCTAGAATTGTATGTAACTTTGATTACTATAATACAAAGTGATTTCTCTTGGTGTGGTGGGTTTTTCTCCCGTAAGGGTTTTCCCATGTATATCTGGTGTTCATGTGTGTTTTTCTAAATACTCTGTTTCTGTAATCTATCTCATAGTGCATCTCAATTTGATTGTAATTGAAAATTTAAAAGTACTTCTGCATTCTTTCCTGAGGTATTGACATTAGGAAAATTGTTTTCCGCATCTAGTTTTCCTTTCAGGCTGTGAGGTCATGCCGAAGGATGCCATTAGAATAGGTCTTTCCAAGCCATGGTGGTTCCAGTGTAACATCCTGCTGAACGATGATATAGCAAACAATACCAATATGATCATAGGGTAGTCGGGGTAAGATCTCAGCTAATTTTCTTGGTCTCACTGACTAGCGATAGAACACGAGAGACCTTCGGTGTGAGAAAGACACTATCACAGTGAACATATGGACTTAGGAAGACTTTCGGTGAAACGTTTTGAGTTTAGCTAGAGGTCCCAGTGACTACGTAATGTTTCGCCAATGTAGAGTTCTATCAGTATAACCTCTGGCCGACAATATGTGGTCTCCCTGAAAGAAGATCTGGGCTCACTAAGAAAATAAGGCCTCGCTATGAAGTCCTGGCGACCGCTGAGAGTCTCACCAAAAGCGAAGGCCTCAGAAAGAGCTGAATATGTTCGATGAAAGGTCTCGTCGAAAGGGGAAGGTCTCAGCGACAGAAAGGAAAATTGGCAAGATGAAAAGAGCCCGTCATGAGCTCTTGGTGATGAGGGTTTGTCTTGCCGACAGAAATGATTTCAGCGTGAGAATTACAGCGTCCAAGCGATCAAATACAAACCCATGAAGGGCTTCGGAAAGACACAAGATGACTGATATGACATCTCCCTGACCTCGAAGGGTCACAGTGAATGAAAAGAATAGAGCTCGATGAAAGAAAAAGTGCACAGTGGGAGGTCCCGGTGATGGACGAATGTCTTGGCGAAGCAAATGAATATCGGTAAAACCACTGGATCCCGCTATGACCTCTTGCCGACTAGGGCTTGTCTTGCCGATGGTGAATATGAAAAAGCATGTCGATGAGACATTTTCTTACGGGATGAGGTCTCGGTGAATCCTCTTTGTCTCACTGACTAGTATGCATAAAAGACCTCATCAGAGTGAGAAACGAGAGTCACCTTGATGCAATATGAACTTAGGAAGATCTCCTCGGTGAACTACAGGTTGGTTGATATGACATCTCTCCGACCTTGAAGGGTCACAGTGAAGAGATTTTGGAAGGGATGGAGAGTCCCAATTTCACCCAGACACCGAACCAATCAGGAATTTCAAAAGGTTTGACTTAAGACCAGTCAAGGATGGACCTTTCATAGATTTTCTTTACGTTCTAGATCAATTTTAAGATGAAATCACCTGATATGGCACTGCCCTAGGTTTAAAAACCTACTCATCTGCCATTAGCACACAGGCAAGTTCATAATTTAGTTGTTTCAACTATTAAGTCATCACTAGGGTTTACGAATTACTCTTAGGCAAGATTCATCAATTTGAAAACAGACAAACGAGCTCAAAACTCGCTTGGGAGATGATAAATGATGCAATACTAAACAACCCTTAGCACGAAATAAACAAATACACAGGAATTCAAATCCCACAAGCTCTCACTATACCGACGTGCCATTCATAATTCAATTCAAAGTAGAGCAATCAGACACATACCATTACAAAGTGGCAGTCGATCCCAGAATTAGCAAAAGGGAAGAGAACGGGGTCCTCAAAGAACAGACGCAGGAATGCACAAGAAACAATTATCAAAAACCACAGTTTGCACAAATATCCCAAAACGAAGCCAACTATTCAAAGAAAAAACTCTAAGGATGTAGTTCTCAACTCAGACAATGGAAAATAGTGAGCATAATGGCACAAAAGATCTTAGAAATCTAATGAAATCTAGCCTTCAAAGCATGTACAAAGCCATTAATGCAATTGATAAGACAGTCATGAAACCCGGGAAGTCGACGACAGGGTAGAATCCAGGAAAATCCAGCCCACGCAGAAATTCGTGAATACTAAAAATCCCTGAACAACAAGGTCCAACTGGAATCCAAGCAGGATCCGAGGAAATCTGACCTGGGTGGAAAATCCCGAATTTGGGAAAAAGCCCAAAATTCATCCAGAACCTAAGATTTTTCAATGAATAACCTGGGGGAAAAACTTAGGCATTCAAAATAAATATTTCAAGCACATGCCTAGGTAAGACAAAACCTCAAAAGAAAGGGCGAAAACATGAAAACCAAACCGAAAGAGGGTCCCTACTTTCAGCGAGGCATGTTTGTGAAAACTGCACAACACACAAGAAAAGATCTTTAACCACGAGCTCACCAAGTAATGTGGACATACCACAAAGATAGAGAATGATCTAGAGACATCCAAGAACACCAAGAACCGATAGAGAAGCATCTGCAACAACTGAGATTACCAGAATCATGCAATCTTCATTCAGAAACACTAACAGAGACCACAAAAATACTTTCAAGCCACAACACAATCAAAACTTTATGCGGACCTCTAAAACTTTCGGTAGATGATCTAGAAACATTCAAAAATAAACCCTTTAATCCACTCAAGCTAGTATTCAGTGTACAAAACAAAACACCTTCATGACCTGCACAGTTCCACTAAGAACCTAAAACACTTCCTTTTACAAATTTCTCAATATCCTCGACATATACAACCTCTGATAAAGCAAATGCTAATAGTGTTGACATCAATGGCAACCACATATCATCAGTCATATCCACAACATCCAACATTCATTCCCTCCATCTACTCTTTTTCATATTCCCCTTGCATTCTTGGTGGGCTTTGTGTGGGAGATGGTATTGATTGATTTTTTATTTTTCTTATTCCAACATTGAATCCATGATTTTCTTTGTTATTGTCTTAGTCTCCTCTTATATTTTAGCAATCTCTTCTTGTTGGCCTCCCATCAGAGTGTCCATCCTCTTCTTTGTGTGGACTTCCTATTCTTAGGCCTGTGTAAGTTGCTCCTCTTGATCTGGGGTAAGGCTAGACCCTACCTCTGTGATTGATTTATCCCTTATGTCTTCCTCTTCCTTTAAGGATTTCTCCCTCCTTTCCCAGATTTCTGCAATTATGGGTTGTGGGAAGTCTTTAATTACTTCCTATATATTTTTTTTCAAATTTTCTTATGTACATTATCAACCTCTATATTATCCTGTCTTGATTATCACTATTTGAATCTTCATACATGGATAGTACTTGTGGGAGCATACTGTGATAAAGGATGGAATTTTTAGTCGCCATCACATTGATAGGGGGTTGTGGCTGCTCTGTTGTCTTCAATTGTTGGATTTCCACTAAGTGTACTTTCCTCTTTCTCTTTTGAAAAGGTTTCAACACTTCTTGTACTTCTTCTTCTTCCTCTTCTATGGAAGTAATTATCTTCCTTTTTACTACTTGTTTAGGCCTTTCCTTGTGGCCTTTCTTCTTTGCACTCATTTAGATAGAAACTTCTTGCACATTCGGTGTTGTCATTGTCTAAGAAGAGGATGTGAGACCCTCAAAGTGTGTGTTGGAAACTCCATGAAGTCTTCTAGACCTTCTTGTTGTTGGTGTATGTTTCTTCAGAGTTGGTGTAGAAGATGGTGGTTGAGTGGATTCCTTTGGTGGAATACCCCATTGATTTTGTAGTTACTCCTTATTCTTCTTGAACTTATCTTGAGCATTCTTCTTATGGATTTGATCCATAATCTCCTTGTAAGTTCCAAACCTCTCCACATTAGGTCCTTTTGGTTTGTTGAGGATGTTTGCAACATATGCATATACCTCCTTTTGTGAAATTTTGTATGGTAGCTTGGGGATCCAAGCTATTTGTGGCTCTATCACCTCCATGTATGTGTAGTCTTTATCCACAAAGAATGTTATGGTGTTGATGTATTGCTTAAAGGATTCATATGGTATTTGATCCCTATCTTGCATCTGTTGTAAAATATTAAACAACCCCCAATATGTTGTGATATATGTCTTCTTATACAAGAATTGGTAGGTGTGCATTTGGATTTGGTTAGCTACTAGAAGTTTTTTCTATCAAACTTTACCTTTGGACATTAAAAGCTCTTTTGAGAAGTAGAAAACGAGGAAAATTAGAATTTTTCCATACCAGAAATTATAACGAAAGGTTTTGATTTTCTAGAGGTTCTCCATGATCTACTCTTGCATCACTTCATAGAGGTCAAAATATTTTCCCTCTACCACCATCTAATAGGAGATGTGTATTGACACTGTTGTTACATAATCCTCTATGTTTTTGTAGTAGATCTTATACAAAATTCCCATGGTTGTGTACCATACCCTAGGGTTTTTTATCACTTGAACGCTTAAGCTACATCTGTCTAGTGTTGCTCTAGTGATTTGGGTCACTACATCATTCTTTAACACTTTCTTTTTCTGTACCTCTCTGACCATGCTCAACCTAGTTACGACATGAATTTCTTCTCATGTAATATGCTAGGGTTTTTCCAAGTAGATGAATTCATCATGGAATTTTTTGAGAACTATTCATACCCAATCATGCTCATCACATAAATCCAGAAATTCTTTCCAAATTTCAAGACTCTTCTTTGCTACTTCCTGAAATTTGGGTTGGTACGTCCTTTGATCCAAGTTTAGGAGACTTAGTTCAAGCTCTTCAAACTTGGTATGATCAATTTTGGTGTTCAACTCATGGATTTATTCCCTCACATCCTCTATGTAGACTACATCTATGGGGATATTTGAGAATGCCCCATCCTTATCAAGTTTCATTGCTTTGAATGGGTATTTATTATATTTTCGTCATAGCTTCTTAGTAACATTCACCAAGGTTGGGATTTCCATTGTTTGCAGGTGTGTGTGAGTAGAAAAGCTCAAATTGCTTTTTTTATCTTGGATATTTTGAATGCAAAGTGAGTGTAGTGAAGTTGTGAGGAGGTTAAATAGATTTTTTTGTGGATGCATTGATGTTATTTTCTTGTTAAGTTTTATGGGTTTTTCTAGCCATTTTGAGCTTTGGATTGATAATGGTTTGATTTTGTTGTTTAGTAATTTATGCTACATATTTTACATAGTTACAATTTTTGTCTTTTTATACTTTATAATTCTCATCCCTTTGGTAGGTGGTAGTGTTTAAGTCTAGCTCCATTCACATACCTTGTGATTTTATTTCCATATAATCTCTTTAATCTTACCGCTCCTAATTTCACAATTTCAAGGATAGAGTATCGCCCTAGTCACCTTACCTTTAATTTTCCTTGATTTTTGAATTTGTTGTCATATAGTAATACTAGATATCCTATTTGAAAAGTCATATTATGGAGGTTCCTATTGTGCCAAGCCTTTTTTCTTTGTCACTCTACTTTTTTATTGTATAATGCTATGAATCTATGAACTCATCCAACATTTCTAGTTTCTCTATCATGTGTGTTAAGGACTCATCATCATCCAATCGCAAGGTTAGTGTGATACATAGATTTTGGCTTATAAAGTTAATTGGAAATACTGTATCACTTCCACATACCAATTGAAATGGTGTGATCTTAGTGGGCCTCTTGTAAGATATGCAGTAGGCCCAGAGTACTACAAGTATCTTAATGTCCCAATCTATCTTATTTTCTTTGCAAATTTTGGTAAGTGTTGTCCCAATTATCTTATTTAGAGACTTTCTTGCTCCATTTTCTTGTAGGTGGTATGGTGAGCTCTTATTATGTGTTATCATTAAATTATGCAAAATCTCCTCAATTACTTTATTAACAAATTATTTTCCTTGATCACTTACTATAGTTAGTGGGAAACCATATCTAGTAATTGTATTTTCGTGTAGGAATCTTGTGGTGGTTTTTGCAGTATAGTCCCTAGTAGGTTCTGCCTCTACCCATTTTTTCAAATATTCAAATCCTATTATTATAAATCTTTATTTTCAGTGTTTATCAAGTGGGTCAATTGGTCATAAAATCTATCACCCATTAAAACTAGTTTCAAGGGCATCTCATTTCTTGTGGTAGGTTTCCCCACCCTTTGACATAAATCAATTTTTTTGATATATTCTTTTACATATCTATGTAGGGTCAACCACCAAAGTCTAGCTAGTTTAACCCTTTTTGTTGTTATTTCATCACAATTATGTCCCCCTAATGTTCCTTCATGTGATTCTTTTAGGATAGATTCTCTTCCATGCTTAAATACAACTCTTCTGATAATTTCATCTCGCCTTATATGATACAACTCTCCTATTAAAGTGTATGGTAGAGAATTATGAGTGAGAGATTCTTTAGTGTGCGGTGAGAGATCTATGGGAAATTTTCCTTCAGATAAGAGTATAGCAATTTCATGTAGCTCCTTCAGTACCACATTTAATCTAAATAGGTGTATGTTAGGTAGATCTTTTGGATGATCTTTTGGTTCCTCCCCTATTTCTATCCTTGATAAATAATCCAGTCCTTGATTGTGTTTTTTGAGATTGATCATTATCTTAAAATCAAATTATTGGAATAAGAGTAACCACTGTCATATCCTTCTATGATAGGCCTATTGAGTAAGTATTTTAATGGTTCATGATCTGTGAAGAATGTAAATGGCACTGACAATAAATAATGTCTTAATTTTTGTAGTGTATAAACCATAGCTAGGGCTTCTCTTTTAGTAGTGGTGTAGTTTTTCTCCACCTTAGATATTTTTATACTTGCAAAGGCTATGGGGTGATCTTTATTTCCTTTGGGTTGATCTAATAATTCACCTATGACAACTTCTAATGAATCTGCATGTACATGAAATTGTGTTTTCTAATCTAGGAAGATTAGTATTAGTGTCTTAACAATTTTATTCTTTAGTGTATCAACTTCTTGTTGGCATTCCTTAGACAATTCAATTCTTCTACTAGATTTATTTTTTAGTAGTTCTTCCATTGGTGCAACTATTCTAGCATACCCTTTTTATGAATTTGCAATGGTATCCAGTATATCCTAGAATTTTTTTTACTTTTGAAGGTTTTTTTAGTGGTGGTAGTGTCATGATTAAATTAACCTTCATAAGGTCTACCATCAAACCTTACTTATGATGTGTCCTAATAGTGTTCCATATGGTACCACAAACACGTACTTAAAATTTAGTGCAATTTTCATGATTCGACACCTATTGAGCATCATCCTCAGTACTTGGATGTGGTCTTTGACCAAGCCATATACTATCCAATCATCTAAATATACCTCCAAAAATTCATGGATAAAATATTTAAAAGCATTTATCATTATCTTGTTAAATATCATAGATGCATTCTTTAGGCCGAATGACATCACTGTGTACATGTAAGATCCCCATTTTGTTGCAAATGTTGTTTTTGGTTGGTCTTCCTCACTTATTCTTACTTGATGATACCTAGAAAATCCATAAATAAAGGAGTATATTTCTCTTCATATTATTGAATCCAAAATCTATTTTGTGAATGGTTTAGGAAAAGGGTCATGGATGCAGGCTTTATTCAATCCCCTAAAGTCTATAAAAATCCTTATTTCACCTGTTTTCTTGTTCTAAATTACCATAGGGCTAATCCACTCCACATATTCTTCTATTTTGATTATCCCAACTTACAATATTTTGTCTAATTCATCTTTTACTTTCTTCTTCATATTAGGGCTTAGTCGGTAGGGTCTTTTTTGTATCAGTTTAGATCCATATTTCAATTGTATTTTCATGATTCTTGCTTCCTCCTTTATGCCTTTTAGGTCTATAAATTTTCTAGGAAATATTTCTTCAAATTCATATAACATCTCTACAACTTGTGCCACTAGTTTGTCATCCCAAAAGTCTCTTATCTTAGCCAGTTTAGGATCTCCTTCCTTATCAATGTTTTCTTCTTTTAGTTTGATCGGTTGGTTATAGTATTTTTGTTTGGCCTCCATTGGAGATTCTAATTCTCTTTCCCCTTGTTGAACTTCTATATCTATGTTGTGGGAATCCTCATCATCCTATTTTTTAGGAAACATATTTTCTTCGATAATTTATATTCTTTATCAATCCGTTCTATGTATCTCCATATGCCTTCTAATTGTGGAGGTGGTGTGGAGGATGTGGTACTACCATTTCTTGAATTTACTCCCATTTGAATATTATCTCCTTCATTTTGATTAATATAATATGTATATGTGTGTTTTCATTATATAAAGAGAACGTGTTTAAAAAATTTTGTTAGTTTTTTCTAGTTGTTGATTTATCCTCTTCGCTCTTGGTTGATGTACCTGTCGGTTCTACTGTTGTTAATGTCCAATAGAATAATTTTATATATATTCAATCATCGTACTCATTTTTTTGTTTCCATGTGGTAGTACAAATGGTGAGATGTTCTTTTGGTGAAATCTATCCACTATACTTTGGTATTTCATTATATTCACTTTCCTCTAGCAGGTACCTTGTTTTGATAAGATTTTAGATATTTCCCATTGTGTTAAGTGTTCTTTATATGCATTATCCTACAATGCAACCTTACAAATGAGTGTATGTTTTAATATGTCAAGTCTCTTCACTTAAATTTTATTTTTTTCTATGTGATAGATGATGGTAGGTTTCCAACTCCTGAGTATTTGGGTAGATTAATGTGTGAAATCCCTCACAAAACATGATTTATATGGTGATGTTTCTCAGATGTAGCTTCTATGATGTCCTCTATCTTGATACAGTTGTTTTGCAGTTCATTATTTGTAAGTGTGGTAGAATTTGGATCATTATCTAGTGTCTTCCTAATCATAAATATGTCATGAAATTCAATAGTTATTTGGGAATGGATTTTTGGTTTCTCCTGCATCCATGCGTCTAATACCTCCTCACTATCTTTGCTATATCTAGTGCTTTCAAATTTGAATTATTCTTCTAAGTTTAGGTTTTCTAGATTGTCACTTTGTGGTAACTGTGAGATTATGTGTAGGTTTTCAATTTCAGATTCATTGTAATCTTTTGAGTTTACTTCTTCTATATATGCTTCATTTGGAGTTTTCCCTAGAGGGGGATATTAACTATTTTGTCTTTATCAACAAATGATATCTCCTCTTTTCAAGAGTCTACAATTCTATTGGCATTTAAAAACCACTTGATTCCTAGGAGGGAATTGAATGAATCAAAGGTTTCTTTTATTGGAACTACTTCAAAATCTACTATTTTCTTTACTCCCTTGACATTGACTTCCACCCGTTTCCATGTTTCCAGGGTTTTCATTCTTGTCTCATCTACTAGGCAGATATTATATGGTGTTTTTTCCAGCTTTGAATTTCCTATTTTTCCCACACCCATTTTGATATCATATTAATATCTACTCCTAAGTCCACCATTACATTGGTTATCTTTTTGTGGTTTATACTTACTATAATCATAATTGGTCATGTTTTCCATTTTTTTTCTTCTTTGTTTATGGTCATGATTTGTGGTATTTCATTTTGTTTGTTCTAATATTTATAAAATTGATGTAGTTTATCCAATAGGTTTGATTTTGTAGATATTTTTATTAATTATTTAAGTATTCCTACTTCTTTTTTAGAAAAGTATTGGTATGTTTCCTGATCTTGTTCTTTTGTGACCATTTTCTTTGTTTCTTCCACTATGTGATCATGTTGTATTTTATTGGGGTGGAATACCTCCTCATCTAATTTAGTTTCTTCTTTTCTTTGTGTCTTGTCCATCATTTGCAATGTTAGTTCCCTTTCTTGTTATTACCACTGCGTTTTGGTGGTTAGGAACTTCTCTATCGTAGTTACTAGTCTTTGCATCTTCTTTCTTATGGTTTCCTTCATATGTCTCCTCAGGTTCTTTTACTATTTTCCTTAGTAATATTTCCCCTCTAGATGAGTTTAGGTTTAGGAGCTTGTTGCTCTTTGATTGTGGAGCCACACTCCTATAATAGGTTTGGGTTTTATCGCAATTGAAAATTCCATGTTCTGTACTCTCACAAAATTCATAGGGTTTCTTCCTCTCCCCCCAAATTTTTTTCGTAAAGTGACCTAGTTTACCACATTTAAAAAATGTGGCATTTGTATATCTCCTCCTTCCTCTACCTTGGCCTCTATCTCCACAAAATTTTCCTCTATCACTATATGTGTCTTGATTTGGTTGGTTTCATATAGAATTGATATTCCTCTTGTTTTTCCATTGTGGTATCCATGATCCTACTAATACAGTGGCCTCTCTTCCAATTCTTTAACAAATGCCAACTTTTTCTGTCACTATGATTTCTTGCAGTAGGATCTTCTCTCAATTGAAATAATTGTGAGGGGTAATCCTTCATTTCAGGATTATCCCATTCTCCACAAGTCTCACAGTAGACTGATTTTATCTTTTTGGGTAGTGCTTGCAAGTATACTCATAGTGCATTAGCTTTATTTTCTCCAATTTCCTTCAGACACTCATTTCTTATATGTCCTCTTCCATAGTAAATACACTAGAAATTAGGTCTTGGTGTAAACATATCTTGCTTCACCATAATGTCTTTTTGAAGTCTTAATTTTTCTATCCCTAGTTTTAGCTTCTCCAACTCCTTGTTCTCTTTTTCCCTTTCTTGTTTTCACTAGTATTGGTTTTCACCTAGCATGCAAAAGTAACGAGTTTCAGGTAGGTATTAAAATATATTCCATCGAAGGCTATTATAATTTTTGGTATTACTTTGGAGATGAACCATTCAATTATGTATTTTTCAATTAATGGTTCTTCTAGTCTTTTGGTAACTTCTTTAAATATTTTATCAAAATATTTTATGGTTTCATCCCATTCTATGTAAGTTCCTAGAGTATGAAAGTTGGCTAAGAAACATTGTTTCACTATTTCCCAATCTTTATCATTGTTAGCGTAGTTTTTCCAATACCATTTAAGGGTGTCTCCATAGATTGATCCAATGAAATCAAATAGATTTATATGATCTCTTGTTATTTGTTGTCTTTTCCACATAGACTCTAGGATAAATATATGTTTTGTTGCTTAATTTTTATCTTTTCCGAAAAGAGGAAATTTCCTAGGAGTATTCATGTTTGTTTCTTCTTTGGATTCATTATTTATATATCATATGTCAAATCTATATTCAATCAGATCATCTATATTATTTTCCTTCCCTTCTTGTTCTCCTATGACATTTTTTTCTAATTTGTGTTCTATTTCTTCTACAAAAATTATTCTTGATTTTAACAACATTAAGGGTGACTCTTGGTCTGGTGGTTGTGTCTGTTCAAATTGTCTTTTGATCTAGGGAGATATTCATTTTTTAGTAAGTGTTATTTAGTTATTTGATAGTTTCATTTTATTAGAGGTTGTTAAACTAATAGAATCATCCTTATTTTCTACCACATCTTCTCCTCTTACTTTCAAAAAGCTTCTGGTTACTAACTCATCCAAGTAATTAGCATAAATTATTATATTTTAAAGTTTTTGTATAGGGGATTCCATCAATAACCAATCCTTATTTATCCTTAATTGAATATTTTTCATAATTATTACCACTACTTGCTCCAAATCCTTTCTAGTATTTCCATAGTCTTCAATCTCTCCTTTTATGTTGTGTATAATTTGGTTTATTTTCTCCATGCTAGAACCTGGTTGTGAAATCCTTTCTTTACTTTCTCTGGCATCACCCCCATTGATGTGCTCTTCTTTTTCTTCTTCAGTAGGACCCATAGTGGTACACTCAACATATTTTTTTATATTTCCCTCCACAAATTCTAAGTCCTCTTTGTTTTTCCTCTTTTCTACTTCTATTCATCTATGATACATTTCCTATAGTTCCTAAGTTTGTTTCAACCTCCTATCTTTTGTATTCATTTTCATTTCCAACTTAATCCTTTCAATTATCTCCACTTTTTGTTGTTATCTCCTTTTCCATGGTTTTTTTTGGTCTAGATTTTTATTAATCCTTATATATCCCATGGGTAGTTTAAAATTTTGAATAGTTAAATATTTTCAGGAATATTTTCAGATTCCTCACCCCTTTCCATTTGTCATCCCTTAAGTGCCTACCCCCTCTCATAAAGGTACTACCTAAGATCTCGGTAGTGCAGAAGGAAAGCGGTAAGCTGTTTGCTCTTCCTTTTCAGCCTCAGTACCTTTTCCTTTTTGATCCGTTTAGCAAAATTGAGGCAGTTTAGGGAAGCCCATTCCTTAGGACTCTTTCATGACCTAGAGTCTTGGGGTTGATGAGTCCCCCTTCTCTACATTTTGGTGAACCTGACATGAGCTATTTATGTTTCATTTCTTGGTATTGAAGAACCTTATCTTGTATCCTAGGCATGTTGTAGATTTGTGTGTTGTAGGGTGTACAACCTTTCAACCCTATCTATGACCCATAGCTACGAAGTTAGAAGGGTTATTAGATATTTAGGAGTGGAATTTAGATAGGTCACTATTCAATCTACCAATATTTTATTTTTGCTAAGTTTGTTCCACCTTTGTACATTAATAAGGTCTCATTCACACATATTCCCTCCACCAAGCGTATGAGTGGATCACCAGAATAACCTTTACCTCACAAGACTTACCTATGAATAAAGAGCCTTCTCCCTTGTACATTCCCGCTCATGTCAATGGAAACATTGTGACTAGTGTCCTAGTTGACCCTGTGAGCTGAGTGAATATTATAATGGAAGAAAATATGCTTATAAAAAAATTTCATAGGGAGGAATACAAAAAGTCAAAGGCCACTATATGTGCGCACAATGGACTCTTAGTCCCTCCTCTTGGTTATATTACTCTTTTCGTCTTGGTGGGACCTAGGGCCATAGATACCTCTTTTGTTATAATTTTGGAGTTGGACCTATTTAGGGTGAAACTAGGCATCCTATGGCTATCTCCATGAATGGTGTCACTTCAGTGATTCATAAATGTCTAAATTCTCTTATGAGATCTATGTGCATGTTGTACATGAGACTGGCTACTAACCACTGGTGTCACATGGGGGCTTCTTGTTAGACCACTTTTAGACTACTCCCATTGGACCGCTCCTTCTAAGGATGAACTTGCTATATTGTGCCTATTTCAAGTATAATACTGGGGGCATGACACAAAAAGTGACCTATCCGATTTCTCCCTATGCCATTTCGGTAAAAGGTTCTATGATTGTGTAGTAGCAAGATGCCTTCTCCCAGAAAAAGGGTAAGGGGAAGCATGCTCGCAACCATGGGCCTTCCTCTTCTACTCTATCTACTTCCACTTCTCACCTTGCTATGGCATCCTTGGCTCTTGCTCCCATAGCTCATATGGGGAGCCCGATGGTGCCTACTTGTCGAAAAGCTAAGCATCAAGTGTTTGAACTTCTTGTCTTGCCTACAGCTCCTAGACCTGTTGATTATGAAAAGGGTAAGGGTCATCATGGAGTTTCCCCCATGTCTCATCCTCCACAACCTCCTACCGTTCTTCCTCCTACTCCTCTGGTAGTGAATGGGAAGAGGCCCGCTACTAAGGCACTTTTGTCTAATTTCTCCACTGTTTTTTTCACTCCTGCGCTTCCTACTCTTGCTCCTATTCAGGAGGTTTCCCTTCCACTGGAAATGGTTGTGGAGGAAACTTCTATGGTAGAACAAGAGCCTCTCATCCCTTCTCAAGCTATGACTTCTAGTACCTAGAGCCAACATAATGTTCTTGCACATGAGCGCAAGCATAGGAGAAAGGCTTTGGCCATTGAACAAGCTGCCTTGGAAAAAATAGAAGGGGATCCAATAGCTCCTATTTTGGTACCTCCTACTATGCCTCCTCCTTATGTTCCTTCTACTTTAGTTCCACTTGCCTCAATTCTACTTATGGCTCCCCTGTTGGGTGTTGATGACCCTCACCCCAAAAGGGTGTAGGTGTTCATCGCCCCTTCCATGGAGCCTTCGATTTTGATGTCCCTTCCAAACATCCCTCCATTTTCTCAGCTCGTAGACATTTCAAGCACAATGGTGGTGTCTATCATGACTCCATCTCCTCCCTGCTCCACATCCGCTTATTTTGTGGGGATCTAACATCCTTCGTTGAAGCACAATCTAGAGGATGACCCCACTTCAAGTGGTGGTTAGAAGAATGGCTCACCTTCTTTAGGAGCTAGTCCTACTTTGGCCTATGCTGTCCTTGTGACAGAGGGAGCCCCGACATCCCCTAAGTTTGTCATTGCCCCTTTTCATAAGTTCAGCAGTGGATCTTGGGCACCTCCTTCTTCTCCCACCCGGTTAACACATGGAACTCCTATTAAGTGCATGTTTAGCTTGTTGGATGATGTCCTAGCTCTCAGCGATATTTGAGAGATCAGTGACCTTCACCTCACAAGATCTCAACAAAGAAGACCTCAAAGGGCCCTCTTCCTTGGCCCTTGTTGCAAGAGAGTCAGAGTGTGCTCCCTTCACTATCCTTCCCTTGCAGGCCCATCCTCCCTCACCGTATAGTTATCTAGATTGGGAGTAGGATGACCTGCTGGTTGATGAGGAGTAGGGGGTACCTCTTCTTTATTTGTAGATTAGATTTGTGTGTTTGTTTTTTTTCCCCTATACTTGTATTTATGTGTTTTTTATCCTTCTTAGAGGACCCTTACTATCCTTGTAGGTGCTTGGATATAGGCCTAGAATTTTTTTTGTGAACTTCCTCTATATGTTGTGACTTTTCTTTTCAACAATTGGGGATGATGTAAAGCATTGGGGGAACTTAGGCCTCCCTCCCATGTTAACCCAATTTTTTATTTTCATTTTTTCTTCATGTGCTCTTCTTCACAATATTGGAACTTTAGGGATTGATGATATTTCGTTCATACACCAAGTGCTACCTATTATATATGAACTGGTCTGATCTCAAACTCCCAGATCCCCCTATCTCTTGATTTCTTTGTCTTTGCTTGTTTCTCATTTTCTTTTTCTTTGTTTGTCTCTCTCTATCTACTTAGTGATGTTGTGGTGCTTATGTGTTGTCCCTCACATGTGTGACAACATTTCCACATTTACATCTCATAATGTATCGTGGGCCACAACATCCTTGCTCCTTCTTTCTCTCCTTAGGATGCCACATGCTCCTTTGCTTCACACACACCAACCTAAGGGGGATACTACACTTCTCTGATTTTAAATAAGGTGAATTTGGTGGCCAACAAATCCCTTACTGAAAATATTTCATTTTTTCAAAAATACATTCTTCAACAAGGACCCCTTCGTGAAATTTTTCTTTCAAAAATGAATTCGTAGCAAAAGAATTTGAAAACTTTCCTTTGAAAAAGGAGTACTTTTTATATGAAGCCTAAAAAATTTCCTTTGAGAAGGAGCATTCTTTTTATCAGATTCCTAGATGACAGAGATCTGTCAAAATGATTTATTGATGGCTGAATCATTTGTGAAAAATATCATGTTGTTCAAAATGGAGTGTCCCTTTGTGTGGGCCCCTTGTTATCTTGAAGGGTTCCTGAGGGGACCCCTTTGAAAAAATTTCCTTCAATTTCTTGCTATGTGATATGTCTGCTTGTCTTGGCTTTTCTTCCTAACATGTTTTGTCTGCAACTTAACATGTTGCTTTGCAAGATTGAGCACATGTAAAGCCACTTTTATCATGAAGCTTGCAGGACCGAGTGCCTCACCAAGCTTTCCTTATGGGACTGAGAACCTATAAGGACCTTTCACATCAAACTCTTTATAATCGAGCATCCGTAGAGTCCTTTCATTTCAAGCCCTATGGGACCAAGAACATGTGGCACTCCCTTTGCAGGACTGAGAACCTATGAAACTCCTTTCTACAAGATAGAGAACATGTAGAGCCTTTGTTCAAACTTTTATGATATTGAGAACCCATGAAGCCATTTTTGTAGGATCGAGAACCTGTTGAGCCTTTGTTTAATTTACACATGATCGAGTACCTATGGATCCATCTCTCTCTCTTTCACATCAAGGTTTCCCTGCAGGTTTGAGAACTTGTAGAGCTACCTCCTACATGTCTAGGTGTGCCAAATCGAATATCCACTTCCTCGATGGTTAAGTTATATTCTCTTCAACCTCTTTCTAATTTACCTCACATTCACACTAACATGCATGCTCGCTAAAGTGTGGGAAAAATGTAATAGAATGAATTAGTACCCCTAGAAAAATTCCCCATTTCATCACCCTACCTTAGAAAATGTAAACCTAATGATGCAATTTCATTGCCACCACCTTGCTCCTTCCACTTGGCCACATCATTTTGAGTCGGTAGAGGAATCTTTGTCAAGGATGCATGCACGTTGTGCAGACGTCTGCATGTTGCGTTGTTGTCCTGATAGGATTCCTACCCGTGGATTCCACAAAAATGTTACATTTCTTATTGGGTGTGAAGTGTAGTTCGTCTCCTCCCTCCTTGACCAATGAATTTCAACCCTTCTACCACCATTTTTCCAATTCAAATGTCCTAACTTTCATTCCTTCTAGCTTCTTGGATTCTTACTTTCACTTCTTCACTCACTCTTGCATTCTAACTCATTCTAGCTCTTCCATTCTTGCTTCTACGCTGTCTCTTTTTGGCTGCAAGCTCCTCACTTGGCTCTAGCATCATGCTCTCATTGAAACACCATTTCCATTGGAGAATCATCAAGCTTCATTTTCTCTATGAGGTGGAGACACTTTCTTCCTTATTTTATTAGCCTTGAGTGCTCATAGTTGAGAAGGTGATATTTTTCACTATTGTTCATTCTTATCATCTTGTTTATTAAGTATCATTCTATTTGTTTGTTCTCTCTACTTTGCTTCTACTTTATTTATCACTTTCTACACTTTTTGGCTATCTGACTATTCATGGAGGTGGGAACACCAAAATGGGAGACTGACTAAGGTATTCCTCTAAAAAATCCCCAACATTTTCCCATTTCCAAGTGTGTAGGTTTTTTCGAGTGGAGCTACTTGAAGAATCAAATCATGGGTGAAAAGGAACATTCTCTCACTTTCCTTGTCATTTCTAGAATAGTTTTGATTATATGGGAAAAACAGGTTTTGAATGGACCCAAAACCCTTTACAACTTGAGATACAAAATGTTGATAAAATACTACTCCATAAAGGTACCAGAAGCAACCAAGATCCAAAAACAAATAAAAAAATGGGTGTTGTATGAAAGATAAAGTAGTAGGGTAACAACAACACCCATCAACAACAAAACAACAAAACAACATGAAATAAACTAAGACCCAACAGGAAATAGACAACAAACAAAAAGAGAGTCGAACACTAATTCATACTGCTCGAGGTGTTAGCCACCTCAAGCTCTTGGATTCTATGCAATTCAATCATGTCCAAAAACTCCTTCTTCTCAGCCTTAAAGGACTTTTTCCACTTAGTAGACCCTCTAATAGCAGGGCTTTTTCCATCATCTTTTGCACCTTTTTTTACCTTTTCCTTTGGCCGACTGCTCTTTCTCTAAAAGCTCATAAAAATACAATTGGTCCTCCCTGAGCTCACTTATCTTTCTGAACAGGACTTGCAGAGAGTCTGCACTATTCTTCACAGAAATGTGACACGCATTAAGAAGCTTCTTTATGTTTGCATTCATTCCCAATACCTTGGCTTGTAAACCAGCCAATCGTTCTTCACATAGAGATTTGAAATAATTGAAAGAACCCTCAAGGTCCACAATTCTATCGATCAGAATGTTTGCCACTGACCCCTTCAGAACATTCTTCATGTTCTCCTTCAAACCCCTTATGTTAATGTTAACCTTATTAAACTCCTAGAGAGTCCATTTAGCTAATTTAAAAGTACCAATGGCCCTAGTCCTAGCCATATCCAACAACTCAAACATTGAGGTAGAATCATCATCTAGATAAGAAAATTCCTCAGATAGGGGATTTATCTTTAGAGGTTCTGATTTAGCACTCTTCTTCTTAGTATCCTCCTCATCTTGTCCCTTATTCTCTTCACCCAACTCCACATTGGGTGTGTCTTGAGTCGGGGAGTCATCAATTTCCACTGCTTTTTCACTAGAATCCTTCCCCTCACCTAACATTTTAGGGCCTTTTGTTGGACCTTTCGAGGCCTAGTCTTTCAGCTTGGAAATGTGTTTGGATGACCTTCTCGGCTTATCCTTTTTCTCCCTACCCAGAGCATTATCCTACAAGCCCTATATTGGCTCTTTTAAATACCAACTAGATCTTTAAGGAAGCCTATGGATTTTCCAATTCCAATGATTAGCAACCTAAAAGGGGTTGGCCAACAAAAAAGAGAAAGAAATTTAGCTTTCCTCCTACACTTTAGGTTTTGCAAGACCCGGGAGGTTGATCCCACAATGCACTTATAACATTCCTTCACAAGATTTCCATATACATTTCATATTAAGCAAATACATTCTCATATTTATGACTCAACAAGTGACAATTTGCAAGAAATTGGTGAATTCCTTACACCTTTATAACTTGGAGCAAAGAATGGGAAATTCAAACGAGAACTATAACAACCATCATCATTATAAGTATGATTTTAATTAAATGAATTGTTCTTTGACATGATCTAGATGATCAGATATGTTTGAATTCGCTTAATACATAGAACAGTGCATTATCCTAGGGTGACAGGGTCAAATTCATCACATACTGTAATGCAATAGCAATGGTAGTTGACATTTATAGACTATTATGGATTTGCATTACAAATTCATAACTCAGATTTTCCAGACAGAATGTACTTAAAGAACCTATGACTTAACACACAAACCAGTGACTGCATTGAAACATTTTAATCAATTACTTGAATTGAAGCAGAAATGCAAACACACATCCAACCATGTTAATTGGAGACCAATAAAACAATCTTTAATCATTTCATTGTTGATTCATGAACAAAAACACAAGAGACAATCAGCTTGGAATTTTCTATTATCAATTTTCAAATACTATAATTGTTGCAAAATATTTAAGATGACTTTGAATTCAAAATCATAACCTAAGACTCAACAAGCAATCCTATATCCTTGTATGCTTATTACACTTCATGAAAATATTTTCTAAGACTACCTGGGATCAACCAAAAAATTTCAAAGACCCCTGCACAATAGCCTTGAATTCCCTTATATAAGATTGAGGGAGAAAACAAGACTCAGGCTATTGGCTGGTCACATTACATTTCAATTTGTATTTCAAAGTATTTCATTTCATTTCGACCCTCAGGCAGTTATATTTACACTTCAAGAAATGGGGGGGGAAATACAAAAGGAAAAAAAAATTGCAGAAGCCTATTGAACCTATATCCTCATTGTTTGAGGATTCCATGTCATCACATCATTTGGAAAAGAGAATGAAATATGAAAGCAAAATAAAATATAAAGCAAAGATGAGAACTTGGTTGGATTACCATGTGCATTTTCAGATTGAGAGGATATAGATATTTTTAAAATAATTTATTTCAAAGGCCAGACCTGTATTATACTTGACCATGTTATGTATCCATATCACCATCCTTATGGCTTATTCAACATATTTTTCCAACCAATTCATGTACTCATCCTCTGTGGGCCAGTTGATATCCAATAATTTTTGCACCTTTTTGTTATATGCATTATATCTTGCATCAATTGTCACCCAGGCCTCTTTCACAAAGGTGTCCATGGTTGTTTCAACCTTGATGAATTTTTCAATTAAGACATTGAGTACTTACAAGTCTAGCTTATCATCAATATACACCATCTAGGGACACATGGTTGTCTGATGCTTAAATAGAGCTCTCCATGAGGCATACTTTATTATTTCTCCATCTTCATTAAGGATTTTGGGTACACCTTATTCTTCCATATCCATGAAGGCTTTCATTTTACCTTGTAGTTTCCCACCAATTTTTTCATGGAAACCCGTGTCTTCACCAATGGTTTTAATTCCTTTGATTATTTCAAGAAGATGTGTTGGAGCTTCAGAGTCTCCCTTTACATTTGTTTGAATCTCCTTTAGATTGTTCAATCTGCTGCTCCACTTATTCTAGGTACTCATGAAAACTTCTTGGGCATGCTGAAACTTTCCATATGCTAACCATGTGGTTTCTTCCCTAAGAGAAACTCTGGACAATTTGTAACTTAGGATACCTTCAGCCATATCCTTAGTAACATTACTCATGCTTTCTTGAAGCTTGTTCTTCTCAGACTTAGTTACTTGGAGCTCCTTTTTCAATGCATCAATCCTCAATTTCAGGGTATCCTCATCTTGTCGTGAAGTACCAGATGGAGAAGTAGGCAAGGTCTTCTGACTTGTCTTGGACACAGTGGCTTTCACTTTATTATACTCTTCAACTAATTTGTTGTGTTTATCCAACAATTTCATATATCTGGCCTACAAAATTTTTGTTGTATCAACACTCAACATAGCCGTGTGCATTTTTAGCCTTGCAGCCTGTGGAGTTGTCATCTTTGAAGCTCTTCCTATGATCAAATCTCTTGAAAGGACAGTCATTGTTCTACTAAGTCTACACCTCCCTGAATCTGGTGTTAATGACCAAATGGACAGTGCATGTAAACTGGGGCTGAACCCTAAACCAAAAGTTTTCTCATCAAAATTTTCCTCATATACCATAACATTTGGGTCATTCCTAATTTGATTCTAAAGCGATTATGGAAGATAGGTTCCATCTTGGCATCACCAACATCCCACTATCTTTAACCAATCTTCTAGCCTCCATGGGATTCATTTGCTCAATTTCTTGAACAATCTCTTCTCCAGTCTTCTTTCTAACCTCTTCTTGTTGTGAGGGATAAACTCCCTCGTGAGCCTTTTGTATCCTATCATTTATTTCTTGAGCTTTCAGATCAACTATGAATTCTCTTAATTCTCTGGTTGTCACAAAAGAATCATCTTTCTAGAAATTTGGAACAAGCTAGAACCCTTGCATCATTGTCCTATATTTCATCATATTCCCAAGGTACTAGCCTATCATCTGGAACAAATGGTTCCATTACTTCTCCAACATTAGGGTATGAGAATTCATGCTCTATTCTTTGCTCAATTTGCACTGATTCAATAGACGGTTGTTGTACATCCCCCTTAGCACCATGTGTTTCATCAACATTTGTAGAAGGAAACTCCATAACAAGAATATCCTTAATGTCCATTAGCTGCTACTACATTTATAATGCTATGGGCTCCTCTGGTTGACCACCAGTTTTAAGTAAATGCTCTTGCAATGCACTTTGAGCCAATTGTTCTGCTTGTTGCACCTTCTCAAGAAAAGTACCATAATTAAAATCACTAAGGATCAATTCCATCCTATTAAATTTGTCAGTGATGTGCTTGTAAGGGCTTTCATAGTAGGAATTCTTAGTAAAATCCCTATGCTCAACCTCAACAATTTTCATCCAAACTCTCTCTCTATCCCAGATAGTAGCTAATGTTGGCAAGTTTCTTAGCACATCCTCCTTGAAGTAGAAAGAATGAGATCCATATCCTAAGATTCCCTTTTTGATATTTTCTTTATTAATGAGTCCTTCTAGATCAAAATTTCTAGTAGGGGCTATATCCATTCTCAGATTATTTATCATTATTCCAAACACCTCATATGCTTCCTTTGCAGTGACAACAAAATAATCAAAAGATAAATTTTTTGTAATAATAGAGGCCTTTCTGGATAACTTAAAAGTATTTACATCAAAATTATCCATTTTCCACATTATTTTAGTAAAATCTAGCCTATCATAAACAAACCCAAGCAATAGATGTGGCGCCATAGTAGTCCCATAACACCTGATGACTATGAAATTATCATACAAATACCAGTCTCCCTAATTGCACTCATAATTGGGGTCATATCCACATTCTCTTGGTCTCAACAATCCTTGAATTGTTTTAGAAATTCTCTCAGTTGGCCCCAATCCCATGTGTACCGGAATAGTATGCTTTATGGTATTGTAGAATCCAACATACTTTGAATTTGGGAAATGCAAATCCCAGATGTATGTCCACATTTGGACATGAAATCTATGACCCTTTTCATCCACTTGTCTCAGTTTCATCACTTGAACAAAAATCTCCCTTCCCTGGTATAACAGCATATGCATTAGTAATGAATAATGTCTAAATTTCAATGGGGTTTTTCTTTCTTTCAACCTTATCAAGTCATAGTGCAATTGCTCAACAACTCAGTGAGCATAGTCAAACCACTTGTGTTTGTTTCTGTGTTGAATATCCATGATCATAACTAACATAGATGATGTTATCCTTCCATCAAACTTCACTCCAAGCACTTGACACAACATAAAATATGTGTATTTGAAATAATATGCAAATTATTCACAATCCAATGGTTCAACTTCTTTGACTGCAAACACAAAGCCCTTCTCTCATCTATGCTTTGGTAATTCACCTCTTCTGAACCCAACCCTATGCTCAGCATACTCTTTCTGCAACTTTTCCATACTAATCTTTTCATTAGCATCAGGGTTCATTTTGAAAACCTCTATGACTTTACTTCTTTTTATTTCTAAAATATTTTTACCATTTGTGTCTATGATTACCCTATTGAAATCATCATATTTGTCTATGAGTTGCAACATTAAATCTACCTCCACAAAAATATTAGGGACAACCAATTTCCCCAAATCATAACCCCAAACATTTCGACCGGGGTGTGGAGCATCTCTTCTTCTAAAAGTGTACAAGAATAAATCCCATCCAGGTTTTGGCACGACAATGTCACCAACTCCTACTGCAAGGTCCTTGAAATTGGTGGTTAGTATCCCCGGTGGCCTTCTTGCCACTTGCCTTGGCATCTGTCAGTAGGAACTTGTCCATGATATGGACATAGTCCTTTGGTTGACCCTTTTTCTTCTCAATTCCTTCAAATGTTTGGGGTGGGTCATGGGAGACTTTATGTTTTTTCCTCTTGGGTGTGGGTTTTGAGGATGATGACTCACCAGGCTAACTCATCATGACTTGCCCAGGGCTTTTAGGTTTGAATTCAAACTAGGTTTTGGAATTGATATTCTATACTTGACAGTTTTAACATAAATTCGAATAAAATTCTACCCTTTTGCTTTTATCCCAATTAGAAAACTACACTTAATCAAGAGAAGCCAAGAAGCCTAATTCACCCTTGAAAACAACCCAGACATTTTGATTTAATGTGTCATTTCTTGAAAAATAATAAGAAAAACTAGTGGGATTCGATGATGGCTTACCTGGGAAAAACTCTTTTGCAACTTTTCTTTGACCTTGGCTTTGGTCGCTCTGAACTCTTCTTTAGCTCCTCAAATGTTAGAATGAGAGGGAAATGCAACCACGGATCCTTTTACATGAATTGGGTTGAGTGCGTTCACCATTAATGGCACAAGAAGGCTCGCACAAGTGAAAAATTACTCCATTAGTTGATAGTTCTCATTTGAATTCAAGCCATTGATTTTCTCATATGAAAACTCCATCCAATGGTTCACATCATTCCTAAATCTCCATGGGGCCCTTCCGACAATTTGATACATACTAAGAAGTTTCCATGTGTAACTCTTCATATTTTGTGAGTATCGCTCATTGCATCTTCCAATTTTTCTTTTGGACCTCATCAAGCGATGGTTGAGAAGCTAACAATGAGACATTGTCCATTGATCTTGATCGTGGGAGGATCCTAGCCGGAGACCTAAATTCTATCACTCATCGCTTATTCACTTTTCATTGAGCAATCTCAACCTATGATACACTGAGCTCGTGCTATGGGGAGAAACTCCACCCATCGGCAGTCGCGAGTTCCTTTTTGGAAAGCATGAGACAACCAGTGATAATAATAAATCCAACAATAGGTTAAATACTTAACCGCATCACTCATTGGGGGTTGCTTTCTAGCAGTGACAATGTAACACACGATGGGCAATGAACCTAACGTGGTAAGAAAGACAGTGCTTCAATCGTCGCAGGATGGACATGGGAAAGTCCGAAGGAACACAAAAGAGTGATGAACTGCCAGCGGTAAACTTCAATGGTGCTAAAATGCACGTGGTCATAAGTTGTTTTAAAAGGGGACTTCCTATTCTCGACGGGTAACCTAAATATTGGGGCTAGTTAAACAATGACAATAAAGACCATATGAAGCCACTTAATTAACTAGTTACCTGATGCAACCGGTCAACGAGAGAACATAAGCCAAAGGATAACAAAGGGTACAAATGTAAATAAAAACCATAAACCCTAAACCCTAGTGGAAATAGGATATGAGCAATCAGAAATGTGACCATGAAATGTTATGGGACCATAAAAAAATTTGGGGTTCCACCACCCTCCTCATTACCACCAACATCAGCTTCACCCTGACCAACAACCAAATCCACATTCCTGGGAGGGAGCTCATCTAAGCCCACCTTCGTGTCCTCACTATCTAAAAGAACAAAGTTCTTGGTTACCCGGTTGCTTTTAACGGTACCCTTCTTCCTTTTTTTCGAGGAAGTAGTCGTAGGGGACGAGAAAAAATATTCTTCCTCTTCATATACATTACTGGTATATGAGCCAGACAACCCAACAAAATCACTCACAATCTTCTCCTTTTCCTTGATAGAAGGGGTTGGGAGAAGAACCTTAACATGCTCCATAATCAAAATAATAAGACCTTCATGGAGGATGGGGGCCCTCCTATTCTTTAAATGAGTGTAAACAAAAACCCCCAAGGATGATAATAGGAAAAATGGAAAAGAGATGAACAAACCATGCTTGAAATGGTTTAGAAGTGTGAAGTGGTGACCAAGGATAGTAGTAAACCTACCTTCCAAGGTCACATAACACATTAACACCTTAGCAACATCTGCCCAAATCTTCTTAAGGGATTTGCGCTCATAACCCCAACTTTCTATTTTAACCAATTTCTTATGCTCGGCATCTTTAAAGAATTGGGCCATCTCTTCCTCATTGCTCTTCTTATCCTTGTAAAATTTTTGGCCAACCATTGGCATCCGAGTAATAGTAGCAACCAGTTCCTCATTCACCTCCACTTCTACGCCCTTAATATTGAGCTTGTGATTATGCTAGCATGACACAAACTCCGCCGAAGCATTAGGATCATGCACGTGCAACCTTTCTAAATAAGGTGTGAAATTCCCATGATGAAGGATATTCCAAAGCTTCTCTTTTTTCCTGAGGCCCGCACAAGAGTGCAACTTGATTCTACTTTTTTTGCCACCCATTTCTTCCAAAACCAGAAGAAGAAAACCCTTACGAAAAAATACTCAACTAAATCTCAGGAATCCAAATGAAACCCACAAAGTGTGCGGGACAAGGGAAGGTACTAGAAATTCAAAGCCACCACTACATCAACTCATCCCATGCCATCATTTCTCAATAAAATCCTAGCTTTCTTGGGTAGGATCAAGCCCTCCTCCCATGCATGAAATTCATTTAAACTGATAGCCTCGTTGGAAAAAAAATCTGCCAATGAGTTTCCTTCTCGGTAAATTTGAGAGACGCGGATCTCTTCACAAGATTGTACCATGATTATATCATCTTTGATAAGTTGATCCATATTCCAGCTAGGCTGATGAGTTCCACACAAGTAATTGAAAATGTTTAAGGAATCACCTTCAACCCATTTTTGGAGTAGCCTTTGTCCACCACATATTTAATGCTTATAAACACAACCCCCACCTCAACACAATGATTTGTCTGATTTCCCAACGGGAGTGCCACCACACCTAGGTCATTTCTAGCATAGTTCCTTTTAGTTTATTTTTCATTATATTCATTGTTTCTGGACCTTTTTATTTTCTATCAAAACATAAAACATCACATAATCAAGTAGTTAGTAGGTTTTCTTGTGTTTTTGCCTATTTTTTGGACCCATGTCCATATGGATTCCAACGCATCCCTAAGACACCAACGTGCCACATTGGAGTATGAGACCCACGTTGTTGTCCTCAGATAATGAGTTGTCTGGGTAGTAGGCCAAACCTTTGAAACTGGCTCCTCTGACCCTATGAGCATCTGTTTTTAGCAGAAGGAAAGTGGTAAGCTATTTTCTCTTCTTTTTTAGCCTTAGTACCTTGTCCTTTTTTATCACTTTATAAAACCTAAGGTAGTTTAGGGCAGCCCATTCCTTATGAATCTTTTGTGACCTAGAGTCCTGGGGGTGATAGGCCCCCCTTCTCTACTCCATGTACCCTGCTAACAATAGACATGTCTCTAATCATCTTGATTTTGATTAGATTCAATATAGACTAGATGGATCGTTATAAATCAATATGGTACTTCAAGAATCAACATTGTTTTGACTCAAATGAACTTATCCTTACATAGAGGTCATTCTTGAATTGGTATAGAGTTAGACTAATAAAGCATGCCCTTGTTGAAATTGTGACCACTACATGAAAAAATCATCTTAGATATATTTTAGATGATATTTACTCTTGAAGAATTAGATATTCCTTCTATCTACTCTCCCTCTCAAAGAAAATGGGATTCCCACCACTGCTTGATGTATGAAGAGAATTTTATAACTTGTGTAATATTGATCTTCTATTTGACAAAAAATTATTCATAGAGAAATATGACTATAATTGATTTAACTAATTATATTCTATATTTGCATTAATTTTACCTCAAACACAAGAACATCTAGGTTTACTTGAACCTAGGGGGAATTAACCACCAAAATATTTAATCAATGATGAAGCCAATGGAGCCACCCATTGAAGGATGTATTAAATAACTAAATAGAAATGACCGATGTTCTAAAAAATCCCTTAAAATGACATCATTAATTAGTATTTGGAATACATATTTCTCCTCTACTATTTGAATACATTTAAAATGAATTGGAAGATAATTAAAATGGTGCTTCTCATGGTTTTACATTAAGAATAAAATACTTTCATCTCATTCAATAGGATATACTAAATATATCGCATGATACCATTAATCAAGGGCCTACATTGAATCTGAGTGAGCAACTTTTTACATGAAGGTATGTGCATGTGTAAAATATTTGCGAGATAGAGTAGTGCAAATATTGAGAGAGAAATACAACTAAAATAGTAAATATATTATTTTATTTCTCCATCATCTACATAGAGTACTCTTGAGAAATATGTATGATTGATGTATTGCAATTTTTTGTGTTTATCTATATCTAGATATTTATATGTTTTATCTAAGTATTGACTAATATTGATGGTGGAATAGAGTAAGTTGTGTAAATATGTGCAAGAGGTTTTAAATCTAAGTAGAATTGGAAAGGGTTGTGCATTGTAGAGTTGTGTAGAACTCTATTGTATTTATGTTGGATAAAAGGAATAATTTCATCTTATGTTCATTACTTCTTTGAATTGCACACCATGAGAAGATGCATCATCATCTTATTTACCACTTTCATTTGTTCATCAATCTATGGATGTAATACAATATACTTACTCAATGTTGTCTCTTGCATAGACTAAAGTCATTTTAAAGGTTTCTTAATAGCCTCATATCTCTACCTAAAAAGGTAGTCTCAAGGATTCCAAATTTGATTTAGACATGTTGAAATTATAATTGAATTGTTTTCCAAACTAAGATTGTTAAATATTGAAAGGAATCATAATTACCATCTTTGAGAACCTATCAACTACTAAAAAAGTATATGTTTTTCTAGTCCTTGTAGTAGAGTCAACTAGGATGAATTTCATGGAAATAGATTCCTATAGTCTCTTTGGAACTAGTATCTAGGTGAGTACCAACCTTGCCTTTTGTTTAAAAATTGCACATCTGGTACAAGAATTGATGTAGCCTAGACCCTCTTCACCATAAAATAATGAAGACTAAAGGACACCAAACCCAAGACAACTCATCTAAAATAGTTATAGTATAGGAAAAAGATCAAACTATATTAAGATACCATGATCATGAAAATAGAACACATCGTATACACACTTTTTGTAAGCATAAGATGTACTTGTAAAATAAATTTATATTAACTAAAAATCCATATACGCATAGATTGTTATATGTCAATACGAGTATAACATATGTACAAGACTGTCATATAATATTACAACAAATCCATATAGATGTACGATGTAACATATCGGTAATACAAAAATATATGTTTAAAACTTCCATATACACATAGAAAAAAGTCATAATTTAATAAATCCTCTCCATGAGAAGGGAAGAGTTGACAACCCTTTAACTCTCAAGTGGATGAAGAGGCAAAAAATGATGGTTTGTTTCAAACCTACTGACTTGACCTTCTCTCATAACTTTTTTGGAGCTTTGCCTAATAAAATATAAAATATACACAAATTAATATATAAAAAATGAATTATAGAATGACATATAATGAAATAATCACTTATTGCTAGCTATAATCTCTCTCAAGAAATTGTTTCTTCTCTTCATTCATTTGAGGGGTAGGTGCATGATTTAGAGTTGTGACCCCCTATGACAAGTATCAAGAAACAAATTAAACTACAATTGAATATCATTCTAATTTGCACTAAAAAATATGGAATAAAACAAGAAATAGAATATGAAATTTATTAATTATTCTTGTACTTCTATCAAAGGAATCAAAGATAAAATTGTTGCACACAAATCCCACCTCCATTATGCTACAAATATCGGGAAGAGTATGAATGAATGTCATCAACTAGAAATAAAACAATGTTATTTTACCAAAATCTACCTAGTATTGTTTTACAAAAATAATGATTAAAAATAGTCTAGCATACCTTTGAAATATGTATGACCACTCCCACTGATAGGTCATGATGTCAAAGGCCCAACATCCACTTGTTCACCATCCAATATCAATTTTAATATTTCCATTAATACAATAAAATTATTTATATTTATTGTATTTACTATTTATTTACTAATTACATACCCATGGACTAGACATGGTCACGTAAGTGGGAGTTGAAGGGCAACTAGACATAGGGTGAATACTTTGACCCTAAAAATTTATTACAATCAATTTATAATAATTTTTAATTATCATAGATGAATATAGTTAAACTTACAATTCAAAATGAAATATAGTGAATTGCATTTAACCTTATTTAAATTTAGTTGTCTATCAATGTCAAATGTCACATCCAACATTCCATCTATGAACACCTTTCATCCAATATTAATGTGTCCTAATATTGCTCATTTCCATCACCAACATCATCAAACCCATAATCAGAAAAAAGACTCATGATTTTGACAAGTGTGATTTGAACGTCGATACCTAGAAGCCTCACCCTCATGACCCTATGCTAAAGTCCTAGTGTGCTAAAATAATTCGCTATGTGAGGGAGTTCATGGACTCTAGAGTGTCCACCTTAACACTCTCCTTCATAATGGAAGGGATTATGACATGCTCAATGTTTGACCTAGCAAAGGGTCCCCGTACTAGGTCTTGGGCATGATCTTCCCCCTCTCTAACCTGTGTTGAGTCCTCACCTCTACCTTGGAACTCACACATGTCAAAGTAGTTTTGTATCTCATTGGAGACAAACTCGCAATAGGTTTTCATCAAAAACTACTACATAACCTCATTATTATTGGATAGAGCATGGTCAAAGATTTTCCACAGTCTCTCCCAAAAAATCTTGTATTCCTCAATGTTGGCACCAATGAATAGGGAAGGGTGCATTTTTTCATGGACCAATGAACAATTCACACAAATCAGAATTCAGTATTTTTTGTTTTACTTGTTTGTATAATAATTTATCAACATAAAATTGTCTTTCTTATTCCCTCTTGTTTGACCATGTGTTATTTTGGAAACTCACATAATCTATGTGAGATGATAGTTTCTATTAAGTGGCAAGGGTAGACCGATAGGAACTAGTTCTGCTTAGATTTCTCAACATTTCAATCAATGTTTGAAGTTATCTTTTATTGTTTTCAATTTTCCCCCAGAGGTTCTCTTGTGTCCCTGGAGGATGTCGACAAAATTTTGGAGGAGTTTTTTGAGGTTGTTCTTCACTAGGCTTTTTGTGAATTGGTGAATTAGTATTTTCATTAATTGCTAGGAGATTTTTAATTCCTAGAAACTAAAAAAAATGAATCAAAATAACTTCTATGTTTATATCTAATTTATTTTTTACACTAAAAAACTAACAAACCCTACTCAACCTCACAAACATCATGACAAAATATTGATAATGGTTTGGTCAACTTCGCAATGTGTGCACACTTTCTAATGCTCATTGTCTACTATTTGGAAGGTGAGAGGTTGAGTTCAAATGAGATCTAAAACCTCTTTGCTATTTTATTTTTATTTTTCAAATAACATGAGCATGTTATAATGCACTCACATTATGTCTTGGATGGAAAAAAGAAATATTTTTGCACATGCCCTCATTTCAGTTTTAGTTTGACCTATGCACTCTATGTTTTAGCATTTCCACTTCTCTTTCAGCATATGCATTATAGAACATATTTTTTTAATTCTCCCTTTATTTTTATGCTAACTATGGGTGCAACTTGCTATTACTAAATAGTTTTTGTAAGAAAATCATATTTCCAAGACCTCACATTTTTCTTACGTTTGACCATATAAGAACTTATATTTTCCTACTAGTATAATTGCATGGTTAAAGTAAATTTAAGAGAAAAAATATTTTTTTTCCATGTTTATGGGGATACCTTGATACATATGCTCTTTCCTCACACCAAAAGGTGATCTTGGAGATGAAAAACATCATTATATTCTCTTGTGTTTGGCTTAGAACCTAAGATATTCAAGTGCCTATGATCTCTCCTCATGTTGAAAGATAATCCTAGAGATCAAAAGAACTTGGTCTTTCTTTCCCCTAGTAGGAATACCTTTGATTTCATCACTAAGGGGTTGAATCAAACCCCTTGTTCCAATGAGGCATATGAATTTGGGAGAGAATCAAAAGACCCCCTCTAGGAGGATACTTTTTATTAGACTAATGTTGTAAGAATTTTATCCCTTATAAAGTAAAGTGAAGAGTGTGTTTTCCTCTTGCACTGAGCCATTAGATATACCCTCTAATTGCATAGAATCATGCAAGGACATGCCCCTAATAGGATAATGTAAGGGAAGATAGTGTAGCATGCCCCCAATTGATGATATGACATACCAATGGGTTAGGAAACATAGGAAACCTAGCAGTGGATCAAGTGGATATGGAAATAATGATACTAAAAAAAGTGGTAAATCATAAGATGTGGGAAACTACTAGGGAATTGGTGGGTAAATCTATGATGATATATGAAAAGTGGAATTTTTAGTCATGCCCCCAAGGGTGGTTCAAGTGATGAATCACTAGTAAGGTAAATGCAAAAATATGGGGGGCCAAAAAGGGGTCTTAAGTGGCCACTCTTTTTTCTAAAATCAGGAAATACTGACCTTGGATGAGAAATTGAAGATAATTACACTCAAAATTTGAAGATGCAACAAAAACAGGAGTTGTAGTTCTTTGAATCTACTTTCTAAAATACTATTTAAAAAAAAAATGGTAGAGATTAAGGGGTTCAAAAAGGAAGGCCACACAAAGTTTTCCTATTGTTTTCAAAAAATCGTAACATAGCGTCTAGTGTGACCCCCCTAAAATGCTATTTTTTTTTAGTATTTCAAAAATAGCTTCAGTGAGAAATTAGCTGACACCAAGTGGTTTATGCCCTTTTTTTTCTACCTTTTTAATGAATATATGACTTTTTACTAATTTTCAAAGTGGACACATCCTAAAAAATAGAAAATTCAGCATGCTCCCCCATACAAATTTTAAAAACTGATTGAATTTTTTTTTTTTAATATCTGTAGAATGGATTGTAGTTTTTGAAAATGTAATTTATTTAAAATTTTGATGAACGGTAAAAAAAATAAAGTAAAAAATACCACACATTGGTTTTTGACAAAAAAAAAAGGACACTAACTAAAGAAATTAAAGATGAAAACCTTAACATACTCAAAACATGAAAACAATTACATGGTTAGATAGCTAAGACTTAGATTAATATTATTGTGGTATTTTTTGACTTGGACATTGAAACACATACAAACCTAATGGGGAACATGCTCAAGATTAAGTCATTTTTTTTACAATTTGTAAAAACATTTCTTTGGACATTGAAAAGTCACTCCAAACCTTTGGGTTGGAATTCCAAGGAAAATCCAAGCCAAAGGCTTGGAATTTTTCAAAGAAAAAAAAATGTGAGTGTGTTATAATGTGCTTGCATTATTACTTGCTTTGGAAATTTCAATTTCTCCTTATCTTTCTCTCTCTCTCTTCTGGCCAATCTATATACATGAAATAATCATTTCAATATAAGTGACATTTATATATGGACATTTACTTTCTTATACTTTAACTTATATTTCATGTATACAGTTTTAGGATGTTTGAGAAGGGTTTCGAATCTCGAGGAGTTATAATGAAAAATCTAAGTTTTGGAAGATCTTATAATTTTTAGACAATCAAATTTCAATAATTAGCTAGTCAAATTTTAGTAATTAGTAGGACCACATTATCTTTCTATATAGATATCCTTCCCTCTACTCTTTATCTCACATCTATCTCTCCCTACCTCTCATTCCCCCCTCCCTCCTTCCCTCTCTACCTCTCTCTTCTCCTCACCCTCTCTCTCTACATACCACTCACTCCCTTCCTCCCCCCTCTCTCTATCTCTCTCTACTTCTCTCTCTATCTCACCTATCCCCCTCTCTCTCTCTACTCTTTGTCTCACCTATCCCTCTTTATCTCTCCCTCCCTCTCTCTCTCATTCTCTCATTCCCTCTCTACTTCTCTCTATCTCACCACTCTCTCTCTCCATCTCTCTCTTCCTCCTTTCCTCTCTAGTGATCTCTCTCCCCCTCTCTACTCCTCTCTATGTCACCTCTCTCTCTCTTTCTCTCTCTCCTCTTACCTACCTATCCCTCCCTCCCTCTGTCCCTATGTATTTCTCTGTACATCCCCTCTCCTTCTCTCTACCTCTCTCCATATCTACTTATCTCTATGTCCACTGGTCATGCCCACAAAAGGATATAAAAGTCACGAAAAATCCTAACCTGGAAATTGGACATTCCAGCAGGTGACTAATATCTTCTTATGGTCATTCATTTACTTTGTCAAACTAGGGAACGTATACTTGAAATGGAGCGACACTGTATGTGCACTAAGAACCAGTTTCAGTCACGATTTACCAAAAATAAATGTGTGAAAGAAATTCTACTTATGCTACAGGAATGTAATGTGAAGCCTTCTAAACTTAATCAAAGCAGAAACCATAACAACTATAACTGAGAAACAAACTATGAACTGGCCTTATGTTGCAGGAACAAACACAAGGATGGATTCTCGATGTTGCAAGAACAATATAAGACCGAGTTTGCACTGAAACTTCAAGAACAAAATCTAACTTATGATCAACAGAAAATAAATGACTAACTAACTAACTACAGATACTTACTAAGTGGGCCCCCTTAGCAAGCATCAACTAATTATGGATTGAACTCAACTTCACCGCCTGTCTACAAACCCAAATTATATACATTGTTTCATTCATATGAAAACTAACACAAAACTCTATCTCTTATCATAATACTAACTCTTACATATTTTGCTTCTTATTATCATACTAACTCTTACATGCTATGCTTCTTATTATCATACTAACTCTTACATGCCATGCTTACCCACTCGCGTAGGAGGAGCACTTATTTAAACCAGAAAAGCAACTATCTACCTAACTCAACAGAGAAAGACGTGGACATAAATGAATCCTGAAACTGAGGAACATACTTCTCATAAATGAAAACATATTCGTTCAACACGATCCAGAGAATTTACCATTCCACTCTTTCCAGATTAATAATCATTTAAGTTTCTTCCCAACGACTCGGACAGAGAGTCTTCGCTGGAACAACTTCCTCGACACCATGCTACAAATGGAATTTACTGCAAAGCCGAAGTCTGTTGCGCTTGAATCGTTCATGCTCCCTTTAACAACCTGCGATGCACAAGGAAACATAGGCGAAAGAATGCATTCATGGAAAAAAACACTATACATTCATTAATCACATATTAAATCTATCCCATTATTCAAAAACCATATGCATTATATCAGTCACCTAGGAAGTCAAAACAGGGTAATTAATAAGACACATGGAGATGTTAGGCTGTAGGAATGTAGGAATGTATTGCTACAGGATACTACCCATTTTAGATAAAAATTCTTTAATAAAAGAGTTAAAACATCCATTAGCAGTAAAAGTAGAGATATTAAAAATACATCATGATTCTCAAATTATGAGCATATCCTGAGCTCATCATCTTCCCTCTACTTAACCTAATGATGGTCCACCAGCATTAAGTTTCCTAGTTGTTTCCCTGAAATCCGTAGGAGCAGTATGGATTTTTGGCACAGTCCCAAATTTATAATAGAAACCTCTAAAATTTTGCCATCTTTCATATATGAGGCTTTCTGTATCCTTATTAACATTTGTAGCTCGATAGGGATAAAGTGGCCACATTAAAACCGGAGGTCAAAATGTTATTGGAAACCATAACTCGAACCTCTTCTGAAGACCAAGCTATATGTAATTTTATGTCCTTCCAAGGGCTACTTCAAAATTCAGAGGGCTATGTGGCTCAAATTTTCTAAGCCCAACAGTCAATTTCTCCCATCTCTTTTCAATTCTGGAAGAGGCAAGCTTCCAAAACAGATATGGTTGGCTTTTGAATTCCTCATACACTTGCTTTCTGACATCAAATATTTTTACTCTTTCTGCTTGATTGTTGAACCCATATGCAACAGTGAGCCAAGTTTTTAGCATTGTGTAGGGATCTGTGCTTTCTAATCTCAGTTGTATAGGCTCATCCCTTTCAACCTCTTCATAGGCTTCCAATTGTCTACCATAATTGGTTTTGTTGGCTTCCCATGACATAAGTGACCTCAAATGAATATCACCAATATAAAGAAGTGGATTCCACTCTATTTCAGAGGGAATTATCAATCCATGCAAATAAAATTGATATAAAGAATTCTTTAACCAATTAGGAGCCACTTGGTATGCATCATAAAATTATTTGGCTGTATGAATAACAAGATCTAAATCCCTTGAAATTCTCATTAATTGAAAACAAAGAAATTGTTCCTTTAGGCACATGGCATAGACTCTAGGCGGTGGTCTACACTCCACAATTTTGGTCAATATTTCACTTATTTCATCCATTTTCTTTTCATCTCTCGATTTCTTATCGCCACTCTTCGCTTTTTCTCTTTCTCTTCTCCCAAAGACTTGTTAACTTTTGGTTATGGCGAACTCAAGGTTTCAGAAATGCACGTCCCCATGGTCCAAGATATTCCAAACCAATCATCGCATGCACCAGTTCAATGGTTCGGCCGTTCCTCCGCATTTAAATTGTCATGAGGAGATTGTACTTCATCTAAAATTTTCCTAGCTACCTCAGCCAAGTCATCAAGACTTGGCATTCCCCTTTCATTATTATCATATTGTGCTTCATCAACTTCCATTGGCTCATTTTTCATTTCCTCAGGAACAACAGGTGGGCTATGTGAAACAATCTCAGGTACATTATGAGAATCATCATGACTGTGTTCTTTAGACTCTTCTAAAATTATTATAACTTTAGGTTGAGCAGACGTTGAGGTGAGTTTTCGTTGTTTCCTTGCTGAGGCCCTTTTTGGCTATGTGGTAGCTGCAGGAGGCACTCTCATAGCTTTATTCTTTTTGACTTGCCTAGAGGGTTCAAACTCAACAAAAGAAGATGATAGAGAAACTGTAGTGGCAACAGGTGTTGCTGCAGGATGAACTGCTACAGGAGAAGGTGTCGTAGGAGAGGGACACTGTTGTCTTTGAACATGAGGGTCAGACTCTGGGTTTGTTCTGCCCTAGATGACTCTCCTACCTTCATTTTCCCTTTTTCTCTTCTACTAGCAAACCTGGTTTACATTTTGGTAGAGGGTTCTGGTGTGGAGGCCGCGAAAATAGATGTTGTAGGGTTAGGTGCTGCAGGGAGTGCTCTAGGAGGCTCCAGAAGTTGCAAACCCCTTTGGGCAACAAATTCTTGCCAAGAAAGGGGTGATACATCCCTCAGGGAACACTCAATCAAAAGTTTAATGAGGGCATGATGGGAAACAGAGTTGTCCCTTCCCCTTTGGGTTTCATGGGCACTTTGTTTTAAAAGATTTAACAAAAAATTTGGTACATTAATAGCTAACCCATGCCTCATATGACTCAATAACTTAAAATGGTATGAATGTAAATAGGAGAAGCGTCCCTCATAGGTTAAATACCTGATTATAAATGCAGCATATTCTGAATATGGGAAGGGCAGCGACACTCATTTGCATCCTTGTTTAGAGACCTCCAAGGGTCCATCAGTTGGTATTGTAAACTCTGCCCTCACATAAACAACATCTGAAGAGAAATTTTATCTTGCTGCAGGAAGCCCGGTTACTTCAGCAATTCATTCTTCAGTTACAACCACTGTCAGACCCCATACTGAAGCTTCCCCTTCTAAAAGATTTCTTAAAAATTCACCAGCAGCTTCCTCATTGAAAGAATCTAACCTCAGAAAATAGTTTAGCCAACCACAATTACTGAATGCCTGCACAATTTGAGGATTTTGTGTTAAGAGCTCATGAGCTATAGGCTCATGTCTTACCAATTGACCACCCATATTCACAAATTACTTCTGTTGAGATTCCAGAAACTCAAACCTTTTCAAAAAAAAAATTGCTCTATTCTGCTTCTTTTTGCTTCTTTTTGTTCTATCGTCACTTTCTTTTCTTTTCCAAGAATGACTCGAAAGATAATTGCATGTAATGATTATTAAGAACTACTTATATCAAGTAGTTAATGTTGTTTAGATAAAACATGTAGCCATATTTGGAAAGTACAAGAAGAATAAAAATATCTTATTAGTTGTGACAGCGACATAAGAAAAGGTTTGCAATGGATTATCCTACCCCCTACTTAAAAGTTGACATGTGTCCACACATGGGCGAAAGGACAGGAAAAACATGGGCGATAAAGACTGATATGTACATAGTAGTTGTTGAATAAATGAAATAAATAAATAATGTGATTAACAAAATATATCGTGTACCTTTTAATTAATGCCCGTACGTGCTAGGAAAAATCACAGCGCACCATGAAATGACGGCTGAAATAGTAACCATGAATGAGGCGGTACGACAGGATGGATGACGTGGAAGAAAAGAGATGAATGGCGGGGATGGATGGAAAACGGAGAACGTGGCTTCCTTTAAAAGGAAACCTTTATTAGGGGCATGCAATGTGGAATTTAAAGAGATGTTGCAGGAGAAAGACCAAAGCCTTTTGCTACAGGAAGATCAATGGCCATATTTGAAACAAACTGTTGCATAAATTCATCTTTGGATGTTGGTTTATGATACAACCGAAGACGGTGTCCATTAACTAGTAGCTTAAATCAAACTGGATCTATTGTAGCCAACTGGACTGAGCCATTATCAAACACATTTTCTATTTCATAAGGACCAAGCCATTGTGTAGTTAGTTTACCTTGATTTTATTTGTACCTGGAGTCATAGAGCAGCGCCCAATCGTGTACAGAGAATTGCTTAGTTCGAATATGACTATCATTCCATTTCTTTCTTTGTTGCTAGATGGTTTCAGTATGTTGCAGGGCAGCTTTCCTTAGTTCATCCAATGCATTCGGCTATAGGAGGCATTCCTTTTGAGCCTCAGAAATATCAATGTTAAGCTGGAGAGCAGTTCTTAAGGTCTTATGCTCAAATTTAATTGGTAAGATGGCAGTCTTACCATAGAGTAACTCAAAAGGATTAATCCATGTAGTTGTTTTCTATGTTTTCCTATAGGCCCAGACTGCTTCAGGAAGGCGGCTGCTCAAATCCTTCTTATGTAGTTGGACTGTCTTTGTGAGGATTGCCTCAATTTCTCTATTGGTAACCTCTACCTGACCATTGGCTTGAGGGTGATAGGGGCTAGACTTTCTATGCCTGATCTTGTAATCATTCATCAATGCAGTGATTAAGTTGGATGTAAACTAATCTCCTTGATCAGTAACAAGTTCCTTTGGGACTCCAAACCTTGTGAAAATCTGCTCATACAGGAACTCAGCAACTTTATTGTCACGGGGATGTGTCATTGCTTTCACTTCCACCCACTTGGTTACATAATCAGTACACACCAAAATGTATGATTTCCCATTGGATGGAGGATCAATAGGCCGAAAAAAATCCATGCCCAATTGTCAAACGGACTGATTACCACTTGTGGATGTAGGGAAATTTCATCAGACCTTGTTGGTCTCCCCATATGTTGACATCTGTCACATTTCCTGGTGTAGGCTAATAGTATCCTGTATTAAGCACTTTCATAGTTGTTCTCTTAGCTACAAAGTGCCCTCCACATGGCTCATCATGACAGGCATGCAAAATGTCATAGGTCTCATCTTCCCTCACACATCTTCTCATGACTTGGTTAGGTCCTATATAAAATAAACAGTCTGTAATCCATGAAAAGTTAAAACTTTTCTCAACCAGCAATTGCCTTTCCTTTGGCGAGAAGTGTGTTGGAATTTTGTTGGCTGCTAAATAATTTGCAATATCTGCATACCATGGGGTTTGATCAACAATAAAAAAATAGATGTTCATCAGGGAAGCTATCATCAATTACCTCAGGAGTGTCAGGTGTAGGTGTTTGAAGTCTTGACAAGAAATCAGCCACCACATTAGCTCGGCCTGGCTTATCAATAATTGTGATATCAAATTCCTACAACAATAGGAGTCATCTTGCTAATCTGCCAGATATGGCAGGCTTATTCATTAGGTACTTTATTGTTGCATGATTTGTATGAACAAATATTTGGTAACCAGTGACATAATGTCAAAATTTGTTCAGGGCATACACGACTGCTAGCAACTCTTTCTTTGTGACAGTATAGTTTAATTCAGGGCCTTGAAGGTTTTTGCTAATGAAATATATGGCATGCTCAATTGAATTCTCTTTCTGTCCTAAAACTGCCCCTATGGCATAATCAGAAGCATTTGTGTGTATATGAAAGGGAAGACTCCACTTCGGTCCTTGAAGAATAGGTGCCTGAGTAAGTAGGTTCTTAAGCTGCAGGAAAGATTTGTCACAGGCCTCAGTCCAAGTAAATTCAAAATCCTTAGTCAATAAGCATATAGTGGACTGGCTATCTTGGTAAAATCTTTGATGAATCTTCTATAATATCCAGCATGTCCTAGGAAGCTTCTAGCATCCTTTTGTTTCATAGGTGTTGGCAAAGTTAGAATAACTTCTATTTTTGTAGGATCAACCTGAATTCCTGCTTGAGAGACATGATGGCCTAAAACAATTCCCTCTTGCATCATCATAAAGTATTTTTCACTATTCAAAGACAAATTTTGCTCCTGACATCTTTTCAACACTTTTTCCAAATTGGCTAATGCTTCATCATAAGTAACTCCATAAGTAGTGAAATCATCCATGTAGTTCTCCATAGAATCATGAGAATTGTCAGCAAAAATACTTAGCACTGCCCTTTGAAATGTTGCAAGTGCATTACACAGTCCAAAAGGTAAAACAAAGTAGAAAAAAGTACCCCATGGACTGGTAAAAGTTGTTTTGTCTTGATCTTTAGGGGTGATTCTAATTTGATTATAGCCACTATATCCATCCAAAAAGGAGAAATACTTTTTTCTAGACAATGAGTCTAGTACTTGGTCAACAAATGGCAGTGGAAAATGATCATTTTTAGTTGTTATGTTCAGCTCCCTGTAGTCTACACAAACTCTCCATTTTCCACCTTTTTTAGGGACAATCACCAGTGGAGATACCCATTGATTGCCTGAAATTGGGTAGATGAAACCAACATCAAGTAATTTTTGAAGCTCTGTTTTAACTATTTTCCTAAGTGTTGGATTTATCCTTCTTTGAGGCTACCTAACAGGTGAACAATCTTCCTTAATATAGATCCTATGAGTACAGAGCTGAGGATCTTTTCCCTTCATATCCCCATAGTCCCACGCAAAAGCTTTGTGTTGATCTTACAACATTGTGACAAGGGCAGCTTGTTGAGATTGAGGCAGCTTATTATTGATGTTCAGACAACGGCCTGAAGACACTTCTACTTGCTTGGTAAGATCATTCATGGAGGCTACTGATAAAGGTGGTGTTTGTATTTCATGTGGAAGTAGCTAATGATAAACTGCAGGAGATTCAGGTGACAAGTTCTCAGAATTTAGTTGTTGTAGGAAACACTGCTGAAGACAACTATCTGTAGCAGATGGGCTACTCGGATCAGGGTTGGACTACAAAATGTGTAAAAGCAGGTCATCCTCACTCTGAAGTTGGGAAAATGGATTAGTTTACAGCATCATTAGCTGAGCCAATTAATTGAATTCTTCAGTTTCCTCTCCCAAATCTAGCCAAATTGGTTGAGACAAGTCTGGCTGAGGCTGGGCAGGTGGATATAAAGCCAATTTCTTTCTTGACTAACCATCAGAAATTGTCATGTCTCCTGAATGACATCCTATAAAAGCATTAGTTGTGGCTAACCATGGTCTACCTAGTATGATAGGATAGCCGCCCAAAGTTTCCTTAGTGGACAATATGGTGAAGTCTGCTGGGTATTCCCAAGATTCAAGGATGACAATAACATCTTCTACCATTCCATCAGGTTTTACTGTGGAACTATCAGCAAGCTATAGAATGGTAGGTGTAGACTGAATGTTTAAGATATTCAAATACTCCATTGTATTCTTGGTCATTATATTGATGGTTGCACCAAGGTCAATCAAAACATTCTTTACTATTTGGCCATTAATATTTATTTGTACCACAGGACTCCCAAGGTCAGTATATTTTGGAATGACTATCTTCCCCAACATAATATATGCTAATTGTCCTAGAACATGGATAGTTTGGGGATCCTTTTTCTTTCTTCCTAGTTTCTTTAAACAGGCCTCCTTAATGGCTTTTCCATAAATTGGGACATCTTTAATGGCTTGAAAGAGGGGGATTTGAATGTGTACATTCTTTAGCTGATCCAAAATATCAAAGGTAGGTTCTTCCATAGACTTTGATGTAGTAATTTGCAATCTCTAAGGAAAAGGCGGTTTAGCCTGATGCTGCAGGACAGGCTCCTTAGAGACAGTATCTGATACAGGTATATGTTCTGCAGGATCAGTTGGTTGTTCAGAGGTAGAGTCTGGAATCTCTGTAATGACAAGTAGGTGTGGAGCAGGGAGAGTGGTTCCAAATCTGAGATGGATATCATGAATATTCAGGGCATAAGCTGAATACTGATTGGCTTCTGCAAAATACATAGGCTGTGGTTGTTGCTGCTGCTTATTATTAGGATTTGGCAATGGTTGAGCAGGCATATGCGTTTGTTTTAGAGGGCTAGTATTTGATGTAGGTGTTGTAGGAGGTGGAATGAGAGTCAGAGGTTGTGGCTGTTGAAGCTGTAGGGGGGCAGGGGATTGGTTCTACCATTGCTGTGGACTTCTCCATTGAGGTTTTTGCTGCCAGTTACCTGGGGGTGGAGTCCATTTTCCTTGTGGCTGCTTCCAACCTCCTTGAGGAGATTGCCATTGAGAACTCTGATAGCTAGGCCAGTGAGGTTGAAAAGTATTCCAAGGTGGTGATGGGCCATATGTAGGTTGCCATTGGTTATTGTAATTAGAATAAGGATTACCAAAAGTCAAAGGATCTTGAGGCATACCTTGTCTTTGAGCCCATGGTCGCCTTTGTGCAACGAGGAATACTTGGTCATCATCACTCTCTACCATCTTAAAGTTAGTAGGTAACTGCTTAGCCTCCAGGTTAGCCACCATCTTGCATCTACAGTCACGTTTCTTCTATTTGCAATGTGGACAGAACTTAGCCAAGATTGCTTCAGCTTCCTCATATTTCTTCTGAGCTTGCATAGTATCCAACTGTGTAGCCATGTTGTTTATGATATCCTACTTGAAATCATATAGCAAATTTTTGATCTCTATCCATGAAACTCCACTAGTAGAGGACTTTCCCACTATGGCTTGATGACCTCTACCCTTCTTAAAAATTGCTCGAGAGTAGTTGAGACATATCTTCTTGATATCATCCCAAGGTAGTTGAGTTATATCACCTCCTCCCATCAGGTCTAGGGAATCTATATAGGTATCGCTGATTCCTCTTAGAAAAAGTAGTTTATGAGATTCTTCATTGAGAGTATGGTCTAAATTCTTTTTTAGGGAAAACAAGAATCTTGAGATATAGTCTTCCAGTCTTTCATCCTCCTTTTGTTGAATTCTGAATATATCATCTCCCTTACTACCACTCTTACAATATTCCTTGTATTTCTCAAGAAATTTTGTTTGCATGACTGCCCAACTATCAACAACACCTCTTCCCAAACTCATAAACCATCTAAGAGCTCCTTCCTTCAAAGTAGAAGGAAAAAACTTCAGCTTGTGAGCATCTGAAGTGTAATCATAGCTGTGACAGAGGATGTCAAACTCAAACAAGAAAGTGTCTGGGTCCTCTGTAACTAGTCCATAGAACTTGGGAAGCAATGAAGAAGGAATATTTTTAAGGTTATCATTATCTTGCTGAGCAATGATGGGGAACTCAAAAGCAGGAGGTTGATTAGGTGGATTTCGTGCCATATTTGCTTGATGGAGTATTAGAGCAAATGGATTTTCTTCTGGTTCTTCGTCAGCTAGGTCAAATGGAAATTCAACAAACAGGTTTTTAGAAAATGGATTGATATCTTGGTCTCCTTCTTCCTCAAATAGATTATAAGCTGGTTCAAAATTGTTATCAATGAATGGAAGGTCAGGGAGGAATCTTCCTAGAGCGTCTCTTCTTCTATGCATGCAATAGAATGAATGGTGAATTGAAGGAATTTTGAAAATGCTTGAATAATAGACTAAACTACTGCTAACAATGACTTATGACAGGTTCTTAGCTTGACACCATCCCCGACAACAGCGCCAAAAAATGGTCGTGCCCACAAAAGGATATAAAAGTCATGAAAAATCCTAACCTGGGAATTGGACATTCCAACAAGCGACTAATATCTTCTTATGGTCGTTCATTTACTTTTTCAAACTAGGGAATGTATACTTGAAATGGAGTGGTACTGTATCTGCACTAAGAACCAGTTTCAGTCACAATTTACCAAAAATAAATGCATGAAAGGAATTCTACTTATGCTACAGGAATGTAATGTGAGGCCTTCTAAACTTAATCAAAGTAGAAACCATAACAACTATAACTGAGAAACAAACTATGAACTGGCCTTATGCTACAGGAACAAACACAGGGATGGATTTCTAATGCTGCAAGAACAATATAAGACCGAGTTTGCACTGAAACTTCAAGAACAAAATCTAACTTATGATCAACAGAAAATAAACGACTAACTAAATAACTACAGATACTTACTAAGTGGTCCCCCTTAGCAAGCATCAACTAATTATGCAAGGATTGAACTCATAACTTCATCAGTTTTTATTCATAAACTCAGAATGATATACATTGTTCTGCTCATATGAAAACTAACACAAAATTCTATCTCTTATCATAATACTAACTCTTACATATTCCGCTTCTTATTATCATACTAACTCTTACATGTTATGCTTCTTATTATCATACTAACTCTTACATGCTATGCCTACCCACTCACGCAGGAGGAGTACTTATTTAAACAAGAAAAGCAACTATCTACCTAACTCAACAGAGAAAGATGTGGACATAAATGAATCCTGAAACTGAGGAACAAACTTCTCATAAATGAAAACATATATGTTTAACATGATCCAGAGAATTTAGCATTCCACTCTTTCTAGATTAATGATCATTTAAGTTTCTTCCCAACGACCCGGATAGAGAGTCTTCGCTGGAACAACTTCCTCGACACCGTGCTGTAAATGGACTTTACTGCAAAGCTGAAGTCTTTTGCGCTTGACTCGTTCATGCTCCCTTTAACAACCTGTGATGCACAAAGCGACAGAGGAAAAAGAAAGCATTCGTGGAAAACAACACGATACATTCATTAATCACATATTAAATCTATCCCATTATTCAAAAACCATATGCATTATATCAGTCACTCGGGAAGTCAAAACAGGGTAATTAATAAGACACTTGGAGATGTTAGGCTACAAGAATGTAGGAATGTATTGCTACAGGATACTACCCATTTTAGATAAAGTCTTTAATAAAAGAGTTAAAACATCCATTAGTAGTAAAAGTAGAGATATTAAAAATACATCATGATACTCAAATTATGAGCATATCCTGAGCTCATCATCCACTCTCCAATCTCCATCCATCTCTATCTCTTCAATTAGTAAGAGGTAAGGATAGAGAGAGGTATGGAAGGAGAAAGAGGGGAGATAGATAGTAGATAGGGAAGGAAGGAGGGAGGTAGGTAGAGATAGGATGGAGGGAGGGAGAGAGACATGAGAGAGAGAGAGTAGGAGGTAGAGAGAGGGAAGGTAGGGAAGGTAGGGAGGGAGAGAGAGAGAGAGAAGAGAGAAGAGAGAGAGAGAGAGAGAGAGAGAGAGAGAGAGAGAGAGAGAGAGAGAGAGAGAGAAAGAGAGAGAGAGTGATATAGAGAGTAGATAGGGAGGGAGGAAGTTGGAGAGATTGAGAGAGAGAGGGAGGGAGAGGTTAGGAGGGAGGGAGAGATATAGTAAGATGTAGATAGGGAAGAACAAACACACATAGAGGGAAGAGAGAGAGGGAAGGAGGGAGAGGTAGGGAGGGATAGAGAGAAGTGAGAAAGATAGAAGTGGAGAGAAAGAGAGAAGGGAGAGGTAGGGATGGATAGAGAGAGGTGAGATAGAAAAAAGTAAAGAGGGAAGGAGAAAGTAAGAGAGAGAGGGGGTAGGTGATATAGTGATAAGTAGAGAGGGGAGGGGGAAGGGGGTGAGATTTAGAGAGAGAGAGTTAGAGAGAGAAGAGAGATAGAGATAAAGAGAGATAGAGAGATAGAGACAAAGATAGAGATAAAGATAGACAGACATAGAGATAGAGACAATGATAGAGAGACATACACAAACATAGATAGAGAGAGAGAGAGAGATACAAAGACAGACAGAGACAAAGATAGAGGTAGAGAGATAGAGACAGGGACAAAGATAGAGAGACATGGATAAAGATAGATAGATATATATATATAGAGAGAGAGAGGGGGGGGGAAGGAGGGAGCGAGGGAGAGATAGGTAGAGAGAGATGTGTGATAGACAAAACTAGAAAGAGAAGGAGAGAGATGAGGTAAAAAAAAGGAGAGACATAGACAAAGATAGAGATTGAGATTGAGACAGAGATAGAGACAGAGACATATATAGAGAGAGTAGAGATAGAGACAAAGACAAAGACAAAGAGATAGAGAGAGAGATAGAGAGACAGAGAGATAGAGATAGACACACACACAAAGAGAGATATATATATATATAAAGAAAAATATAGAGATAGAGAGAGAGATAGAGACAAAGAGAGAGATAGAGGCAAAGATAAAGACAAAGAGATAGAGACAGAGACATAGATAGAGACAGAGACACACAGAGAGACACACAGAGAGACATAGAGAGAGATATAGAGAAAAAGACATAGAGATGGAGAATGTGATATATAGAAAAGTAGAGAGGGAAGGAGTAAGGTGGCAAAATTGAGAGAGAGAGAGAGAGGAGATATTGGGATAGGTGAGATAGAGAGAAGTAGAGAGAGGTGGGAGGAAGAGAGAGAGAGAGGTGTTATAGAGATAAGTAGAGAGGGAAGGAGGAAGGTGAATAAATTGAGAAAGAGAGAGGGAAGGAGGAAGGTGGATAGATTGAGAAAGAGAGAGGGAGGGATAGAGAAATAAAGAGATGTAGATAGGGAAGGATAGAGAGGTAGGAAGAGGTAGGGAGGGATAGAGAGAGTTGAGCTAGAAAAAAGTAGATATGAAAGGAGAGAGAGAGGGGGGAGAGGGAAGGGAGGGAGATAGAGGCAAGATAGACATTAGAGAGGGAAGGAGGGAAGGAGAGGTGAGATTGATAGAATTAGAGTGGGAAGGAGAAAGCGAGAGATGAAGAGTGAGAGAGAGTGGTAGGTGATATAGTGATAAGTAAAGAGTGGAGGAGGAAGGGGGAGATATTGAGAGAGAGGTGAGATAGAAAGAAGTAGAGAGAGAGAGAGAGACAGAGGTAAGATAGATATAAGTAGAGAGCGAAGTAGAGAGAGAAGGGGGGAGGAGGGAGGGAGATAGAAGTGAGATAGATAGAAGTTGAGAGGGAAGGAGAAAGAGAGAGAGGGGGAGGGAGTGAGGGAGTGAAGGAGAAGTTTAGGGGTAGGTGATATAGTGATAAGTAGAGAGAGAAGGAGGAAGAGGGAGAGATTGAGAGAGAGAGGACGAGGTAGAGAGAGAGAGAGAGTGAGAAATGGAGAAGGAAAGAGCGAGAGAGAGAGGAGGGAGGGAGGGAGGGAGGGATAGTTAGAGAGGGATAGGTGATATATGGAGAAGTAGAGGGGGAAGAAGAGAATGAGAGAGATATTTAGAGAGGGATAGGTGAGATAGAGAGAAGTAGAGAGAAAATATGGGAGTGAGGAAGAGAGAGAGAGGGAGGAGAGAGGGAGAATTAGGGAGGGACAAAGATGTGAGATAGAAAAAATGAGAAATTGAGAAAGTGAGAGAGATAGAGGGTGTGATATAGAGATAAGTAGAGAGGTAAGGAGGAATGTGGAGAGATTGATAGAGAGAGAGAGGGATTGAGTGGGATAGGTGAGATGGAGATAAGTAGAGAGGAAATGTGGGAGGGGGGAAGGAGGAAAGTGAGAGAGAGTAGAGAGGGATGGAGGAAGCTAGAGAGATTGAGAGAGAGAGGAAGGGAGAGAGAGATAAAGAGATGTATATAGAGAAGGAAACACACACATAGAGGGAAGGGAGGGAGGGAGGCAAAGGTAGAGAGGTGAGATAGATAGAATTAGAGAGGGGAGGGAGAGAGAGACAAGTGATATAGATATAAGTAGAGAGTGAAGGAGGAAGTTAGAGAGATTGAGAGAGAGGGAGGGAAAGAGGGAGGGATGGAGGGAGAGGTATGGAGGGAGAGAGATGTAGGGAGGGATAGAGAGAGGTGAGATAGATAAAAGTAGAGAGGGAAAGAGAGAGATAGAGGAGAGAGAGATGGAAGGGATGGAGAGAAGGAGAGGTAGGGAGGGATATAGAGAGGTGAGATAGATAGAAGTAGATAGGGAAGGAGAGAGAGAGTGGGAGGAGGAAGTAGGGATGGAGATATAGGTGAGATATAAATAAATAGAGAGGGAATGAGAGAGAGAGAGAAGGTGAGAGGGAGGAAAGAGAGACAAAGAGAGGTGATATAGAGAGTAGATAGGGAGGAAGGTGGAGAGATTGAGAGATAGAAAGAAGGAGGGAGGGAGAGATATAGATAGATGTACATAGGGAAGAATACACACACACATAGAGGGAAGGGAGAGAGGTAGGGAGGGATAGAGAGAGGTGAGAAAGATAAAAGTGGAGAGAGAGAGAGAGGGAGGGATATAGAGAGGTGAGATAGAAAAAAGTAGAGAGGGAAGGAGAGAGAGGGGGGAAGTAGGGAGGGAGTATGGAGGGAGATAACAGTGAGATAGACATAAGTAGAGAGGGAAGAGAGAGAGGGAGGAGGGAAGGAGAGAGGTGAGATAGATATAAGTAGAGAGGGAAGGAGAGAGAGGGGGGGAATGAGGAAGGTGGAGAGATTGAGAGAGAGGAAGAGGTAGAGAGAGATGAGATAGAGATAAGTAGAGAGGGAGAGAGAGAGAGGGGGGGGGTAGGAGGTAGGGAGGAAGAGTTAAAGAGGGGTAGGTGATATAGAGAAAACTATAGAGGGAAGGAGAGAGTGAGAGGTAGATAGAATTTGGGATGTAGGGAGAGGTAGAGAGAGATAGGTGAGATATATAGAGAAGTAGAGAGGGAAGGTGGGAGGTAGGAAGGAATAGAGGGAAGGAGAGAGTGAGAGAAAGTAGAGAGGGAAGGTGGGAGGGAGGAAGAGAGGGGAGGAGAGAGTATGAGAGACAGAGAGAGAGGGAAGGAGGATGTGGAGAGATTGAGAGAGAGAGAGGGAGAGAGGGAAGGAGGGAGAGAGAGAGAGAGAGGGGAGACATAAATAAATAGAGAGGGAAGGAGAGAGGGATAGAAGTGAGATAGAAAGAATTAGAGATGGAAGGAGAGATAGGGGGTAGGAGGGAGGGAGGGAGGAAGAGAAAGAAGTATGAATAGGTAGATAGGTAGTTCTTGATCTCAAGGGAGAGAGAGAGAGATAGATAAAGGGATGGAGATAGTGAGTGAGAGATCTAGAGTGTAAGAGGTATATAAAGAGTGAGATAGAGAGAGAAAGATGATAGAGCTTGTTGATTACTAAAATTTGACCTCTTGATTACTGAAATTTGACTTGCTAGTTACTAAATTTGATTAATCCTAAAAAATTATGATCTAAAACCTATAATATGCATTATAGCTAAGAGATCTAAAACCATTCTCAAACATCCTAAAACTATATACATGAAATATAACTTAAAGTATAAGAAAGTAAATGTCCATATATAATTTTTAAAAGAGAAAGAGAGAGAAAGAGGAAGAAAAAGAAAATTTCCAAAAGAATACAATAATGCATTCGCATTGGGTCATTCCACAATAATGGGTCCCAAACTTGGGACATCCAAATTTTTGTCTAAAATCACATATTTTTTAGAAAAATTAATGATTTAAGCCTTGAGGGGTTCCATATAAAGGGTTTTAATTGAAAATGGTTAAAGATAAGACCCCCTTAGATCAAACCCACTTGAATAGAACCCCTCTAGTCTTAAATCATACCCACAATGGAGTCTCCTTCACACCTATCAAAATGCTAACAAAAAATCACTTTTTCTTTACCTTTTGAGGGATCAAATAAATTTATTTAAAGAAATTATGTTTTGTAAGTATGTAGTCATTATTATAAGCTTTCCAAAAAGTATAATTTTGAATATTTTTAATTATTATTAATTTTATATTTTATTTCTTGTGAATGTATGTTTTTCACCAAACATCAAGGTATTTGTTTCACACATGCAAAAAAATAGAAAATATAAAAAAAAATATAAAAAATATGTGTGTGCACTATGTATTGATTTCCTTGTTTCATAAAATAATAATAATTTCAATACACACAAAATGAGTTATGTGTGATGACATACACCTATGTTCTAATTATAATTACTCTAAATTTGAAAATTAATTTTAAAAAATATGTAACAAAAAATTATGAAAAAATATCCATGAACTAGATATCGATTTTATAAATCTATAATTTAAAAATATAATTTTATCCTTCCAAATTTTTTTTATGTGTGATTACATAAATGTCACTTTTTAAAAATGTTGTTTACTATAAAAAACAAAGTTATTAAAAGTTACGTAATATATATATACATACATACATATTTATAATTTACACACAAATCCTCACAAGTCACTAGTTCACATCATCTCCAAATTATTAATAGTTTAGTTGCTATAGGTTTCATAAAGTGAAAATTTGGTGAAAAATGTTGATTTCATTAGTAGAATTTGGCAAATAAATGACTACGTGACAGACTTTTAGTCACGTGACTAACACTAGTATTATTTGGAAAATAAATGACTAATTTGGTCATCTATAAGTGACTAATTTTGTCATCAGGTAAAATCACAACTAAATGACTAAATAAATGACTAATATCAGACAAATAAAAATGACTAAATATATGGCTAAATTAATGACTAAATAAATGACTATTACTCCTTTATTCTTTTTTCTTTTGAATTTGATCATAATCCATAGAGCTCAAGCCCCCCTCATGGGACCCCTACCTAAGTGGGCCATTTGGCCACCTAGGTTGCTTGGTGCACCAAAAAAACCAATTGTGGAAGGCATTGCCTCTCAGTACAGTCTTAAGGCCTTCACATATTTTATAAAAAAATTAACATTTACATTCTCTAACTTTTATTAATCATTATGTTAGGGAGCCCTAACTTCAACACATACTCTCTAACATATTAACATACATAATTTAAATAAACATATATATAAATAAAAAAGAAATTGCCCAGGTATATATTACTACCATTGCCTCTTAGCATTGGCTAGAAGTGCATTAAATTTGAAGCTCCTATGAATGAATGTGAAAAAAATTATATTTGTTATTTTAGAAGAGTTTCTTCTTGAAAATTCCAATTCATTTACCATTGCTTCAAACCATTTGCCACATATAAAGATATAGAATTGTATTATTCAACTACATATGCTATTAATACCACTCATTTCATTTACATTTACTAAATTGAAACTATTAAATTATATTATAGACTAAACTCTAAAAATTATGACATTCCATCAATATTTTTTTTATAAAAATTATTCATAGAAATTATTTACATATACTAAAGTGAAACTATTAAATTATACCATAGACTAAAATCTAAAAATTATGACATTCCATCAATATTTTAAAAAAATATTATTCATACAAATTAACTAATAAAATTGTGTCCATATCAATTCAAGACGATTAAATGAAACTTTTGGGATGTTTTTCATAGTTTTTTGCACATTCCATACCACTATTGGTTTCTTGCTCCTCCAAACTCTTCCTCATTGGTATTGACCTTTCACTTCTCCAATTTGGCGAGCTACAACCTGAAAATAAGGTTTTGACGAGGGTCAGTTGGAGGAAGCTAAGGAGAAGCGTGGAGAACATGTTGAGGATGGGTCTACTCAGAGAGACGGACCACTTTTGAGGTAAGCTTTTAGTAGGTAATTATTGTTTAAATTGTTGCATTTTAGACAAAATGTGGTTTATTTTCCCCATCTCTCAGTAAAAACCATTTTCTGCATTGTCTTTAGGGGTTTGTTTGGTAGATGTGGTAAATTCCCTTTTTGATATAACCTTTGGCTTAGTGGTTGTACTACGGGCTCTAGGCTATTAACTCTATCTTCAACTTCTCCACATACTTGCACCCAATGTCAGTTTGCTAGGGTTCACATGGGATGCCCCATTTTATAGAATTTTGACTCTTTATCATGACAATCATTCTTTTTGCAATTTGAACTTGGATCCCCCTTCATAGTCCATTTTATTTTATAGTGGAACTCATTTTATTCAAGTTCAGGGGTTGTCTTTAATTTCAAAGACATATTGTGCTTTTGTCTATGATGTGATAATTTTATTCAACTTTAGGGAATTAGTTTTAATTGTGAAGACAAAATGTTCTTTAGCATGTGATCTACTTTTTAACAACTGTGTTGCTTGAACCTTTGAGGTTCCAAGTCACATAATAAAATGACCAAGATGATTTTTTTCCTTCTGAATATTACTCCATGTTTCAAGATTACTTGTTAGGTAGATCCTTTTACTAGGTGTACACATGTGAGAGTTTCAGGTTTTTAGTTTTTTGACCTATCGTGCCTTTAAGGGGATTCCTCTTGGGATTAGCATAATCTCGAGGTTGTAGGAATTGGTTGTTATCCAACAAGCAGTATGCATCACTTGTTAGGGACATTCTATGTAGATGGGATTTGAACTTGGGTGCCCCAATAAGTGTTGGTAAACAAAAGAGAAACATAAAGGTAATTTTTAGGTCTATACCATATTTCACAAAATTTCCCAAATATGGGGATCTTTTGTAAATTCTCTAATATGTTCATAACCAAAATTTCATTTAAATTTAAAATTCAGATAAAATTATTCACCAAAATAAACATATCTTCATATACATTCATTTTCAATCTTCAATGCCAACTTGTAATACATATATTCTGTACTTTTTTTTGAGTTGTAAATATTTTGCCACTATTATTTACTTGTAAAAAAAATCATCCTTTAAAAATTAAAATTTTCTATGCAGTCTGATTAGTTAGCTGCTGAGATGTAATCTTGGACCCCCCTTGCAGGAATATAAAAAATTTCTCACTCTATAAATAACAAACTTCAAAACATTTAATATTTTCCTAGTAGAAAATTGAATTATTCTACAATGATCTTAAAAGGTTCTAGTAGATTATGTGCATCAACAAGACTATTATTGTTCTTAGGAAGGGTATTAGACTGATTGTTTCTAGGAGTTCAGGTTTTAGTTTTCATGTTACATGAACAATATTTTGTTCCTTTTCTAGTTTCTAATTTGATTTTGATGGACTTCTATGGTAAATATTTTGGATTTAGATATATGGTTCTTTTATCTGCAGATTCTAAAAGAGAAAAAAGACAAGGAGTAAGCAAAAATCAATGAACGTTTGAAGCACAGTAAGTTTCATAGATGCAAATTGGAAATTTTTGTTTGCTTGACTGTAAGACATTTCAGGCTGACTGTTGAATGATGTTGATTGAAAATATCTTTAAAATTGGTAGCTTTCTTGTATATGATTTTACATATTGTGAAAGTTGTATGGAAGATATGTTTTCTTAGATAATCAACAAGCTTCGACACCAAACCATTTCTATGTTGGATAGATTAATAAAGTATAAGCAATCAAGTTACCCTTTTCCCATGGATTTTATCAAATGTTGTGCTTCTTTCTTCTTGAAATCATCCTTTCCTATTTATTGAATGCCATAGTGCATTCCAAAACTCGGAGTCATTGTGTTGAAATATTTGATATAGAAGTTTCCTAAAAATGCATAAAGATGAAAGAGCTAAGGATCCCCACAATTTATGGTTCATAAAGCGTGATACTAGCTTAAGGTTTTGAAATAGGATAGCAATCTAAGTGGGCCTTATTGTAGGGGAGACTCCATAATTAAATGTCTTTGAGTTGGAATAGTACTGAGACGGGTGATCTCTTGGTATGTATTGGTGCTTCATCCCTGTGAAGTTGTGAACATCACATAGATGAAATAAGTGCCAAGGAGACCATTCAAATTCATGAGAGATGTGTTCTTGGTTACTAGTTGTGAAAGGTGTCTTGATACTTGACTACTCAAACATTAACACATGGATGAATCTTTAAAAATGGTATTACATAATGATGCACTACAAAAACACAAAATGTGTTAAAGCATAGTTTAAAGAACTTGTGAGTACTCGCTAAGAAAATTGGATGACAAGTAATCATTTGGAAAACTCATCGTTGATTTTTGGTTAAAACTTAAAACATGCAATTTTTTAGGAAAAATTCAACCAAAGTTGCTGAGACTCATAGGAAATCATGTACTTGGTCAGATTTAGAGATCAAAAAGTATTTTAAAAATTTAATTTTTCATTCATACTTGTCTAACAATACCATAGTAAAATTACTATGTACTAAATTGAAAATCACAACTATGCTTACCAAGTCTACCCTTCTCTCTTCTAAGGTACTGTCTTTCTGTAAAGCATCAAAAGATAGACCATATAGAACTGGGTTTCGTAGCATGCAAGTGTAAAGATAAGTGTATCCCAACCATGTGCATGCCTCCCTTGCATTAAGAAATCCTTCATATGAAGCTTTGTATCAACAGTTCAGGCACTTCAATCCTATTCAAACCCAAGTATTTACAGTCCTTTTTAATCAATTTGTCACAAACTTATGAATGGTTTTTCCCATCTTTGGAAAACAAATGAGATCTCCAATCTCCTGGGTTGAAAGATCATAATATTGATCCCAAGCTAAATCTTTCTTCTCAATTTTGGTCAATATGTCATTTGGAATGGCTTTAAATTGCAAAAGTGGAGTTTGAACACTCCACATGTGCTTTTCAACCATCTTGCACAGGTTAAGTGCCTTCTCTGTTAACTAAGCCCATCCTCTTTTTAGGAAAATCTCAAAAATTTCTCTAAGGAGGTGACCTGCACTCTACAACACATAACCAAAGAAAAAAAATGTATTTAGAACTACATAGTGTGCATCATCCAACAACTTCCATAACAAATTGTAAATTCCTTTTGTCTAGCAAAGGTGAATGAGTTAGAGAAGAGAGGGCTTAATGATGGGTTGTATGATTAGAAAAAAAAGCAGGAGAGTGGACATGCACAACATCCTCAGGGCTAAATTTAGATTTTTGTGGACAACACAAAATTCTTAGGTCACCCACTTATAAAAAGGAAGAAAATGGTTATCATTTGCATTGCAAAGGATACAAAATTCAAGTCACCCACTTATAAATTGATAAAATGGTTATGATTTATGCTACACAGGTTTTCAATATAAATATATAGCTGAGTAATAAACACCATATCAGACATGAGGGAGAGACCTTCAAACTTAAGCTGTAAAATGTAAGCCTGGAGAAAAACATTGATCTTGGCACTTGGCTCCTCCAAACTCTCCTTCATTGGAATAGGAACACGGTCTAAGAGCTTTGCAAGTTCCATCTTCTCTTCTTCTCTTATTGTCACATATTTAAACTCTTCACTTAATGAAAACAATCGACATAGCTCAATATCACCCATTGTTGGCTTCAAGTGCTCATTATAAGTAGCCATTTTCCCATGAGTGATGTAGTAATAACTGGCTATCCGTCCTAGATCATTAACCTGGAAATATCCACTTTTCCAGTCATATTTCACCAAATTACTTTTTTCCAAGATAGTTGCAGCTGAATGTATATGTTACCATAAAGTGTTCAATTATCAGAAGCACTAATAGGTACCATTAAAGTAAAATGCAAGGGTCATACTTGTCTAACAATATTGTAGTAAAATTACTATGTACTAAATTGAAAATCACAGCTATGCTTACCAAGTCTGCCCTTCTCTCTTCTAAGGTATTGTCTTTATGTAAAGCATTAGCAGATAGACCATATAGAACTACGTTTCGTAGCATGCGAATGTAAAGATAAGTGTATCCCAACCATGTGCATGCCTCCCTTGCATTTTGAATTGTACCTAGGACAATTTATGTATTTAAATGATTTACTAATTTTGAGATAAACTGGCTCTCAATTGGTACTTGTTGATTCATAAGGGACATATAATATTGCAGCTCACTATGACCTATTAATATTATTCCTTCTCAATTGGAATCATACTATGGCCTTCCATATATTGATTTACCAAAAAGGTCTTCATTGTTAGCATGGGCATCTCCAACATGGAGCCTTTTTCAAAGGGATGTTGAAGTGCATGATCCTTATTGGGATAGAGGTGCAACAAGTCTGTGTTAGGGTCCCTGTTTGGAAATGGACATTGTGGCTACTTTTCACAATCTAGTGTATTGTAGCATATTAGTAGATCGAGCTACCAATCTCCTCAATCATCTATTGAAGGTGTCAATCTTGAGAGGAGCAAATTGTGTCCATTGATGGAAAGTAGGAGGCTAGGTGCATATGATATGTCCATGTGGCATGAACTAGTGAATTTCAACAATGTTTGCACTTCAGTGAATAAAACCACTCAACACTTTATTCATCCACCAATCGGCCATAATCACTAATATTTGGGGCAAGTTGATCTGCACTTTCAATGTTGATTGATGTTTAAGTAAAGCCTATAGATATCAAGCAGTTTTATCAAATGGTTTTGGTGAAACCATGTGGTGTGATCTAATGAACTTTGGTGGATGTAGGTACTTTGATAAATCATACCATTCAACACTTTAGTAGTCTATTGATTTGCTGAAGTTGTTTATCTTCAAGGTGAATCAAATGGTATATAGTCAAGTGCAAAAACATAAGTTTACGCAACATGTCTTGTTGGCTTTTGAAGTCAAAGATGTTCAAGTAATTTTGGGATGAAGAGAAGATCTCCCTTGACCATTAATATTGCATAAAATTGATCTAGACCATTAATTGAGTGGGGTTAGAGTGCATTATAAGGGATGATCAATTAGCTTTTGTAGAACCATGTCGTGTCATCTAGTAGATTTTGGTAGATTGGTCCACCTTCCACCTTGGTAGTTCAACTATCCATTGATATCATTGATCATCAAAGCCAAAGCATCTCAATTGTTAATCTTGTCTTGTGTTTAGGAAATTAAGGTGGTGGATCCAAGTAATGAATAGGAAACATTTGAATGACACTTGGCATAGTAAGATTAACTCTTATTGATCAAGGAGTTTTCTTGCAAGGGTATAGTTTCAGAGGAAGACCATGATTTGGATGCCAAGTTGCTGCTTGGGAAGATGGTAGCTAAGAGTTGATTTTTTCCCATAGTGTTCATGGAAACCGAGGAGATTGACTCCCTAAGTTATGGGTTGTATTCCAGCCATTTAATTGGTATTAGAAATCAACAAATTTAGGTCTCTCCAAGCATTATGCGTTTGCATTTTAGGAAGATTTTTCCTTGTTCTACAGAAAATCTAATCCAAAGGAATGTCCTATAGTGCATGAGGTGTGGGCATCATGATAATTGAGCCCTCCAAGTATTGAATTTCTCCTTTGAGATGCAGTGTGGCAATCAGAACATACTTGAAGGTTCTTAACAACTCTAATAGTAGTACTAGGGGCCATGTTTAACAAACCAAATGCAATTTCTAACTTTTCATTATGGTGGTAGATAAATGATTCTTTATACCCTATTTCCTTCATTTTCCAAGCCAATTTCTCCTACTTTGCATAGCTCTGCCATGTTTGTGTATGTGATCTTTCTCCTATACACAAAAAAATTTCTAGCATTGATTGTTCTTGGCTTCCCTAGCTCTCATTCTATCTCTCACTGCTCTGCATGACTGTTTCTAACACATTTTCCCCACTCAATCATTGTGATGGAATTCCCATGCATGAAATATTGTCAATGAGATTGCAAATACTTATAGATATATTCCATGTGTCTTTAACATTTGAAAACTCAGAGTGACTGTCTTAGCATCAAACCATTCATGACCAAAATTTCACTATCCAAGCTGAGACTTTAGATCAAGTAATACTTGAAAATGAATCTTAGACAACTTAAATAATGGATGAAGTCTAATCTTAGACAACCTTAATTGGAGTTTTGAAGTCTAATCTTAATAACTATATTAGTATTTCTTTTAAATGCTATTTATCTAGTGGTTTACTTAACTTATCTATATTTATAAGTCAGACAACTTGTAAAATGTATAATTGTTGGCATGGGAATGAAATTGAATTGTTGTTAACATTTGTTATTTTCATGGACATGTATTGAATCACTTACATGGGCGATAAAGCTTGTTTGGATAGGACCTGGAGACTTTTGAAAAGGTGGGAAAGGAATTCAGAGTTTGTTACAACATATTTGAAGTCAGCGAGGCCCTTTGTGACGAATTTAGAGGTAATTTGAAACCCTCATTGCCGAAAGTAAGCTAATAGGAAACACAAGAATATTCCATTCTCAATAGGTAAACTTCAAATGAATGTAAGATAGATCTCAGAACAATTACTTATTATATCCTCTTCTCTCTTTTATGTTCTCTACTAAAAGTGACTACTATATATCAAAGAAAAAATTAAGTAGGTGAGGGAGATTGTCAACAATAAAATGACACACCTATCAAGGATAATGGATGAAGCACAAGAAACAACAAAAACTATTAAAATCCTTAGTATTCTAGTTGAGGCAGAGGTTGCAATAATTCAAATTTAGAGTCACATATCCACACTACAATAGGCAAAAGCACAGTGGGGAAAGTCATTAAATCACATCAAAGAAACATACAAGAATCTCCTTCCCAATTGAACATCATGTCTTGAGGAAAAGACATTGTTTTAAAAGGGGGGATGATGCTAGTAGGTCAAGGGAAGAAGCAAATCTTATTGCAGACTACCACAAACTATCCATGAAGAAAGGAGAAGACATTAGATGCAATTAGGAGTCACGTACCTTAATGGTAAAGTACATATATATAATGTAAATCATATTCAAAGAATACAAAGAGATGTAGGAGAGACAATGTAAGAGCAGAGACTAAGACCTTGCTTTTTGTATACAATTATAATATAATATAAAGAGATATAAAGGTTTACATATGTGTGTATAATAGATGAATTAATGGTTTTTTTGTTGTTAACATAGTAGGTGTTATCTGTTCCTCTTAGTATCTTACCACAAATGCTTTTAGATTCTACTTTTTCCTACTTTAAACCTATCATCACTCTTAAATATTTATAAAATGCCCTTTTGAGCTCTCCCTACATCTTCAAACCCTCATCTCATTGGTATCAGTTTATAAATCTCATCATGCATAATTTTGTAATGACAATAATTAACAATTACAAATTACAATACAGTATCAATTATGATTTTATTTTTACATGTACAAAAATTATTCTCTTCTTTCCAACATCAATCTAGAATCCTCATTCTATGTTTTTCAAGTGCCATGCATATTTTCCATTTATAACAAAAATATAATTGTATCTTTTTTAACTTTTTCATAGATAAATTATAATAGCTCATTTCTAAGTAAAACCAAATAGAGTGAAATCCAATTACATTGAAAAGTATTTGTGAACTTACAAATCTATTAGCCATCTCATTAAGCAAAGGCATGTGAAGCAACATTAAAAATATATAACCATAAATGAGACAAAATCTACATATTTAATATGGGATGTGTACTTTAATTTCAAACAATCAAACTGACATACAGAAAAGATAATACAACTAATCCAAACAAAATAAATGTACAAAATGACTAGGGCAGATTGTGAGACCTCTCCCATTTCATTTTTTGTTTTTTTTTCCAATTCTCCACCTCCTTCTCCAACTTCTCATTTCATATGCATGCATATTACCTGAAAATAATTCAATGAAATGTCCATCTTATCAGAAAACAAGTCTTTGAAAAATATGTCAACAATGTATATAAACAATCACCAACAACATGGTCTAGCTTGTCAAGTAAAAAGTAAAAAAAAAAAAAAAAAACTTTTATAAAATGAAAATAAAACCTTGTCCCTTCATGTAGTGCAAGATTAATTTTCAGATTGCTTCATTTAGCATCACCAATAATCTCTATGAAATCATTGTCCATGTTTATTGCATCTATCACTATAGTTTCTCTTCCAACAAAGTTGGAGACAAATTTTGTTGCATTATGACAATTAGCACCCAATACTTGTTCCAAGGGTGTGCTTAACAAACTAATTGCAACTGCCAATTTTCACTATGGGGGTAGAGAAATAATGATTTTTCCTTCTCTTCCACATCAATAAGTAAATGTGTTGAATCTGGAAAATACCCTTCTTCCTTCATCCCCCAAGCCTATTTCTCCAACATTGCATCCATCCCCTATGTCTATGGATGTGATTTGTCTCCAACACAAAATGAAAGTACCATTTTCTAGCCTTCGGCCCAACTAAATCTAGGTATCTTTTCATCAATCTCTTTAATAGTTGAACTTCACCCCACCTGCCCACTTCTGCATAGATGTTTGAGAGAAGAACATAAGTCGTAGCATTTTTAGGATCCAAATTGAAGAGTAGCGTGGTTGTAAATACTCCTAATCCTATATTCATATGTAACCTACAAGCAGCAAGAAAACAATTCCACACAACCACCATAGTTTAACTGGCATCTTAATGATATGTTTTAGTGTGTCCTTGAGATAGCCAACACAGGAAAGAAGGTCAACCATGCCCACATAATGATCAATAGTAGGTGTAATGCAATACTGCTTACTTGATGCAATGCAAAGGAAGAAACCATCACTCACATGATTACAAATTTTACAATCAGGGACTCAATCCCTTCTATTCCTTCAAGTTCACAAGAAAACTACTCAAAATAATGAATTATACAAAGGCACAAATCTGAGCTTTCACTCCTTCTAACCCAAACAAGTTGAATTATCTTCTTCAAACTCATTAGAGGCTCCAAAACACTCAACCTCTAGATCAACTGATGACTTATTCTCTCAACCTATCCTCAATGTGCAACTATGGCACTCATAAGCCACAAAACCCAAATATGCTTTCCATGCTACAAATAACTAATTTAACACTTGGGACAGCTCTACTAGGCTTGAAATAACATGACTAAACTCACCTTATACTCCAGGAACATAGGTTTCTTTTTTTGGCTAACATTCTTTCATTGACTGCTTACATTCCTTATAGCCATGCCTTATGGAACTTTTAGAGATATCTCAAGGTGTAGGACTCCTTTTTAGAGTGTGATCAGTTTTAGTGTGTCCTTGAGATAGCCAACACAGGAAAGAAGGTCAACCATGCCCACATAATGATCAATAGTAGGTGTAATGCAATACTGCTTACTTGATGCAATGCAAAGGAAGAAACCATCACTCACATGATTACAAATTTTACAATCAGGGACTCAATCCCTTATATTCCTTCAAGTTCACAAGAAAACTACTCAAAATAATGAATTATACAAAGGCACAAATCTGAGCTTTTACTCCTTCTAACCCAAACAAGTTGAATTATCTTCTTCAAACTCATTAGAGGCTCCAAAACACTCAACCTCTAGATCAACTGATGACTTATTCTCTCAACCTATCCTCAATGTGCAACTATGGCACTCATAAGCCACAAAACCCAAATATGCTTTTCATGCTACAAATAACTAATTTAACACTTGGGACAGCTCTACTAGGCTTGAAATAACATGACTAAACTCACCTTATACTCCAGGAACATAGGTTTCTTTTTTTGGCTAACACTCTTTCATTGACTGCTTACATTCCTTATAGCCATGCCTTATGGAACTTTTAGAGATATCTCAAGGTGTAGGAATCCTTTTTAGAGTGTGATCAATTTTATGGATTCCCTTAAAGGGGTTCTAAAACATATATGAAAACAAACATGGGTTTCTTTGGAAAATAAACTCCAAAAATGACTATCCCCGCTAGAATTTAGGCCTAATTAGGCCAGTCAAGCACTAGGGCTTATTGATTCTACAAGCTCTAATCTTGAATACTCTTTACCAAACCTTCAAACATATTGTTTTGTACCTGAATATGATTATTTAACCATCAAAATTCCTTCTCCCCAAGTATTTGAACCAACCCTAGATGATAACCACCTTGAAACTCTCTTTTCTGGACTGTACACAGATTTTCAGTCCTAAACTTTCAGCTCTCACATACTAGCCTTCACCTTATGGTCTGAAACTTCAAAACATGAAAGCAAATGCCATGAGGACTCTTTTCACCAAGAATTATAATTTTTCAATGGTCAAGTAGAGAGAAACACAAAATTTTATGTCATTGTTTACCCTAATCTAGGGTTTTGATAGTTTTCTAAAAATTTACAATAACTTGCTTAAATTTTGGCCAATTCACATGAAACAAACTGTGGAGGGAAGGAGATTGAGTATAATTTTACCTAAAAACAATTTGAAGTGATCTTCTGCCCATACAAGGCCATACAAGAACCTGAAACAACTTATTTTTCAGTAAAAGACAAAATTTATTTATGATTTTCCATACAAATCAATTCCTCCAACTCCATACATCTTCAATACAATCTCCCCCTATCTTGGAAATGAGTTACAATGCCCTTTTAAAGGCTTTACAACTTCCTCCAATGAATGAAAATAACTCAAACTACCTTATGACCTTTGGTATTCCATCCTTGTGCATTTTTTCCACTTTTTGCATCTTTGTAAATACAACAAATTGACAACTTTACAATATTTGAAAAATGAACCTAAAATGACTCCCTAAGACCCATAACATCATAAATGTGGTCTCTTGGGACTTATTACATTATTAGGACATCATCCTCAACCTAAAAATCTAAAGTTGCCTCATTGATGCATGAACTTTACCAGGTGCTCCTGCACCATTACTCATGTGATTGAGGTATGTACAACCCTCATCCACAAAACCTCCATGGCTGCATGCACAAAGAATACAAACAAAGCTTACAATGTTAGGATATGTTTCAAAGTGCTTCATTAATTCAAATATTTTGAGAGCATCCTTGCAAAATCCATTTTGTGCATATCCTGCAATTATTGCATTCCACGAGATGACATCTCTTTGAGGCATTCCATCAAAGAGTTCACATGGCTTGTGTACATTTCCACATTTTGCATACATGTCTAATAGAGCACTTCCAACCATAATATCTGACAAAAATCCCCCATCCATTATACTCTGATGGATGTTCATACCCTGCTCCAAAGCTCCCATTTTGGCACAGGTAGGGAGGATGCTGGCATAGGTTGTGGAATTTGACTTCACACCTGCTAATTGCATTTGCTTGAAAGTTTCTAAAGCCTTTTCAACAAATCCATTTTGTGCATATCCCAAAATCATCGTATTCCATGAGATGGTATCTCTTTTAGGCATTTTGTCAAACAATTTGCATGTCTTGTTTATGTTTCCACATTTTGCATACATGTCTACTAGGGAAGTTGCAACTACAACATCTAATAAAATTCCTCTATTCTTTATGCTTTGATGGATGTTCTTACCTTATTCCAAAGCCCCCATTTTGGAACAGGTAGGAAAGATGCTTGCAAAGGTTGTGGAATTTGGCTTTATACCTACCAATTGCATTTGCTTGAAAGTTTCTAAAGAATTTTCAACAAATCCATTTTGTGCATATCCAACAATAATTGTAGTCCAAGAGATGACATCTCTTTGAGGCATTCTGTCAAAAAATTCACATGCTTTCTCTATGCTTCAACATTTTGCATACATGTCAACCAAACCATTTCCAACTATAATATCAAATGAAAATCCCCCTTCTATTATGCTTTGATGGATGTCCATATTTTTTTCCAAAGCTTACATTTTGGAACAGGCAGAGAGGATGCTGGAAAATGTTGCAGAGTCTGGCTTTAAACCTGCAAATTGCATTTGCTTGAAATTTTCTAAAGCCTTTTTAATAGATCAAATTTTTGTATATACTACAATTATTGCAATCCATGAGACCAAATTTCTTTGAGGCATTTTTTTGAACACTTCAAGTGCCTTGTCTATTATCCCACATTTAGCATACATGTCTACAAGAGTAGTTGCAACTACAATATCTAACAAAATTCCTCTATCCTTTATGCTTTGATGGATGTCCATACCTTGTTCCAAGGCTCCCAATTTGGCACAGGCAAGTATTATACTGGCAAAGGTTGTGGAGTCTAGCTTTACACCTTCCAATTGCATTTGATTGAAAGTTTCTAAAGCCTTTTCAAAAAGTTCAATTTGTTCATATCCTGAAATCATTGCAATCCATGAGACCACATTTCTTTGAGGCATTTTTTCAAACAATTCGCATGCCTTGTATATGTTTCCACATTTTGCATACATGTCTACAAGGGTTGTTGCCACTACAACATCTAACAAAATTTCTCTATCCTTTATGCTTTGATGGATGTCCATACCCTATTCCAAAGCTCCCATTTTGGCACAGATAGTGAGGATGCTAGCAAAGATTGTGGAATTTGGATTTACACCTACCAGCTACATTTTCTTGAAAGATTTTAAAGCCTTTTCAAAAAAATTGTTTTGTGCATATCTTGCAATCATTGTATTCCATGATATGACATCTCTTTTAGGCATTCTATCAAACACTTCATGTGCCTTGTGTATGCTTTCAAATTTTGCATACATGTCCACCAGAGCATTTCCTACTACAATATATGGAAAAAAAAACCCTTTCATTATGCTTTGATGCATATCCATACTGTGTTCCAAATTTCCCATTTTGGCACAGGAAGGGAGGATGTTGACAAACTACACCAAACCAACAAAACTCCTGTCGAAACCCACAGACTGAGTAGCTATCAAAGGGAAAGCCCCCTCAAAAATACCACAACAGCTACCACAACAGGTTGTTACAAACCAAAATTCAACACAATTAAAAGATAGGAAACTGGTAGAAGAGTGGGGGACCCAGCCATAAAGAGGACGGTTACATCAATAATAGGATTGGAGATGGTATTATTCTTTGTATGTTTATTTGTAATCTTATAAAAAAGATCAAAAATGACCTCTAAGTAGCAGTGCAAGCCTTTAAAAGATTTATGACTTGTAGAATAACATCTAACTATTTGTTTAGAGCATATCAATTTTCACGAAAAGAGGATCTACAAATAGCAAAGGTTGAATTTAGAGGCCTAAAATGTTCTCAAACATAAGGATTTCTTCCACATGTCAACCTTATTTTCTTGGTCGATTATTATCTTCTAGTTTGAATGGACTGCTACCATGAGAATAAGTTAATTGCTCAGATATGTTAGTATTTCAGTTTAAGATTTAAACATTCAATCTATATTTACTTATGCTTTAAATCATTGTTTGTTCTGCAGGTGTGATCATATACTTTGGTATGGTAAAGGCTTAAGAAAACTCTCTTATGGCCATGGAGAATCAAAGCTCTCTAATAACCGGCCTATTTATTCATTATTTATGGCAGAGGTTGACATGCTCAACAAAATAAAATTAGAAAAAGGGTCAATGAGTTTAGGTGCAAGATTCCAACTGAAGGAGTTGCTACACAAAACCAAAAATTGTCATTAAATTCTCAAATTTAATGTAAATACTTGTTTCTCGGGAGCTCTTTGCATCTTTTTAACTATAGATAATCTGTTAAATACATATTCTGATCGATTTTTAACAAACATGTTATGATGGTCTGGTTCTCTTTCTTATTAATCAAGCATAATATTCTAGAGATATTTCATGAACAAAAAGGATGCTCTTATATTTTTCCAAAATCAATGGTTACTTCACTTCTAGGAAACATTGGATTCAATTTTATAAGGCAACTGAAATGCAATGTACAGTGAATTTTTAAAAATGAAGCATGTCTACTACAAGAAATTTATATACTGTCTATGTACTGACAATTACCACACTTAAGAGTCTTGGTTGGGATGTCATAAATTAATAACACTTCAGGTGTAATATCATCAAGTTAAGATGTGCTTAATATAAAATGTGATTTTATATAACATAAACATATGTGTAGCTATGTAATCAAAGCAAAGCATTCTAGAGACACACACCGAAGCAACTAATAATTTAGATCATAGAAGCCATGTTTGTAAGAACATGAAATACAAGAGGTCAAAAAACTAAAATGTGGTTGAGCCACAAAACATAGGGAAAGAATAAGAAAATTTGGCAGATTTCTTTCAAGAAAATATCCTAAATGCATATAGACCCTCCTTCATACTCATAGAGGCACAAAGAAAATTGTAGCAGTAGCACACTTGAGGGGACTCAAATTGAACATTAAGTGTTGTGATGAGAAGTTATAGTTGAATTCCTTCTCTTATGATATTGGTGGAAGTGTTTATTTTTATATCTGGACCAAATTATCCTATATGACCTTTAGAACTATTAGGGAAGTTGGTTTATTTTATGGTAGGTTGAACGTATTGTACATAGTCTTCTTTAGGATATATTTTCCTTGTGGGATATTTTTATTAAGCTTAGATGACCTGATTGAGGGGTATGTCTACCATCATGTTTGCCCAAGATATTCACTTGGCCTTGTCTGTTGGGTTGCTTCAGCAACAAATGAGTGTGGTAGTCTATCTATTTTTTTTTTTTGTAGGAAATTGAACACATCTCTCCACCATGAAAGCCCCAAGAATTCATGACTTGAGCTTGTTCCATTTGAAAAATTATTGTTGATAATATTTATGGTCTTTGAGGAAGATAGTTCATTTTACTTTAGGTTTTGACTAATATGTGTGATCTTTAATGTTGTGGTGGTGGTTTGTTTATTTTATGGTTAGTTTAACTTTTACATTTCTCTATGCCTCGTGCTGAGTAGTAGCCCCTCCCATATGCTCAATATTGTTTTCTAGTTTGTTATAAATTCTTGGCTCAATTCTAAATTTTGATTCTATCAAGTGGAGCTTGAAACTGCAACTATTCTTTGGTTATTAACAAGCAAGTATGTGCCAATTTTTTATTTATTCAAGTATTGTCTAGAACTAGTACTCTAGGTGGCTTATTTGAATGCTTTGTTTCATTATTTGATTATCTTCCTCTTTATCTGGTCAGTTGGAGAGCCTTCTTGCTATGGTAGTTGGAGTATGGTCTGATGATCATAGTTTGCAGCTTGAAGCAACAACTCAATTTCGGAAGCTACTATCAATTGGTAAATTTGTTTATTTTATGTTACTTAGGTGATTATGAATTACTTTTCATTTCACTTACATGACACTAGTTATGATTGATGCATGTTTCTATTAATAGAGCATAGTCCTCCCATTGAGGAAGTTATTGAAGTGGGTGTGGTCCCACATTTTTTAGAGTTTCTAACAAGGAAAGACTTTCCCCAACTTTAGGTTCCATTCACGGTTTTTTTTTTTTTACTTTTCTAGGTTAAATTTTGTTTGTTACAGTGCACACTTTTTTATGCTAATCTTATCATTATGTCTTTTGTGCATGGGTTTTTTTGGTAAAAAAGAGGAACATAAGGCAAAAACGTTTTTGAGTTCTATTGAGTTTGCTGGTTTTCACCATCTTTTACAAAAATTGTGACACTATTTTTCTATTTCCAGGGAAAGGATTCTTTAAGTACTTTTTCAGTTTTTTGACTTTGGTGTTGCTTGTAGTTTGAGGCAGCATGGGCATTGAAAAATATAGCTTCAAGCACATCTGATCATACTCAAATAGTCATTGACCATGGAGTAGTACCAATTTTTGTACAACTCCTTAGTTCTCCAAGTGATGATGTTCAAGAGCAGGTTAAATTTTGAAATTCATTGTCTTTGATATATTGTTGTCTTGATGTTTTTGTTAGGTTGTCTGGGCATTGGGTAATGTGGCTGATGACTCCCCAAAATGCAGAGATCTAGTTCTTTCTCATGGTGCTCTCATGCCACTTCTTTCTCAATTGAATGAACATGCTAAGCTTTCAATGTTGATAAATGCAACATGAGCTTTGTCTAATTTTTTCTGAGGGAAACCACAACCAATGTTTGAACAAGTATATCAGTTCACCCATGTCTTTCCTTGTTTTAACTTGAATAATTTTTATATTACTATTTGTTTCAAACACTTTTTGAATTATGTTTTTCCCTTAGACAAAGCCTGTTCTACCTGCACTTGAGCGACTTATTCATTCAAATGATGAAGAAGTTCTAACAGATGCTTGTTGGGCTCTGTCTTATCTCTCAGATGGGACAAATGATAAAATTCAAGCTGTGATTGAGGTTGGTGTCTGTCACAGGCTTGTTGAGCTCCTATTGTAAGTGTAAATAGTTAGTTTGTTATGGTAGAGATAGGTGTTCTATTTCCCTTCAATGTTAAATAATATCTTGCGTAATACTTTCCTATGCTAGTTATATATTAAATTGTAAGGCACCAGATATAATGGATGGTATGACTTAGATTAATTAGTTTGGCTCCATGTTTGGATTGTTATATGTGCTTATAACATGCACAATTGCTTTGTTTTGGATATTTTGAAAAAATGCATGTATGTTTATGTTTACAACCATCCCTCTCCATTTGTCCTTATATTAGCTCTCTGAACAGTGGGCAATATTGTAATTGGAAATAATTTGCAAACTCAAGTATAAGTTTATATTGACATTTTCTTTAGATTTTCATATCAATAATTAATTGTTCTTTTTTCAAGTGTATGATGTTGTCATTGTACTATTTCATTGACTTATGTTATGGTGTTTCATTTAATTTCAGTACATAATCAACAATCAAGCACTTCCTTTCCTATTATCTCTCCTAACCCATAATCACAAGAAGAGCATCAAGAAGGAAGCTTGTTGGACCATTTCAATCATAACTACAGGCAACAAAGAACAAATTCAGGTCTTTCTATTTGTTACCTAGACTAGAGAAGCATCTTTGTTGAATGATGTGAAACTAAATTATTTTAAGGTTTGCTATTTTTTAATGAATATTTTGGTTTTTAGGCTATGATCAATGAAAACATCATTCCTCCACTTGTTTAGCTCCTTCAAAATGTTGAGTTTGATATTAAGAAAGAAGCAACATGGGCCATATCAAATGCAACTTTTGGTGGTACACATGAACATATCAAGTATGTATTACTTTAACATATAATTGCATGTATATAAATATATTACTAATGTACTGGGATTATTTGTAAAAGTACAAATGTTAGGCTTACAATGTTAGGATGTGTTCCAAAGTTCTTATAATGTTGGAATCCATAGCTTGTTTGAAAGCACTTGTTTTAGGATTTTAGCCATAGCAGCATGGCAGTGAATTGTTTGATAAAATGCTTTGGTAGGCATGTATGAAAAATGTGGTAGCATAGACAAGGTGATGAACTATTTGAATAAATTTCTCAAAGGTCATGAAGTTCAACCATGCACACCTAATGATCAACTATCTATGTAAATTGTAATGCAATAAGGGTTACTGATGTGTGAAGTATGTGCAACCCTCATCCATTAAACCTGCATTACTACATGCACCTAGAACCCAAGAAAAGCTTACAATGTTAGGATGTGTTCCAGAGTGCTTCATTAATTCAAATATTTTGAGAGGTTCCTTGAAAAATCCATTTTGTGCACATTATGCAATCAATCATTTCATTCCATGAGATGACATCTCTTTGAGGCATTTTGTCAAAGAATTCAGGTGTTTTGTCTATGATTCCACATCTTGCATATATGTCTACTAGAGCATATCCAACTATAACATCTAGGTATCTTTTTAATTCCTCTATCTTTCATCAATCTCTTTACTATTTGAACCTCGTACAGATGTTTTAGAGAAGAACATAAGTTGCAACATTTTTAGGATCCAACTAAAAAAGTAGTGTTGTTGGAAATACTTAGCCGATTACTACATCAGGGGAACTCCCCTCATAGCTCCCCGATAGACCGATGAAAGCATATCGGCAGCACTAGAACATATCGATGGAAGATAATACAACATCCCACTGATGGGGCGATAGCATGCTTAACCATGAAAAGTGTATTCATTTTTTTCATTTTTTGTTTGATTGTGGCTTTTGTTATTCTCTCTTATTCCCTTACATGACAAGAATCTTTGTTAAATTATTTAGAATGAGAGAAGGGCAGAGCTGTGTGTTGAACACACCAAGGTCCCTTACTATCCAGTTGATGAGGTTCCATAAGCATGACTGGGTCGTGATTCTCATTCTTTTGGCAAGCATTGGCATACTTAACCTCATAGATCCATTCAATCACTTTGCAGGGAAAACTATGTTGAATGACCTAATGTATCCTCTCAAAGAAAATATAGTCCCATTTTGGACCATTCAAGTAAGTGTTCGAATCATTTCCTGTATATCCTTTCCATGCTATAATTTGTAGTAATAACAAATTTTCATAAGAAATATTTTACTGCATTTACTGCTACACATTTCTTCTTACAAGACACTGAATCAATTTTTATATTTAGTGTTTTCTTAAGGTGATGAATAAAGAATCCACTTACATCTGTTGTAGATATTTAAAGTTCCATGTCTGATAAGAAGGGTGTTAACTATTATCAAATACTTGCAGTAGTTGTACCATCCATTGTAATTTGTATCTACTATTTTTTTTCACAGAAATATTAATGAGTTACACCATGCTATTCTAGGTAACATTCTTATTTTCTTTGCATTCTATCTTTGTATAAATGGTTTTCTATTTCAGTTGATTTAGGAAAACTACTGATAAATTTAAATTCTTGATCTGAGTCTATGATAGGGCTTTTGTTCTCAGTACTTGTAACTGTTGTTGTAACTAATGTTGTGAAAGATGCAGTTGACCGACCTCGTCTTGAATTTTTTTGGTGGTGTTTTCTAGATGGTATATCAGCTGAGAACAACTTATCAACCTCTAGTACTAAACTTTAGTCTTAGTTTTTTTTCTCTTCCTGATTAATGATCATTTTGGTGGCAAGCTCTTTATTTATTGTTATTATTTTATCATTGATGATTCAAATTAGCCTTCTAACTGGTATGAGGTTGTTCCAAAAATTTGATAACATTACAGGGAGGGTTGAGTGTCATGGAAATGAAAATGTCATAAGGGAAGGTCACAAAAGCTTTCCCAGTGGACATACTTCATGTAAGTGCAACATCCTATACTTTTTGTTAAAATCATCAGGGGAGGTTTCCCTTTATTTATAACTTGTGGAAAATTTACAAGGTGTGGAATATACAAGAATACTTGCATTCATACAAAAAAATTCTATTAGATCAATTATTCAATAACATGCTATCTTAATAAAACAACACCATGCAAAGAAATAATGAAAAAAATTCTCCTTTATTGCTACATTGCAAAATATTAAACACCCACTTGGAATAATGCACAGAACAGAGTGGAGAGAGTGAAGCATTGGCTACTTTGATCTTTGAAATCGATGATTTTTTTACTAAATTGATAATGTTTGAAGTTTCTTTTTCTTTCTTAGATGTTGAGTCTAATTAATAAGTTTAATATTGTGTTGCAACTTGCAGGTGAGTATGTTGATATGATAAAGGCTAGCATTGTTGATCCTCTAAAAGTTATTAGAATTGCATTAGTTGATACAGAAAGGTAAAACTATTTATCTTTATTATAATTAGTGGAACTTGCAACTACAATATCTAATAAAAATCTACTTCCAAATATGCTTTTGATGGATGTTCATATCCTCATCCAAAGCTCCAATTCACACACAAGAAAGGACACTTTCAAGTGTATCAATTACAAATTTAAAATCAATAATCAAGCTATTGATTCATTGTTCAGGAATAAGGAAGTTGTATGTCACTAAATGAATATTTTTTATTTGTTTGTTGTCTTGCATGAATTCATCTTTTCTAAAATTGTAAGAGATAACTAGGAAACATTATATCTAGTGCCTAAGTTTAGGGTGCCATAGTTGGAAAAGGAAAATAAAATGTTTGAATTTTATCCTCTTTATTATTTGACTTTTCTGTGTTTTTGATTTGCAAATTTCGAAACCTTATTTTTAGGTTGCAACTCCAAATTGGAGAAGTGAAAGTTGAATACCAGTGAGGAAGAGTTTGGAGGAGCCAAAACCAATAATGGCGGGAAAGTTGTGGATTTGCAAGGGGAATAAATGGGTCAAGCCCTTATAGGAAGTCATTGCCCTTCCGAAAGGACTGCAGTTAAGGAAGGGGAAAACAATATAAGTATATGAAAATAGGAGTATTATTTTTATATAGTGTATGTAAGTTGTACAGTGTCACTGAGACATTGGATGTAACCAATGAGATTTTGATTTTCCAATGAGGCTTAATTAAGTAAATTTTTAGAGTGGTTTTTTCTCCACTTATAAATACTGTGTTGTGGCTCTTCTTGATTTGTAATCTGTTTGTGTTTGTGTTTGATCAATCATATTTGTTCAAGCATTTTAGCCTTCATTTCACGGTGTTTTTTAACATTTGAATATCTATGATACTTGAATTTATATGAATAAATTTGTGAGGATTAATTAAGTTAGATTTGATTTGTAATGACTAAATATATGACTAAATAAATGACTAGTTAATAACAATCAATGACTAAATTAATGACTAAATAAATCACTACCATGACTAAATAAATGACTAAATTAACAACTATATCAATGACTAAATCAATGACCAAATCAATGACCAAATTAATGACCAAATCAATGACTAAATAAATGACTAAAATAGTTTAGTCAAAAATTTGGTGGTGTTATAAATGACTACAAATAAACCACTAAAATAGTCACGTGACTAAAATTAATGACTAAAAAAATGACTAAAAAAATGACTAAATCAATGACCAAATCAATGACCAAATCAATGACTAAATCAATGACTAAATAAATGACTAAAATAGTTTAGTCATAAATTTGGTGGTGTTATAAATGACTACAAATAAACCACTAATAGTCACGTGACTAAAATTAGTCATTTATATGCAATTTTTAGTAGTTTATTTATTCATATATTGTTGTTTGTGTACTAGTGTTTCAATGTCCTACTTTGGAAAAAATGTGAGACACAAAATTGTGGGATGACCCCGTTATCTTAATGCAATCTCATAACATGAGAACGTTATAACACACTCACATTATTTGAATGTAATCCATAATGTGAGTGTGTTTCATTATAACGTGATCGTGTTTTCTCTTTTATGGGACCAAAAAGTGAAGTGGTCACTTTTTGGTCCCCCATCTTGGTGCACATGCCTAATAGATCAAAAGATGGATCAATTTTCACACTAGAAATGAGATACCATGGTCAATGAGGTTTTGGTGTAGGAAATAGGTAATAAGGTGAAGAGTGCAAAGGCAGAACAAAACCAATGTGTATGAAAATGAATGAAAGATAAGATAGGATCCAAATTAGATGCCATAAGATATTTGAAAATGCTCACAAAAAGACAATCAAAGAGACAAAGGAACACAATTATGTCAAGGTGTCAAAAGTGGGCTAGGAAATCACATGGTTAAGCAATAAAAATACATAGGAATGAGACACCTCATCTCAAGAAAGAATTATAGTGTGTCCTAAGAGTAGTATGATTAATAGTAGCTAAATGTGAATCGTCACTATCTAGCCATAGGTAGTGGGATATAGTTTAAAAATATAGACAAGAAAACAACAATGTGGAAAGGGTGGCGCAAGGATGGTCACAATGGTGAAGGTGAAAAAGATAAAAATAATAAAAAAGATAAATCACAATAATAGTGAAAAATTACTTCCAATGCATTCAATATCAAGGATTTGGATTAGTGTATTTCAAAGTGAATATCATGGGTTTATGTACCATGTTGAATATGAAATTTTAGATTGGTTTAATCTTTTTTTTATACTTGCTTTGAAAAATGGAAGGGAATGTGATGTGGTAAGTGTGGAAATTACTATGTGAGTGTGGATAGGATAAAGTGATGTCTTGCCATGGATTGTTTCAAAATTTTAACCATAGTTGACTTTGGACTTTGAAGGAGACGTGGGAATAGTCAAATCACATCGGGATTGGGAGACAAATGCATGAAGGGAAAAATTTAGGACAATGTGTTCTCCTTAGGTTATGGGTATCAATAGCAAAGGAAAATAAAGACTTATATCTCAAGGGCTAATCACAAAATGACACAGTGGACCAATGATAAGGATATGGAATGGTTTTTGAAGGAGATAAGTGGGAGACCTCAAGCTTAATAAAGTAATGTTGATTTTGCTTGTATAGGGCCTTTGAGTTTCTTTAATGTAGTTTTTTAGTACATCTATTAGGATTAAATATGTTTTTGAATTTGATTTTATTTCAAACGATTTTATTTTCTTTCATGTTTGTACACCACCCCTATAGTCTAACCCCATGCAACTAGTAAGATGCAAGGGTTCAACAATAAGGATTAGCTTAAGCAAGATATTATTATCATATGGTTGTTGAAAAGTATATGATATAATAGAGCATGTGAACATCAATATGAAAATGGATGTGTATGTCAAGAAAAAAAATGTTATATTATAAAACATAATTGTCTAGTTTATTCCTCATAAATATTGCTTTGGATAGTTGAATAGTATAATTTCCTTTCTTTATGATAAATCAAATTGAAACAATGCATCAAAAACTATGCCATATGATCAAGTAGCTCTCTTCTAGTGATATTCATGAGGTCACTACATAATAAATGATATGTTATGATATACCCCCAAGGTTATAATCAAGATTATGTATCAAATACTTAATCACAAAATGATTTCTTCATGATCCATGGAGCAAGTTATTGTAGGGCCTCTCTAATGTTTGATTAACTTGGTGCTACTATGCGTACAACAACTCAGAGGATGGACTCCTGAATGAATACTTCATCTTTCACACAAGAGGCTTCATTTAATTATCAACCAGGGCATCATAATCTTTTGACAGTGTTGGCACTATATATGCATTCAAGGATTCTAATCACACCCTATATCAATGGAATTTAGGTAGTTACACATGTACATAAAAATACAAAAGCTAGAAAAGGAAATAAAACACTTAATTTGCAAAATAGGGGAAATAGATATAAGTTGCTACCTTATGGTACGAGTACCTATCACTCAAGACTCTAACTATTTAACTCCTAAAATTGAACCATAACTAATTTCTCTAAAGGATGAACAAACATTAAGCTACAAAATTCTAATCAATTACAAAAATACTTTTATGAATTCCACATGCATGTAACTGGAAACTATCTTAACTAAATTCAACAATGCATTAATTAATCTAATAACATTAAATAGGGTGGATAGAAGTACCTCAAGTGGCCTTTTCTTGAGTTGTTGCTTCCATATAAATGTCAAACACTTACTACTTAATCATCAAATTATTCTATTGAACTAACCCCTTTATTGCATAAAACCTTTGAACTCTTACATACAATCTGACAAGAATCTACTAAATATTTCTCATTCAGCAATACATATCTATTGTTTGTAACTAATAATAGGAAAAACAACTAACAACGATCAACAACTACTAGAAATTATTAACTAGAAACTAGATTTACTCAACAATAGATCCCATTATATAGGGTTTGGGAGGAGTCTTATTTCTCTAGCACTAAAAAAAGAATCATGATGTATCTGTCCAATCTCCCTCAAAGATAGTGAGAGGACTTAGTCTTAACATAGAAAACCATAATTAAAAAGTAAAAGAAAATAAACTAAATTAGAACTTTGTCCCTATCAATTAACCGCCATGAAAGAGACATGTTTTTGGGAGTTGTCAGGTCATGGGTTATTCCTTCTCAAAAGATAATTCTTCTCCTTCAAGTAGTCTTATTTAGTGGATAAGAATGTGTTGTGGTGACTCACGATTGGCCATTAAATGGTCAGCTTCATTCTCCTCTAGAATTGTCATGCTTCAACTATTCTGACCTCTCCCTTACAACCGTCTACAAATGTTATGTTATGGGCTGTAAATCTATTTGCTATGGGTTATAGTCCTTCTAGCTGCAAGAGGTTAGTTTCATCCCTAAGGAATACACACCATTAACAATAATAATTTAAGCATAGAATCATACTAAATCTCATGAACATTCATGCATTCAAACATTCAAATGTCAACATATCATATATTTATTTCCACATACTTAAGTTTGTTTTAAAGTGTATGAAAGGTATAAAAGATGTATGTGTGCTGTAGAAAAAAGGACCCTTCGCTTCACATGGGAATAATTCATGATAAATTGAATTAATGAGGCCTTGATTCAAGTGTTGTGAGGCATTTCATGCATCCACACTAGGTCTTGGACCCTTCTACACTGAATAAAATGTGTTTATCAATGTCTTGTGAAGGTGTTGTAGAGTCTTGTAAAGGAATTTCACTCTTTTTTAGGCCTAATGAACCTATATCTCCTTAATTAAACATTATAAAACATGTTTAATTACATCATCACAATAATTTAGAAGGCTTGTAAAGTAAATTTAACTTTAACCAAGTGTTGAAATGTGTTTTACATGTTCACATTGATTTTTGTGCCTTCCTAGGTTGTGTGGACCTCATTATAGTGTTGCAAAGTGTATTTAATCACACTTTCACATTGAATTATGTGTCCCAAACCCTATTTGAAATTTACATCATCACTAATAGGTCCTAATTAACCCATACTATGCATCCTGAGGCTTTAATTCATCAAATACCCGATAAGATGGCATTTTAAACCTTATTTCTTGGTTCCTTGGCTTCTTAGGTGTCAGAATGACCCCTATGGGACCCATTCTCCATACATGGCGAATCAGTCCCATCCATGTGGGACCCATCCACCATGTGTGGTGAATGAGTCCTATCTAGCCCCATTTTGACCTTTGAGCAGGAAATAAAGTGAAATTTGAATTATTTTCACTACATGTCGACCTGTGATGAAGTATTAACAGGATAGTAAGGCACAATTTTCTAAATAAGTATTTTTACCCTCATTTTTATATCTCCCCCATCCATTATCTCATTCACACATCTCTTATCATTTATTTATCATCTATCTTCTCATCCAAATCAAGCAAGCTAGGGTTTCTTCATTAGAAGTCATCAAGTTAGCTTTCTAAAGCATTCAAGGGCTAAGTCTTCATGTTTTGCTGTAGACATACAAGATCAAACATCTTGGCAAGGTAATCAATTCCATTTTTCATGTTTCATTCCATTCTTTCATCATTTTTTTAATTACCTAAATGAGGTTTGACCAAGGCAAACCCCCATGCCCTAACAATAAAAAAATTATCTTTCTTGTCTTGTTTGTATGTATATTTAGGACTCTTGGAGGCATAAGAATCATTGAAGATTATATTTCAAAGTCATTCAAGTCATCTCTTCATCATTCAAGTCAAAATTTCAACAAAAATTCACTTTTAGGCCCGAATACGACAGTTTCAGAAGCAAACACCTATAGGAAGCCGAAGTGCAGACTAAAAGCTCCAGAGTCACCCTTTGAATATTCAAAAATTCAAACATGGACTGATTCACCATGGGTGGCGAATGAGTCCCACTCTATGGTCAGTTTTTATTTTTTTGCATTTCTAGATACCCTTTTATCTGAAATGGGCTCCGGTTCAGTTTTACAGAACTGGGACTAATTCACCTAGAATGGCGAATGAATCCCTCCAGGCCTAAAAATCAGCATCAACAACATTTCAAAAACAATTTCCAGTCTCCTTCAAAGTTCCAGGTGCACACTTTAAGTTTCATTCATTTCTGTTTAGCTTTGCATTTGTTTCTAGTTCATTGTTGCATTACACAATGTGTTTTCAAACAATACATGTTTCTTAGATTTTGCATTCATAGTTGACCAATTTCATAGATTACTTGCATTTAGAACATTTCACTTAGTCCTAATTACATCACATATAATCTAATTTGAATGAACATTTAGCATTTTTGGTTCTAATCTCTCTCCTTTTAGGTGAAAAACCCTATAAGAGTTAGAGAGTCCATTGGGTCCAAAAATCTATGTTTCATTTTGGTGAACCTGACTTTTTGAACATCTTATTTTCTGATTTGGAGTCTATTTTCATCTTAATCCTAGATTTCATTTGAAGTTGCATTAGAGTTGCATTGTTAATTTGCATCTAGGGTTTCAAATTTTTGCATAAGGAAAAAGTGCATTTTGTTTGCATTTTTGCATACAATTTCCTTAAAAATCTCTAAAATTTTGTATCTCCATCTTAGGTCTGCACCTTACAACTTCACACACATCACAAACCATTCATAATTTCTCAAAAAATTGCAAAACACCCCTACTGGGACTCATTCGCCATCTGTGGCGAATGAGTCCCTATACAGATTTTTCACTGACTGAAACAACATCTAAAATCTCATTTTTATGCTTCCTAAGGCTCCTAGTATCATATAGTATAAGTCTAGAAGCTTTCTGGAGCATTTCTTTTATGCATTTATCTCAAAAACATCAATTTAAGATAGTCATTTTTCCAATCACTTCAATTCCAAGCATCATTAGATCTAAAAATGTTTCCATTCTACAATTTTGCATAACATTGATAAAATTACTTTTCACTTTTGCATATACAATGTTTCTATTCCTAAAAATTTGCATAAGTTTGTCAAAAGTGATTTTCATTCTTGCATGTACATTGTTTGCATTCTTCAAATCTTGCATATATTGGATAAGAATTTTTTGTACCTTTGCATACACATTATTCATATTGTTGAAACATTGCATGAAATGGTTACATGTGCTTTACATTTATATTCAAACAATGCTAGTACCTTATCTAGTTAGATATGTCAAGAAACATTTCCTATCCCCTCCCTATGAGAGTGTTTTAGTGAAAGAGAATACAACTTTGGCCATTCGTCATGATCATATTTGTTCTTCTCCTAATATCTCTCTATTGGCAAAGAATATATTTTTGTGATAGAAGAATCAATCAATGAGAGTGTTGAGAATCTAAGTTGTTTCTCTCATTTTCCCTCTCTTAGTGGACAAGAAATTACATAACAAAACAATGAAGTCATACATGATCAAGATAATCAAATTTTTTCTTCTCCTAGTATCTCTCCTAGTTGTGATGAAGATACTATGTTGTTAGAAAACATAACTAATGAGAGTCATGAGAATCTTAGTTGTCCCCTTCCACCTATGAAAAAATTTAGTGACCAAAACAACTCCTTCAGTGATTCTCCTCATACTTCTGATGAAACTACTTTGCAAACTTCAACCTTATATGAACATATTACAAGCTCTCCTAGTATGGTAGACAACATGGAATGAGGGAATGTTCCCTTAGAAAAAACCAATAGTCAAATACAATCTTACCCTATTCACCCCACTATCAATAATCAAAAACATTCAACCATTAATAACCCCCTTAGTTGTGATGAATTTATTTTGGATAAACCAAACCTTACTTGTCATGAAAATGTGGTTTGTTTTTCTCCTATGAACTCTCCTTCTAGGAAGGAGATTATGCACCAAGACAAAGATACTATGCCCTTCACAAACAATGCAAAATCTCACTTGATAAGGGATGTTAACAATATTCAACCTAAACTTACCCTTTACCCACCCTTTCATCTGCTTCACTCTTTTAATAAACCTAAACTCACCCTTTATCCCCCTTCACATAACCCTTCACCCAAACCCAAACTTATTCTCTACCCACCTTCACATCCCCTTCATCCCTCTAATGTATCACAACAATCTAGTACTGATACTGTTGCTCATACATATAACACACGAAATAATCCACAACTGCCACAACCAATTCCACCCTCTTTACCTCTCCCCAATCTGCCTAGTGCTCCTCATTATAACCCTCATACAAAGGAGTATGATCTTGTTGAACAATTAAAGAATACTCCTGCCAAGATCTCCCTTTGGGATTTGCTTCAAACTTCACCAGCTTATAACACCATTCTTCAAACCGCTCTAAAAAAGATCACAATTCCTCCTTAAACCACTCCAAATGATATGACTACTCTCATCCACAAACATAATCTTGACATTACTTTCCATCAACATGAGCTCCCTCCTTTGAATTACAAAAACAACATGATTCCTTTATGATAATTGCTCAATTCCATCACACAGGTATCAAATGCACTCTCATAGATAATGGTTTTTCCCTTAATGTGTGTGGTGTGAATCTCCTTGATCGATTAGAAGTTGATAGATCACAAATCATACTTGATTCTATTTCCATTCGAGGATTTGATAACAAAACAAAGCAACCGCTCAATGTAATCACTTTTCCTATTATGGTTGGGTGGTTACTTTGCAAACTCCTATTCATGTCATGCCTTATTATATTTCATACAATCTTCTTTTAGGAAAACCATGGATTCATGAGATGAATGCAGTGCCTGCAACCCTTCATCATATAATGAAATATGTCTATAACAATAACATTTATCAAGTTGAAACAGATCCCAAGCCTAAAATTTTCTTGCACCTTGAAAAAGGAGCTACGATTCCTCTGAAAAAATTGATTCCAACATCCAACATAGATCCTCTTGAAATTGAACACAATGATGAGGAATTTCCATCTAAATTATTTGGTGATGATTGGGGATCCTTATACTTCACACCCTCGTTTATGGGTGAATACATACTTACACAAAAGAAAGATGAGAAACAAGAACAACCACCCATCATGTCCATGCAAAATTTGGATAACTTTTCAAAAGAATCCACCTCAACCACTTTAGACAACATCACACACTCCACAACAACCCTTGATGAACACAACAATGAACAACCCCCCAATTCCCAAGCACTGAAAAAGCTTTATGGAAAAGGGTATGATTTCATGAAACAATTTGGGTATAATGGAAAAGGTTGTGGTGCTCGAGAGTAAGGTATCTACAACCCTATACAACTTAACAAACAAAAAACCACTCATGGTCTTGGTTATTCTCCTTTAACTACACTCAACATCAATATTATCACACAAGACTCTTCCAAAACTCTTTCTTATTCACATCAATAACCTTAGTTGTTGCTCCTTGCCATGTAATGGTTGTAGGATAAGCACATTCTCACTATTACGTGTCTTGCATCCATTGCAAGGGGTAGTTGTATAAGCGTGAATTTGCACCCTAGGTACAATTCCCCTTTTTTCCTTTATCCACCTTAGAAAACCAAGTTTGAAGGCTTAATTCCACCTAAGCCCACTACTTGCATCACACTTTGCACCTTTTTTGAGTGTCAATGGAGGCGTTTCTATCAAGGATGCCCACGTAGCACGCAGATGTTCATGTGACATGCTTACGTCCTTGATAGATTCCCGCATCTAGAGCCTAAAAAGGTGTTACACTTCCCATTAGAGGTCAATTTTTAACACCCTCCTTGGTTGATCGACCAAAATATGGTCATTTCTCTTCATCTTTTCTTCATATTAACTCCTTGAACAAGCATTTCATCTCTTCAGATCTTCTTCCATATTCTACACATCTCTTCCCATCTTCTAAGAACTTCTTCACTTCATTCACAAGCCTCACAAGCTCTTCTCAAGCTCCAAGTAGCTTCTTCACCATCTCTTCAAGCTTCAAACACTTTACACTTCATAACAACAACATCAACACTCCACCACTTCAGTAGAGCAAGTGTGGAACAAAACACCATGGCAGCAGAGGCTTGAGTTTCTCTCATTTTCTCCCCCATTAGCCTTGAGTGCTCTTGGTGGAGGTGGTAAGATTTCACTCCTCTCCTCTATTACTTGGTTGAGTAGCATAACATTGTTTTGTAGTGCTTTAAGTGTTCTTTACTTCATTTCTACTTTTCTCTTTATCTATCTGGCTGTCTGTGGAGGTTGGAACAACAAAACAGGGTCTAACTAAGGCAGGCCCCTATACAACCACCCAAAAATTTCTCTCTCCCTCTTGTGTGTAGGTATTGAAGACACTCACGAGCTATAAGCTTCATCACTCGCATGGTCGTAAGTATTTCCTTTCTTCTCCTTATCTTTATCCTCTCTATTTCACTTCATTTCGATCTTATTACTCCCTGTTGCTTCCTTGCATTCTAGAAGTTCTCAGTAATTGCAGTGTAAGTTGTCACTTAGCATTTTTGTGAGACATTCTTTCTTTCTGGTCCCTACGAGACACCAGCACACCTCTGGGACACCAACGTTCCATGTTGTCATCTATATTTTGCGCTGTCATCCTTTGGCCGAGACCTTGATAGTTTGTCCAGAAAATCTTTGATCTTCTTTTTTCGATTCTAAAACTCTCATTGCTATTCCATTGAGGTAGTATAGGGTAGTTCACCCCGTGAGGCTCTCTGAATGAAGAGAACTTGTGAGTAGCGAATCCCCCTATATTACATTTTGGTGAACCTGACGTGAAGAACAATGTTCCTTGAAAAACTAGGAATTTATTTACCCCTACTTTGTGGGGTCATAACTTTGGACTCAGTGCTCGAAATTCAAAACCGTTTGCACCATTGGAAAGGTCTCCTAGAAAACTTGTTTAGTCCCTAAAATACTAGTGACTTTGATAGTCAAATTTTAGGGACCGATGCAAGTTTTGACCTCAAATTCTGCTCCGAAGACCTCCAAAAATGCAAATTACTAGAACATAGAAAATACCAAAAAAATTGTAATGGATTTAATATCTTCTTTTATTAATGGATTTAATATGTTCATATTAACTCCTTGAACAAGCATTTCATCTCTTCTACCATCTCTTCATATCTTCTTCCATCTTCTACACATCTCTTCAAATCTTCTAAGAACTTCTTCACTTCATTCATAAGCCTCACAAGCTCTTCTCAAGCTCCAAGCAACTTCTTCACCATCTCTTCAAGCTTCAAACACTTTACACTTCATAACAGCAACATCAACACTCCACCACTTCAATAGAGAAAGTGTGGAACAAAACACCATGGCAGCAAAGGATTGAGTTCCTCTCATTTTCTCCCCCATTAGCCTTGAGCACTCTTGGTGGAGGTGGTAAGCTTTCACTCCTCTCCTCTATTACTTGGTTGAGTAGCATAACACTATTTTGTAGTGCTTTAAGTGCTCTTTACTTCATTTCTACTTTTCTCTCTATCTATCTAGTTGTCTATGGAGGTGGGAACACCAAAACGGGGTCTGACTGAGGCGGGCCCCTATACAACCACCCAACAATTTATCTCTCCCTCTTGTGTGCAGGTATTGAAGACACTCATGAGCTAGAAGCTTCATCACTCACACGATCATAAGTATTTCCTTTCTTCTCCTTATCTTTATCCTCTCTATTTCACTTCATTTTGATCTTATTACTCCTTGTTGCTTCCTTGCATTCTAGAAGTTCTCAATAATCGGAGTGTAAGTTTTCACTTAGCCTTTTTTTTAGACATTCTCGCTTTTTGGTCCCTACGAGATGCCAGCACACCACACTGTCATCCATATTCTACACTATCATCCTTTGGCCGAGAGCTTGATAGTCTGTCCAAAAAATCTATGTGACCTACTCTTTCAGATTCTGAAACTCTCGTTGTTGTTCGATTGAGGTAGTATAGGGAATTTTTCCCCATGAGGCTCTTTGAATGAAGAGAACTCATGAGTAGTGAATCCCTCTATATTATAGTAGCATACCATCATCCACTTTAAGCTCACCCTTGTCCTACACTAAGTGGGGGGAAAAGGGGTTAGACAACCTTATCCCTTGTATGTCACTTTTCATTGTCTCTTGCGACTACTTGTTAACTTTTCATGAACATATAAGAGCAAGCTTGAGATGTGAACGACATGTCTTAAGATTGACTCGCATGTGACATTCAACCTTTCTTTGATTTTCATTTTCATTGACATGACGCAGCCTAACTTCAAAAAATATGACTTGGCATAGGGCTTTCTAGGTTGGCTCTCATGTCTTGTTTTCTTTTTGCATTTTCTTTTCTTCTCTACTTTAAAGTCATTGTCATAGAATGATGTGTAGCAATTCCTTTAAAGTGGGGAGCATACAATACCATAATTCATTTGCATTCTTGGTTCCTAGTGTAGCCTTTTCATTTATATGATGTGTTTGTTACTTTGTGGATGACATTGGGTGTGATGTCCTTCATAATTGTGATCTATCTTAGTATATTGCATTCCTCTTGGTGATTTGATGTGACGCACTGCATCCCCTAGGTTGTGGATATACTATTCTTTGATTGGTCCTCTTTTGGAGACATTAGACACAATGTTCCCTAAGTGACTGACCTTGCATAAACTAAACAAGACTCTTTTGAACATCCTTTACATTTTTGGCATTTTACATTTTTGCCCTTTTTCCACCTTGCATAACACAACTTGCATGATTGTGGTACCTTTCCTTTTTGTTCATGGCATTTTCCTTGTGGTGCCTTGTTAAAGTTATCAGGCAGTATAACTTTGGCATGGTTGAGCGAGAAGACTAACTAGCGGCATGACTTTTCCCCATATCCACTTTTGTGTTTGTGAGTGCATACCAACTAGCATATGTATCTTACTTTTTGGGTCTTCTCACCCTGCGGACAACTAGTTCTATGGCCCCAGAGTGAGTATACAGTTTATCCTTTCTCACCTGGCAGACAACAAAGAAGTTTCGTTGACTCAGAGTGAGTACATCCTTTTCACCTCATCTTTCTTTTTATCTTGCCTTCGCATGATTTTGTATCTTGGGGGCTTGACCTACATGTTTGGATCTCTCTTCAATGTCTACTTTAGTGTGAGTTTGAAGTAAGTTCATCCTCTCACTAAAGTGGGGGCTAAATGTGTCATAGAAAAAAGGACCCTTCGCTTGACATGGGAATAATTCATGATAAATTGACTTAATGAGGCCTTCATTCAAGTGTTGTGAGGTATTTCATGCATCCACACTAGGTCTTGGATCCTTCTACACTGAATAAAATGTGTTTATCAATGTCTTGTGAAGGTGTTGTAGATTCTTGTAAAGGACTTTCACACTTTTCTAGACCTAATGAACCCATTTCTCCTTAATTCAACATTATAAAAAATGTTTAATTACATCATCACATTAATTTAGAAGTCTTGTAAAGTAAATTTAACTTTAACCAAGTGTTGTAATGTGTTTTACATGTTCACATTGATTTTTGTGGCTTCCTAGGCTATGTGGACCTCATTTTAGTGTTACAAAGTGTATTTAATCACACTTTCACATTGAATTTTGTGTTCCAAGCCCTATTTGACATTTACGTCATCACTAATAGGTCCTAATTAACCCATATTGTGCATCCCGAGGCTTTAATTGATCAAATACTTGACAAGATGGCATTTTAAACCTTATTTCTTGATTCCTTGGCTTCTTAGGTGTTGAAATGGCCCCTGTGGGACCCATTCACCATGCATGATGAATCAGTCCCATCTAGGTGGGACCCATTCACCATGTGTGGTGAATGAGTCCTATCTAGCCCCATTTTGACCTTTGAGTGGGAAATAAAGTGAAATTTGAACTATTTTCACTACATGTCTGCCTGTGATGAGGTATTAATTGGATAGTAAGGCACAATTATCTATAAATAATTATTTTTACCCTCATTTTTATATCTCCCTCATCCATTATCTCATTCACACATCTCTTAACATTTATTTATCATCTTCTTCTCATCCAAATCAAGCAAGCTAGGGTTTCTTCATTAGAAGTCATCAAGTTAGCTTTCTAAAGCATTCAAGGGCTAAGTCTTCATGTTTTTTTGCAGACATACAAGATCAAACATCTTGGCAAGGTAATCAATTCCATTTTGCATGTTTCATTCCATTATTTCATCATTTTTGTTTAATTACCTAAACGGGGTTTGACCAAGGCAAACCCCCATGCCCTAACAATCAATAATTTCTCTTTCTTGTCTTGTTTGTATGTAGATTTAGGACTCTTGGAGGCATAAGAATCATTGAAGATTATATTTAAAAGTCATTCAAGTATTCTCTTCATCATTGAAGTCAAAATATCAACAAAAAGTCACTTCCAGGTCTGAATACGACAATTTCGGAAGTGGACACTTGTAGGAAGCCGAAGTGCAAACTGAAAGCTCCTGAGTCAGCCTTTGAATATTCATAAATTCAAAAGTGGACTGATTTTCCATGGGTGGAGAATGAGTCCCACTCCATGGTTAGTTTTTATTTTTCTGCATTTCTAGATACCCTTTTGTATGAACGAGCTCCAGTTCAGTTTTACAGAACTGGGACTGATTCACCCAAAATGGCAAATGAGTCCCTCTAGGCCTGAAAATCAACATCAACAACATTTCAAAAAAAAATTCTAGTCTCCTTCAAAGTTCCAGGTGCACACTTTAAGTTTCATTCATTTATGTTTAGCTTTGCATTTGTTTCTAGTTCATTGTTGCATTACACAATATGTTTTCAAACAGTACATGTTTCTTAGATTTTGCATTCATATTTGACCAATTTCATAGATTACTTGCATTTAGAACATTTCACTTAGTCCTAATTACAACATATATAATCTAATTTGAATGAACATTTAGCATTTTTTGATCTAATTTCTCTCCTTTTAGGTGAAAAACCCTATAAGAGTTAGAGAGTCCATTGGGTCCAAAAATCTATGTTTCAATATGAAGTTTTAGGAATGTATGTGAAACTTGGTAGATAAAATGATAAAAACATAAACTAATGAAGGAAAACTAGCCATTAATTAATCCCATCAGTTATATATATATGTGTGTGTGTGTGTATCATGTTATCATTATCAAATGTTGCATGATATCCTTGACATATAATTATCAGGGAATGATTTTCTTGTGTATGGCTCAAGTATTGTTCATTCTTAAAGTGTGTTTATAATTATTGTTAAAAAAATTTATAGTGTTTTTGTGTCCTTGTTCATGCATTCATTTCTAATTAAGAAGAAATTTGTAGTCTAATATGATTGTGATACTTGATATTATTGAATCATATTATAGAAATACATCATTGGAGCCATATTGGGACATTGCATAATTTTTGCATGGTGAAAATATTTTGATTGCTAGTACCATGTGCTTTAATATGACCGGATTTATTTTATATTTTACTATGTTGTTACATTATACATAATGCATGTGTAGATTTAATTTTGATGATTTTTCCTTTTAAAATACTAATGTTTAAGGTGTCTCATGTGAGATCAAGGTGATATTTCAATATTGAGCTAAGTAAAGGTGTAGTGCCCCTCGGTTTGTTCTTTGTTAGACTTACTTTTGTTGTATTGGATTGGGATATTATGATATTTTGTTTGATGTTGGATTCACTGTTATGATGATAGTTGATGATACTTTTATCACTGATGTTTTATACTTATGCTATGAATAGTATATGGATTTAATGGATTATGCAAACTAATCTTGTTATGTGCATCATGTGATTATCTGATGATTGTTTTTATCATGTTATTAGCATTTTATTATTGTGAGTTAATGTATTTTGGTGAAAGGGAACAGTGTCGTGTCACTCACTTGTGAGTGCCCTGTGACGCTGCGACTTTCCTCTCATGGTGTGTTTGACTGTATGACTATGTACATGCTTGACTGTGTGGTTTGTTGCAGGTTGTAGGTACCAAGCATCGACTCCACCTGAATTGTTAGGTCTGAGCATGCCTTAAATCCAATGGAAATTGTTGAATGGAGATATCACATGGTCCCTTGTTTCAGCCATCATCCTTGACGAGGATGACTATCCATTTGTCACACCTGACAGTGTTTTTTATATGTGGTTCAGTCCATCTTATTGTCATGGTTTTGTTTTCAACTTCGTCTTGAGGTCAGATATTGATTGGTATTTTTTCCTTTTTATTTAAATTTAGTCAATTAGTATTCTGATTAATTATTACATTAAAATAAAGCTATTAAGTTAAAAGGAATTTTGATAATTAAAATAAATTATCTTGTATAATTATGGTTTTGATAAAATAAAATATTAGTAATGCCTTTATTAAGTTTAAATAAATTAAAATTATGATTTAATAAAGAAATATAAAAAATAACTATATAAATGATTGTGGTTTATTATAAAACAAAATAAACAAGGATAGGTTTTTATAAATAAATATATTTGAATAGTGGCAGTTAACAATGGATGGGAAATTGCCGGTATTGGCATGGTGTGATGGTTTATAGGTGGCATTGTTGTTCTTGCCACCAAGGTTCAAACCCCGTTGGGGTGGTATTGTTGAATGGTTGTATCTGGTTCATAGCTCCAGTCAAAAGCATTTACCCCTTGAATAAAAAAAACAATGGATGGGAAATAAAATAAAATAATTAAATTAAAGAAGAGTTGTATGCAGCAACAGACATAGTGGAGTGGCTAATAAATTGGTTAATTGCTAAAAGAAAGGGGGCTTTTTCATAATTTCTGGAAAACTAATCTTGCTACTTCTCGTGAATGTTTCTTGTTATTGGAAGCTTATCTTCTGGTTTTGGGGGTTTTGGTTTTGGACTTCTGCAGTGTTGTTGAGATTTTGAAGTTTGTTGAAGCTGCAAGTAGGGAGTGGTGAGCTCAGCATCAACCTTCATTCTGATAAGTGGGAAAAACCAGGTTCTTTGCTAATATCAATTCTAAATTTGTAGAAAATGAAATGGAGTAGTTGTGTTGTGAGAAGCTAAACATTTCTCTATTTACTTGATTAGTATGTCAATGGCTATGTGATTTTTATACTTCTTGTTGGTTCGATGTTGTAGTGATTCATTCTCTGTTCTTGTCTTTTTTTTCTTTAAAAGAAACTGAACATTGTGAATTTTAGATTTGGTTTGGCTTACTATGTATATATATAATTTAATAATTGATACCGAAGGATACAGCTGTTCTTTCCATTTTTGTTTAATTTGATAGTTTTATTAAAGCTTTGTATGCTATATTCGTCATTGAGCATTTTCCTTTATACGTGATACCTTGAATTCAATCTATATCGATAGAAGTATTTTAAGGAATACGATACCTTACATTGTGATATCTGAGGCATTTGATTTGACCCAATGCATAGTCTCTGCATTTGCTATGCGATGCATGAAAAATATTAGGAAGTTTGTTTGGTATCTTTTTTTTGTGTATTCGACATCCTTTCTTCATACTTGGAGTTCATTGTATACATATTTTGTTGGCTTTCCATTGTATAAAATTCAGGGTATTTTATTAGACCTGGAGGCCGTTGCATATGTAATATATGTTGGTATGCCATTACTTGTAAATTGCATATGGTGTCTTCACCCTTGTTATTATTGAAATATCATATGAATTTCATTCCATATTTAGTATCAATGTTTCCTCTTGAAGTTGTGTGTGCAATCTCCCACCCCTACATCTAACTTGATAGCTTGCAAATTTTATTTCATTCTGTAGGTATTGTTGTGAAATTTAAACTCTCCATTTTCCCTTGAACTCACACTTGGTATTCAATTTGAACCCGATGGTTACCTATAGTTTTCCATTTTTACTATGCCTTGCCTCTTCATAAACATTGCTTTGAATCAAAACACTCAATTTGTGTAGGATTCGATGGCTATATGAAGTTCTAACTTTGCAACCGATATTTGATAGTAGGTTCCATTTTTCCTTAATCACTGGAAAGCATGTATGTAGAAATTGTTACCTTTGGATTATGTGTTTTGTACTAAAGAACGATGAATTTACATGGTTAATGTGTTGGAAATCATTGAGAACAACATGTTGATAATTCAATTTATTATACAGTTCGATATACATGTATTTTCCATTCAATTTAGAATAAATGTGTATATATATATAGATTTACAGTTTGAGATTTTGAGTTCAATTGATTCATTGCATGCACTCTATTTCCTATATTCTTTAAGAACAAAAGTATGATAGTAAATGTTTAAATGACATTCGAATATGGTAAGTGTGTAAATATATATATATATATACGCTAGAATATGTACGTTTATATTTGTATGAATATGGTGACATAGTATAATCTGTACATTGAAATCAAAATTCTGCTTTTATGGTATATATATATAAGAATATATATATATATACTAAAATATGTATAAATGTATATATACATATATATACACACTTATATATATATATATGTATACACATATGTGTATTGTGTTAATATGGAAGAATTGTTGTAATTGTATTTAAATAAATGAAAGATCGGTTTATATGGAAAATAGACTATCTTTTATTAATATTAATTCTTGGTAATCATGAATTGGTTGAATTGTAAACCCGCCCTATATCCTTGATTATATTATCAGAATTGTTTGTTTATAAGATGTATTATGTTTGTTAGTTGGATATTGGAGTATTATTGTTGTTGCTCAAAAGTAGAGTCTTTTTGTGTTTATGGAATTGGGAGTCTTTCAAAGGCTTGGGAAAATATGTTAATGGTTGAATTTTCATGTTGATCCTTGATATGGTTATTATCTTGTCCTGTGTTGTAGTGGGTCCTTAGCCATGCACTCCTTACTTGTTATTACAGTTGTGTATTCAGAGCAAGATGGTCCATGCCTTGCTCGGGATATGTGCTTTTGTGGTTTTCGTTTTGTGCATGATGGCTTTACCCTGTTGGTTTTATTGGGTCTTCTAGCTACTAGTAGGGGGAGTGGCTCTCAATGGGGGTCGTAGCCCAAAGTGGCATCCAGGGTAACCCATGTGGGATTTTCTTAACTCAGTGATAACTTAAAATGAATTAGGGGGTTGGGTAGTTTACACATTAATCTAGATAAGTGAATTCCTCGCCCATGCCTGTAGTGGTCCTTTAGGCTAAGGATGGGTTGAGAAGGCCTGGTTGGCAAGACCAACTTCCTTGTCCTAACAAAAGGAAGATTGGTTCTACATGTGTCACCCTATGGGTTTGGTGGCTAGTGAGAGGTTGTCAGGGTAACCATAGATGGGGGTCAGCGTCTAGTGAGAGACTGTTAGGGTAACCCATGTAAGGACCATGTGATGACACTCTTCCCTATGCAGACTAGTATTCCCTTGTTTATTCTCTCCCCTTGGTGTGTGATGTCCTCTAGAAGCAATGTATGTTCTTATGTGTTGTTCATGTTGATGCATCGTCAGTTTAGAGTCCTGATTAGCCTTGTTATGTTACATTGTGGTCGCCTTGTTTTTTGTTGTGGGACCTTGTGTTATCTCCTAGCACGGGAGTGGACCTTTGGGTTCCACATGGTTGGGTGGATTGTGCTTATTCCTCCATTGGGTTTCCCTTGTTGTTGACCGTATGTGTGGTGACTACTCTTGGTGTTGTGGACTCTTGAATTGTTCTAGGATCGAGTGGACTATCTTTCATGTACTTATATAGAATTGAATTCAATTGTATCATGTAATGTAATTTTGATGTACTCTCCTCTCATTTTTGAGGAAATATTGTTGTACAAGTTGTAATGTTGTAACTGAACTAATGAACTCTCTTTTGTAATGGAAATGTAAATGTTGTATCTTGCATATGATAGTTATTTGAAATGATCTCGAATGTTGTTATATTGATGACATGATATGGATAATTCTTATTGGTAGATCATTTAAATGTGATGGATTAAATGAAATTTATATTGTTAGACAAATCTTGTTTAATGAGATGATAGAGATGATTTGTTATTCTTGTTAGTTTGGTTATTGGTATTATTGTAGCGTTGACATGGAACCTTAGAGTACTTAGGTTTAGTGTATATTATAGCATATGTTCTACAATTTTTAGTGCATTGCACCTTAAAAAAAAGTGTTTTGTTTTTAAGTGTTGTAGCATGTTGTCCTCTAGGGTTCTGTGGTAGGGCATTACAAAAGGTTGATAATTAGGACCACCTTGTATGTAGAGGTAGTTTAAAGACCTTGCTCCTAGTAATGACCATCTAAACACATTGAATCGCTTCATTAAAGTAAGATCATACATGCTTTTGTTATGTTTTATTAACATGATCTTCCTTTGTAAAGCTTATCCTTGATTCCTTTGAGGAAATTATTTCCCAAGGTTGGGAGTCCCTTAGGCATAAACCTTGTTAATGTGTGTGGAAAAATGATTGTGTCTAGTATTTTTATATATTATTTTAACTTGGGAAAGTGTAATTTCTCATCCTAAAATTTAAAGTCCTAGGAGAATTACATGAGACTTCAATCCCATTTGGAAGTGGGTATGTATGCAGCCCTTGGGAAAAGGATTCCCTTGTGATCCAAGTATGTAGGGGAGTGGTTTAGAGAATTAATCCAAGGTATGGGATGCTCCTAAAATTAATCATTTGTCCCTCTTTAGTAATATGTCCCCACTATGCAGGTCTAATAAAATAAAAGGTAATCCATCATCACCAAACTTATCTACTTGGATATTTTGTGGTGTTTGGATTTCCAAAATCTACTCCAATAGTGGATGAACATTTAGAGTCACCGTCATTATGGATTTTCTTTATTTGAATGTGTGAGAAGGCCTCTAGAATTGTATTAATTAAATTTATCAAAAAAATTGTGTTGGACACTATGATATTATGTCTTGGTTTAATGATAAGTATGAGAAGATGTAGCTTATCCTTAAGACACTAGTTAGGTATATTCTTCTAAGAAGTAAGTAAATTCTAATCTCAAACATGGCCTAGTTATAAATGACTTAAGGAATCCTGTTAACTTTGTATGTAATAATGATTAAGCCATTATGGTCTAGTGAGGTCTATTCTTTTAAGAAGTAAGGGGATGATAATCTCAATCATGGCATGGCTATGTACGAATTAAGGAAAACTACTAACTTTGTATTTTAAATATGATGTTGAATTAAGCTAATATGATTTGATGGTGTGAACAACTCTTATTAGGTATGGAAAATTTTCCTTCTCTCAATATGCACTTGGATCTATGTTGAGTGTAGGATTGAGTTCCTTAGGATGGCCTTTTATAACTATGGGAAATTGATGGTAGTTGTTACCAAATATGGTATGGTGTTTTCTCCTTAAATGTGTTTGGTGGTTAATTGTACGCTAATATTTATGATTGCTAATATGCAAACATGTTATATACTCAAAATTAAGATACTATTTAATATTAAAAATGTGGATTTAAATTTTCTCTAATAAATAATTTGTTTCTGAATTATAATTGAATCAAGAGGATATACTTTAATTTTTATGCATTTGTATTGGTTTATGTATATATTTTTAGATAGAGGCCAACTCATGTGGGTTCAATGTGTTACTTATGTGTTGGTAATTTTACCCCAAGATCTATAAGGCCATATATAAGGGTCAATGTATCCCTCTACATGGATTTGTAATTAAATTAATTAGTCTAATGTGCAAACTATTAAGACAATATGTTTTAAATAAATGTTCTTATACCTTATAAATGGTAGAAGGTTGAATCAAGATTGATATAGGAGCCGAGTTCTTGGAATCACAACTAGGGTTGAAAATTCAACTCTACAAGGGAATAGGTAAAGGATAATTGTTCTCTTAGTGTAGCTTGCCCCACTCATTTCAAGATGGTCAACAAAACTATAAAACCTATGATCCACTTGTAAATAATATTATCGGTACTCCAACAAGATAAGATTCAAGGAGGATGATCTACCAATAGAGTTATTTGGTCATATCATTGGGTTAGTCAACTTTCATTAGTAGCATGTACTGCCTCAAATGCTAAGAGCTAGTCAATTTTATAAGGTTACTTAACTTTTACTAGTAGCATGCAAGTGATAGATTCCCAAAGCTACTCATCTCAGGAGTTCAATATTAGCATTGATCTATTCAAAAAATATGTGTGCTTCCAATGTGTTGTCTACTAAGGTATGATTCTCAAGGTTCTATTTGTTAAATCATTCTAGTTAATTCGTAGTACAAATACTAATCTTAGGTGAGATAATACCATATGACATACCAATTATCTTTATTCAATTATAGAATGAAACAAAGGCTTAGTGGGCTATGAAAAAAATATTAATGGTCTTATGTGATATATGTTAGTACTTGTGATCTTGTTGGTGATGACAACAAATAATATAGGATTCTTATCTTATCATCTCAACTAACATTGATCTAAAATAAAGGATGGGACACAATATAATATGGAATGCATTGAAATTCCTCTTTTCCAATTTCTATACACTTAAGGAATTATATGTTAGTGAACCAAGTAAAAGGGAGAATACTTGTAGTAATATTTCTAGGAAATCATTATGCATATATATGTGATGTACATATAATTTATACCTTTTATGGGTTGTATGGATAATGTCTTCTATTTTAACATGTCAACTATATCTTATTCGTAGAAAGGATTAGGTTTGAGTCTAGAAAATTGTCTTGTTATGCAAAATTATCATATCCAATGCAAGATTGTACATTGTCGTGTAGAGATACTACTCTTGCTATGGTTGAGTAAGATTATAAAATTAGTTCTTCTAATTGGAAATAAGTTGCTTGATTGATTGAGAGGATATTGAAGGTAATGAACTTAAGAAAAAGAAACATTTGGTAGTAACCAAGGTGGTTATTAAAAACATATGAATTGATCTATGTATTGGGTTAACAATAATTTTAATGTTATTTTGATGTGAAAATATAGAAGAAATCTTATATAATTTGATCTATGCATTGTGTTGATTGTAATTATAATTCTATGTCACTATAAAATATTTTCATGGTTAGATGATGACCTATCACCTCTTTTTTTTCATGGCTTCATTTTCTGCACATCCATTTATTTTGGTGTGAATATATTGAACTTCTAGTAATTTGAACCAATCATGATCAAATTTTACTCATTAATTAACTTCTAGTAATATTAACCCATCATGATCATTTTTTTAAATTGATAATCGATTACTAATATAAGAGTTTTAGTACATATCAATCATAGTATAAACATATTGATAAGAGTTTAAACATATCATATCAAAGCATATCCCCCTGCCCCACGGGGTACAAAAAGGAGGTAAAAAATACAAAATATCAATAGATTTATGCCATTGTAAACCAACCAAAAAGATAGAAGCTCATAGTCTACATATCATAAACTATTGATCATCATTCTTCTCTTTGTTAACTTGCTCACTGTTGTAGTTCTTGTTGAGCTTGAAGGAATTGAATCTTGGAAAGGACTTGATGTGGGGATTCTATTCTAGTGACTATTGTCAAATTTATTAACAGTGAATTATAGATCACTGACATACTTATCCCTTTCTAACTCATATTGGTGCAGCTTGGAATACTTGTTTTGAAAGTCTATATAGTCCCCTTTAAACTTATCATCTATTTTCCTCAGGTCCTATGGCTAGAATTTAACATCTTGTAGGCCCTCTTTGTGAATACTTGTTGAGCCTTCGTCAATAATTTTAAAAAATCTATTTGTAGGGAGATTTAGAGTGAAGGTAACCTATTCGACAACAAGTAGAAAAATGAGTCTACAAGACTTAGTAAGGTGCCTCATCTTACCTTGGTATAAGTCTTCATTTCTCCTTTTCCAAATGAACTATAATATTTCCATGGATAGGACGTTCCAAAATCTATTAGAATTACTATCTAAACCCTTAACATAGCCACTTAATATTTCAACCCAAGAAACATTATCCCTACAATCCCACCCCAAAACATTACCCATAAAGACAGACCATACTTTACAAGTAGAATTATAGGTAAAAATAAAATGCATCAGATTATTAGTACAATTGCAAATGTTACACATAGGTTGGTTCTAACCTTTGATCAGTTTACCAATAAGTAGAAGCCACTTAAAACAACAATTTTTAGGTTCAGATAAACTAGCCCAATATTTTTGGATAATTTTTTACCATTCAACATTCCCCATGTTTAATCCCCAAGTTTGGTTTACCTATCCTAGGATATATTGGGGCTTGTATAAAAGTTTATATGGATTGATATATTTAATCTTCAAGAAGGGAGTGTTGTCACTCCATTTGAGCTCATTAAAATCCACTAGTTTAGAAATAACTTCCACAACATTTCCCATATTATTCCAACATTTTGCAAGAATAGAGAAGGTCCTTTGGTTATTGTCAAGTAGTTTAAATTTCTATTTTAAGAGGTTCCAAGGAAAAAGTTCAAAATTTACCAACATGTCATTGAATGTATTAATTCCCTATAAATACCATTTCTTTGTCGAACAACCTTAAAGCTGAGCCAAGTACTTACCTTTTTGTTTTAGATTCCACCACACTAATCTGTATCCATGGAGCTTATTGCTATCAATGTCAAAAGATTCTTTATTATTTATCAACTCTGTAGCATACTCCTAGGCTCTCCAAATACTAGAGAATATTTTTGACCTAGAAGGCTTGACCTTGAAACTTCCAAATAAAGTATCAAAGGGGTGAAGATTATTCCACTGCCTAGCCTCTTTTGGGAAAAACTCCAAAATATTTCTTATAACAAGCACTTTCTAGGGCTCCTATCTATCAAGGGCTTTCAAAATCCATTTAGAAGCAAGAGCCACCCCTTGCCATTTTCAATCCTTAAGATCTAGACCACCTTTTCCTTTCTTGAGACAACACCTTTCCCACCTAATAGTGTGTCTTTTCCCTTTCCATTTCACATCTGACCATAGAAATTTCCTTATCAATTTTTAAATAAGATTAACATGATAACTTGCAAAAAACCAGAAAAAAAAAGAATAATATACAGAATAAGAAGCCAGGATTTTTTGACAAACTTGAACCTTTCTTGCCAAGGGAAGGTAATTGTTATTCTAGTTTTTCAGTTTCCTTTCTATCTTTTCAAACATCCAATTCTACATCTCTTTTAGATATATATTTACAATAAATGGGATGCCAAGAATCTAATAATCTTGTTTGGCCCTTCCCATTTCCATTTGATATTACTTGCCCAACTAGGTGGAGCTTCAGACCAGCCAAGCAGAGAAGACTTTTCTTCTGAAATGTTTTCCCCTAAGGAATCAAAAAATTATTTTAACCTTCTCACCAAGTTGTCCAAATTATCTTCTTCCAAGATGGGGAAAAGGGTAGTGTCATCTTCACACTAAATATTTTGGAGCAAGCTATTGTTTGTGAGAGTGATTATTTTCATTGGAGGACCAAGCAAAGAAGTTCTTACTATGTAGTGTAGATCTTCAAAATCTATCTTAAACAAAGTAGGGGCCAAAGGACAACACTACCTGATAAATCTTTATAATGGGAAAGGATTTCATCCAAACCTTTTACAACCACTTGGGCATTGGCATCCTTAGAAAATATCCTGACCATACTATAGGATTTCTTTGGAAATCCAAATGCTTCTAGCATTTTCATGATGACGGACCATTTAACTAGATCATGTGCTTTTTCAAAGTCTAACAGAAGCATTCCCACCTCCTGATCACTTCTGTTAGCCCAATCCATAGCCTCCCAACTTGTTATCAGATTTTCAAGAAGGCACCTTTTCTTTATGAAACCAATTTGAGTTTCATTAATGATCACCAAAAGGATATCAGTTAGCCTTCTTGTAATAAGTTTTGCTAAAATCTTATAGGACATATTAAGGAGTGTTATTGGCCTCCAATTCTTGATATTGCTCTTGTCCCCAACTTTGGGGAGAAGTTTTATGATTCCCCTATTAATATTTCCTCCTAGAGAACTAGTGTGAAAGGCTTCTTCATAAACATAAAAAAGATCTTTAGAAATCCAATCTCTGTTGGCTTTGTAAAACTCCACACGAATACCATCAACTCCAGGTGCTTTTCCATTCTAAAAAGATAAAATAGTATTCTTGATCTCATCTCTTATTATATCCTTTTCAAGATTGAAGGCCATCTCAACAGTTTTTTTTTGGCACAATCTTCCTACATAGAAATTGAGCTTGACTACAAGAACTAGAGTGATCTTCAGCTTTAAATAGGTTTAAATAGAATCTTGGAAGACTTTTACAATATCTATTGTCTCGTGGACCAAATTTTCATTGTCTTTGATTGGGCCAATGTTTTCCAATGCCATATTTTTCCTTAATAGATTGAAGAAGTACTTAGACCCCTTGTCCCCATATTTTTCCCAATTAGCTCTTTCCCTGATCAAATTTTACTCATTAATTATTTTTTAATTATAATCAAACCATGCAAAATATATTTCAATTAAAATCAATGTTACGATCACATCACTTATATTTTTACCAAATATTTATAAATAGATTGTTATATCATGAATTTAAAAATATTAAAATCATTTTTATAGATAAATATTAGTCCCAAAAATACAAAATGAAATTGTAAGTTTCTTTAAAATTGTATAGAAAGTTAGAGCATTAATAAATTATCAAACATAAGATTGATGATATATTATATATTTTTTTCTTTTTGGTTAGTTAGGCTTAAGGAAGTCATACCCCATAAACTAGATGGAAAATAAAATTGATATAGTGCATGCCCTGGACTCAGGGGTGCATAAAGAACTCTAATATGCTCATCTACTTGATATGGTGAAAATCACCAAAAACCATTCAGACTTTTATTTTACCTTTCTACGATTTTCCCCCTTTCTTAGTAGTTCCATTTGAATCTTGGATATTATCATATTTAGCTCCACATTTGGTGCAGAAACAAAGATGCATGTTGACAATTATTTCATTTTTTTCTTTGAATTGTCCAATTTTTTTCATCTATCCCATCATTCACGGTTGTTTCCTTTTCCTCTAGGGAACTATTTTCCCACCTAGGAAACAAAACTATTGAATCCTCTGATTGATTTTCTAGTTCTTCATTCTATTTCTAGTCCTTTCTAATATTAATAAAATCCCTTCTTGAGAGAGTCTGTGAGGATCGTGACCAAAAAAAGTCTCAAGAAACAATAGCAATCCACTCATGATCTCATAAACATGGAATAAAAATGATACCACTTCATTAAGTAGTAAATATCATAACACATCCTCATATGTGTAGTGCATAATCCAAGTAAAAGCACATAATATATTATAAACAAAAATACAACTCTGGCTTTCATGCCATGAAGTCAAATAATGATACAAATTGAAATTAAAAATATAGTCAATGATGTAGTAATAATGTGAGGACATACAATATAGTCTTTGATCGCCACTGACCCTCGCAGTCATCCGCAAGTCAAGAGACGAGAACATGGCTCAGGCACTTTTCCACCCAACCACGAAGCTTTCCCTTCCCGAAATTCTTCCTAACATGAAGAATACCCAACCCTGCATGGAGTACCTAGCAACCTAAAAATAAAAAGCAGGAGGGAATCTTGGTGCAAGCCTAATGCATATACATGCATTTCTAACATGAACATGCAATGTCCCACAAACATGATATGGTAGAGAAATATATATAATTATTTTTCTAGGTAAATTCCACCTATTTCAATGAACACATGGCTTTGGCCAAAGCACTAAAAGTATCATGTAGATCCTAAAAAGAGGATCAAATTCTTTATTGGCCCATATTCGACACCCTATCCTGGAAGGTAAACCCAATAAACATAGAGAATACAATAACGTGCATTTTTTCTTTTATAAAATAAATAATCAATACTCTTTTATTTCATGCAAATAATTTGTATTCCTTTCACTATTTCATATATATGTAAACATAAATATTTTATGAAGAGAGTAGATTTAGAAAATTGGATTTGCAATAAGAGATTTAATAACAGAAAAAGAATAGATTTCTATATATTTTCACAAATTATATTCCCACTATAGACCCTTTCCTTCATATAAATACTTTCCAACATGCAGCAAAATAGAAATAAAATAGGTATTCACAATTGCAAACAAAGTTTATGTTTATATGTATTCACGTTTTGATCATGGTTCAGGTATATGACTAGAATAAAAACAACACAAAATGGATTGTACATTGATATGGCATAAAATTGGTTTGAAAACAACAGCTAAAAATTGTGATACACATCTTTCCTATCCTCCCCAAGCCACAGTTTTCCAATAATATATGTTTGAAACAACAAATCAATTTAAAACAAAAAGGTAAAGAGTGCAGGAAAAATATTACATGACACTTCCAAAGCAGAATACTTTGAATGTATGTGTTTTTATTAATGTGTGGAACCTAAATAAAGTATCTCTATAGTTGTTGCATCAAACTATTCACAATAACTATAACAGACCTATAATTTTCTTTTTATTTAAAAGAGGTGAACTATAAACTAAATAGTTATAGTTGTTGCTTCAATATAATAAAATAACCAATCTCTCTACAACAGTGGCTTCGACTTATTCACAATATTTTACAGAAGATCTAAATTTTTTTTTTAACAATAACTCTACAATTGCGGCTATAAATAGAGTTTTGGTGTTGGTAAACTTTGGAGCTTAGTGCAAGATAATTTTTTTTGTTAACAATAACTCTATAATTGCGGCTATAAATGGAGTTTTGGTGCTGGTAAACTTTGGAGCTTAGCACAAGATAAATTGTTTTCAAATGTTTTCCACTTTCAATACCATTTCCTTTAAATTAATGCATGATACACTGAACCATGTGGCAGATACAGGAAGAAAGGGAAAACATAGTTCATATTTATAGCTACTTACCTTGCTTAGTGATTATCTAATCCTTCTTATGAATCATTAAAACCTGAACAAGCTCCCAATCTGAATTATTCCTATGATTCAACCTCTCAATATGTTATTTCATGTGTCTTTTTTGTTTTCCTCTGCTATTCCCAAGGGTTTCATGGTATTTTCCAAAGTCTTTGCCCACCCTTTTATTATTTTTCCTACTATATTTTTAGTCCCACCACTATACTATATTTTACGTTAATTTAATTTCAGAACTGCTCGCTTTATTTTTGTTGCTAATGCATGGTTCCTAAATTGTAATCAAATACTTTGTATTTATTTAAAAGTTCTTGATTTAGTTTTATTGTATTCTTTTATTCTTTCTCTGTCCTTGAGTTTAACTATAGTTTATTTATTTATATTATTATAACTATTTTTTCTTTTTATTTCTTTTTACCTTTATTTTTAGCCCATGTGATTCTCATGAGTTTATAATTTCATTTTCTTTCATGCCTTATTTTATTTATTTATTTTTAACTTTATAAATTTTACTAAGCGAAAGACATGGTAGCCTGTATATATATTATATATAGAATAAAAGATTTACATATTTTAAAGTTCCAAGTTTAGAGAGTTGGTGCAGATCATGCAAAATATCAAAAATCCAGCCTACTACCCTTGAAATTTCTACTTTGAAGTTCACCCATGCATCTGATACTGGAGTTATACAAATTATAATAGACATACGACTAACTGATATCTATTATGACATATATCGAAGGAAAAAACTAGTAGACTCCATAATCAGAACAACAAAACCCCTATCAAGATGTAGATACTATTCTTCCATGAAATCACCATGCACTGAGTTTTCATCCTAGATCTCCAAGCCCTCTATCAACTGAAAACCTTGCTCATACACACCCTATTCTCCAACAGACACTCTGGAAAATTGCAGTCCTCGAACCAGTCATGCATGGGTGACACTAGCATTCCCTTGAATATTTCTTGCTTGTAGTGCCTTGTGTTCAGATTGTGCTAAGCACATTCCTCTACACAAACTGGAGAATTTACCCTTAATTGCGGGTCCAACTTTTTAATTTTAGAACTAAAGCATTTTAAATTAATTTATAATAAAAAATCATGCAATTTATTTATAGAATATATTATCTATTCTTTTTATATATTTATTCATATATATATATATTTATTATATTATATATATAGACATTTATATAACTATTAGAAAATAAAATCTTTTATTTATTTATTTATTTATATAAATAATAATATTCAATTATTATTAAATATATACAAATATATTTCAAGCAAATAATTATTATTTTCTTTAATAATAATCATATGTATACATTTACATATTTATATACATTAATAATAATACCATTATTATATTATTATTAATTTATATAAATACAATTGGGTTGGGGCCCTAGCTCGGTTGGCTAAATCTGTCCTGTTGCAGGAGATTGGTCACGAGGTCTAGTCTCCCCTACCCCCATGGTACTGGAGGGCGTGTCACGCTAGCGCCACCGGTCACGTTAAAAAGTTTACCAGGGGCACTGCAGTTTATAGGGGGTCATGCTACCCGATTCCTGCGGTCTAAAAAATAAAAAATAAAAAATTATACAAATACAATTTATAATTTATTACAAAATAAAATCAATTTAGTTTCAAAATTTAAAACAAATACTTGAAGACATTCTTTTAATTTTTCACTTACAAACATAATAAAAATCATAAGGCAATAAATTATTTTCCCACTAATTTAACTTTCAAATCATAATAACATACTCATTAAGTACAACAATATCGCAACCAATATTAACACAATGCAATCCTACAATGCTAGAGAATGAAACTACGTGAGTGTGCTAATGCCTCAGGACTCCATCATACTAGTTATTTTCAAGTGGCTATGATACCCCTACCTCAACCATGTTCTCGCCTTTGACAATTACGCGCTCATATTCCTGCACTCAGTCGCACATTAAAAGGTTAGTCCTCTTAATCAAAAACATGATAATTATTTCCATTTCATTTCAATGTATCAATATTAACAATCAAATTTAGCAATCACACACATGTAGATACCATATAATCAAGCAATCATAAATAATGTCCAATAGTGTCATCAATATATTGAAAAATAAATGTAGCATAGGGTTGAGATGTGACATCCTTCCCCACTAGGAAGATACATCGTCCCGATGTGTTATTACACACACTGAAACATGTAAGAGTATCACATTGAAATAATAAGAGTAGCACACAAAGTATCTCACTATGTAAACAAGTATATGAAAATTAAATATGCAAATAAGGAAAAGAACAGTCTATATCCCTTGCATTTTCCCATGCAAGCACTCTCCATAGGAAAATGGGTCCCATTAGACCTTATATTGTACTACACATTTATTGTGTAACTTTAACGTTACATTTATCAATATTTTGAGTGGGCTCTACCAACTCCACTCCTAAATCCTTTACAAGCAAGGATAGGTACACCCAGTACACAATCCTCAAAACACATCATACTCATAGATCAATCTTCTAGACTTCTCACCAAGTATAGGCACCAACTCTAAAAATGCAACTCAAGGGATGCACAAATAACCACCTTCCTGTAGGTGCACAACCACCTCAGGGATCACTATACTACGTTCACCAGCTTCCCTTGTAACCAATGGAACAAACCAATTACTGGGTCTAACAAACCATAATCCAACAAGGTCCTACTCAAGGATTGCCACAATGAATAGAAACTCCACTTGGCTACGGACATAACCAATGATAAGGAACAAAAGCCTACTAGCCCTTCCTTAGTACAAGACTAGAGGTAAGAATCTAGGAAACTATATTTGAAAATCATAAACACTCCCAAACAACAAGGCTTAGCAACCCCAAACCCACACTACAACTACTAGGGAAGCAACTGAACATAAGGAATAGGGGAAAAACTTAGATCTTCACTATCATGATGCTCAACTATGACCCACCTAAGGGTTAAACAACTCAACAAGATCATGAAATCTTTGTTGGAAAGGAAACTAACAACCACTATAGGGTTCAGCTACTAAGTACTCTACAAGACAACCAATTCCTCAAACTAGAACTACGTTTTCTTCTAACCTTAAGCTAGGAACACCATTAAATATTCAAGGAGAAACTCCCAAAACCACTAAGACAACCTCAACTGGTCAACTTGACAAGGTAGACATGAATAATATAATATAATAAGCATAATAAATTATCTTAGACACTTACTAATGCACCTTCATACCCAAATGACTCAATGTGCATCTCCATGCTATCAAATAACATAGATTTTAGTTCCCATGACACAAACATTTAACTAATGCAAAGGAACTCAAAAACATGGTCACAAGACCATAAAAGGAAAATCCAAGATAAGCAAGAGTACACACCAATGATGGACTAAATCAAACTTAACCATCAACTAGAAAATATATTCAGGCACAATGCAAACTCAATTATCCACATATTTTTTCATACTCAGAGAACATCAAATTTAATAAACACTATCATACAAAGATTTTAATATAATCAGCTCGATTCCAAGCACAAAGATATTCACACACATCAAATTCACTCAAAACTAGACCATGAATATAAGTATTTCACAATAATTTTTCAAGCACCACACAACATAGATACTTCTATTTCATTAAGAACAAGAACTGAAGCAATATTATTCTAATTATCACAAACACCAAGACTTAGCACATTCTCTTCCATCTGCTCCCTTGTACATTCTATCATGGGTTCATAATGAACATGATAGGAAATAAGCATAACATAGAATAGGACCAGAAATTTCAGCCATTTAGAGTAGCCACCACAAAGATAAAAATAAAAACCAAGAGGGAGAATTATCATGAATTCCAACAATAAGAGTAAAAATGAGCTCAATAGAAACACCAAATCAAATGTGACCAAGGGTCACAAAATAGATAGATGGAAAATTTGGTGACTAGTCTTCTTGTAAGAAAATTAAAATTTAATGCCATTCCATAATCCAATGATGGGAGAGTTCATCAATAACCAAAATAAATCATCAAATTGAAATATCATGATTACATAAACTGAGTGACTAAGGTTAGCCACATTTGAGGGAGTAAAGGCTACACGACACCTTGGGGTATGACATCCAAAGTGTGTAGAGAGAGTATGGTTAGACACAATATGACCATAATTCATCAATTTCACTCAACCATGCCTAATGAGAACCACACTAACCCAGTGCACTTCATCTAGACATAATCACATTATAATGCAAGAAAGCACATACAAGATTCACTATGACATCCACAATTTCTATCCACACAAGGGTAAGGTTTCACCCAAGTACCACTTCTACAAATAATTTACAATTAATATGCAATGACACATTCATTACTCACATCATGTATCTCTACCATATTCTAAACTAAATGACATCCTCACCATTCACATGATACATTACAATTGAGGTTCTAAGAAAAGCTAGCATAATTCTCCTAATAAGCATAATTTCATTTAAAAATTAAACATGCATCTAATGCAAGTGAAAAAATAATATCAAATACCTATCTAAATTCTTATGAGAATCCTAAGGACAACATGATTTGGGGAAATAATTCATTGAACCAAATGTTCTATTATGAAAATACATCATCCATTCATTTATTGCATGATCACTTAGCATATATGATGATACTTCACTAAGGATACTATGCACAATGCACTATAGGCAACATTAGCAAATTGAACACATTTTACAGTTCAAGCATATAACATACCAACATTACTTTTCAATGCCTAAGTCACATAATACATTTCATAATTCTCAATCATGAGCCAATAATTTACCACCCAATTCCAATCACATGCATTCATATACACACATCCAAAGAGAACACGTAAGAATAATTGATACCACTCAAGGTTGCTACACCTTTACATTTTAGTAGGAATTGAGACATCGAGATGGAAATCACACATGAAAGCACTTCTCTGAAACTCAAGGGTCTAACTAACCCTATCAAGAAATAATTTATCATACATATCATGCTAAGGAAGAATGGCAACAATAATTGCTACTAACATCACAATCACACATACAAAGAACCAACCAAATATCTCACACAGTGAGCAACTCATTAGAGAGTGGTCATTCCAAAATTAGGAGACTCTCAACTAGGGTATCTTACCATCCCTATCAAATGCATCAAGGTATAGGAGGAACTCTCCCTTCTAAAACACACTGCATGGGTTGGTTAATAGTGATCCCTCAAAAATTGCCACCTAAGGCAACCATTCCAGGAGCCAAACATAGACTCACCAAAACAAGGACTTGCAAGTTCATGCACCAAGCACCAACAAACAAATGGGAAAGAACATGAACCTTTTGCATCTTAGCGTAGTAGAAAAAGGACCTAGTGTTAAACCTGGCTCTAATACCAAATGTAAGGATTGTGACCCAACACAGTCTCATGAAACAATAATAATCCACTCATAATCTCATAAGCATGGAATGAAAATGAGACCACTTCATTAAGTAATAAATATCATAACACATCCTCATATGTGTAGTTCATAATCCAAGTAAAAGCACATAATATATTATAAACAAAAGTACAACTCTGGCTCTCATGCCATGAAGTCAAATAATGATACAAATTGAAAGTACAAATATAGTCAATGATATAATAATAATGTGAGGACATACAATATAGTCTATGATTGCCACTGACCCTCATAGTCATTCACAAGTCAAGAGATGATAACATGGCACAGGCACGTTTCAACCCAACCATGAAGCTTAAGCTTTCCTAGAATTCTTCCTAACATGAAAAATACCCAACCCTGCAAAAAGTACCTAACAACCTAGAAATAAAAATTAGGAGGGAATCCCAGTGTAAGCCTGATGTATATACATGCATTTCTAACATGAAAATGCAATGTCCCACAAATAGGATATGGCAGAGAAATATATATAATAATTTTGCTAGGTAAATTCCATCTATTTCAATGAACACACGGCTTTATCCAAAGAACTAAAAGTATCATGTAGATCCTAAAAAGAGGATCAACTTCTCTGTTATCCCATATTCAGCACCCTATCCTAGAAGGTAAACCCAATAAACACACATAATACAATAACATGCATTTTTTTTTTTTATAAAATAAATAATCAATACTCCTTTATTTCATGAAAGTGATTTGTGTGCCTTTCACTATTTCATATATATTTAAACATAAATATTTTATGAAGAAAGTAGATTTATAAAATTGGATTTGCAATAAGAGATTTAATTATAGAAAAGAATAGATTTCTATATATTTTCACAAATTATATTTCCACTATAGACCCTTTCCTTCATTTAAATACTTTCCAACATGCAGCAAAATAGGAATAAAACTAATATTCAAAGTTGCAAATAGAGTTTATGTTTATATGTATTCACGTTTTGATCATGGTTCAGGTATACGACTAGAATAAAAATAGCAACACAAAATGGACAGTACATGGATATGGCATAAACCTAGTTTGAAAACAACAGCTAAAAATTGTAATACACATCTTTCCTATCCTCCCTAAGCCACAATTTTCTAGTAATGAAGGTTTGAAACAACAAATCAATTTAAAACAAAAAGGTAGAGATTGCAAAAAAAAAATTACATGACCCTTCCAAAGCAAAATATTATGAATGTATGTATTTTTATTAATGAGTGAAACCTAAATAAAGTATCACTATAACTCTTGCTTCAAACTATTCACAATAATTGGGTAAGTGCAAAAAGATGGGGGGCCAAAAAAGGGTCTTAAGTGGCCACTTCTTTTTTGAAATCAGGAAATACTGACCTTGGATGAGAAATTCAAGATAGTTAGAAGTTCAAAATTTTAAGATGCAACAAAAACAATGTAGCAAGTGCTCCAAGTCTTCTTTCTAAACTACTATTTATTTTTTTAAATGGTATAGATTAAGGGGGTTGAAAGAGGGAGCCACAAAAATTGGTGTTTTTTTTGTCAAAAAAACATAACATATCGTCTTTTGTGGCTCCCTCAAAAGGTTAACCTTTTTTTGGTATTTTTAAAATCGCTTCGGTGAGAAATTAGCTAACATGTAGTTTATACCCAATTATTTTGATAAATTTTTAATGAATATTAGATTTCTTACTAATTTTCAAAGTACACACATCCTGAAAAAAAAAATTTGGTTATGCTACCCCTATAAATTTTGAAAACTAATTGAAAATCAATTTTATAAAAATATGTGTAGAATAGAGTCTAGTTTCTAAAAATGTAATTTATTTGAAATTTCAATGAACAGTTAATTTATAAAGAAAAAATACCAAACATTAGTTTTTGCCAAAAAACAGACACACAAACAAAAGAAATTAAAGATGAAAGGCTTAACATTTTCAAAATGTGAAAAAAACTACATTGTTAAATAGCTAAGAGAGATTCTGACATTACCCAAGTGTTCGATTTGTTCGACCTTGAAACACGTGCAAACCTGATGATTAGCACAAACATGATTATGTGAAATCTTGTAGAAAATGCAAAAACATGTATTTGTACATTGGGAAGGAACTCCAAGCCATTGGGTTGGAAATACCAAGCCTAAGGCTTTGGGATTCCCAAAGCTAGAAATAACGCGAGCACATTATAACGCACTCATGTTTTTCATAGTTTTGTCATATTTTTTGTGTTTGTGCTTGAGTTTCCTAAGAAAGAAATAACACGCGTGCATTATAATGCACTCACATTATGTCTTTCTTTGTGTTAAATGCTAGTCTATTAAATGTATGTGTATATATTTGTATGTATGTATGTATGTATGCTTGTATGATATGTATGCATGTATGTATGCATGTTTGTATGTATGTATGTATGCATGTATTTATGTATCAGTGTATGTATGTATGTATCAGTGTATGTATGTATGTATGTATGTAATATTGTATGTACATATGTATGCATCCTTGTATGTGTGTAAGTATGTATGTATTCCTATATGTATTTATGTTTGCTTATATGTATGTATGTATGTATTTAGAGGGAGGGATAATTTTAAGAGAGAGAGAGAGTTGTCTAGGTAGGGTGGGAGGGAGAGAGGGAGGGAGAGACTTGAGAGAGAGGGAGACGTAGTGAGAGAGAGACCTAAGAGAGGGAGAGGGGGTGGGAGGGAGAGACCTGAGAGAGAGGAAGAGAGAGAG
>VDFB02000015.1:68844790-68940491 GCA_007258455.2 Sequoia sempervirens
CCCCTTCGCGGAAATCCGTCTCTGGCGGATTTTCCTGAAATTTCGTGAAATATGATAGAATATGGAATAGCATGATGTGCTAGTCATTTTTAGTGCATTTTAAGGTTAATTCATGCTATCTTATGATCTCCTATGTGGTTTATTGATTGATAATGATCAGATTTAATTGTTAGTAGGTGTGTTCATGATTATTCCACTGGAATCCATCTAGCCCGAAATTTGCTGAAATTCCTCTTTGGCTCAGATTCTGTGGGTGGTCCTAAAACTCGAAGTTTATCAAGATCTTTTTATATGAGTTTTAATAACACCTTGATTGTATGAGGTTTATTCTAACGGTGTTTTGATGGATTAACATTGCTTTCCTGTGGTTTTTACTATGATTTTTGTGCTGAGTGTAGGTTGAATCTAGCAGGATAGTGGAGGGATCTTCAATGATAGATGCAGAAAGGATCAAAATGGACATTAAAAGCAAGATCCCTAAGAGTAAAATCACTTATGTCTAGTCTGAGGTAACTGATACCAATGTTGGGTTGTGGGATTACGAGGAGTTTAAAGAAAGAATGGCAGCAAAGGATCTTCCTTTGGTGGCTAGAAGAATGAAGGAATCAGGCTTGTCACATGTAGTTGGTTTCCCTTCTATGGTGCAGTGCTATGAGCTTTATCCTCAAGTGCACCAGGAACTATGATCAGGATACACAAAGAATTATTGGTCCTCAAGGGAGAGTTGTGGTGAATCTCAACCCTGTTTCCATTGCCCAAATTTTTGATATGCCAGACAGATCTCATGTGGTGGAATTCAACATGAAGTCAACTTAGGAGTTCTACGATGAACAGACTGTGAAGTCATAACAACTTATCAATTCCTGGCTGGAGAAGCCCAAGTCTCACTATTCCAAGCTGCCCAAATAGTTATTCAGAGCAAAGTTCAAGGAGTACTATGATGCCATCACCTTGCTCAGCAGGGTGGTTGGATTGAGAAATGCGGGTGTATTTGAGAACTGGATGTGCCATGTTATTGTGAGGATTGAACGAGAGTTGATTGACTATCATTGGGTTGGTATAATTAGTAGAGTGATTCATGAACAACTATCTAATGTGTTGCAAACCAAGACCTTCACAATGGCTTCATATTTGGTCTATGCACTTGCAAGATTCCACCCCTACAAAGGATTGAGCACAAGGGGAATCTTCGGATAGGATTTTATTTATGAGGTTTTCCCTCAATTGTACCTAGGAAGCTTGAGTTATAGGAGGGTGAATGATGCATTCACCATGCACATCACTAGAATGCTTCAAGGAGTAGAGCACACAAGGATTTTAGACCAAGCAAAAGAGCTCATCAAGAAATATGGGGCATGGTTTATTCAGTTCCCAACTTTCTCCTACATTCAGATTGATGGCTGCCAGAGGGACCCATACAAACTTCCAAGGTATCCCACTGATCATATCATACTTTTGGAAGTAACTATTCAGATTTGTGACTTTGATTCCATTGTCAAGAGAGACAAGCATAAGACTAGTTTTGGTGGAGACTTCCCCTTGAGGATTGGCACTAGGGAGGCATGTCCTTCCATCATTTTTGCCCAGTCTTTAGAAGAAGAAATGAGTACCCTTGGTTTGTCTTTTCATTCCAAGAGATCAAGGTTTGACATCACAAGAGAAGCCCAAAAGAAGGCCAGTAGAGAATATAGCCATAAGGTTGATTTGGAGGATTACTAGGCTAATTGCAGTGATGAATATGATGTAAGGAAAAACAAATTCTCTCGGCTCCCAGTTGAGTCAATTTGATTGTACAATGTAAAGGTAGTTCCTGATCAATTGGAAGATGATGGGAACTTGATTCAAGGTCATGCCTATGAGGTAGTGAAGGATAAGCCAATTGGTGATGTAGATTGGCTAGAAGAAGAAAAAATAGAATTGAAATAGCTAATGGATCCAGTTATCAAGGTTACCAGGATGTGGCTAAAGCATAAGCTGTGGGAGTTGGAGAATGAGGGAGTGAAATGTACTTACAGTCTGATGGGAGAGATGGACCCTCACTCCACTTCTGAGGAATCAACTAAGCAGGAGGACCCTAAAGGTAAAGGCAAGATGGATTCTCCTTTCAAAATTAAAATTAAGGGTGTTCAGATGGAGGAAGTCCAGGAGACTAAAAAGAAAAGAAAGCCAATGGCTAAGAAGAGGACAAGGACTAAGAAATATGGCAAGGAGGAGACTGAAAAATAGAATCATGAGGTTGATGCTCTTGTGCCTAAAAGGAGAAGAATTACTAAGAGTATGCATAAAGGAAAAGCTCAAAGGTAGGAAAGGGAAGAAGTGGCCCACAATAGTGGATGTTGAGATTTTTAGAGGGAGAGGCCAAGGTGTGCCTAGGGAGGTGGATATCTGGACCGTGCCCTAAAGAATATCTCCCTCTGGTTGTTTCTCATGAGGAGCCGTGTGATGATGTGCCTTCTGCTCATGAAGCTCAAAGCAAACTAGGTGAGTCAGAGAACATTGAAGAACATCCAGATATTGAAGGAGAGGAATTCCATAGAGGTGAGCCTATACCTTGCCAGAAACAAAAGTTGAAAAGTGAGAAATGCAATCGCTGGTTGCTTATGCGAGAGTCACCGGTTATGAGCGAAGAGGGTTAAATCCCTCAGAGAGAAAGAAAGAGGTTGAGAAAGGTTCCATGCAGCACATTACATGAAGAAGAACATCTTTGAAGAAAGGAAAGCAAGATGGATGAAACTCCCTAGAAGCGGGGTTGGTGAGGAGGCACCTAGGAACAATAGGGCCCGAAACAAAGTGAAGTCGCGGTTGGAATCCACTTTCCCATGTTGGTTGTATAAAGAGATAAAAAGAAAGCAGGTTGTTGTGGAAGATAGTCCACCCAATTGGGATGAGCTGCTAGCCAAGGTTAGAAAAGATAAAGGTAAGAAGAAGGCTAGGGTAATCTCAAGGATTGAAAGAGATGAAGCTCATAACAGAGTTGTTCACATTGCCACCCCTGCTCCAGATAAAGAAAGAGATGATGTGGCTGGAAAGGATTACAGTGTTCAGACTTTTAATCTAGGGCCTACATCCGTGGAGCAAGATATTAAAGATTATGAGTGTTTTAGTGCAGTCATCTTGGGTAGACTGAGGAAATAAATAAAGACCAAGTAGGAACTAAAGAAGGAAAATGAGAATCTCAAGAAATGCTTGGAAGATTTGATGAAACCCCTACAATCTATTAATCCTTCAGTTTCTGCTACAAAGCTATTACCCTAGGAGACCATTACTGAGCTGGAAAAGATGAAAGCTTCTATTCTCGCCACTGCAAATTGGCTGCAGGGGGTCCGAACCAAAGGAAATGAAGCTTTTAAGGAGATTTTGTCAACAGGGAAGGATGCTCTGAGGGTAGTTGACTGGTTGAAGGATGTGTTGGCACAAGACAAGGAGGATACAGATCTCCTACTGTAGAAAACCAGGACTATCATGGAATACACCAAGGATAAGCTAGTAAGTGATAAAATTCTTCCTTCCTCTAGAGCTGCTGAGCCTTGGGAGTGGTTTGAAGCATTGCAAATCAGGCAGAAGGTGTTAAAGAAGATCTACAAATAGAGGAGATAGATTGATGATACCCTAACTAGTGTGTACAATGGCTCCATTGCCTTTTTTGAGATTATGATAGGGAGAAGGAAGATTGCTCCCAAATATTTGAGTTTGAAATAGTTGAGGAAATGGTGGCATGATGTTTATGCCCCAGTTAATGATGATTCCATTTCTGAGCATCAGTTGGATGATGCGGCCACATACGTTGTTGTTATTGACAAATACCTAACTTATAGGGTGGATTGGGATAAGTCGGTAAAACAGTCAAGGGAAGAAATTGCATCAATTGAGAGATGACTTAGGGTTTTTCCTTTGCCACCTGTGGCCAACTTGGATAGGGTAATTTTGAAAGTTCATGAAATGCTGGATTGGAATAAGGACAAAGGGGAAGGCAGTTAATGATTAGCTACATCGAGATTTGTGCTTCCCTATTATTTTTCCATGCATTGGTCCGAGTTGCATTGGAGATCCCAGGCCAACCTGGATGAAGTTCATGCATTTAATGCATATTTTTATTTTACTTTGAATTTCTCTTGGCTGACTTGTTGTGCCTTATTATTATTGTAAAATCCTATTTTGGCCGACATGTTTTGGGGGTTCTATATATTTGGCATTTTGCCTCATTTGTAAGGGTTAAGAAATTTTAGACATAGACAAATAGAGAGCTAGTTAGAGCGAATTAAGTAGAGCAAGAGTTAGCAAGTAGTTGATCTCAAGCAAATATTGTAACAGAAAGCTGGAATTGTTGCTACAATGGATAATTTGATGCAAGTAATGACATTGTGATTTGGTGCCATACTTGTGTTTCTTCTTATCTTGCATGGTTCTTGTTATTCTATCTTTAGAATTGCTTTGAGGAAGATAGTATTTAGATTAGATTTGATTTAATAGTGTTTATGGTTTGATATTTGAAGTGTTGCAGCAATCCCTGGTCCATACTTTTCGCAACCAACTGATTGTTAGTTGCTTTGCAAAGTTAGCCTGGACCTTTATATTCATTGTGCTCAAGTTCGATTGTGAGGGTTTATTCATTTCAATTGCAATAGGGTTGTTTGAATGAATGTTCATGATTTGAAAATCTTAACACCTTAGAAGATTGCACTGTTTCTATAAGATTGCAGATTTATCTGGGTTAAGTAGAAATCAGTTTTTGAGGGATTGGTCCATTTCGAGTGTTGGTCATTTGCATTGTTAATCTTAGGTTTAATATTAAGTTTAGAAATCTCTTTGAAACCCTTATCTTTTGTTATTTCTTTGATTATTGGGTTAAATTTAGGATTGAAGTATCATCATATTGTTAGATCTAATAAATTGAGATTCAGTATTTTGCTTGTAGTAAGGTCCCATTGTGATTACCAACATTTTCACATTATCACTGAGTTGTTTATGCATTGTCAAGACTTGGCATTAGAGACCTTGGGGTTATCTCTTGAGGCTTGCTGATAGGGATTTACCTTTCAAGTGAGATAGGATATTATATTATGTCGAGTTGTTGTTGTGCAGAAAACATCATCAACAATATTAATAAATCCCTTCTTGAGAGAGTCTGTGAGGATCGTGACCAAAAAAAGTCTCAAGAAACAATAGCAATCCACTCATGATCTCATAAACATGGAATAAAAATGATACCACTTCATTAAGTAGTAAATATCATAACACATCCTCATATGTGTAGTGCATAATCCAAGTAAAAGCACATAATATATTATAAACAAAAATACAACTCTGGCTTTCATGCCATGAAGTCAAATAATGATACAAATTGAAATTAAAAATATAGTCAATGATGTAGTAATAATGTGAGGACATACAATATAGTCTTTGATCGCCACTGACCCTCGCAGTCATCCGCAAGTCAAGAGACGAGAACATGGCTCAGGCACTTTTCCACCCAACCACGAAGCTTTCCCTTCCCGAAATTCTTCCTAACATGAAGAATACCCAACCCTGCATGGAGTACCTAGCAACCTAAAAATAAAAAGCAGGAGGGAATCTTGGTGCAAGCCTAATGCATATACATGCATTTCTAACATGAACATGCAATGTCCCACAAACATGATATGGTAGAGAAATATATATAATTATTTTTCTAGGTAAATTCCACCTATTTCAATGAACACATGGCTTTGGCCAAAGCACTAAAAGTATCATGTAGATCCTAAAAAGAGGATCAAATTCTTTATTGGCCCATATTCGACACCCTATCCTGGAAGGTAAACCCAATAAACATAGAGAATACAATAACGTGCATTTTTTCTTTTATAAAATAAATAATCAATACTCTTTTATTTCATGCAAATAATTTGTATTCCTTTCACTATTTCATATATATGTAAACATAAATATTTTATGAAGAGAGTAGATTTAGAAAATTGGATTTGCAATAAGAGATTTAATAACAGAAAAAGAATAGATTTCTATATATTTTCACAAATTATATTCCCACTATAGACCCTTTCCTTCATATAAATACTTTCCAACATGCAGCAAAATAGAAATAAAATAGGTATTCACAATTGCAAACAAAGTTTATGTTTATATGTATTCACGTTTTGATCATGGTTCAGGTATATGACTAGAATAAAAACAACACAAAATGGATTGTACATTGATATGGCATAAAATTGGTTTGAAAACAACAGCTAAAAATTGTGATACACATCTTTCCTATCCTCCCCAAGCCACAGTTTTCCAATAATATATGTTTGAAACAACAAATCAATTTAAAACAAAAAGGTAAAGAGTGCAGGAAAAATATTACATGACACTTCCAAAGCAGAATACTTTGAATGTATGTGTTTTTATTAATGTGTGGAACCTAAATAAAGTATCTCTATAGTTGTTGCATCAAACTATTCACAATAACTATAACAGACCTATAATTTTCTTTTTATTTAAAAGAGGTGAACTATAAACTAAATAGTTATAGTTGTTGCTTCAATATAATAAAATAACCAATCTCTCTACAACAGTGGCTTCGACTTATTCACAATATTTTACAGAAGATCTAAATTTTTTTTTTAACAATAACTCTACAATTGCGGCTATAAATAGAGTTTTGGTGTTGGTAAACTTTGGAGCTTAGTGCAAGATAATTTTTTTTGTTAACAATAACTCTATAATTGCGGCTATAAATGGAGTTTTGGTGCTGGTAAACTTTGGAGCTTAGCACAAGATAAATTGTTTTCAAATGTTTTCCACTTTCAATACCATTTCCTTTAAATTAATGCATGATACACTGAACCATGTGGCAGATACAGGAAGAAAGGGAAAACATAGTTCATATTTATAGCTACTTACCTTGCTTAGTGATTATCTAATCCTTCTTATGAATCATTAAAACCTGAACAAGCTCCCAATCTGAATTATTCCTATGATTCAACCTCTCAATATGTTATTTCATGTGTCTTTTTTGTTTTCCTCTGCTATTCCCAAGGGTTTCATGGTATTTTCCAAAGTCTTTGCCCACCCTTTTATTATTTTTCCTACTATATTTTTAGTCCCACCACTATACTATATTTTACGTTAATTTAATTTTAGAACTGCTCGCTTTATTTTTGTTGCTAATGCATGGTTCCTAAACTATAATCAAATACTTTTTATTTATTTAAAAGTTCTTTATTTAGTTTTATTGTATTCTTTTATTCTTTCTCTGTCCTTGAGTTTAACTATAGTTTATTTATTTATATTATTATAACTATTTTTTCTTTTTATTTCTTTTTACCTTTATTTTTAGCCCATGTGATTCTCATGAGTTTATAATTTCATTTTCTTTCATGCCTTATTTTATTTATTTATTTTTAACTTTATAAATTTTACTAAGCGAAAGACATGGTAGCCTGTATATATATTATATATAGAATAAAAGATTTACATATTTTAAAGTTCCAAGTTTAGAGAGTTGGTGCAGATCATGCAAAATATCAAAAATCCAGCCTACTACCCTTGAAATTTCTACTTTGAAGTTCACCCATGCATCTGATACTGGAGTTATACAAATTATAATAGACATACGACTAACTGATATCTATTATGACATATATCGAAGGAAAAAACTAGTAGACTCCATAATCAGAACAACAAAACCCCTATCAAGATGTAGATACTATTCTTCCATGAAATCACCATGCACTGAGTTTTCATCCTAGATCTCCAAGCCCTCTATCAACTGAAAACCTTGCTCATACACACCCTATTCTCCAACAGACACTCTGGAAAATTGCAGTCCTCGAACCAGTCATGCATGGGTGACACTAGCATTCCCTTGAATATTTCTTGCTTGTAGTGCCTTGTGTTCAGATTGTGCTAAGCACATTCCTCTACACAAACTGGAGAATTTACCCTTAATTGCGGGTCCAACTTTTTAATTTTAGAACTAAAGCATTTTAAATTAATTTATAATAAAAAATCATGCAATTTATTTATAGAATATATTATCTATTCTTTTTATATATTTATTCATATATATATATATTTATTATATTATATATATAGACATTTATATAACTATTAGAAAATAAAATCTTTTATTTATTTATTTATTTATATAAATAATAATATTCAATTATTATTAAATATATACAAATATATTTCAAGCAAATAATTATTATTTTCTTTAATAATAATCATATGTATACATTTACATATTTATATACATTAATAATAATACCATTATTATATTATTATTAATTTATATAAATACAATTGGGTTGGGGCCCTAGCTCGGTTGGCTAAATCTGTCCTGTTGCAGGAGATTGGTCACGAGGTCTAGTCTCCCCTACCCCCATGGTACTGGAGGGCGTGTCACGCTAGCGCCACCGGTCACGTTAAAAAGTTTACCAGGGGCACTGCAGTTTATAGGGGGTCATGCTACCCGATTCCTGCGGTCTAAAAAATAAAAAATAAAAAATTATACAAATACAATTTATAATTTATTACAAAATAAAATCAATTTAGTTTCAAAATTTAAAACAAATACTTGAAGACATTCTTTTAATTTTTCACTTACAAACATAATAAAAATCATAAGGCAATAAATTATTTTCCCACTAATTTAACTTTCAAATCATAATAACATACTCATTAAGTACAACAATATCGCAACCAATATTAACACAATGCAATCCTACAATGCTAGAGAATGAAACTACGTGAGTGTGCTAATGCCTCAGGACTCCATCATACTAGTTATTTTCAAGTGGCTATGATACCCCTACCTCAACCATGTTCTCGCCTTTGACAATTACGCGCTCATATTCCTGCACTCAGTCGCACATTAAAAGGTTAGTCCTCTTAATCAAAAACATGATAATTATTTCCATTTCATTTCAATGTATCAATATTAACAATCAAATTTAGCAATCACACACATGTAGATACCATATAATCAAGCAATCATAAATAATGTCCAATAGTGTCATCAATATATTGAAAAATAAATGTAGCATAGGGTTGAGATGTGACATCCTTCCCCACTAGGAAGATACATCGTCCCGATGTGTTATTACACACACTGAAACATGTAAGAGTATCACATTGAAATAATAAGAGTAGCACACAAAGTATCTCACTATGTAAACAAGTATATGAAAATTAAATATGCAAATAAGGAAAAGAACAGTCTATATCCCTTGCATTTTCCCATGCAAGCACTCTCCATAGGAAAATGGGTCCCATTAGACCTTATATTGTACTACACATTTATTGTGTAACTTTAACGTTACATTTATCAATATTTTGAGTGGGCTCTACCAACTCCACTCCTAAATCCTTTACAAGCAAGGATAGGTACACCCAGTACACAATCCTCAAAACACATCATACTCATAGATCAATCTTCTAGACTTCTCACCAAGTATAGGCACCAACTCTAAAAATGCAACTCAAGGGATGCACAAATAACCACCTTCCTGTAGGTGCACAACCACCTCAGGGATCACTATACTACGTTCACCAGCTTCCCTTGTAACCAATGGAACAAACCAATTACTGGGTCTAACAAACCATAATCCAACAAGGTCCTACTCAAGGATTGCCACAATGAATAGAAACTCCACTTGGCTACGGACATAACCAATGATAAGGAACAAAAGCCTACTAGCCCTTCCTTAGTACAAGACTAGAGGTAAGAATCTAGGAAACTATATTTGAAAATCATAAACACTCCCAAACAACAAGGCTTAGCAACCCCAAACCCACACTACAACTACTAGGGAAGCAACTGAACATAAGGAATAGGGGAAAAACTTAGATCTTCACTATCATGATGCTCAACTATGACCCACCTAAGGGTTAAACAACTCAACAAGATCATGAAATCTTTGTTGGAAAGGAAACTAACAACCACTATAGGGTTCAGCTACTAAGTACTCTACAAGACAACCAATTCCTCAAACTAGAACTACGTTTTCTTCTAACCTTAAGCTAGGAACACCATTAAATATTCAAGGAGAAACTCCCAAAACCACTAAGACAACCTCAACTGGTCAACTTGACAAGGTAGACATGAATAATATAATATAATAAGCATAATAAATTATCTTAGACACTTACTAATGCACCTTCATACCCAAATGACTCAATGTGCATCTCCATGCTATCAAATAACATAGATTTTAGTTCCCATGACACAAACATTTAACTAATGCAAAGGAACTCAAAAACATGGTCACAAGACCATAAAAGGAAAATCCAAGATAAGCAAGAGTACACACCAATGATGGACTAAATCAAACTTAACCATCAACTAGAAAATATATTCAGGCACAATGCAAACTCAATTATCCACATATTTTTTCATACTCAGAGAACATCAAATTTAATAAACACTATCATACAAAGATTTGAATATAATCAGCTCGATTCCAAGCACAAAGATATTCACACACATCAAATTCACTCAAAACTAGACCATGAATATAAGTATTTCACAATAATTTTTCAAGCACCACACAACATAGATACTTCTATTTCATTAAGAACAAGAACTGAAGCAATATTATTCTAATTATCACAAACACCAAGACTTAGCACATTCTCTTCCATCTGCTCCCTTGTACATTCTATCATGGGTTCATAATGAACATGATAGGAAATAAGCATAACATAGAATAGGACCAAAAATTTCAGCCATTTAGAGTAGCCACCACAAAGATAAAAATAAAAACCAAGAGGGAGAATTATCATGAATTCCAACAATAAGAGTAAAAATGAGCTCAATAGAAACACCAAATCAAATGTGACCAAGGGTCACAAAATAGATAGATGGAAAATTTGGTGACTAGTCTTCTTGTAAGAAAATTAAAATTTAATGCCATTCCATAATCCAATGATGGGAGAGTTCATCAATAACCAAAATAAATCATCAAATTGAAATATCATGATTACATAAACTGAGTGACTAAGGTTAGCCACATTTGAGGGAGTAAAGGCTACACGACACCTTGGGGTATGACATCCAAAGTGTGTAGAGAGAGTATGGTTAGACACAATATGACCATAATTCATCAATTTCACTCAACCATGCCTAATGAGAACCACACTAACCCAGTGCACTTCATCTAGACATAATCACATTATAATGCAAGAAAGCACATACAAGATTCACTATGACATCCACAATTTCTATCCACACAAGGGTAAGGTTTCACCCAAGTACCACTTCTACAAATAATTTACAATTAATATGCAATGACACATTCATTACTCACATCATGTATCTCTACCATATTCTAAACTAAATGACATCCTCACCATTCACATGATACATTACAATTGAGGTTCTAAGAAAAGCTAGCATAATTCTCCTAATAAGCATAATTTCATTTAAAAATTAAACATGCATCTAATGCAAGTGAAAAAATAATATCAAATACCTATCTAAATTCTTATGAGAATCCTAAGGACAACATGATTTGGGGAAATAATTCATTGAACCAAATGTTCTATTATGAAAATACATCATCCATTCATTTATTGCATGATCACTTAGCATATATGATGATACTTCACTAAGGATACTATGCACAATGCACTATAGGCAACATTAGCAAATTGAACACATTTTACAGTTCAAGCATATAACATACCAACATTACTTTTCAATGCCTAAGTCACATAATACATTTCATAATTCTCAATCATGAGCCAATAATTTACCACCCAATTCCAATCACATGCATTCATATACACACATCCAAAGAGAACACGTAAGAATAATTGATACCACTCAAGGTTGCTACACCTTTACATTTTAGTAGGAATTGAGACATCGAGATGGAAATCACACATGAAAGCACTTCTCTGAAACTCAAGGGTCTAACTAACCCTATCAAGAAATAATTTATCATACATATCATGCTAAGGAAGAATGGCAACAATAATTGCTACTAACATCACAATCACACATACAAAGAACCAACCAAATATCTCACACAGTGAGCAACTCATTAGAGAGTGGTCATTCCAAAATTAGGAGACTCTCAACTAGGGTATCTTACCATCCCTATCAAATGCATCAAGGTATAGGAGGAACTCTCCCTTCTAAAACACACTGCATGGGTTGGTTAATAGTGATCCCTCAAAAATTGCCACCTAAGGCAACCATTCCAGGAGCCAAACATAGACTCACCAAAACAAGGACTTGCAAGTTCATGCACCAAGCACCAACAAACAAATGGGAAAGAACATGAACCTTTTGCATCTTAGCGTAGTAGAAAAAGGACCTAGTGTTAAACCTGGCTCTAATACCAAATGTAAGGATTGTGACCCAACACAGTCTCATGAAACAATAATAATCCACTCATAATCTCATAAGCATGGAATGAAAATGAGACCACTTCATTAAGTAATAAATATCATAACACATCCTCATATGTGTAGTTCATAATCCAAGTAAAAGCACATAATATATTATAAACAAAAGTACAACTCTGGCTCTCATGCCATGAAGTCAAATAATGATACAAATTGAAAGTACAAATATAGTCAATGATATAATAATAATGTGAGGACATACAATATAGTCTATGATTGCCACTGACCCTCATAGTCATTCACAAGTCAAGAGATGATAACATGGCACAGGCACGTTTCAACCCAACCATGAAGCTTAAGCTTTCCTAGAATTCTTCCTAACATGAAAAATACCCAACCCTGCAAAAAGTACCTAACAACCTAGAAATAAAAATTAGGAGGGAATCCCAGTGTAAGCCTGATGTATATACATGCATTTCTAACATGAAAATGCAATGTCCCACAAATAGGATATGGCAGAGAAATATATATAATAATTTTGCTAGGTAAATTCCATCTATTTCAATGAACACACGGCTTTATCCAAAGAACTAAAAGTATCATGTAGATCCTAAAAAGAGGATCAACTTCTCTGTTATCCCATATTCAGCACCCTATCCTAGAAGGTAAACCCAATAAACACACATAATACAATAACATGCATTTTTTTTTTTTATAAAATAAATAATCAATACTCCTTTATTTCATGAAAGTGATTTGTGTGCCTTTCACTATTTCATATATATTTAAACATAAATATTTTATGAAGAAAGTAGATTTATAAAATTGGATTTGCAATAAGAGATTTAATTATAGAAAAGAATAGATTTCTATATATTTTCACAAATTATATTTCCACTATAGACCCTTTCCTTCATTTAAATACTTTCCAACATGCAGCAAAATAGGAATAAAACTAATATTCAAAGTTGCAAATAGAGTTTATGTTTATATGTATTCACGTTTTGATCATGGTTCAGGTATACGACTAGAATAAAAATAGCAACACAAAATGGACAGTACATGGATATGGCATAAACCTAGTTTGAAAACAACAGCTAAAAATTGTAATACACATCTTTCCTATCCTCCCTAAGCCACAATTTTCTAGTAATGAAGGTTTGAAACAACAAATCAATTTAAAACAAAAAGGTAGAGATTGCAAAAAAAAAATTACATGACCCTTCCAAAGCAAAATATTATGAATGTATGTATTTTTATTAATGAGTGAAACCTAAATAAAGTATCACTATAACTCTTGCTTCAAACTATTCACAATAATTGGGTAAGTGCAAAAAGATGGGGGGCCAAAAAAGGGTCTTAAGTGGCCACTTCTTTTTTGAAATCAGGAAATACTGACCTTGGATGAGAAATTCAAGATAGTTAGAAGTTCAAAATTTTAAGATGCAACAAAAACAATGTAGCAAGTGCTCCAAGTCTTCTTTCTAAACTACTATTTATTTTTTTAAATGGTATAGATTAAGGGGGTTGAAAGAGGGAGCCACAAAAATTGGTGTTTTTTTTGTCAAAAAAACATAACATATCGTCTTTTGTGGCTCCCTCAAAAGGTTAACCTTTTTTTGGTATTTTTAAAATCGCTTCGGTGAGAAATTAGCTAACATGTAGTTTATACCCAATTATTTTGATAAATTTTTAATGAATATTAGATTTCTTACTAATTTTCAAAGTACACACATCCTGAAAAAAAAAATTTGGTTATGCTACCCCTATAAATTTTGAAAACTAATTGAAAATCAATTTTATAAAAATATGTGTAGAATAGAGTCTAGTTTCTAAAAATGTAATTTATTTGAAATTTCAATGAACAGTTAATTTATAAAGAAAAAATACCAAACATTAGTTTTTGCCAAAAAACAGACACACAAACAAAAGAAATTAAAGATGAAAGGCTTAACATTTTCAAAATGTGAAAAAAACTACATTGTTAAATAGCTAAGAGAGATTCTGACATTACCCAAGTGTTCGATTTGTTCGACCTTGAAACACGTGCAAACCTGATGATTAGCACAAACATGATTATGTGAAATCTTGTAGAAAATGCAAAAACATGTATTTGTACATTGGGAAGGAACTCCAAGCCATTGGGTTGGAAATACCAAGCCTAAGGCTTTGGGATTCCCAAAGCTAGAAATAACGCGAGCACATTATAACGCACTCATGTTTTTCATAGTTTTGTCATATTTTTTGTGTTTGTGCTTGAGTTTCCTAAGAAAGAAATAACACGCGTGCATTATAATGCACTCACATTATGTCTTTCTTTGTGTTAAATGCTAGTCTATTAAATGTATGTGTATATATTTGTATGTATGTATGTATGTATGCTTGTATGATATGTATGCATGTATGTATGCATGTTTGTATGTATGTATGTATGCATGTATTTATGTATCAGTGTATGTATGTATGTATCAGTGTATGTATGTATGTATGTAATATTGTATGTACATATGTATGCATCCTTGTATGTGTGTAAGTATGTATGTATTCCTATATGTATTTATGTTTGCTTATATGTATGTATGTATGTATTTAGAGGGAGGGATAATTTTAAGAGAGAGAGAGAGTTGTCTAGGTAGGGTGGGAGGGAGAGAGGGAGGGAGAGACTTGAGAGAGAGGGAGACGTAGTGAGAGAGAGACCTAAGAGAGGGAGAGGGGGTGGGAGGGAGAGACCTGAGAGAGAGGAAGAGAGAGAGAGAGAGAGAGAGAGAGAGAGAGAGAGAGAGGGCAAGGAGTGGGTGAGAAGGTGTTGGAGGAGAGGGACTTATCTAGGTAGGGTGGGAACGATATAGGGAGAGAGAGAGGAGGGGAGAGAGAGATTTATCTAGGTAGGGTTCCAAAGGGAGAGACCTGAGAGATAGGGAGAGAGAGATAGAGAGAGGGAGTGGGAGAGAGAGGGAGGAAGAGAGGGAGTGGGAGATAGAGGGAGTGAGAGAGAGAGAGTGGGAGAGAGATAGAGGGAGTGGGTGTGAGAGAGAGAGAGACCTGAGAGAGGGAGAGGGAGTGAAATGGAGATACTTGAGAGGGAGGGAGTGGGAGAGAGGTGGTTGGAGTGAGAGGTACTTATCTAGGTAGGGTGGGAGGGAGGGAGGGGGAGAGAGAGAGAGAGATTAGGGTTTAGGGTTTGAGGGTTGAGGGCTTAAAGGATTAGGGATTAAGGTATAGGGTTGAGGGTTCAATGTATAGGGTAGAGGTTTGATAATTGAGGGTTGACCTAGTTTAATGTATAGGTTAGAGGGTTGAGGGATTAAGGGTTTAGGTTTTAAGGGTTTAGGGTTTAAGGGTTGAGGAATTAAGGGTTTACGGGATGAGGGTTTAAGGTTTGAGGGATTAAGGGTTGATGGTTTAAGGGTTGAGGGATTAAGGGTTTAAGGGTTGAGGGATTAGGCTTTAGGGTTGAGGATACAGGGTTGAGGGATTAGGTTTGAGGGATTAATGCTTTAAGGGTTGATGGATTAGGGTTGACAGTTTAGGGTTGATGGATTAAGGGTTTAAAGGTTGAGGGATTACAGTTAAGGGTTAGGGTTGAGGGTCCAATGTATAGGGTAGAGGTTTGATAATTGAGGGTTGACCTAGTTTAATGTATAGGTTATATGGTTTATGGATTAAGGGTTTAAGGGTTTAGGGATTAAGGGTGTAAGGGTTGAGGGTTTAAGGGTTGATGGATTAAGGGTTTAATGGTTGATGGATTAAGGGTTTAAGGTTTGAAGGTTTAAGGGTTGAGGGATTAATGGTTTAAGGGTTGAGGGATTAGGGTTGAGGGTTGAGGGATTAGGGTTGAGATATTAGGGTTGAGGGAACTTAGGGATTAGGGTTGAGGGTATAGGGTTTAAGGGTTGAAATATTAAGGGTTTAAGGGTTGAGGGATTAGGGTTGAGGGTTGAGGGTTCAGGTATTAATGGTTTAAGGGTTGAGGGTTGAGGGTATAGGGTTGAGTTAAAGATGGGTAAGGAGGATGGAGAGACATGGAGAGGGAGGGAAATAACTAGAGAGCCCTAAGAGATATCGATGTGAGAGACCTACAATGTAGGGAGAGAGGGGTACGAGAGATAAAGGGGGAAGATTGGTGGGTAATCATACAAGGAGTGATATACCTAGATGGCTAAGTAGGGATGGAGAGGTAGACAAGGAGTGATTGAGAGACATAGAGAGGGGAGAGGTAGAGAGGAAGGAAATTAACTAGAGAACACTGAGAGATATAGAGGTGAGAGACCTATAGCCTAGGGATAGAGGTGGAGAGGGAGGGAAATATCTATAGATCCCTAAGAGATATATAAGTGAGAGACCTATAGCCTAGGGAGAGGGGTGAGAGAGATAGGGGAGAGATGGGGGTGAGGAAGAGAGGAGAGGAGAGGGATGGATAAGGGTTGAGGATTTAAGGCTTTAGGGTTTAAGGGTCAAGGGTTTAGGTTTTAAGGTTTGAGGGTTTAAAGGTTGAGGTATTAAGGGTTTAAGGGTATAGGATTGAGGGTTGAGGGATTAAGGTTTAAGGCATAGTGTCCAAGGTTGAAGGTTTAGGATTTAAGGTTTAAGGGTTGAGGGTTGATGCTTTAGGGATAAGGTATAGGGTTAAGTGAGAGACCTAGATGGCTAAGGAGGGATGGAGAGGTAAAAAAGGAGTGACTGATAAACCTAGAGAGGGGAGAGGTAGAAAGGTGAGGGGGATACAAAGGTGAGAGATAGAGAGGTGAGGGAGAGAGATATAAGAAAATGAGAGAGTGAACGGATTATTACATATGAAGACAACAAATGGGGAATGGATAACTACTTGTGTCATTGTGTTGAGGCCAAAAAGAAATTGGATGCCCCAATTATAGATGGAGAAAACATCAAATACCTCATAGGCTCATTGTTTGTTACTAGAACATGGCTTAGAAGGCACCCACATAAGAGTGTTTATGTTTGGTTATTTCAAGACTTTGACACACATCAGAAGATTCTTCATTACTCAAACCTTGTTGTGGAATCCAATGTTCATTTGATCAAATATGGGAGTATACCTTTGAACAAGACCTTATGGAAGGTGTGTGAGTCTGACCATGAGGCAATACTTGACACAATAAAGAGTGGAGTAGAACTGGATGGTTCGTTGGATTAATTTGTAAGTATGCACATTGATTAGTTGATAGTTAGACATTTTATTTCTATATTTCAAGTTTACACATGTTTTTCTTTCTTTGTTGTTGCATTTTTACACATATATAGTGAATATTGGGAAAATTATATGCATATTTATGGTTTCACCATTTAACCATCTTGAGACCCCAATTTGAAAACTTGACCTTTGCAACCCTATATCATACTTGGGAGACCCTTCCTCAACCATCATTTCACTTGAAAAATAAACCATTTCCATCGTATCCATCCAAAATATATCATCTTTCCCTCATCTTAGCATTTTCATCCATTATCATAAGCTAGTCATCACAACTCACTACCTTGTCACTGCTACCGCATTGACAAGGTAGTGAGTTGTTTGAAAAATGCCTCAAAGAAATGGGGTATCATGGTAGAATTGACAAGGTAGTGATCTCATATAAATGGGGTCTCATGGTTATGTCATACCCCATTCCAAGGTCCCCTTGTTGCTAAGGCTAAAAGCCTAAAACATGTGCCTTCGACCAGATTATAGATGCATGGAAAAAATATATCAAAGAATAATATTAAGCAAAATCATAGACAATGTAGTGAGTTGTTTTAAAAAATGCCTCAAAGAAATGTGGTCTCATGGTGATGTCCATCACCATGAGACCACATTTCTTTGATTATTTTTTTCAAACAACTCATTGCCTTTCTATGCTACCACATTTTCCATACATTTTACATTTTGTGCCTATCTTACAATCATTCCAATCCTTGACATATCGCTTTGATGCATTTTTTCAAACAATTCACATTCCTTTTCCATGCTTCCACATTTCTCATACATGTACACCAGGATTGATTGTGATATGGATAACTATTTTCCATTAGTGTTTGATCCTCCCCGTAGTGGGCAAAACAGAAAAGAGTCATTTGTGGTCTTTGGAAAGCTACAAATTGCAGCAACAAGCATCAACACATGCACCATGATAGTCAGACTATGGCAAAAAATCGTAACAGAGGTAACTATGATTGTCATTTCCCTAGCTTTGGGTGAGGCTGATCTCAACCCCAAAACTTGTAGAGGGTTATTCCCAATAAATACGAGTAAGTGCCCCTTATATATGGTCTTATCATGTCATTTCATATCACCTAGAATGCTAGAAAGTGGAAAAATTGTGTTTTAGCTATTTCTCTTTACCTAATTTGAAAACTTCATTTCAGAAGTTAATGATGATAATTATCATGTTTTTATCTGTTTGTAGTCTAGATATGATTCTAAAAATGTTGGACAATCATTGCATGTAGTGCAACTAGAACATCATGGAAGGGGATGAGCCTCTCTTTGAAAATAATTTTGTTTATTTTCCTATAGATTTCAAGTAGAATAAAATATCAAATAATCACTTTTCATTGATAATTACAGTTAAATTATTGAGTTTTAAAAGCTTTCAACTAATAACTAGATTAACTTGATTTTGGTTTCCAGAAATAGATGTAATTCGAGCTATGCATTTGTGAATTTCACATTGGTTAAAGCTAAATTGATTTTGGTTTGCAGTAATAGATGTAATTCGAGCTATGCATTTGTGAATTTCACATTGGTTGAAGCTACATGGAAGTTCTATAAAGAATTCCACAAATATTTTTGAAGTTACATATGTCAAACTCTAGGTATCTGTGATCTCTACCAAGGCTTAATATATGTGTTGGCTTCACAACACTTAATCTTTTATTATGTCTATGAATCATCTACATTGCAACACTAACCTGATACAAGTAGAACACACATACATTGGTATACACTTTCACACTATTGTTGATTATTTGATGTCAGTGCCATTGTCTCCTAGAAGACCACTTTCAAAATGTTAGGATTGACTATGATATAGATAACCAAAGTGCTATTTTTTTATCATATTGATAACTAAAGTTGAATTTTAGAATTATATTTAAATTTTATTTAGAAAGCCCTTAGGTTCAAATTTATTTAAGGGAAAGAGATAGACTAAGATATCCATGATTGAATAAGATTGCATGCACTTTCTATGATAGGGAAGAAAATATTTTCTTTTTAATTTAACTTTGGTCATTGTTGAAATTATATTGTTACATGCTTGACTTGTTTTGGAATATAAACATACCCTATCTTGAACATTTAATCCAACCTTTCTTGTTAGGATTGGGATTATTTACCTTTCTTGTACATTGCTTGTGAGGATTAGGCTTATTTACCTTAAAATGGGTCCATTGAGACTAAATTTTACATATCCCTCAACAATATATCCCTTCACATATCTCAACACCTCATATCCAAATATCCTTAACCACCCTTCATAACTAGGCAATGGTAAAATGACAATCCATAACCGAAGGTACAAGTAGTAGAATGCATGAAATGAAAGAAGGAATCTTCTCTTGAGAATTTGAGGAAGGTGCATGTGCAGTATGTGCAATGGTAAATTTACAATTCAAAACTGGAGGTAGCAAGTACTAGAATGTATGAAATAAAAAAGGAATCTACTCTAAAAACACTTGAAAAGAAGAAAACCAAAGTGAATGAGATAGATAATGTTTTGAATGAAGAGATTATTATTGCTCTCGAGAAGTTTCAAGGAAGTTTCATGTGTAGTATGTGGAATGGGAAAATGGAAATGGAGAAGTGGAAAACCTCAAGAGTTTTTGTATTTGGTAAGAATTTGTGCAGATAAAGAAAGTGAGATGATGCTATAGGTGGATTCAAAAAAATGAAGTCAAAGATTCTTCAACTTAAGACTTCCATGGAGAAAATACGACTGGAAATAGATGATAAGGAAGAAGCATTGATGACAAAGTAGTTGGTCTAAAGCTCAAAGTGAAAGATGTGAAAAATGAGTTAGAAGATCATGGAAAGGAATACTAAGGGATGTTAATAGGTAAGAGAAGTAGAGATGATGAAAAATGTGTGGATGGTCAAGTTGTAGCTACAAAAGCAATAGTTGGAAGTATTGAAATTGAAGCAAAACAATTGAAGAATAAAATTAACCGCTTAGAAAAGGAATTAAAAGATAAGAAGAATATTTTATCGTTAATGAAAAGGAGGTTAGTCTGCTCTAAAAACACTTTGAGGTTAGTTTTCAATTGATGGAAAACAAGACAGTTACATGTAGTGTAAAAATGCAAAGTGGTGTAGCTTTCATTCTCTTTCTCATATGGCCAAACCGACAGTTCTAACATGTCCGTATGGGTGGGTTTATGGTAGGAAAGGTATTTTTTTGTGCCCAAACATGTTGAAACAGTTTGAACTATATTGTACCAGCGAAGTCTCTTAAGAAACCAAATTGCAAAGGGGAAATAAACTTTGACAAGCGATTACTCGAAAACCATGGCACTTAGAAACATTTTGTTTGATACTACGAGATCATGTAGGGCCCCTCTACAATAAAATATTTTAGTTTTTGATAGCTCCAAGTTTTTTTCTCATGGTGAAGAGTTTTTAATTGATGGAAAATGGGTCAATTGCATGTAGTGTAAAGTTGCAAAGTGGTGTAACTTTCATTCTATTCGTCGTATGACCAAACCAACAGTTCCAAAACTTCTAGATGGGTGGATTTATGGTAGGAAAGTTTCTATTTTTCACCCAAACATGTAAAAATAGTCTAAGCTACATTGTACCAATGAAGTCTCTTAAGAGACCAAAGTGCAAAGAGGCAACAAACTTTGATGAGAAATTACTCAAAAACCATGGAACTTAGAAACATTCTATCTGAGGCTATGGGATCATGTAGTGCCCCTCTACAATAACGTCTCTCAATTTTTGATAGCTCCAATTTTTTTTCCCATGGTGAAGAGTTTTCAGTTGATGAAAAATGGGTCAATTACATGTAGTGTAAAGTTGCAAAGTGGTGTAACTTTTTTTTTGTTCATCATATGACCAAACCAACTGTTCCAACATGTCCGTATGGGTGGGTTTATTCTAGGAATGGTCTTGTTTCACACCCAAAAATTTCAAAATAGTCTGAGCTACATTGTACCAACGAAGTCTCTTAAGAGACCAAAGTGCAAAGGGGCAGAAAACTTCAACAAGCGATTACTCAGAAACTATGGCTCTTAGAAACATTATTTCTAAGGCTACAAGATCAAATAGGGACCCTCTACAATAGCCTCTCTCATTTTTTGATATCTCCAATTCATTTTCCCATAGTGAAGAGTTTTTAGTTGATGGAAAATGAGCCAGTTGATGAAAAATGGGTTAGTTGCAAGGTGGTGTAACTTTCATTTTGTTCATCATATCACCGAACCGGCTATTCCAACACCTCCATATGGGTGTTTTTATGCTATTCAAGGTCTTGTTTCACACCCAAACATGTCGGAATAGTCTGAGCTACATTGTATCGACAAAGTCTCTTAAGATACCAAAGTGCAAAAGGGAAGTGAATTTCAATGAGCAATTACTCAAAAACCGTGGCACTTAGAAAAATAGTCTCATCTACAATAACCTCTCTTTGTTTTTGATAGATCCAAGTCATTTTCCCATGGTGAAGAGTTTTTAGTTGATGGAAAACGGGCAGTTGCATGTAGTGTAAAGTTGCAAAGTGGTGCAACTTTCGTTCTATTCATCATACGACCAAAACGACTATTTTATGATGTCCAGATGGGTGGGTTTATGCTAGGAAAGATTTTTTTTCACACACAAACATGTTAGAAGAGTCTAAGCTACATTATATCAGTGAAGTCTCTTAAGAGACCAAAGTGAAAAAGGGTAGCAAACTTTGACGAACGATTACTCAAAAACCGTGGCATTTAGAAATTTTTTGTTTGAGGCTACAGTATTATGTAGGGGCCCTCTACAATAACCTCTCTCATTTTTTGATAGCTCCAAGTCACTTACCTATGGTGAAAGTTTTTTTGATGCCCCAAAAACTATCAGATGCATGTTGTGTAAAGTTGCAAGGTAGGCTACTTTTTGTTTTATTCTTTGTGGGGCCAAATAGTTAGCACCAACACGTCTAGGTGGGCACATCTATGCTAGGCATGGTCACTGCCCTTCACTATAAAAGGGTCGTAGTCTTTCCTATTCGAAGGGTCACAACTTTTTTCCTTTGAAAAGTCACAACCAAATTCATATCATCACTATTCGTGAGAACCTAAATTAATTTATTTGCAATATTTCCTTTGGTTATATTCTTGATTGAATTCTTCAATGACATAATACATAAAGTATACACAGGAAGCATGAATAATACATTTGAACACATCAAGTAACATAGGAAGCATGAAGCATACACATGAATAATGGAAAATAGTGAAGTATACAGAGGAAGCATGAAGCATACACGTGAATACACGTAATACATGAAGTATACATAGTAAGCATAAAGCATACATGTGAACACATGGTGTATACATAGGAAGCATGAAACATACACATGAATACACATAATACGTGAAGTATACATAGGAAGCATGAAGCATACACATGAATACACATAATACATGAAGTATACATAGGAAGCATGAAGCATACACGTGAACATATGAAGTAATCACATGAAGAATGAATCATACATGTGAACACATGAAGTATACACAAGAAGCATGAAGCATGAAAGCGAATGGTAGCATGAAGCATACACATGGAATGCTAGATTTCTTCCTCAATGATATAAAGCATGAAGCATACACGTGAAGCATGAAGCATGAAGCATACACCTGAATTTCCTCTGTGAAGCACATGAAGCATTACTATATTCATATGATTGATTTAATGTTCAATAATCTTACAAGATAATAATGTTCAAATGTTATTATATATTTACAATTATAGAAAAGAAGAGTGCATGGAAAACACTTGGATTTTAAATATTTTAAGTAAACTATCTACAAATATCTATTAAGTGTGGATTTATAATGCAAATATGGACACCATCAATAAAAAGGATATGTATTAACCAAATATCCATGTAGGAATACATCAATATATGTCGATATAAGTATAAAATATATACAAAATAGCCATAAACGCTTACAAGAATGCCATATAGGAATACAATGTCAAGTATATGCAATACAAAATATGTCCAAAAATGCCATATAGGCATACAACAAAGGACCCCAATCAAAATTCATTTCCCTCCAGGTGAAGAAAACAAACAAGTGGCCTTTGTTTGTCAGGGGGATGGAGATACATATGAAACTCATCTACTTTGAACTTGAGGTCTGATCCTCCTATTTATTTCTTGATCAAGATTCAGCTATTACAATAAAAGTAAATATATTAATATATAGAAATTCCATTATAAAAAATGATATATTTAATAAAATAATCACTTATTGCCTCCAAATGATCTCTCTCCTCAATCAGAAGATCCACATGCTCAAGCTCTCACATCCCAAAGTCCTATAGAAACCATCCAAATAGAAATTAAACTACAAATCAATAATCATTTGATTTTTCAATAATAAACAGCTAGAACAATGAATGCAATTTGGAATTTACTAATCTGCCTCATACCCCCATGAGATCCATCGAGCTGTCTATTGTGGAAGATACACCACACTCCATTTCCTTATCAACATCGGTAGGTGTTTCTACTTGCATCATCTAAAAATAAAATAAATTATTCCATCACAAAAACTAGAATAGTGATGCAGGTCATGGCTTATAATGTATTCAAGATAATCAACAAAATTTTGAGTACTTATTGAACTATATATTTCTTACTATTATGCTTACTATTTTCCCTATCCATAGCTTGTTTGAAAGCACTTTTTTAAGGCTTTTATCCATAGCATCAAGGCAATGAACTGTTTGATAAAATGCTTTGGTAGACATGTATGAAAAATGTGGTAGCATAGAGAAGGAAGTGAACTGTTTGAAAAAATGCTTCAAAGCAATGCGGTCTCATGGTGATGGAATTCAATGAAATTTTTTTTTGTCATGGAATTCCATCACCATGAGATCACATTTCTTTGAGGCATTTTTTCAAAAATTTCATTTCCTTGTCTATGTTATTATGTTGGTATGGGGTGGATGGTATAGTATGGTCTTGGTTATGAGATGCAGGGGGATCATGACATGAAGAGGGAGGGGTGTTTTGATAATTAGGGGTAGAGGATCATTAGATGGGGTGGAAGGTGTAATTTGAGACCACATTTTGAGAGTGATCATACAATGGAGTGGAAGAGGTACTTTGATCTGGACATAGAAGGATGTCATTAGATGAAGTGGGGGAGAGGGGATTGTGAGAATGGGATGAAGGGATATCTTTCTCTTGATATGGAAATATATCATTAGATGAGATGAAAAGGATATGTTGTTATTGATTGGAAATGGGATCATGAGATGGAAGGGGATCATATGATGGAGGAGAAGAGTTTACTTGATATTTCTATAGAGGGGAATCTATGTTATCATGCTTTAGATTAGGAGATGGGCATAATTAATTTGATATGGATGGTGTGATGAGGGAGGAATTTTTTATAGACTCTTCAACTTGGATAGATGGATTGATATGGGATTCATAAGATTTAGAACTATTAGGGTTTATCTTGATGTGGGGGTGATGAAGGTGGATGCATGATATGGGAAGATTGCACCACTTTTTTTTTGCATGGGGAAATAGCCACCTTTGCAAATAGTCCTTGGAGGAAGTTATTATGAGAGACATGGGATGAATTTTCTTGGTAATAGTGGGGTCATTTGGATTTTAAGGATGTGGGATATGAACAAGTGGAATAAGAGGTGGAAGCTTACATGGATTGGTAAGTTGAGGATGAGGATGAGGACCTTGAAAAGGATTTGGAGGGGAATTTTGGCTAAATGCTTGGTTTTCGTTGTCAAAGGAAGGGGAAGGATAAGCAAGAGGAGATGGATTGGGATTGGATGAAGGTAGAGAGGATGGAACCTTATTGTTCATGATGATTTCACTCGCAACAACAGTGCAAATAAATTCCTCAGAGGAAAACTGCGAAGATCCTATCCTTCTTGAAAGATCTAGAAAAAAGACAACCTAAAAGAGGGATCCATTTAATAGGAAAAAAAATTGGCTCAGTTCAATCCCAAGTCTTTGGTAGTTAGGTCTTGATTGTACTAGGTTCACTTCAGGGTATGATGTGATATTACTGTTAATCTCAAGGGGACTAAAATTGTTTGGAATCATATGTATTAGATACTGAGTTTTAACTCGATCATAAGATAATATCATGAAATCGAAATATTTGAAATAATATTTCATGAACATCAACAATTTTTTTTCTATCACTTAAGTAGATTTAGCTTTAATCATTCAAAAATTTCATAGAAAATGAAATATTTTCAATAAATTTCCATCCATTCATCTTTTTTTTGGAACATTTTCAAGAATTTAAACATCTATTCTAAAATAAAGCATAAAAAATACTAAAAATTAAAATTTCTCCCGGTTATTCTCCATGCATGCCCTAAAGAGTTAATCAAATCAAAGCAAACCACTTTATACTTCACAAGATTGCTTCACAACTACATATAAAATGGTGCGAGCTTTTAAAGAGAGGGGTTTTAGTTTGAACACCGAGTTGGTTCTGCATGCACCCTTAAATGACGTAGCACACAGTCTTGTTCGACTGAACTAACAAAACCAGCTACAAAGATTCATGAGATAGGTAGCTATCAAATTGGCTCTAATATTGATTAAATTCTATGTGCATAAATTTTTTTAGACCGGAATGATTCAGAAAATAGGAAAAAAGAACAAAACTTAGAAAAGTTTTGACTCTTCCAACATCCACAAGTTTTGAACTTAACTTAAAAAAGAGTATCCTCTGGCCTTTTATAGAAATAAGACACAAATACGATAAGACAAATACATGAGAGGAAATCCAAGGGATGAATCACATCAAGGCACATGGAATATAGTGATTGGTAAGAGAAGTGCAACCGAAGTCAACGAAGGTCAACCTCAATCCACACATTGAAGCACTTTGGGTTTTCCATCCTTTTATTATCCCCAGGAAAATAACTTGAATCTGGATAGTGTGTAGGAACTTTCCAATATATTCAAAATGATTACTTTATCACCCTGTTCCAACACTTTGTTCTGCTTTAGAATTTCTACTCTTAGTAATGGGCTTCCCCGAAGATTGGCATTTGTCTCCACCACATGTGTAATATAGGGATCTCCATCATTTCAATGGACTCAAAGCCCTCTACATTATAGCAACCCAGAGTATGCAACCCAATTTGGATATAATTCTATTCATGATTCAAATTTTCCTGACCGTCCATACTCGAACTTTGCATTGCAATCTACATCTCCTGCAATCACAAATTCCACTCATTAAATCCCTTTAAAAAAACATTTTAAAGCAAAATCTCATGTAAATAAAACCATCATTAAATTGATTATCATTTAAATTTTCATAAATAACATACTCTTTAGCATATCACAAATCCTTGCATAATTATCTTTTATATACCGGGCTACCGGACTATCGGACTCATTAGATAACCTTAAACTTTTAAAACTTCATTTCACATTGTTACCCGGTACTCAATACCTGATATTTAGCTTTACCCATGAATTTTCCCCTAACTTTGATTTTACCAGAATTTCCATCTTATAGGACCTCGACTATCAAACCGGAACACTTTGCTCAATGCTTGCATTACCTTTTTCCTTTTCAACATTCCCGGTTCTCGGTATCCGGTACCTGGAACACTACATTACAAAGTACTCTTTTGCTAAAGATTTCTTTCTTTTCTCTTCATTTCTGGTGATCTTTTCAACTAGCCAACATCTACCATAAGTGTTAGTTTTCACTTGGGTCCCCAAGTCTTATAGTCTTGGGGCGTGTTGTGAGACCACACAACAACTTGCAACCAATAAAACTAAATTTAAACCAAAACTTGAAATTAAATCACCCATTGTAAATTATAATTTATGCATATTTTAAAATAATAACTCTTTACCTTTAACTAGATTCTAGCATAAAAATAGTAAAATTCTTCCAGAAACATTCGTGTGTGCTCTGATTAATTCCAGTTTCTAGAACTCAGTGAAATAAATCAGTTCATTGACATTGAACTACATAATATGGTAATCCTCCAAAGCCAACCAGGGATAGAGCCTTGCTACTAGGCAAGCATCCATAGCCCTGACAAGGTTATATCCATAATTCTCCCCAAACATAGCTCTACTGCCAGCCAGGTGTCCATAGCCCCAGTAAAGATATTTGGATAGCCTAAAGAGTTGATTATTTTTATGATATTTCATTTATAACTCATTTTTCTCTTTTGATATTTCATTGATAGCTCATTTCAATTTGCAGAAAATGAAGCCCGCTATTAGGCTGGGAATTACAGTGGTAGCAAAGGTTACCTTCTGATTTTTCATTCAATGCAAATCCCTTCATCATTTCACTATTTCCCAAAAACTCATTTAATAATTCCTTGTTGGTGTGTATTTCTAGCTAAACTTTACCACTTTTATTCCAAATCCTAGCTAAGTGCAACTCGCTATAAGTTAGAAGATATGCATAATTTAAAATTTAGCAACAAACAATTTAATCACCAAATTTAAATCTAAATTTAGAACCATTAGTTACCACCCTTTTTTGATAAAATTTTATGGCAACTGATAAATACTTGGCTAACACTTCTGATTTGACGGCGTTGCACCACATTAATGGATCAAGAATTTCATGAGGACAATTAAGCACAATCACATTATTTTGCATTAAATTCTCATGCCTCAATGCACACGTATTACTCCTTTCAAATTTCCTAGGTGATGACATGTGTTGCCTTACCGACTTCATTTTCCTTTCTGCTTCGCACACATAAGCGCCTTCATAATTAATATGGCTTAGTAAAACACGATGAAATGACCACCATTAATTTTGAAATCTTCAATTTTCTTGATCCGCAATCTTCGTACTGGAAAATTTTTGAAGCAAATTATCACCAACTGTGTGTAAAAAATTAATTTGATTTAACATTCTACTCTGAAAGTTCATCTGGATGCCACCTTGCTTACTCCTTTTTGCAGGAATAATTTTGATACTTGATGTATATAGGTCACACACACACACACACACACACACACACACACACACACATATATATATATCTTTGTTGTACATCTTAAAGTGTGTATTTATTGTGCATGGTTTTATCATTTTACATTTCCCAACACAATTTCACAAATGTTTGAATTAACTCTTATTTCTATGATAAGTTAAACATAATTTGCTAATGCAAAGGGCCAAACAGAAAAGAAAAAAAAAAAAAAACTCTACAAAAAGAAAACTAACCAAACTTCTATTCTAAAAAATTACTAACCCTAATGAAACAATTTATTTTAATTTCTATGACTATTTCCATTGTTTTTTTCGTACGAATTACAGTAGGCTTATCCTTAAATTCATTCAAAGAAAGTTCAAATGTTCTACTATAGCAATGAATTCTTTCAAATTTCCTACGTTTAATAAACATAAATTCAACGGTGTAATTGCCAATGACTTCGCTCATATGTATGAAAATGACCTCATTAAAGGTTGATTGCACACACTTCGTCTGATGCGACCATACTCTACCTTCTTTCAGCCCCGGTTCATGATTTGTTTCTCTACTCTATTCATCTTCATGAATGGTTGTGTCCATTTTTTTATTCCTTTCTCCAAAAAAAAATTGCGTCTCTGGTCCTATCCTCACTTTGCACTTTGTTATACCAAACAATATCACAATTTATATTACTATCAGAGAGAGAAAAAGTAAAAACTTGATACTTTGTATCTTGTATAAAATCAGAAAGATTTCCTTTTTTAGCTTGCAAATTTTCAACTTGGAGCAAACGACATGCATTTCTCGCTCCTTCTCCTCATTTTCATTTTCCATGTATACAGAGAATGATGACTCATCAATGTCATTTCCTTGTTTTTGATGTGATGTCTTTGAATCTCAGTATTCTCGCTAATTTTCCTGCAAAGCATTAGGATTCTCTTTATAATAATTGCAGTTATCAAACCATTTTGACGTATTGGCTAATTTTTTAGTATTTTCAATTCCACTAGGGTTATTCTCTTTTCAAGTTAATAGTCCCTTTCTTCTAGCAGTTAAAACTTCTTCAGTTAACAATTTAACCTTACACATAGCCAAACTTACCCTAGTTAAAAAAAAATCACAATCAAGTTCACCATGATCAGTTGTATCATGAATTCTACACTTGGTGACTCTACCAAAGGTGAATAAACTCAGAGGATGTAATCTCTAGTTAAAAATTTTCCAAAGTTTCTCAACTTCCATTTTGAAAAAATAGCTTGCACGAGACTTCAGCCTTACAAGCTACTTTTAAAACTCAGGAATAACACAATTTCTGAAGTCACTCTCCTTCTAACGCCAGTTCCTGTGATGACGATGTCACTCGCAGCAACAATGCAGATAAATTCCTCACAGGAAAACTACAAAGATCCTATCCTTCTTGAAAGATCTAGAACAATGACAACCTAAAAGAGGGATCCGTTTAATAGGAAAAAAGTTGGCTCAGTTCAATCCCAAGTCTTCGATAGTCAGGTCTTGACTATACTAGGTTCACTTCAGGGTATGATGTGATATTTTTGTTAATCTCAAGGGGACTAAAATTGTTTGGAATCATATGTATTAGATACTGAGTTTTAATTTGATCATAAGATTGTTGGAATCAAGGAACACTGAGATTGTTGGAATCAAGGAACACTGAGAGGGGGGGTGAATTAGTGTTATGCAATTTTTAACTTTGTTAATCTAATCTTCAAAGCACTTATAACATTCAATCAAAATAAATATGCATGAACATAGAACAAGCAACCACAACACCATAGCACATGGATTTTTTACATGGAAACCCTGTTAGGGGAAAAACCACAGTGGAGGTCAATCCACAGTATTATCTGAGTATACTCAAAAGGATGTTTTACAAAATGGGAATGCACTCGCATTCAGGCACACTGCTCAAAAATAGAAAGGCTCATTGCCTTACAGTCAATGTCAAAAGACATCTGGAGTGGTGAAATATGAAATAGCATCTACAAATGCCTGAGAATAGTTCCGGTTAAGCACATTAATCACTTTCTTGACCTTCTGTCAGATTTTTCTCTTCTTCTCTATTTTTCTTTCATTCGCATCACAAATCCTTTTATGTGCAAGTGAAACTATGCATAATCGCTCTACAATCCTTCTGACATTCACAACACACATCAACACACTTTGTACATACATCAAAATGATATAATTGATCACTTATATATATCCGCTACTAAGGATTTAATCGCTACATGTCAACTTCAACAAAATAGAAAATATTTACAAACTGTCTACTCAATCCATAGTTAATTTTCAATGTGCACCAACCAAAGTTAGTCACAACATAGTGAGGAACCAAATCAACATTCTCAAACACAAAAAATACTTAAACAATTACTCCTTGAATATTTGCAATGGCTACATTCACTTAGTCGGCCTTCATGCACTAATGAACAAAAAATTAATCAACCGGATCTTCTAACTTGCACACGGATTGATACGAGGCTCTAAGATTCAAGAATAACATAGATCATATACCAAATAACCTTCCCTGAGATCCACAGCTCAAAATGATAACAGAAAATTGCATGTGAATCGATGAACACAATCCTGTCAGATGCTCTATTCTGCCTTGACAGATAATCACAAAACTTCGATCTAACTTTCGGTATGATCAAGTGATGACATGTGGATCAAATCACTAACTAGGGTTTCGATCAATGACAACACCAGATGACAAGTGTAGTGTTTCTTTCCAACAAAGATAATATCATGAAAACAAAATATTTGAAATAATATTTCATGAACATCCACAAATTTTTTGCTATCATTTAAGTAGATTTAGCTTTAAGCATTCAACAATTTCATAGAAAATGAAATATTTTCAATAAATTTCCATCCATTCATCTATTGTTTTTGGAAAATTTTCAAGAATTTAAACATCTATTCTAAAAGAAAGCATAAAAAATACTAAAAATTAAAATTTCTCTCGGTTATTCTCCACACATGCCCCAAAGAGTTAATCAAATCAAAGAAAATTGCTTTATACTTCACCATATTGCTTCACAACTACATATAAAATGGTGCAAGCTTTTAAAGAGAGGGGTTTTAGTTTGGACACTAAGTAGGTTCTACATGCACCCTTAAATGGTGCAACACACAGTCTTGTTCAGCTGAACTAACAAAACTAGCTACAAAGATTCATGAGATAGGTAGCTATCAAATTGTCTCTAATATTGATTAAATTCTATGTGCATACAATTTTTTAGACCGTAATGATTCAAAAAATAGGAAAAAAGAACAAAACTTAGAAAAATTTTGACTCTTCTAACATCCACAATTTATGAACTTAACTTAAAAAAGGGTATCCTCTGGCCTTTTACAGAAATAAGACATAGATAGGATAAGACAAATACATGAGAGGAAATTCAAGGGACAAATCACATCAAGGCACATGGAATATAGTGATTGGTAAGAGAACTCCAACCGAAGTCAACAAAGGTCAACCTCAATCCGCACGTTGAAGCACTTCGGGTTTTCCATCCTTTTATTATCACCAAGAAAATAACTTGAATCTGGATAGTGTGTAGGAACTTTCCCATATATTCAAAATCATTACTTTATCACCTTGTTCCTACACTTTGTTCTGCTTCGGGCTTTCTACTCTCGAGAATGGGCTTCCTCGAAGATTGGAATTTTTCTCCATCGCATGTGTAATATCAAGATCTCCAGCATTCTGGTGGACTCAAAGCCCTCTATATTATATAATCCCATAGTATGCAACCCAATCTAGATATAATTATATCCCTAATTCAATTTTTCCTGACCGTCCATACCTAAAATTTGCATCATAATCTACATCTCCTACTATCACAAATTCCACTCATTAAGTCCCTTTAAAAAAAAAAAATTTAAAACAAAATCTCATATAAATAAAACCATCATTAAATTGATTATCATTTAAATTTCCATAAATAACACGCTTTTCAGCATATCACAAATCCTTAGATAACCTTAAACTTTTAAAACTCCATTTCACATTGTTACCTAGTACCTGGTACCCGGTATTCAGCTTTAACCATGAATTTTCCCCAGACTTTGGTTTTACCAAGATTTCCATCTTACCAGACCTCGGCTATCAAACTGGAACACTTTTCTCAACGCTTGCATTACCTTTTTCCTTTTCAACATTCTCAATTCCTAGTACCCAGAACACTACATTACGAAGTACTCTTTTGCTAAATATTTCTTTTTTTCTCTTCATTTCCAATGATCTTTTCAACTAGCCAACATCTGCCATAAGTGTTGTTTTTCACTTGGGTCCCCAAGTCTTAAAGTCTTGGGGTGTGTTGGCTGACCACACAACACTTAGCACCAATGCCAAGGAGACATCTAAGCATGGCATCCTTATAATTATTGAAGTAGTAGGTGAGGATAAAATTAGTGGTGGTGGATGGGGATGATATGGATGGGACTCGAGGGGAGCTTTGGATGGGGGATTGGAGGAAAATTGGAGCATTTTGTCTATTGAAAATGGATTCAAGGTGATACACAATGCTCTCATTATCATCATTGGGATTATATTCGGGTTGGTTGAAAAGGTTGTCCTCATCATCATCATCAATATGGTTGGGCTTGGTTGGAATGGATGAAGGTGGATTAGAATAGATTAGGTTGGATGGAGGATATATTAGATGGTTAGACACTATGGAGGATTGATTGGAAGAAAGATTGGTATTGATTTTGGATGAGGATGGAAATTAGGATGATGGATTAGAAATGAACTTGGAGATTGGAAGAATAGGATCTAAGGATGAAGATGGAGGATGGGATTAGATTTGGGGATAAAATCCAAGACCTTAAAATAATTTGATTTGATTAAAGAGGATTATCTATTCTTAAGTTAGTGAGCTATTTAAAAAAATGCCTCAAAGAAATGTGGTCTCATGGTGATGGAATGGCATTCCATCACCATGAGACCACATTTCTTTGAGGCATTTTTTCAAAAAACTCACTACCTTGTCTATGATATTGCTTACTATTATTATTTGATAGATTGTTTCCAAGCATCCATAGTTTTTTTGAAAGCACGTGTTTTAGGATTTTAGCCATATCAGCAAGGAAATAAACTATTTGATAAAATGCTTTAGTAGACATGTATGAAAAATGTGGTAGCATAAACAAGGTAGTGAGTTGTTTGAAAAAATTCCTCAAAGAAATGTGGTCTCATGGTGATGGACATCACCATGAGACCACATTTCTTTGAGGCATTTTTTGAAACAACTCATTGCCTTGTCTATGTTATTGCTTACTATTATGCTTTGATAGATTTTTTCCAAGAACCCATAACATAGACAAGGCAATAAACTATTTGAAAATATGCATCAATAAAATGTGGTCTCATGGAATGCCATGACAAGAAAATGTAATTGGCAGCTACTCCTAGTTATTAGTTATGCAATGTGAAGTGACTGCATCACTGCTTATGTCAACTTTCTAAAAATCTATATTGTAATTGAAATTTTGTCATCTATCAACATCTAGTTATTTTTTAGTTATGCAATGTGAAGTAGTGCTTTGAGTTTGAAAGATGTGCAATGCAATGTAATCAATGATATGAATATAAACTACACAAATCTATTAAGTACAATTCATTAGTTAAACTCTTTATTCTATTAAGGTCTAAGTGAAGCTTCAAACTCCACTGCCCCTAGGAGGTGTTGTCATGAAATCTCCAAGATTAACCTATTCAACATCCAAAATTAGATATTAGAATACCATTCATATAGAAATTCTATTCACATGTAATATTTATAATTTTTTACTAGTTATATACCTCAACAATGTTAGATTTGGCTATGGAGATAGCCACCCAAGATCTAGAATCCTAATGGAAAGCATAAAAGAGAGAAAATATGACAAGAATTGATTATATTCTCATCTATGAATGCAAGAGATACAATGAAATGGGATGATCATATGAGAGCAAGAGGTGGGAATATATATAACATTCCACCCAAGGGACTAAAAACACAACCAATGTGGGATAAAGTGAAAAAGTCCCTAAGTAAGTTTAACCTAGTGTGAAGAGAGCTAAAGTGGATAAAACCATTTTCACACTAACACCCCCCCTTAAGTGCAACTTAGGGAGAAGTAGATTATTATGCAAATGATGCAAAGATGGGTCCTGACTACTAGGCCATGTTAGGTACCCATGTACACATGAAAATGCAATCTCTCACAAGTGGAGAAAAGGAGAAAACCTAGTGGGAAAAAACTCCTCCCCAAAAGAGAGATGAAATACAATAATGAAATGCTCTCAATGATGCATGAGAAGTTCAAAACCCCATGTGAGGAAAAATACCCCCCATAAGAGAGAAGTAGAAGAGAGATAAGGCATCCCCCCTCAATGTTGAGTCTCCTGCAATGATGGTAGAAGCTCGACATTGAATGTTAAATATGATCCAATCTCGTCGAACAACGTTCCTCCCATTAGGAAGAAACAAAACCATGGATGTATGCAATATTTTAGGATGATGAATGATGTATGATGTCTTTGAAGCATGATCAAGTTTCTCCATGTCGATGTTGAAAGCTGACACACTCCAAACAAGCATTCTAAGCCACACTTCTGAAGAGAAAAATCCCAAATCTAGTGGAGATGGATGTAGAGCACTATTCAAAGACAAAGATATCCTCTCTGAAGAAAAAGAAGCCTCCTCCAAATGTTTTCCAAAGGTCTCCACACTCACACCAGACTGCAAAGAATGGTCATGTAGAGAATGAACAAGAGGGTCAGAGTGTTCCCTCACAACAAATGAAGAAGGAGCATCCTCATCAAAGAGAAGATGAATATCATCGATGATGTCTCCCAAATCTATAAGATGAGACTCCACAAACAAGTCTGAAATACTTGTCAAGAATTCATCACAAGTATCAATCTCTAGAAGACTATCAGGATCTTGCTGCACTGAATCACAAGAAGCCATATCTATAGCAATACAAGCATCATCAACTGCAACAATAGATGGAGGAGATAGAATGCATGGCTCAAGTGTTGGATCTGATGTGAGAACTCCCAAGTTCAAGAAGCCAAAAGTATCCTTTGAATCATAGTTGTGATCAACAACCAAAGGAACAATTTCACCATCAGAAGTAAAATCTGCAAAGTTATACAACTGAGATGAATGACCAACCACCCCAATAACAATGATCTCTTTTCCTTCCAAGTCTCAAATGATGACTGAATTAGGTGTGAACTCCACAGTCCTCCCATCTCCACCATGTGTAATTTGATCTATGGAAAGAATATTATTCATCAAATGAGGAACACAAAACATCCTGAAAAGTGTTGTCCCCAAAACTAATAGATCCCTTCCCAATTACACTCAAGTATGTATTGTTTCCCATCAAGATAGGATACATAGTAAAAGGCTGAGATGAAGAGAATATTGACTGCAAAGATGCCATATGATGTGATGCTCCTGAATCTAGAAGCCATCTCCTTGATCCTGGACCTAAAAAAGCACAAAGAGCTTTTCCTTTGTTTCTTGATGTAGATGCTTGACCTTTGTCCTTTTTAGACTGTTTTGAAGAAGAAGGAGGTGATTTAGACATTCTAGAAGGAAAATCAATATGATTCCTTTTGAGAAGATTTTTCAACTCATCAATATCCCTCTTATAACAATAGTGTTCTTCATGTCCATCCTTCTTGCAATATGCACAAAAAGGCCTCTCCTTCTTAGATGATTCTCCTTTTGAGGATTCTGATTCTTTATGTGGCTTGTTCTTTTTCTTCTTTTGCTTCTTATCAAGATTCACTAATTCTTTTTGTACCTTAGACTCACTCGCCACCAATGCTTGTAACTTAGAAGACTTGATTTGACCCATGTTCATTAACTTAGCTTCCTCTTGGATTAGGAGATTTTCAAAGCCATCAAACTTAGGATCAACATATGATGCTCCCATAGAAAGTCGATGGGTATGAATTCTAGAAACAAATACTGAATAATCAGGACCAAGCTTGGATAACACATTCAGAATCAAATGTAAATCCTCTTTATCAATGTTGCAATCCTTTAGCTGAGTTCTTAGCTGCTTTATCTTAGAGATGTAGTCTTGGATGTGGTAAAAAAAATTAGCTTTGAGATTCATCAAATCATTATCTATCTGATAACCCTTAATCTTATCAGTTTTACCATATAATTTTTCAAGATTTTCCCATGCCTCTTTAGGAGTTTGACATGAATCAATATGAAACTACCAATCAAGAGATACTAAGGAACATATGTATCCAAGAGTTCTTTCACGATTGATTTCCCATACTGCTTTATCTTTTGCACCATTTGGTTCAACAATTGTTTCTTTGGCATGTCCAAATAAACTTTTATATGTGAGATAGTTCTTTACTAATTGTTTCCATGATGCATAATTATATGTAGTTAGGATTTCTATTTGTGATTTCCCCATAACAAGATCACTTGAACAAAACAAGAAAGAAAGAAACCAACCATTGCAAGATTACCCCCCCCAAATCACTAAATCAAGAAATCCCCCAAGAAATATCAAATTTGGCACTTTATACTCAGTGCATTTATAATTGCCACTAGCAAGAAATACTAAGTGGACTTGATCTCAATGCTATTACAGACCCTCAAAAGGAGCACATGCTGAAAATACAACTTTGGCACAAGGCCTAGTGAAATAAATAGCACCACTAAAAACTACACAAAAAAAAAAATCCACTTTCAAAAAAATAATCACCTCATTTCGAGGTTTTATGCAAAATTTATGCTTCCTCGAAGTTCCCAAAATGAGAATTGTGCAGTGTCACGATTGAGAATCTATAATTTCAGAAAAATATCTGCATCAAAATCAAAAAATACTGCACTTGTGCATAGAGCACAAAAAAATAGCCAAGATCAAAAAATAATTCATGAGAAATGGAATCTTTAGGAGCAAGAATGAAGCATTTGAAAACTGCCTTCAAATTTGCAACTGCCAACGAAGAGGGGTACTTTTTAAACGTTCTAATTCAGTTTTTTTTTGCAAAATATATAACCTGCATTCAAAAACTAGCAATGACCCAGATGGTTTTTTCTGCTGCGAACAAAACCCAGATGGCATATTTTCTTAAAAATGTACAGAAGATGTGGATCTAGTGTAAAACAGACACCTTTAGCAACAAAAAATGACCCCAACAATCAAAAAATGATATGCAAAGGTAGAATCAGCTACCTAAGACAAGCAAAGGCATGTTGCAACCTTCAATACTGATTAAAACACAAAATATGCAAATTGATTGATAGAAACAAGATCACTAGATCTTCATTCACAAATCTCTCAAAAAGCTAACCAAAGGCACTCTATGGGTTCTGATACCATGTTAGATTTGGCTATGGAGATAGCCACCCAAGATATAGAATCCTAATGGAAATCATAAAAGAGAGAAAATATGACAAGAATTGATTATATTCTCATCTATGAATGCAAGAGATACAATAAAATGGGATGCTCATATGAGAGCAAGAGGTGGGAATGTATATAACATTCCACCCAAGGGACTAAAAACACAACCAATGTGGGATAAAGTGAAAAAGTCCCTAAGTAAGCTTAACCTAGTGTGAAGGAGCTAAAGTGGATAAAACCCTTTTCACACTAACAAGCAGTACATGTCGTAACATAATACAGAGGTGGAGAAGTACTGAAAACTGAATGTTCCAAACACTATGAACTTGGAATTTCATTACAATAATCAAACTAAATTAGTTAATCTTGCATTTGAAAATGAAATTTAATAAATTAAATTCAATGAACTTGCTAACATTTACCAGAGTATCAAGGTCAAAAGCCTCATTCAGGAGGGCATCTATCATCACTGACTAGTCAGATGCATATGTAGCCTGCACACTTACCTCTTGACTATCCGTGGAGTCATCACTAGATAGTTGGACCCACAAGCTTGACAAATATGGGGTGGAACCCTACCCCTCGAAGTCTCCTCTGGCTCATGTTGTACTATAGGACTGGCACACTCTATGATGCTCTAGGTCAAGGAACTAATAGACTGTAGTGTCTCGACCTCAACACTCTCCTTCACAATGGAAGGGATAGCCACGTGCTCGTAAGCTAGTTTGGTGAGTGCTCATCTCATTAGCTACTGAGGATCAAGATGTTCCCTCGGTCTATCCTATGCAAACCCACCACCTCTACCCTAGAAGTTCCACATATCAAAATAGTTGGGGATTTTGTTGAGGAAAAACTCGCAATGGAGTTTCCTCAAGAAATATTACAGGACCTCATTATTGTTGCATGGAGGATGGTCAAAAACCATCCACCACCTCTGCCAAAAATGGTCCTTTATCCCTTGGTGGTTGCACCAATGGATAAGAAACCTCTTGCTTGTAGGGTGTAGAGGTTGATTTGTTCGTGGGTTTGTGAAAACAGAACACAAGTCAAATTTGTATTTTTTTCATTTTTGACTTGTGTGTAGGATAGTTTATCTACATAATATTCTTTGTACTCCTGTCTCTTCTCCACCCAACCACTTAATTGATTGTTAATTGAATCTACATGTGTTAACATAGCTTCAAGTGAATGTGCAAGCCTGGTTCTTTGCAAGGTTGAACTTGCAGGATCTTTCAACCTTGTAATTAACTCCTCAATTTGTTTTTTGTTATTTTCAATTTCCCCCATTGAATTTTTTTGAGTTCCAGGAGGATGTTGAGGAATTGTTGGAGGAGTTTGTTGGGGTGGTTTTTCATTAGGTATTTGATCATAGAGGTGAAGAAGGATTTTGAGGAGAAGGAGGTGAATTATCAACTCCTGAAAATTAAAAAAATTAACATCAAAAACATATTAAATCTACCGATTTAACAACAAATTCACAAAAAAAAATAAAAAATCTTACTCCTTTGAGCTCCTTGTCGACGTGGTGACATTCTGGCGAAGAATTGGTGAAGAATCAATGAATAAATGGTGAAATTTGGGCTCTCAATAACACGAGTGTGCTTGGGGAGGGTTTGCAGGCTGTAGATGGAGGAAATAGAACAGTGACATAATGAATTGAATTTTCTTTTTTTTTCCTTATAATAAGACATAATGTGCTCGCATTATGGCTTTTCAATTTTTTTAAAAAAAGTTGGCCATTTTTTGACCCCCCATCTTTTTGCATCTCCTATAATTTTCTTTTAATTTAAAAGAGGTGAACTATAAACTAAATAGATACAGCCACTGCTTTAGTATAATAAAATAACCAATCTCTCTACAGCAATGGCTTTGACCTATTCACAACATTTGACAACATATCTTTTTTTTTTTGTTAACAATACTCTACAGTTACGGCTAGAAATAGAGTTTTAATGTTGGTAAACTTTGGAGCTTGGTAAAAGATAAATTGTTTTTAGATGTTTGCCACTTTCAATACCATTTCCTTTAAAATTATGCATTATACACTAAACCATGTAGCAGATACAAGCAGAAAGGGAAAACATAATTCAGATTTATAGCTACTTACCTTGCTCAGTGATTATCTAATCTTTCCTATGAATTGTTAAAACCTGAACAAGCTCCCATTGTGCTGAATTCTTCCTATGATTCAAACTCCCAATCTCTTGTTTCCCATGTCTTTTTATTTTCCTCTGCTATTCCTAGGGGTTGTGTGGTATTTTCCAAAGTCTCTGCACAACCTTTTATTATTTTTCCCACTATATTTTTAGCACCACTACTATACTATAGTTTAAGTTAATTTAACTTTAGAACTACTTTCTTTATTTCTACCACTAATGCATGGTTCCTAATTATAATTAAATAATTTTTATTTATTTAAAATTTCTTGAGTAATGGTGGAGGGAGACTTCTCTCCACCAAGTGGCCTGACTTTCATTTTTTTGTTTGAGGCAGTGTATTGCAATGTGGCCAATATTATAACATCTATGACACTGAAAAGGTAAACCCTCATAATCTATCATTTTCTTCCAAATCCCATTTGTAGTTTTGAGGGGGATATCCACCAACAGATCCTTTGTGACATCTATCTCCACCAAGATGCAAGCATATATAGTGTGTAAATAATTTTTTGAACCTTCATCCACATTTATAAACTTTCCCAAAGAATTTCCCATAGCTTCAAAACGAGAATCAAACCAAAGTTGAAGTGGAAGATTCGGGGGTCTTACCCAAATTGGAATAGTTGCGAATGATTTAGAGGCAAGGTTGGAAGAGGAGTATTGGGGTTTTAGAATAAGCAGATGCTCCTCCCAACTCTATTGATAATCACAAAGAACTATGTGGTGATCCTAAACATTGTCAAAAACCACCACAAAAAAAACCTGTGCACAAGGGTATATTTGGAGATCACCACTAGAATGGTTCACCAAGTTTCTGAGATCCATTTGTGTAGCTTAAAGAGGCTCGGCCAAAATCCTTTGAATCTTCTGATTAGGCCCTTCTCTACAAATTAAAAAATAAAAATTCATTTTGAACAACCTCTCGCACAATTTTCTCATCAAAAATTACTATCGGGGAGGCATTGGCACATTGAAGGGGTTGGACCCTCGATTGGATCTCGAGAGCAATCACAACTCTCCCATTTTACTTGGACACAAGTGAAAGCACCTCCCCCAACATTTCCCCTCACCTAACTATTCAAACTACAAATTTTTGACTTTGAGGTTTGGCGAATTATGCCTATGTCTATGCCCTACAGAAGTGTGAGCACAAAAGCCCTACCCGCAACAAGTACTCACAGCCACGACATCACAAAATTAGTTTTTTTTAATTGATATATTATATAATTTATTAACTATTAACAAAATATTATATTAATATAACACATAAATAACATATTTGCACATTCCATTAAAATAAAATTGATGATAATTATATTTCATAATTTATTAATTGCTAATAAAATATTATATTATTCTTACATTTAAATAACAAATTTACACATTCCTTTAAATATCCAATCAGTGAAGACCATGAAGATGCAAGTGCTAGGGGAGAGGGGCCCAAAGTAGGGTGGGAGCCTATACTGGGGATGAAAGTAGTCCCATGTGTGCCCCACAGTAGAGTTGATTAATAGGCAAATGTAAAGCAGTTCTCACCCACAAAGTCAACAAGGGTACACATATCATTGTACCATCAAAATTGTATTATAATCAGAGTATATTTTTCCCATACACAAATAGATATTCGTAGTCTTACATGTCAGAGAATATTCAAAGCACATCTGACACCACAAACATACAAGCCATATTGCTTGTTACTAGCCCGTAGCTTTAAAACATGAGCCCAAAATATAAAATTAGTATAACCACAACTCCCCTATAATGTCACCACTTGCATTACATCACAACCAAATTTTGGGTAGTTGGGATGCCACGAGAAGAACTAGGAGCACTTGTATGTCCCATCACTAAATCCAATCTAGCCGAACCCCCATTCCACTTTCCCACCAACACAACACTCATACGAAAAGAAATCATTCATATGTGTCCCATCTGTCAAATCAAACCTCTCTACTACTAGTTCCTCCTCCTGTTTTTGCCACCTACAACCACCAAAACAATGGTGTTAAAGCCACCAAAATCTCTTGTCAAGCAAACAAGGATTGCATGCCATTAATACATACAAACTCTGCAATTGAAGGTATCTGATGAAGAATTCAAATTTGAAAATAAAAGGAGAGGAATTAAAGACTCCACACCAAACCAGCATTGAACATATAAGGAGATTTTCAAATTCAAAAATGCATTACTCAATCTCTTGTAGATTCCATTTAGCACGTCCCACTTTCATTTTTCAGTTATACAATTTGCTCCAGAAATATGAAGATAGTCCAGAGGCAGCAACAACAACATCCTAAGAAGCTACAGGTATTCTACTGCTACAAATTCTTTCTACCTGGGAATGCAAATATGTTGTATGGTATGTCAATTTTTGTCACATTGACCTGTAACTCAATATATGGGGTTTCAACTTACAGTTTATATGAATGTCAAGTCATTTCAGTTCAAGTTCAGGGTTTCACTGGTTTTCCTTTCCTTTATATTCATCCATGCACGATGCTTACCCGACATTGTGCATTTCAATATATTGTGTTATTCCTAATCTTTTGTTATTCATTGCACGACATTTACTCTGCATTGTTCTTTTCATATTTGCTTCTTTATACGAAATATGAAATGGGTTTGACTGGTTTAAATGGTTTTTCATTACTATTAGACTTTTTCAACGAAATATGGAAAGGGTTTGACTAGTTTTCAGCCATGCACTTGTATTCATGTGTTCGTCATTGCACAAACTTTAACTCTACAATTTTATTTTTACATTTGTTTGATATTCCAAAATACAAAAATGTATACAATATATTTGCTTGTTACTAGGAAATATTCATAGGGCTTTAATGTTTATCATTTTGAGGGTTTCTACCATGCACTTGCATTCATTTCTTCCCCATTGTACAGACTATCTCTACAATTTGCTTATAATATTCTCATGTTATTCCAAAATATGATAATGGTATGACTGGTTTTCATTTCAAAGATATTCTGGCATGTTTATGTATTATTATGTTCTTCCATGCACAAGAGTTATGTCTACAAAATGCTTTTTTATTTGATTGTTACTACCAAACATGGAAAGGGTTTCACTGGTTCAAAATTACAGGGTTTTCTGCCATGCACTTGTATTCCTCTCTTTGACAATGCACAAACTTTAACTCTGCAATTTTCCTTTAATATTTGTTTGTTATTCCCAAATATGAAAAATGGATTCACTTGTTTTCATTCCAAATTTATTCTTCCATGCAATTATATTATTTTCTTCTTATATATGTATTTGTCTTTCCATACATATATATACATATTGTGTATGGAAGAAAAAAATAATGCATAGACATATTTCTGTACGTATATATTTCCATACATATATATGGTATGACTGATTTTCATTTCAAAGATACTTTGGAATGCAATTGTATTATTCTATTCTTCCATTCACAATAGTTTTGTCTGCAAAATGCAATTTTTATTTCATTGTTACTACCAAACATTTTTATGGTTTCACTGGTTCACAATTATAGGGTTTTCTGCCATGCACTTGTATTCCTCTCTTTGAAAATGCACAAACTAACTCTACAATTTTCCTTTAATATTTTTTTGTTATTCCCAAATATGAAAATGGATTGACTTGTTTTCATTTTGAAGATATTCTGCCATGCAATTATATTATTCTATTCCTATATATGTATTTTTCTATTTATATTGTGCATGGAAGAACAAAATAATACATAGACATATTTCCATTCACATATATTTCCATACATATACATACACACACACACACACACACATATATAGATATATATATATATATATATATATATTCGTATATGTATATATATGTAATTGTTTATGTGATTGTTACTAAAAAAAAAAAATTATATATTTATGTTTGGCTCTCCACATTTCATTGTTTGATTGCACTCAAGAAAGCTCCCTTTCTCTTTTAGTTGAGGTTTTCTACCTCACTATGCATGTACCATTGTTTTTTTTTTAACAATGTTTAACCAATATTTGTTCATGTCTCACTAAACAGATCTGCTCTAAGTCATTTCAATTCAAATAATAAAATTGAACAAACTATCAACATGCACAATAAAGCCAATTGCATTACAAACTGTTCATAAAAACCAAGAAAAATAGAGACAATAAAAACAAACTATTCATGCACAATAAAGATAATTGCATTACAAACTATTCATAAAAACTAGAGCATTGGATTGCAAAATGTCAAGATGCATATTAAATAAATGAAAATTGTTCATGCATCACTGTGACTTGAACAATGTTCAATTTTTGTTTTTTTATACTGCTCCAAACATCTTTTTTAACATCCGCAGGTGCAATCTAAAGATAAACTGAGGTTGAAACCAAAAACCAAGACTACAAAGACAACGTCTCATACACAAAAATACACTGTAACAGTCCCCAATGTGCATCAATCGATTGCAGAAGTAAACACGAATCTTGAACCTGTTGAGGTTGTCCAAGAGGTTGTTGCACCAATAATCAGGTGGGCAAGAGCATCAAAGGAAAGGGAATGGTCATCACAAGACATAGACAGGGCATTGGAGTATGTTGAAACAAATGGGTTTTCAATGAGAGCTGCTATGAAGAAGTGGAAAATCCCAGCTACAACACTTAGGAATTGGTTAGGTGGTCTGAGCACTACTTCAAAGAAGGGTCCACCAACAGTCCTGACAGAAGAGGAGGATGGTCTAATTGTGAAGTGGTGCACAGATATGGCAGATATTGGCCACGGGCTTGAGATTATGAATCTCAAGCAAGAGGTTGCTTAGATATGCCAGACTAGACCCAACCCTTTCATGGAGGGGCTACTTGAAAATTATGGTGGACTAGATTCAAGAGGCACCATCCAGAATTGAACTTGCGCACAGCTGAAGGTCTTGACAAAGACAGGACGGTAAACCTTAGACCCGACATAGTAGTTGAATTTTTTAGAATGCTGACAACAACATATGAAAGTACCCCATATGGTCCCGACAGAATTTGGAACTGTGATGAAACGAGCATTCAAGTTGGCATAAATGGAACTATGAGGGTCTTGGCATGATGAGGTAGTAGGAATGTCTCCTACATCATTCCAAAAAGTAGAGAATGGCTAATAATTTTATGTTGTGTTAATGCATCTGGCCAAACCATACCCGGTTTCTATCTATTCAAGGGAAATACTGAGATAGAGAATTACATTGTGAACTGTGAACCACATGCAACTATGGCAACCCAAGCACATGCTTGGATGATGAAGGAGCTTTTCTTTGACTAGTTTGAACATTTTCGTGTGTCATTTTATGGGGGTGTGTCACCTACTAATAGGCACCTGCTGATTTTTGACGGCCATGGAAGTCATGTTACATGGTCAACTATCCAGGAGGAAAGGAGGTTAGGCATTGACCTCCTTACACTACTTGCTCATTCTTGTCACATGCTATAGCCTTTGGATGTTAGCATGTTTGCACCATTCAAGCAATATTTCAAATTAGAATGAGTAAATTTTCTCGCTAGATTCCCCAATATTGATATCAGAAGGGAAAAATTGGTGGAGTTAGGCAGCAAGGCACTAAGAAGAGCTATGACTCCAACCAACATAAAAGCTAGCTTTAAAAGGACGAAGATATGGCCCCTCAATTTTGATGCACTCATGGGCGACATGCGTCCCAGTGAGATGTATGAGATTATTGACACCGATGCTTCTACAGTGCAAAACATCCTTAGTCTTTCAGGACTTGATGTTTCAACAGATGAACTTTCACAAACATTGCAAACTCCAATGGATACTCAAGTGCATGAAGGTGCAGAGCAACAACTTGAGGACATGGAAAGCCAACCCACAAAATAATACATGGGGAATTTCACATTCCCATCTCCAACACCCACACCTTCAGAACAAACAGTGCACTATTATGTAGATGGCAGCAACGAAAGTCAGGGTACAATGGACTAGGAGGAGTTTACTAACTCCCAATTCAATGAAACAATTCAAACCCAAAGTGGTTCACAGATCAGTAACTTCCTTAAGCTGCCAACTCACAGAGTGAATGGAAGAACAAGAAAGTTTGTTGGTGCTGCTCTTCGGGTGAGCCGACAGTCTCATTTGTTGACTGTTGACAGTTACATGACTCTCATAATGGGGCATGAACGAAAAAAAAGAACTGGAAGAATTAAAAATTAGAAAGAGGCAACAAACTAAGGACAAAAAGGTAGCACAAATTTGGGCCTTGGAGCAGAAGGAACAAAAGAAAATTGGAAAGGAAATTGAGCACAAGGAAAGAGATCAGCTGAAACAGTTGCAAAGAAAGGAAAAAGAGCAGAAGAAGGAGCAAGAGAGGATACAAAAAGAACAAGATAAGAAGGAAATGGATATCAAGGCTGCCCATAGAGCATTGATGTGAGATAGACACTTAAGCAGTCTTGCAACTCCCTTATCTGATAATCATGGTTACTTTTGGGATATAACCAATAATAACATCCCTCTATTTTCTACAGGAAATGTGTGTTTGAGTCCCAACTCATCTCAAGTTAGTTGCACTCAATTTCCAATTGGCCTGACTTCTTCACCACTAACGCCTTCAAATGTAAGCTACACACAACTGAAAAATGCAAATACAAATCAATTTATGGCAAGTCTAAATGCAGCAGTAGGAGACGAGAACACATCTCTAGATTCATTCCTTGGAGAATTCGACTGAGGTTGGGAGGGAGCAACTGAAACAGTGCCTTATATCTTGGTTTTTTTTTTGTTGTAGTTGGGGATGCCATTTTCATTGTGCTGCATCTTTTTATTAATGTGAACTAAATTTGTTTATTAATTTGAACTAAATCAGTTTATTAATGTGATACAAGTACCCTGGTTGACTTTGTGGGTGAAAATTGTTTTACAATTGCATATTAAGGCACTCTAGTGTTGGGCCCATTAACGACTATGTCAATACCTTTTTATGGTTGTCTTATAATCTACATATCAGAAAATATATTGTATGCAAATATTTTGTTTCAATTTTTTTTACAAAAATTGATGTGTTTATAATATTTATTCTACATTTGTGAAAATATATTCTATGCAGATAATTCGTTTCAATTTTGTTTACAACAATTACTATGTTTATAAAATATATTCTACATTTGTGAAAAAATATTCAATACTGATAATCTTATACAACATTTCATACAATACAGTCTATGTTGATAATTTAACATTTAAAATTGCATGTGAATACATTTCATATAGTCATTAAAAAGGTCTACTAGACATGTCTAAAATCCACAACACTTCATAACGAAATACTTGATGTAATCTATCCATTTGTATATCAGTAGCTCAATTGAAATTTACTTTTAGGCTATACCTCTACAAAAGATAATATGTATGTATGTCTTATCTCAAGTTTATTTGTTTTGGTACATTACAGTTCACTCTTGTTTTATGAATGGTAGAGATGGATGTGACCTATTTGACCTATATGATTGTAGCTCTCACCTATTATTGTGTTCATCATTGCACAAACTTTAAAACTACAATTTGGTTATAACATTTGTTTGTTATCCCGAAATACGAAAATGGTTTGATTGGTTTTCATTTCAATGATATTTGTAGTTCTTATATGTGCATAAGGTTGTACATATGTATCAATGTGCATACATATTTAGATGTATGTCTATGTCAATACGTATGCACATATATGTCTATGTGCATATGAATGCACATGCATGTATATGTCAATATGTATGTACATATATATAAATGTGTATGTACATGTATATATATATGTAAGTACATATATATCAATTGGTGTGTATCTACATGTATATATGTATCTACATATATATGTGTGTGTGTGTGTACATATATATATACACAGATAAAGAGATATATAGATACATACATTGATATATAGATTGAAAGTTAGTGTATGTATAGATAGAAATTATATGAAAAGATTAAACCCATTAAAGTCACAGTGATGCATGAAGAGAACCATTTATTTCCTTGAAAATTTGAGTGTTCTTATGAACACAAATATTGGAAGTGTTCATAAAAACCCTAGACGCCATAAACATCATGGAGCACATTGTCAATGCACTTAGAATAGAAGAGAACCTTTGATCTATGGACAATCACATAAACACTTTAAATATTATGTTCAAAATCAGCAACAAAATAAATAATAACAATCAACTTAAGTAACACAACACACCCATAACAAAACAAATAAGTGATAAGAAGAAATAAAAGGGAATGACATGAGATAATGGTGCAACTTTAGTGAGGTTAAAAACCTCACCTATATGAATTGGAGATGGCCAATGGTATGGTGAATTTCTCCAACTAAATCCTGCAAACATATATGAAAATAGTCATTAATAAGAAAAGTGTAGTAAGGAAAGTGTTTAACTTACAATAAGAATGTATAGTATCCTTTTTTATTTACCTTTGAAATGCAATTCACCATCACCAAGCCAATAATGAATTGAAATTGCACACCATAGAAGAAGATTGAGGAAGACACAAATTTACAAGTGTCAGCCGAATATACCAACATGTCTAAAATAATGAAATGAATAATTCCTACCGAATATACATGATATATATGAAATTCAAATTGAACAATCAAAATGAACAATTCATTTGAACATTGCAACTGAACAATGAAATTGAACATTCCAATTGAACAATGCAATTGAACAATAAAATTGAACATTCCAATTGATCAATCGAATAGAACAATCCATTTGAACAATCCAATAGAACAATAACTTTTAACAATGCAATTGAAAAATCCAATTGATCAATCAAACTGAACAATGCAATTGATCAATCAAACTGAACAATGCAATTGATCAATCAAACTGAACAATGCAATTGAACAATAAAATTAAACATTCCAATTGATCAATCAAATAGAATAATCCATTTGAAAAATCCAATAGAACAATGCAATAGAACAAAAAAATTTAACAATGCAATTGAACAATCAAATTGAACAATCCAATTGAAAAATCCAATTGAACAATGCAATTGAACAATAAAATTGAGCAATGCAATTAAACAATCAAATTGAGCAATGCAATTGATCCATTGAATTGAAGAATGCAATTGAACAATCCAATTGAACAATCAAATTGAACATCTATACATGAGTTATACATATATACCAACATGATAGGGTGTAAAAATCACAATCTATGGAACTGAAATGCATTGACATCCATAAACAGTGCAAGTTGAAACCCCAAATACTGAGTGACAGTGTGGTGGGTGACAAACATCGACAGTGCATAGAACTGATATATATTCCTTGGCATATAGTTTAAATGAAAAACACAATGTGAATAGCATCATTGTGAAACCCCGGATATTTATAGATTCGTGGAAAACATATGCATATCATACAAGAGATTGGCATTTATATATATGTATGTATGTATATATACACAAACTTGTATATATATATATATGTATGTATGTAGGTATGTATGTATACATATATATAAATATATATGAATACATAGATACATACATACATACATACATACACATTATATATATATATAAACACATAAATACATATACATATATATATATGAATACATACATACCTACATACATACATACATGCATACATACATACATACATACACATTATATATGTATGTATGTATTCATATATATGTGTGTGTGTGTGTGTTAGTTTTAATATATATAGGCACTGGTAGAGGCCTAGTGAGGTAAAAAAGATCACTTGAAAGAGAAAGGGAGCTTTCGAGAGTGCAAAGCCGAACAATGAAGTATGTAGAGCTGAAAAATGAGTCATGGAGAGCCAAACATGTATGGGTGTGTAACCAAACGAACACTCCAGAATTTTTGCAAACAAAAGGAATGACAATGAGCGGAATATGAGAGAATTTGGAGCATTGAATGAACCTTGATCTCCAAATTATGCGCTTGATAGTCCGAGTAAGTGTGGAGGGATGCGTAAGGAAAGTTTCCCAGTGGAGGTAATGAAGGAGGCGGCGAGTGATTACTACTCTAAACTGGTCATTTAGGGTGGGGAAAGGTAGTAATTATATACATCTATTGCTTGCTCAGCAACACATTCCATCTTGTGCAATACACCAGATTGAATGAGCCAAACCCAAACAAAAAACATGAATAGAATCATATGTTTTACCTTGAATGTAAAACCTGATCTGAATTCCTCCTTTTTGTTTGGTTCAACTCATTCAGGCTTAGTGCATTAGTTTTCTCCAATAGTGTTCTATATGCTTTGCTACATCAGACCCCTCTTTCTCCACACTTGTCTCCAATACTTGCAGGTAGCACTTCCCTAAAAAAAAACCTTATTATATAGACAATTATAGGGTTTTCTTCCATGCAATGGTTAAACATGGAATGGGATTCACTAGTTCACAATTACAGGGTTTTCTACCATGCACTTATATATATATAGTTTTCTTTTCTTTAATATGCATCTTCAAAGTTTGCAATTCAATGCTTGGTTTTCATGAACAGTTTGTAATGCAATTGTTGACACTTTGTAATGCAATTGTCTTTAATGTGCATGAACAATTTGTTTTTATTCAATATATGCATGATGATAGTTTTTTCAATTTTATTAATTGAATTGAAATGGCTTAGAGCAAATCTTTTTAGTGAGACATGAACAAAAATTGGTTAAACATTGTCAAAACAAAAGACAATGGTACAGGTGTAGTGAGGTAGAAAACATCAACTGAAATACAAAGGGATCTTTCTTTAGTGCATAGCCGAACAATGAATCGTGGAGAGCTGAACATAAATATATAAAAAAAAAATCATAGTAACAATCACATAAACAATTACAAATATATACATATACGAATATATATATATATACAAATATACAAATATATATATATATTTGTATATGTATGGAAATATGTCTATATATTATTTTGTTCTTCCATGCACTATATATATATAATCTGAACAAAATAATATAATTGCATGGAAGAATATCTTTGAAATGAAAAAAAGTATATGTATGGAAATATGTGTATGTATTATTTTGTTCTTCCATGCACAATATGTATATATATGTATGGAAAGACAAATACATATAGAAGAATAGAATAATATAATTGCATGGCAGAATAACTTCAGAATGAAAACAAGTGAATCCATTTTCATATTTGGGAATAACAAACAAATATTAAAGGAAAATTGCAGAATTAAAGTTTGTGCATTGTCAAAGAGAGGAATACAAGTGCATGACAAAAAACCCTATAATTTTGAACTAGTGAAACCCTTTCCATGTTTGGTAGTAACAATCAAATGAAAAAAGCATTTTGTAGACATAACTATTGTGCATGGAAGAACATAATAATACATAAACATGCCAGAATATCTTCGAAATGAAAACCAGTCATACCATTTTCATATTTCAGAATAACATGAGAATATTATAAGAAAATTGTAGAGTTAAAGTTTGTGCAATGAGGAAGACATGAATGCAAGTGCATGGCAGAAACCCTTGAAATGATAAACATTAAAACCCTATGAATATTTCCTAGTAACAAGAAAATATATTGTATCCATTTCTGTAACAAATGTAAAAAGAAAAATGTAGATTTAAAGTTTGTGCAATGACGAACACACGAATACAAGTGCATGGCTGAAAACGAGTCAAACCCTTTCCATATTTTGTTGAACAAGTCTAATAGTAATGAAAGACCATTTAAACCAGTCAAAACCATTTCATATTTCATATAAGGAAGCAAATATGAAAAGCACAATGCAGAGTTGCAATGAATAACACAATATTAGGAGTGCATGGTCGAGTGTAAATGAAAATAAAACAAGTTAAACCCTCCCCACATTTCATTTAAGGCAATCTTTCTCAAAGAAAAAATTTTGCAATGAAAAATTTTGCAAAAAAAAGTGCATGGCAGAATACCGTTGTATTTGAAGATAGTGGTACAAGCTGGGTGAGGTTAGAAACCTCACGTAAAAGAGAAAGGGAGCTCTCAAGAGTGCAGAGCCAAATGAAGAAGCGTGAAGAGCCGAATAATGAAGTTTGGAGAGCCAAACCAGTTTCGGTGCCAAACCAAACAAACACTCGAGAATTTTTGCAAACAAAAGGAATGAGGGTGAGTGGGATATGCAAGAATGTGAAGCTTTGAATGAACCTTGATCTCTAAATTATGCACCCAACATTCTGAGTAAATGTGAAGGGACGTGTAAGACAAGTTGGTCAGTGGAGGAAACGAAGGAGGTGGTGAGTGATTAATGCTCTAAATTGTGTGTTGAGGGTGGTGAGGTTGTCGTGGTGTAAGGTCCATAAATCTTAATTAAAAATTTTATCCCTTAGTTTCCAAAATAATTTAATAATCATAAAAAGGTGTGGAATAAGAAGAATAATTTGTTACTTTCATCACTTAAATTCAAATGGAATATCATACATCAATGAATGAAGAATATCAATACAAGGACGAGCCTTCACTAGATTTAGCCATGTAGGCTTACACAAGAATTATCATCTCAGTAATACATGTAAATTCAAATACTACAATGAAAATTAAGGAAATAGCAAGATCATGAATGCAACCACAAAGAACCATAACAGATAGATTTTTCATGAGTGGAAAACCCTCATAGGGATGAAAAACCACTCATAAAAGTGCCTCACTGGCTTAATGAAATGCCTTGCTAGCGGAGCCTTATTGGCTACAAAATCTTACTTGTTACAAGATGCCTTACTAGCAATGATACAAGATGCCTTTCTGGAAATGACCATACTGTCCCCCAGACATGACCATTTACATCTTCAATACACATTTCTAAATAATAAAAAAAAAAATTACAGAGGAACACATGGTACTTCTACATAACAGTTATCTTCTTAACATGTCCACATTTCATATCCTATTATTCATAGAACTGGAATCATAACATATAATTAGCCCAATTTCCCAACATGAGGTTACAAGATACATTTTCTAGTTTCACCAAGGCATCATCTTTGCATATAAAGTTATGATAGTGTCAACACTATCATGAATCACTCTCAAGTATTTGCAATTGGGACAATTTTACCTCCAACGACCACTCCAATATTAGACAAGTACACTGAAAAAAATAAGGCGACCAATCACATGAACCTTTATGAATGCAATTCTAGCACTACTAAAATACACACATGCCTAAGCAACTATAACAAGAATTTTTACTTCATTGATTCAAAGAGGTTTCAACGATAAGAAAATAATAATGTAAAAGAGTTAAGAAGGTATAGATCATGTATGTATGAGAGTATACATATAAGCTAGTGAATATATATGATTATACATTCTTATGCAATAAATCTCAAGATCAACTAAGTGAGATAACCATAATGCATGAGAAGAGTGTCATCATTGAACCTAAACTTTAATAAAGTAAGGTATGATTCAACATTTATTTATCTTTTTATAAAATCCCCAATTTGATTCACAATACATAATATGAATAGGTGAATTGCAATCTACATCTATATATATAGGTCCAATGTAATAAAATGTCTCAAATTCCATATTCATAAGAGAAAAGCTCACAAGAAATAAATTCTACTACTAGTTTTTATATTTCACTTTTGACTCAGTTGAATCATTCCTCTAACATTTTAATGGATATAGGTAATTAAATGCAAATGTGTATCTTCATATTTAGTTTTTTTAAAGTATCCAATAAGCCATTTCCAAATAAAATGGTTTAATCTAAAAAAAATATTAGATTTGCATGACATTTGTAAGAAATACTTCCAAGCATAAATGTATACATTTTTAATGAATAAAACTTACCCAATTCACAAACGTATAAAAAAAAACAACTATAAGCAAGTGTGTTATTGCATTCAAGGTAGTCAATATTTAGTTTCTAATTAAATGATTTATTCTAAAATAACGAAGTTATATAATTTTAAAAGAAACATTCACCAACCAAAATTATATATATTTTAGGAAATAAAGTTTACCCATATTCATATTTACATACAGTATATATTTATATATTTGAACAGATACTCATAAGTGAAATAATCCAATACATAAATATATCCCATTTAAGCAAAAATATTTATTATAGCAAGTCAGATTTCTACGTCTATTCTTTTCGAGTTTTAAATCTTGCTCTCACACTTATTGTATTTATAGTCCTTTCTATACATATATATATATATAAATATATATACAAAAAATTACATTTACATCTTAACTTACAATCTGTCCTTTTTAAATGGAAAGATATATATATTTAATTAAATGTGTATATATACACTTATAGACACTTTCAGGAAATCACACTTACAACAAAATAATAAACGAAGCTACAACCATGTAAATATTTACTTTTAAATACTACAATCATCTAATTCCCAGCATGATCCTATAAATATATACACACATATATATAAATATATGTGTGTGTGTATTTATATATATATGCAAGATATCATTAAATTTTCCAGCACCAGGATGATTGGTAAACATCAATATACACTTATATAACATAAATTTCTCATTCAAGACCGCGATTCAAATATATTTCTCTTTCAATGAAAATAAGTATTGTATATATATATATATATTTAAATATATATGTTATTTCCAAAAACTAAGTTAATATTTTAATACAAATGACGAATGGAAATCACCATTCTGTGTATAAAATATAAAATAGAGGGGGTTTGCAAAAGTTTATGTATATATATATTTATATATATATGTGCAACTCCAATATATATGTATATAAATATATATATCTATATATTTTAAATAAGAAAGAATGTACATAATGTACAACCAAGAATTTGATCACGTACAGTGGGTAAAACATTCAAATGTTTTCACAAAACAAGTAAATATCTTCACAAACATTATTGATTTCGACATTGAAAAAAAATTAAGATACTTTGGAAAAGAATTTGAAAACCTAGAAAAATTGCTTTCTTGTTGAATTCCTTCCTCTTGTTTCCTCTATTTGCAAAAATAAAATCTATAATTAAATTATAATAAATTCCTTTTTTTTTGCAATTTTATTTTGCTACTAATTTATTTAATTAAATATTCAGAAGTATGATCAATATAATCATTCAACCAAATTAAATGCATCAAAATAGCATTTTTGAATTATAAATTACTTATTGAAACTAGGGGTCATGACATCCTTCCCCCCTTAAAAAATCATCGTCCCGATGATCAACTTAACTAAAAGACAAAAGAAAACTTTCATACCTCCTTACTCTATGTTGGCATTTAAATTCGCACCTCTAGAATGCAGATTTGAAACGGACAGCTATGCACAATAAAACTGCTCTTCAAATTTGGAGGGGAAGCTCCCTCTTGCTAATGGGGTAAAAGAAAGTAAATTAAATCTAATTCGCCTATCTTTTTATTCCAGCTAGAGCACAAGGTTTATAAAACACAAACGTCGTAGCTGAGATTTTCTGATTTAAGAATTCTAACTACAACTAACTTAAGCTAAAGACGTTTCTAATATCTCAAGTAATACGTAGAGCAAGAGAATTAGAAATGAACAAGGTTGACTCTCTGACATGGGCTTAAGAGAACTCTTTCTCAACATACATCTACACACTTCAATGTAGGCTGAAATCAAGATCACAAAAGCATAACACAATAAACGGAAATATGAGACGATATACCAAGGCAAAGGAGGCTCATGATTTTATTTCTCAAACTTCTGGAATAAAAATTACTAAACACATGCCTAGAACAAGAGCTTGCAGCTAAAGAGGTTTGCAAAACTTTTTCTTACACAATAGGAACAACAATTACAATAACTACTTGTTGGCTAAAAGAGACTCAACAATTCGCTATCATAAAACTATTGAACAACACTAAATAACAAATATAAGGCACTTAGGCTCAACATTTTGTTATCACTATCATGGTTAAAGAAAACTAATGAGCAAAGGCTCTTATTTATAGGCAAGCAGAGGAGTAGGGAACCCTAAAATCTCCTTGATTTTACAATCTAGGGCTTTCTCAGCAAGCAAGCTTTATTTCTAAATCTAGAAAGAAGATAACATCTAACACCTAAGAAAGCAAAAAAAGCACAGACTGCCAACTATTACAATTTATCTTCTTTCTCTTCTTCGAAGAATGGATAAGAATTGCTCCAAGAATAGAAAGAAAGTATAAAGAAAGCTTCTAGATTAAAACCATTTCAAATCTCAATCACATCCGCTAAAAATCAAGAAACTGTGTCCCGATCCGGTGCATCTATTCCATCAATAGCAAAGTTGCATTTTTCCAAGGTATCTTCTCCATTTGCAATTGATCTTAGGAAATATTTGACCTCATTGGCCACTTTTTCAAATCTTGCTGACATCATGGCAAGGTGATTCATTCTGCCACCAACTGTATTGCTGCTATCACAGCTATGAACAACAATTTGAAATTGAGTTTGCACTCCATCTAACCTGACGTAGGAACCATCTTCAAGACTATACCGAGAAGGAATCTCTGTGAAAAACTCATTGATGAAAAGAAGAGCTTCAATCACCCTTTGTCTGTAGGCAATAAACTCCTCGGATATCCTCTCGTAATTTTTAACCTTCAAGACATGATGCTCTCTCCAAGCAAGGATCTGCCTCTTGTGTTCTTTTGAAGCCACTAAACCATAGGTTGTATCTAAATCTGCAATCATGATCTCATGCCTTGGTTTTACTTCAGCCACTATTTTTTCAAACCCTTGCATACCTTGACATAGCTCATGAGTGTTTTCTCTCAATTGAAACATCCATGCCAAGATCTCCTTTCCTCTAACAATGAAACTCTCGATCCACTCTTGAGTTTCCTTCCCACAAATAACCAGTTGTCTCAACTAATGATGATCAGCTGGTGTATCTAAAACCTGGGGCAGCAGTTGGGTCACCTACGATGAGCCATGGACAAGGTTAGAAATATAAAGTCGGAGCTGTTGTATTTCAGCCTTGAGGGCTTCTTTGTCTTCCCCATCCTTGAGCACTCTTTCTTGAAGGATTTCAAACACAACTCTGAATAGACTGGCACCTGCATGTCTAGTGTTTTTACCAAGGCTAGCCTTAACCATCACGAAGTCCTCCATATCCACTTCATCTTTGTTCTTATTTTCAGGAGGTAAGGCAATCTCCATGATCACCTCACCATCAGGATTCCTCTCATAATGAACCTACTTCTCCTCTTTCTTCTTAGGTGGCTCCTGATAGATGTTGTCAAGGTCATCAAAATTTACCTGATATGAAGGTCTCCTTCTTTCCCTTCCGAAGGAGCTCTCAAGCCAAGACACAATAGCGTCTTTACTAACTTCCTTGGGAGGTACAATTGCAATTTCTTCATCATCTTCAATATCTAGGTCAATATGGATTGGTGAAGACCCTATCAGTGGTATAGAATCATGTGCTAATGGCACTTCTTATGTCTCCTTCTGAGGTATAGGTTCTTCTATCAACCATTGATGGCTCCTGTATGACTATACCTGAGAAGTATAGCCTCCTTCTTGACCTGCTGCCCTTTACACCATCTTGAGGCTGACTTACACCTTTCCCTTTTGATTGTGCTCTAGAAGAGGAGGGAAGTGATGACTGTACCCTTGGTGGCTCTGTTGTTGGTATGGACTTCATCCTTTTGAGAACTAGGAAGACCTTGCTATGTTTGAGGACTTGCCTCATCCTTTCTTCAACTAAGAGGGATTCATTATTAGCCCAATTGACTTGAGGAAGGGGTTGATCTTCAATTCTCTTTCAAGCATACATTGGGAGTAACACATCTTTATCATCATCTGACAATCCTTTGATATCCTATGATAGGAATTCTTTCATCTAGTGAAGAGTGAGCCTACTATAATTGTGATTCTGCACCTCCAACTCATCTATGCAGTTGGCCCAAAAATCTTCAAGGGTGGATATGTGAGCATATTTTCTCTCAAGTCGAGCAACATAGATACCATGAGGATCATACAATTGTCTCTCATTGTAAGGCTTGAGACCAAGTTTGTCTAAATCATCTCCCATGGTTTTAGCATCAACTGCTATTTTGCATGTATAGATTCCCAATCCCAATGGAAAATTAAGGGCAGGTTTCTTTCTATTCCTCAAGAACACGTGGACATCATGTGCCTGCCTTAAGAACTCCATGAAGACAACTTCGTCTGATGGGTACCTTGGTAGCATGAGTGGAGCACCAGAATAGCCATAAACTCTGAGATAGGTGAAAGTAGGAAATTGTATGAACCAATCTTCCCATTCCGCCATTGTTGCCCTGGCGACTGAAGAGATACGGACGTGCAATTCATTGTCCAGGTCTCGCACTGTGTACATCAGGAAAGCCTCATTCACCCTCTTGTAGTGATGTAGTGACTTCATGAATTCCAATTGAGGGTAATAGTTGTAGATATGTTGTATGCTTAACGATCCCTCGGTGTTCAACCCTCTAAATTGACCTTGGTAGGCCACTAGGTAGACTAGGTAAGAAACCATATGGAACTCATGAATTTGGAAATACTCTATTATATGCTAATGGAGGCTGTCACTGATCAAGGTGGGTTAATCATAGAACTCAGTCTTCTTCATGATATGGGGTATAGCGTAGAACATCCAAGGCTAAAACTTGGTAGCATCTTCTGATCCAATTACCTAGTTGAGCAAAGTGATTATGATAACAATCTCATCTTTGAACTCGCCTCGCCCAATGTTCTTAGGAAAAGTCTTATGCTTCTCCTTCATCCACCTTTGAGCAATCTTCTTGCTATATTTATCCTTGTGCATTTCCCACATCCTCTCACATTCTCCCTTTGAGATAGTGACACTTTCAGGCCAAGGGGGAAAAGAGAAACATTTCTCAATCATATCAATCTACCATCAACTAATTGAATCTCTCTTGTAGCCAGATTGTAATGCTTGATGCAGCGATTACAAACTCGAGGCTTTGAACTTATATAGGAATAGACGCTGCTACAAGGAGTCTAGAGTGTCCCAAGTTTCTGATGGTAGTGTTGCCTGTGTTCTCCAAAGTGTGTAGATCAAACATCGGCTTGATGTGATGCAAGTCCGTCTTAGTTGTTTTGATGAAATCATGGTAGAGAGCTGATTTGGTCTTGAAATCATTGGGAGTGTATTCCATTTCAAAAACCTTGAAGAATGACTCTAAACTCGCCTAGGTTCAAACAATTTTTGAACAACTTACTATTTTTAGAATACTGATTTTTCTTCCTCCAACAGACAAATTTTTGAAAAAAATTCTAAGATATGGGTTTTGCTCAGAATTTTGTTGCAAGACAACCCAGATCATCCATTTTTGAAAATTTTGAATTTAGACTAAAAAAGAAGCAAACCCTAATTTCTTCAATTTTTCACGAAAAAAACTGGCACCTGGGTTTTGTTCAGAATACAATTAGAAATAGACCCAGTTGATTAGATTTGAAAAACACTAAGGGCTGATTGAAAAAGCAGCAAACCCTAATATTTGAAATTTGCTTGAAAAAAGTTGTTATATGGGTTTTCTTCAGAAGACTGATTTGAGAGGACCTAGATGATGAAATTTTGAATATACTGAGGATTTCATTGACATGCAAATAAAAAGCAATTGTTGCAACTTGATGAATTTCTTGAAAATTTCTTCAGAAGAATGAGATGATAAGACCCAGATGGCTGAAAATTGAAAATCTTAGCCTTCTAAAATTTGATCTTCTGGATGAAAAAGCATGAAAAAGCAAAGCCTTATGCTGCTGGTCTGAAAATTATTTATGAAAATCAGCAACCTTGAGATTGAATCTTGAAATATCACTTCAAATTTACTGCTCCACTTCTCTCCTTTGGATGCCACCTGCAAAAATAATGAAAATTACATGAAAGAGAGGCGTTAAATAGACTTAGGGTTTGAAATAGGTTTTCTTTCTTTTGCTTTTATCTTCAAAACCCTAAAATTAGCTGGTTCAATGAACTTGGACATTCTCTTCCTCTTGCCATTTGGAAACTTTCAAAATTTTGAAAAATTCCACTAAGGCATTGTAAGTTAGGCACCTTTCTTGGCTAGGGGCGCCAACTTGCTTCAGAGTTAGTCATTTTTTAGGAATTTTCAACTTTTCACAATTTTGAGCCCCTACTTTGACCTCGATCTCTGGCTTCCAAATTGATCCAACAAGCGAGCTAGATGATTTATCATGTAGCCTGACTGATTCTGAGAAGACTATTTTGGAGGCGTCTCTTGCGAAAAACTTTGTTTTGACCTTCAAATTCATGGGAGCCTATTTCCTCCAGGGGCGCCCATTTTGTCCAGAGTTAGCCATTTTTATGATTTTCAAGTTCCTCCTTTTCCCTTTGATCTTCTAATGAGATCTTGACTCTGGGAGCTACGTTGATCCGATTGATTGGCTATCTGTTTTGCTGGATAGCTGGACTAAAACCGACGAGGTGATCTTGGAAGCCACATTGGTGAATTCTATCATTTCAGACCTCAAAAGTTTGGGTTCCCTTTCACTCCAGGGGCACCCAACTTGACCAGACTTAAAATATTTTCTTGTTTCTTCATCTCTTTCTCTATTCAGATGATCCTACTTGATCTGATGACTTGGGCGTTGGATTGACTAATGGTTGGGCTCGTTGTGAAGCTGAGGAGATTCCAAGAGGGGTCTTTTGGGAGCTACTTCATTAAAAAGTTAAATTTGATACTCCAAAAGCTTGGGCGCCCCTGGCAAGCTGGGGTGCCCAACCTCACCAGAGTTAGCCAATTTCTCTATGTTTTCTTCTTGCTCTTAACTCTGGCTCTTGTTGGAACCTTCATTCTTCCTGCTACATCTGGCAACTGCCAACTCCATTTGATGTGTTGGAGATCTTGTTGGAAAGCCTGATCAAATCTGATGAAGTCACGTTATGACTTTGTCTGCAAATTCATTTGTTTGAGCCCTCAAAAACTTGGGCGCCTATCTCCTTTAGGGGTGCCCATTTTCTCTAGACTTAAAAAAAAATTCAAACTTTTTTCATGATTTTCATTTTGTATTCTGTTTAAAAAGCCTCTATTCGATCTTGAATTCTAGGTGACTAGATGGTTTGATGATTGCACTATCGGACTTGCTACGAAGCTGGAAGGATTCTGAACAACTTTGACTGGGAGATCAAACCCTAATTTTATCATTTGATGCCCTAAAAATATGGGTGCCTATTCTCTCAAGGGGCACCCATGTCAAGCAGACAGTCAAATTTTCACAGTTTTCACCTTCTTTCCTCGTTCTTCGTGCTTTCTCACCACTTCACCTTTTGCTCAATGATTGAGTGTTGAATCTAATGCCTGGCAGCTAACTGACCTCCATTGATGACCTCAGAGCTCCTGATATGCTTATGAAAAAGAAAAATAGACCCACTAGGGAAAAATTGATCTTTTTGAGATTTTGACTACACTAGCATGATATGGAAGTATTTTGAGCCAATCAAAATCAGTTTGAACCCTAACGGGCCAACTTTCTATTTTTAGAATTTTTTTATTTTTAGAAAGTTTTTCCAGTATTCGTTTCAAAAGAAACCCAGAAAAAGTTACTATTTTTAGGAAATTTCTAAAAATAGCAGTTTTCCTAAAAAGTGGGGATGAAAAACTAAGATCTAGGTTTTGTAGATTAGGTCGCTCTGAGCAAACCCAGATCGTCAGATTTTGGAAATTTTACATTTTAACCCCTCATGCAAGACATGCACACCCAAATTTTGACCTTTGTGATAGATTTAACAAGACTTTTACTCATTTCTTCAAAATGTATAAATGTAACAAAAAAATTAATTTTGGGGTACAACACTCTGTTTTACCTTAATGTCACAATCAACCCACCTGACAAGGATATTGTCTTTTTCCAGCACCCATCTATTTAGAACAACAAAATTTCCTATGGCTAGCATTTATAAACTTGCACACCTTGTTAGCACGTCATGGCTTCATTAAATTCACTCTATGTGCCTTAGCTAATAAAAGCATGCATCTAATGCATTTATTTCATACAATCTTCTTTATCTTATTCAAATCTTTTTCATATTCCAAGATATTTACTGATAGAAAGAAATAGTTATGTTCATTTTGTCAACATGCCTACTCATATGAGATGTTAGAATAATTGCCCCTATGATGGTAAACAAGCATCCCATACTACTTGTTATCATCATTAGTGAATTAAAATACTAACAAAAGAAGAGTCTCAACAATCTGAAAATGTCAAACAATTACAACAGGGTCTTCATCTTGGTCAGCAACATAAAAGATAAGAAGATCAACAAGGTACAAAAGATCATCAACATGATTAGAAACATCAAAGATAAGAAGATCACTTACTAAAACAAAAGGTTCAAGTTGATTACCATAGCAACCCAGAATACCAGATGTTAGGAAGATCATCAAGAGCTCAATGATGATTCAACCAGTTACTAAATCTCACCACAAAGTAAATCTCAATCTATAATTGAAAGAAGTAAATTTCTATTATCAAGGATATCTATAAATGTATGATATGCATAATCCTTTATCTTTTTAAAAATGCAACAAGAGTGCATCCAAGAGAAGTGCATTACATTAATTGACTAAACAAGCCATACAATGATCCATGCAATGATACATATCCAGTTTATGAATTACATAAAGAAAGTAAAACATTTAATCAATCTCCAGCTGCCATAACCCAGTGGTCTTCCGCAAGTTGAAGGTCAAGAGAATGGTTAAGGTGCTTTTCCCACCCAACCATGAAACATAACACTTCCTTGAGATTCTTCCTAACTCAAAGAACACCTGGCCCTACATGAGGTGCCTAGAAACCAATAATAATAGGGCAGGAGGGAAACTCTTGATGCATGCCTAATGCCTTATATGCAATCTTATACTAGAATGAACATATTTCTTGCATTTAGGATGTGGTAGAGAAACATATAAAAGTTCTAGGCTTTCATTATCTATCTATTTCAATGGTATAGCTCACTTTGGCCAAAGAATTTATACAAAATTTGGTTGATCTTGGAAAAGAAGATCACCTTCTCTGTTAATCCACATTCGGCATCTTGTCTCAGAAGGTAAGCTTAAAAATTTATCACACACAACACATTCAACAAGAAAAAACAAGTTTCATAGAATAAGGACTAGATGATATAATAGTGGATAACATGCTCAAGTGCACATAGAATGAATAATTAACAAACAAGAATACATAAACCCTTGGTGCCTAACTCGCACAGGGTATGAATACATAATTTACTTGGAGTGCCTCACTCGCCCAAATATGGAACATGTCTTGTACACAATGTGCATTACTCATTCAATTTTTCATACAATAAATATGGTAAGTGCATCTCTTGCACAAGTGCATTGCTCACACAAAAGGTAAAATATGCATAAATTACAGTACTGTAGTTATAGTGATCATTACTCAATTCAATAAACACAATGAGTATCAAAAGTATATCTCACACACAAATAAGGATTGTAATAATTTTTCAATTTTTTATCCACACAAAATAATCAAGAACTTACTCTAGTGCATCACTCACACAAGAACAACAATAATATGAAATATGCATCACTTACATTAGTATAGTGAACATTTATCATTCAAGTATAGATATAAGTATAGTTAAGGCAACAATTTTCTATGATACACATACAATCATTCATAAAGATGTGTCATTCACACAAAGCATGAGAAGTGCATTATTGTACAAGTATCATTATTACATAGTACATATGTACAAGTACTTTTACTAAAACAATCAAGCATACACGAATCACCATACCAACCAATTTCTATCATGAATCGCCAATGAAGGTTATTAAGACATTTAAACTTTGCATTTTTGAAAGATTTCAAGGATTCTACCAAATCCATATCATAAAAGAATAAGATGTTGCTCAACAACCAATTTTCCCAAAGCCTAGTATTGTTACAAAAATCCTTTCCTTTAAAACATCATGTAATGCCCTACCACACAACCCCAAAGGAAACTAACATATCTAACATTTATGGTACAATTTTTTTTTTAAAGTAACTAGCATGCAACAACATACATCACATAAAATACAACTTACAAGTACACTATATAACAAAGTCCCTTGGGGTTACATAACTGCATTAATTTTCATATCAACATCTTTACATTACATGAAAGATAGACATACACCAATAACCATAAGATAATAACATGAACATGGACAATACATTAATAACATGAAGATACATTGCTCAAGGTTTACATCAATACAACACTACTTCCCAACATGTATGGGAAGAGTACAATAACATGGAATAATACATCTGAAATGTGAGAATACAAAGCTGCAAGCTAGATCCAACTCTAGTATAACTCAGGATTCACTACAAAGGTACAATTCTGCATTTCTTGATTGATGGTTGGGGACCCAATGGGGTGCATAGCACATTCCACCCAACCATGTGGACCTGAAAGCTGACCCCCCGTGCTAGGAGTTGAAAAGATAGGTCCTCAACCAAAAAGCCAAGTGAACCAATGGTAAAAAATACTCCACACAAGGATAACAACACGCAATATAACAACCCATAACATTTTCAACACATAACCACACACAAAAATAATGAAAATTCCAACAAAACCAATTGCCAAAATTATAGATCAACACTAAATAAACATAAGAGGTGCGAACAACCATAGGATAAAAAGCCCTAAAATGAGATCACAATATCAACCATCATTAAATATCAAAGGCACTTTTCATTAACATCAATAAAGTTTCCATAAGGCATATATGCAACACTAAATAACTAAAAGGAGGCTACAAAAACAAACATCAAGAACCAACTTCCTCAACCAACATAAGATATAGCCGCTTCCAGAGGTACAAGAACACAAAGGGGAATCCAACAAGAAAGCATGAGTGCCTAAGGGTGGAGTGTCATCGCATAGGCGTTATGGGTTACCCTGGTGTAACCTTCCTAGGCTATTGGATCACCCTAGACACCTCTACCGACCGTCAGACCCCCATGCCGCTATGCAGGATCAACATACCTTGCAAAATTACTATGCAGAGGCAAGGAAGTTGACCTTTCCATTCCAGGCCTTCCCACTCATCCCAAGCCTAAATAAGCAATTGGGACCATGAGTGAGGCTACATTATCTGAATTATTGTGAAATACTAGACCCAACCCCCTAATTAATTAATTATGTTATCACTTGATTAAACTCTCAAGGGTTACCCTGGACCAGCCACTTTGGGCGTTGGACTCACACTGAGAGCCACTCCCCCCTTACTAGCAACAAAATATCAAAACCACAAACGGGAAGCCAACTTGCACAAGATACCAAACCAAACAAAATATCAATCACCATGTGAGGCATGCACCATCTCAGGTTTGAACTTCATAGTAAAGAAAACCACTTTTCGAGTGCAAGGCTTGACCCACCCAAATCAAATTGAACATAAAATCAACCATTTACTAAACCAAAATGGATACCAATTATGAAGCAACATATTCATTCCCCTCCTCTAGAAGCCCAAGAAGAATGACTACCAAAACCAATGAACGAGGGTAAAACACAACAACACGGTTCCAACATAAAACTTCGGCATATAAAATTCTCCTCAACACAAAATCAACTCAAGAGGAAGCCATGTCAAGAGAGATCCATCAAAACCATCTGCAAATCAAACAAACACGATACCAACATTGCATCCAAGGGAGACATTCTTTTTCCACAATCCATGTTACTTAATTCAACCCAATATCAAAATCAGAACAATGAGAAAAACCAGCTTAAGATTCCAAAATCGCTCACATAATTTCCCACAAAGAACTAATCCAACATTACAACCATGAAGTACACTATTTTAAGCCAACTCACAATAACCAAGTAAACGATAACAATTTCATAAATGATCATCACATCCACTTGAACAATAACCAAGTTCACTCACACTCCACATTCAACCCAATACATAATATAACAGTAAATTCAATCATATAAAAGAATGACCTAGCCAATTATTTTTTTGTACTCATACAGTCCTTATAGAAGAATGACAATGCATTGAATAACATTCTTTCTTTCCCATTATCATATCTTAGCTAATAACCCTAATATATTCGGATTTGCAATTCACAATATAAAATTCTTCAACAAACTACTATCCCGAAAACAAAATACATTTCTCTTATAAACATAATTAAAGACTACTTAATAAATGGAACTCTAACTTATCAGATATTCAATAACTAACTATATACTAAGAAAACATAACTCCCTTCATTTAATTTAATATACCAATTCAACACATAATCCAATACACACAACCTATAAACATTATACTCATGGAATCACACACATAACAAATCAACTGTTAAACGGTTAAGAAGGACATCAACATTTAAAGGATTGTCATTAACAAACTAACTCCTTCAATTACAAAAACATGATCAACTCAATTTTACTTGCTTCTAATTTAATTTCAAAATAAGTATCAACTATAGTCATTCATTGATTGGTATGGAACATTTCTTTCTAACACTTAAATGTTTTCTCAATTATTTTTATTTGTATAAATATACCCCTTAATCCTCCTAAATATATTAAATCAATTCATTTTCTTTGGTATGAAATTTTCAAATTCATTTTCCTAAATTTCACTTAAATACAAAACAAATATAATCATTTTCTATAAGCAAAACAAGATGCAATATTCACATCAATACAAATTGAAATATGAAATGAGAATAATAGATGTTTTGAAATACATTATTGTTGTTCGGTCAAATGAGCATAGCAACAGTAAATAGAATATTACTATTTTGTTCTCCTGAAAGAGAAAGGATAACACATGGATATCTAACTCCCAAGGTCTTGGTAATCAGTTCTCGACTGTGCTGATTTCACTCAATGGTTGATGTGAACTATAATGTTCAAGGGGCCTGCTGGTGTTGAGCTTCTGGATTGTGCTAAGATTAAACATACTTCCAAACCTACTTTAACTGGTAGTTTTAAAGAAATAGAAAAAGATAGATCAGATTTTGTGAACCAGAGAGAATGTTAATTCATCCAACTTAATCATACTTGTTACCTTTCAAGGAATTCCTAACTAAAACTGCAGAACAAAATTAACTTGTGATTAACACACAATTTCATTCATTCACAGTGCTAATTTCAACAGCAGATTGCAAATCATCATTTAAACAAAACGTAAAATAAAATTTCATTCCTTGAAAGCTTTTTAAATCAAATAATTAACCCAAGATAAATACCATTCTGGAACACAATATGAAGTAGATTTAAATCTGGTTGTTTCTGTTGTTGGTGAAACAGATAACAACATTTACAAATATGGAAAAATCACCAGTGTACAGAAAACCCATGTCTTCAGATTGTCTCCATTTGTACTAAGAAAACTTGAAAGATACATCACTACCTTCTAACCCTAACTAAGAAGACAAAAAGAAGATCCCATTACAAAGAAACAGGATGTAGCTCTATCTCCTCTATCCTTCAAAAAATTCCTACTGTTCAAAATCTATCTATCTCCTCCCCTCCTTGTACTCCCCTACTACTTTTTCTACATAGACCGGTGCCAATTTCTGTTCTTCTTACAAAGAGGCCCCAAACATGCCATATATAAAATGTGCCAAAAAGGAAGTGTCGGCCCCCTGTTTTAGGGTTTACAAAATTAGTCAGTTGCAAGAGGGTCGGCCCTCATATCTTTTTGGAATAAAGTTAATGATGCATTAACTTATGGCCCTCATTTCCAACCTCGAGACCTTCATTAGAGCCACTTTGAATGTTCTGAAGCATTATCATTAATGTCGATCCACCTTTGCTAGTAGACATCACAGCTATCATTGTGACTCGCAGTTTCTTCCCCTTCGGCTTTCCTCTTGCTCTAGATCTTTCTGCAAGTTGACCTCCTTGAGAAACAACACCTGATCTTTCTGCTTAGATCTCTTCACAGACGACACCACTATTCACCGAATCGATTCATCATCTCAATCACAGAGCATATCCATACCGCTCACGTTCTGTTGATCTTTTTCACAGGGGCGGTCACAACAGTCAAACTGCCACGGGTTTGCCTTCAACCTCCTCTGATTGGTTGAACACATACCACATAATATTTCCAAGTGGTTAAAAGTTATTCAAATAGAATTGCATGTCAGTGAGACACCAACCGTGTCTCCCCGATGCGACTATACTCCACAGCAGCTATCGACATAACTTACAACTGTCAGAAAGACTTCATATCGAGCTGCAGGGGTCATACCAATATCCAAGACCATCGGCAAGACTATCGCTTTTGGCAGGAGGTCATAGCGGGTGACAAGAGTTATACGGCAGTGTTCCTCCGTCGGCGAGACATCCGCATTCGGCAAGACATTATAGCGAGAGCACCCTCTATCGGCGAGAGATTACACCAAGCTCAAACCTTTCGGCAAGACCACACCCAGTTGGCAGGACATTACACCGAAGCCACAAACCCTCAGGAAGACCTCTCCCCGATAACATCCTTCTTTGGTGGGACTTCCTCCAGTCAGCCAGACATCATGCTGATGCAAACCCCTTTCGACAAGACTCCCCCAAGCAGAGAGAGATAGAAAACTTTATAGTGATCAAAATTTCTTAGCTACTGAATATTTCAAATGAATAGAACCACATTGCTAGTTGGCAAGACATCCAGCTGGTCTCACCGACTTTCTTCTTTGAGGAGTTTTATGCCAGACCTAATTGAAGCATGCTTTCCAACTGACTTCCTTGAGAAATAGCATCAGATGTATGCTTTAATCCTGCAAAATAATGCCTCCATTAGTCCTCAAAAGCATAGAAAATACATCATTCTTCATCATTTCTTCAATTTTAACAAAAAGAAACCCAACTCTGGTTGAGGCAGAACCAAATCCAACAGAAAAAAAGACAGACTTAGGAGGAAAACAAAAGAACTCCTAAGACCCAAACAAACAACCAAAGGCGATGAAAACAAAAGAAAAAGGGGGACCCATTTTGTTCCAAAATAAAATGGGGTGGTTATGCAAGGCATAAAAAATGGTGACTCGGTTGGGAAAATGGTTTAACCATTTTCAAGAAACTGAAGGATTCAGCTACCCAGAAATACGGTTTATGAACATCACAACTCCAGTTGGGTCAGTTTTAACAACCAAGGTTGAGCAAGAATCTCAAATGTAAATCAACACTGGCTACCCCTGAATCTATGTGTGTGCTTGATGGTGTATCACCCTTTTATAAAGTTTTCCTCATCTTTTGAACAACAATGTGCAATATTTGAACTACATGAGTTGATTCCCTTTAGCTGTTTTGCAATGATATCCTGGGCACTGCTCCGCTGCCAGTCAGGCATCCATAGCCCTGATGGAGATACCTCTAGTTTTCTCTCAACATTGCTCTACTGCCAGTCAGGCATCCATAGCCCCAGTAGAGATACTGGAATTACCCATTAATATTGAGTCTTCTTTTTCTCTTAGATAGTTCTTTTCTTTTTTCTTTTTCTTCTGGAGTTTCAGATATTTCATTCAATTTCTTTCAATATGTCAGATGTTTGTCATCTGTTCTGGGTTGAAAACTACCATGGACCTCATAACAGCATCTAGGGGATCGGATTTTTCACTCAAATCTTACAACACTATCACCCTAGGACAAATATACCATTACAAAAGGAGATGATCTTGATGATTTGTGACAGATTTAGAGGTATTTAATGAAGATTATTTACTTTGCACTTTGTTTTCAAGACTTTCTGCAACTCTTATTGGTAATGGGCATAAAACAACGAATTTAGGACAAAATCACCCAATCAGAAAACCTGAAAATACCTAAACCAACTTCTCTCCTAATAAACAAAGTATACTTCAGATAACAACCCACCATTTGAAGATGGAAAGAACAAAGAAACCCCAAAGAACAAAACAAGATAGACACCAAACAACAAAGGAAACAAAAGGACAAAAAGAAAGAACAAACAAACAAAAAACAAAACTATTTACAAGCAGAACAACAGAATATTTACATATATGCACAGCCCAGCAAAAACCAAACTTTATGACTCAAAATAATGTTTAAGAAACTATCCATTGACAGGCAATGGAACAGATTCTCCTGTTAAACTACTCAGCCAGAAAGCATTTTCTCCTAGGATTTCAGTAGTTTGATAGGGACCTAACCAAAGCTTATCAAATTTCTAATGATTTCCCTTCTTTTCATTAGCTTTATCCCATAGCAGCACAAGGTCTGATATTCTGAAAGCCTTGATTTTGGCTCTTTTGTCAAACCAACATTTGACAACAGCCTAGTGTCTAAAGAATTGTTGCAAGGCGACATCTCTCTGCTCTTCTAATTTCAACAAACCAGCTAATCTTACTTCGATCCTATCATCACTAGAGTAAAAATTATGCATAAACTTAAGGATAGGTATTTGCAAGTGAATAGGGAACACGGGCTCTTGGCCATACACTAGCTTAAATTGTGAAGTCTTTAAAGAAGCCTTGATACTAGTCCTATCTGCCCATAACACAAATCTTAGCTGGGTATGCCAGTCCCTAGGATTGTTCTCTAATAGTTTTTTAATTACCCCTAAGAGATTCTTATTAGTTGATTCTGCAACTCCATTTCCTTGTGGGTAATAGTTTGAAGAATACTTTAAAACAATTTTATGATCATAAGCCCATGAAATGAACTCAACAGAATAAAAGGAAGAGACATTGTCACATACCAATGCGAAGGGTACTCCAAACCTAGTTGTGATGCATTCAGTGAGGAACTTGGTTACTACCTCCATTGTGCTATGCTTGCAAGGTATAGCCTCTGTCCATCTCGTGTAGTAATCCATGGTAGTCAAAATAAATTTGTGTCCTGCAGAAGAATTTGGGTTAATTACCCCAATAAAATCTAGTTCCCATTGGGCAAATGGCCTTACCTCATAAACAGGCTGCAATGGCATGGCTGAATGGTGTTCTTTTGATGTAAAAATCTGACATATGTGACATGTTCTCACATGTTGATGGGCGTCTTTGAACAAACTTGGCCAGTAATAACCAGATCTGAGGATCTGATGTGCTAACGAATCTACAGAACCATGACCTGTGCCATGTTTCCCATGAAATTCAACAATTACATGCTTAGCCTCTTGCTGATAAAGGCATCGTAGGTAAACTCCCTCAAAATTATTCCTGTATAACAATCCTCCTTTGAGCATATAATGGGAGCTTTTCATTCTCAGCGCTCTCCTCTGAATTGTATTCATTCCATCTGGGCACCGATTATTGAGCATGAAATAGATGATATCATCATACCAAGGGTCATTGGAAAAGGACTGTGTTGTGTATTGTTGGCAAATAATGTTCTCACCAACATTCGCTATGGATTTAGATAGGCCCAGACCTTGGACAAGTGTCATAGGGAGAATCTCCAAATTGAAATCCTGCAAAATGGCCATCCATTTCCCCCTTCACTCTCCCAGCTTGCTCTGCATAAATAGAGACTTCACAGCAGCATCAGGAACTACAACAATAATTTGACTTCGGAGGATGTAATGTCTGAACTTCTTGACAGCTCTAACCAATGAAAAATATTGTTTTTCAAGAGGTGGGTACTTGACTTCGGCATTCTTCAACAGAGAACTCATGAAGGCGATTGGCCTCTCATCTCCCTCCTCTCTTCGTTGAGTTAGAACAGCTGCACATGAGTGTTCAGAAGCAAAAGAATAAATATAGAATGGATTCAAGTAGTCAGGGCTGGTGAGGACTAGCGCTTCCGAAATGGATTGTTTGACTTGAGAAAACGCGGCCTTTTCCTCGTTACTCCATTCTATTTTGGCCTCTTTCTTCATCATTTCATACAATGGCTTAACAATTTTTACAAACCCTGTGATAAACTTTCTCACAAAGTTTATCTTTCCAAAGAAAGATTTCATCTCCTTCTTACTTCCTGACATGGCTATCTTCATAATGGACTCAACTCAGTCTGGATCTATCGATATTCCTCTTTCTGAGATTATGTGTCCCAAAAGTTTCCCTTTAGAGACCCCGAACACACACTTTTTAGGATTCAGGGAGATGCCATACTGGATACATCTTTCAAGAACTTTAGCCAAGTCTACAGCATGGTTTAGTCTATCTTTAGAGAATACTATTAGGTCATCCATGTAGACGATGATGCATTTACCAATCAAATCTTTGAACGCTATGTCCATGGCACGCTGAAAAGTTGCTCCAGCGTTTATCAGACCAAATGACATCCTTCTGTAAGCAAATGTTCCCCACTTTGTAGTGAAATTTATCTTCATTCTGTCTTCATAATTAACAATCACCTAATTGTATCTAGAATAACCATCCAAGAATGATATCATCTGAGACCCATTGACAGTTTGCAAAACTTCATCCAAAGAAGGGAGTGGGTAGTTGTCTTTTTCTGAAGCTCTATTGAGATTCCTGAAATCTACACATAGCCTGATCTCTCCATTTTTCTTACGAACTGGAACCAAGTTAGCCACCCATGTCGAATGTCGTATAGGGAAGATTATTCTTGCAAAAAGAAATTTCTGAGCTTCCTTAAAGATCAGTGGTTCAATCAGGGCGTTGACAGGATGTTGTTTCTGTCGAAATGGTTTAGCTTCAGGCTTCAAAGGAATAGTATGAGTTATCACAGAAGCATCAAATGTTTTTAGATCTTCATACCCCTAGGCTATCACAGCAATATCCTTCTTTAGTACCCTTAGTATATCTTTTCTAATTGCTTCAGGGCAAGCCTTCCCTATGTGAACATTTCTTTGAGGGCCAAAATCAAATAGGTTAACAGTTTCATATTCACCCCTTTTATCTTCAGTTGATATCCTTTCCCGAGCTCTTAGGTCTGAATCAATAATTATTTCTAAGGCCACCATTCCCTTGGGAATGTTATTACTTTTTAAATTGAGGACCCCCACTGTATCGCAGCCTTTGGGGTTCCAGTCTCCTTGATCCCTGTCAGACTCATCGATGATTTGTCCTTCAAAAACATCTGAACTTGCTAGAAAAGCAAGGATATGTTGATCATCATCAAAGACTTGAAAGTTCCTGACATTATCAGGAACAACCGGGGTGGATATCAATTCTACTGAGAATCTCTTAAGTTTGGAGCCTTGCATGGGTTCCAGGCTACTTGCGGCAACAACTAATGAATTAACTATTTGATTCTCCTCTCTAGGGATTAAACTAATCCCAAAAGCATCAACATCTTCAATCAGGTTCCATACCTGATTTCTATAAGTTTCCAGCTTTTTATTGTGACATGTGTATTGGCTGTGCACTTGCTTGATAACTAATTTTGAATCTCCTTTAACCACCAAGGCAGTAACTTTCTTCTTATGTGTGAACATCAGTCCCCGAGCTAATGCTTCATATTCTGCTATATTGTTGGTGCATCTAAACTGCAACCTGTAAGAAGTAAAGAAAGTTTTCCCTTTCGGGTTGGTTAATTCAATCCCAACACCATAGCCTGTTTTGGATTTGGATCCGTCAAACGTGAGGGTCCACAGCTGATCATGAGTTGGGGTTGATCCCTTTGAGGTTATTGTGGGCATTTGTATAAGATGAGCCATAGGTGGGGCCACATGATCCTTTGCATCAAATATTGAGAAGGGGTGTTCAATAGGTTCCTCAGGTGCAATTTCCAATCCCTGCTCAGATACATCATGTAATTCGTGGCTATCCTTCTGATAGTCACTTGTATCTTTGATTAATTCCTTGGGTTTTGGTATACTTGTGAGTGTGGGGGTATCAAACAAACCTTGGGGTTGTTCATCATAACTATGTTGGTCTGGTATCGTGACTGGGGTAAGTTCAATTTGAGGAGAGACTTCCTTTGAAGGTATATTATCCCCGGTTAACATTATTGCATTTTTGGCTTCAAATGAGAAGTGATCTGCAACAGTCTCAAAGTGACTTGGGCTAATTTCCTCAATTTGGGAAACATGATCTAAAACATTGAGGCAGGGTTGGTAGGTCAATTCTGAATGATTTTGGTAGTGTACCCTACACCAATTAGGGAGTAAAAGACTCCGCAGATCGATATCTCCCCCCAAGACCAGTTGATCCTGTTGCAGCTTCCTGATCAATGCATGTTGATTTTCATTAATCATGGGATCAAGGAATTTTTGTATTGACAAATCTTTAGAATCAAGAACCGAAAAGGTTAAAAATTTCCTCTCTTTTATAAACCCCTATCTCAGTTTCAAAATAAGCTACCTTGTTGGGACAATCATACTCAATGATGATATGTTTGAGGCAAGGTTCACTTTCAATCCTGATCTGCATAGGCACTCCCCTCCATGGTAGCCACATATGTGAAAAGTCAAGGGAGAGATATCCCCCTATACTTTTCATCAAATCTCTACTCAACAGCATACCATAGGTCTCAGGAATGTTTGCTACTTGAATATCTATATTGGTTTGAATCGTAGGGTTAGACCCTACTTGCACATGTATATTTCTCAATTCTCCAACTACATTAACCTATGTTTTATCAAGTTGGATGACCTTCTTGTTTGTTTGGATAGGGTTCAATCCCAATTTCTTGCAAATAGAAAATGGCATAACATTGCCAGAAGTCCCTGAATCTAGCAGAAAATTATGTAGATTCTTCCCACAGATTATCAAACTTAAAAGAAATGGTGGGGTACCTACCTTGCTTCTGTACAAAGCTACGTTCATGTCTGCAGTGGGTGCCACCTTGGTTTTCCCTTTTGATTTATTAGCTTCTTCCAAATATTTCAGCACTATCTCTCATTGAGCAGGGCACCACTTTAGGATGTCAAAGTATGATAAAGATGTTTTATGTTTCTGCATCTTAGAAACAATATCAAATTTTATGTTATAGCTTGCATTACATTTGACAACACCAGGTGAATTACCTTTGTTATGGAAGTCAGGTGGACCTTTTGGTGGAAGAGGGTTATTGTCAGCACTTTGATTCAGAGGTACCATGTGATTAGGTGGTGTTGATGTAGTGAATGAACCCTTATTCCGATTTCTTAGAAAGTGTCCTCCCTTTGTCTGAAAGGCTTGGGCATCATACATGTCTTCCTCTGGTTCATTCTCACTTTGCATTGGTAATGAAGGTTCTTCCTCAAAGAGGTCATAAGTCATTGTCGTATCTACTAAGCCACCTTCTTTATTTGAATTCCCTTGGAATGCTCGGGCATCTGCCTGTGCCATCTTGACCATCTTCTCCATTTTAGGGTAGTTTACCTCTGAATGGGTTGAAGTATCATGCAACCTGCACCAATTAGTCATGAAATTAAGGTCAACCACATTTGCAGTATGTGGCATGTCCTCATTAGCTTGATAATTGTGAGAAACTCCACCGTTATTTGGCATTGTATTCCATTATCGGTTGTTATTCAGCCTCTGGTTACATCCTCTATTTTGGTTTTGATAGCCTTGGTTAGGGGAGTTTTGACCTTGATAATTTCTCTGGCCGTGATTGTAATTGTTCAGGTAATTACCCTGATTGTTATTGCTCTGATTAGGATAATTACCTTGGTTCTAAGAGGGGTTCAATTTAAGTTGAGCCATATCATTTGTGACTTGAGACAGAGTTTTCTTTAAGGTCTCCACCTTGTTTGTGAGTTGAACTATCTTTTCACTTTCAACACTCTTAGCAATAGATGGTTGACTGATAGGATTTGGTGTTCCAGCTTGGTTATGATGACCATGTGGGCTGGGATGAGCCTGTGATTGTTGAAAGAAGTCAGGAGCTCCATTGGAAAAGAATGGAACAGGAGGTTGAGTTTGTAACTCAGATATAGGTCCATAATGGGAAGGAAACATCCTTGGGATGGTATTGAATAAAAGGGTTGGGCTAGGCATCTGATACCCCATTGGAGGAAAACCTCCTCCCAGGCTTTGTTGAGAGCTAGTTTGTTGTTGTAGCTTGATGGCTAGATGATAAACTTTAGACAGAGAATCAATATCCACGGGCTGATAAGTCCTTTGTAGGAACAAGCCAAGCAAAGGGTCTATAACTCTAAAGTGTGCTTGAATGGCACTATTCTCAGCAACTAGATAGGGGTCCTGCAGTCTCCTATACATTCGTTGAAACCTGGTATTAAACAAGGGAAAAGATTCACATGGCTCCTTCCTAATGGTGGAAAATTGGTGGAACAAAATGGTTGGAACCACATAAACTTTGAACTAATTGATGAAAGAATTTTCCAGGTTTGTCCAGCTCAGAATAGAACCTTGTGGAAGATTTAGGTACCAATTGTACGCCATATCCCCTAAGGAATAAGGGAACAACCTACAAACTACATCATGGTGAGCTATCTGGGCTCTGGTACAAGCGTTCTTAAAATCTTGTATGTGCTCTTCAGCACTCCTTGATTCACCATGAATGTATTTGGGATAGAATTTCTCAGGATTCTTAGGCATATCATGAAAGCCTCTAGGAATAGTCCCCAATGGAGAGGGATTATTCTGAAAAAATTTCATTGGTGGTGGTGGTGGTGGTGGTTGAGCCAACTGTTGGATGGGTTGAACCAGTTGTAATGGAAATTAAGATGAATTTGGTGGTGGATTGATAGGTATCCACTGGGGTATTGGTGAAAATCCTAGTGGAGTGAGCGGAGCTGACAAGGGTGGTATGATGGTTGCCCAAGTCTTGTGAATCTTGTGTCTTATTGGGGTCTTGAGTTCTATCAAAGGTGGTGGGTTTTCAGCTAATTGAAGAACTCTATGGGGCCTTTCTGGTGAGAAAAACCTAGTATTATCTAGTTTTCTCTTCTAGGCCCTCCTTCTAGCACCAGAGAACTATTGTTCGGTCAAATGAGCATAGCAACAGTAAATAGAATATTACTATTTTGTTCTCCTGAAAGAGAAAGAATAACACATGGATGTCTAACTCCCAAGGTCTTGGTAATCGGTTCTCGACTGTGTTGATTTCACTCAATGGTTGATGTGAACTATAATGTTTAAGGGGCCTACTGGTGTTGAGCTTCTGGATTTTGCTAAGATCAAACATACTTCCAAACCTACTTTAACTGGTGGTTTTAAAGAAATAGAAAAAGATAGATCAGAGTTTGTGAATCGGAGAGAATGTTAATTCATCCAACTTAATCATACTTGTTACCTTTCAAGGAATTCGTAACTAAAACTGCAGAACAAAATTAACTTGTGATTAACACAGTTTCATTCATTCACAGTGCTAATTTCAATAGCAGATTGCAAATCATCATTTAAACAAAACATAAAATAAAATTCCATTCGTTGAAAGCTTTTCAAATCAAATAATTAACCCAAGATAAATACCATTCTGGAACACAATATGAAGTAGATTTAAATCTGGTTGCTTCTACTGTTGGTGAAACAGATAAACAACATTTACAAATTTGGCAAAATCACCAGTGTACAAAAAACCCATGTCTTCAGATTGTCTCCATCTATACTAAGAAAACTTGAAAGATACATCACTACCTTCTACTCTCGAGTTTCTCTACCTTCTAACCCTAACTAAGAAGACAAAAAGAAGATCTCATTACAAAGAAATAGGATGCAGCTCTATCTCCTCTATCCTTCAGAAAATTCCTACTGTTCAAAATCTATCTATCTCCTCCCCTCCTACTCCCCTACTACTTTTTCTACCTAGACCAGTACCAGTTTCTATTCTTCTTACAAAGAGGCCCCAAAAGTGCCATATATAAAACGTGCCAAAAAGGAAGTGTCGGTCCCCTATTTTAGGGTTTACAAAATCAGTCAGCTGCAAGAGGGTCGACCGTCAGATCTTTTTGGAATAAAGTTAATGATGCATTAACTTCTAGCCCTCGTGTCCAACCTCGAGACCTTCATCAGAGCCGCTTTGAATGTTCTGAAGAATTATCATTAATGTCAATCCACCTTTTCCAGTAGACATCACAACTATCATTGTGACTCGCAGTTTCTTCCCCTTTGGCTTTCCTCTTGCTCTAGATCTTTCTGCAAGTTGACCTCCTTGAGAAACAGCACCCGATCTTTTTGCTTAGATATCCTCACAAATGACACCACTGTTCACCGAATCGATTCATCATCTCAATCACAGAGCATATCCATACCGCTCACATTCTGTTGATCTTTTTCACAGGGGCGGTCACAACAGTCAAATTGCCACGGGTTCGCCTTTGGCCTCCTCTGATTGGTTGAACACATACCACGTAAGATTCCAAGCGGTCAAAAGTTATTCAAACAGAATCACATGTCGGTGAGACACCAGTCGTATCTCCCCGATGCGACTATACTCCACAACAGTTATTGGCATAACTTACAACTGTTGGCAAGACTTCATATCAAGTTGCAGGGGTCATACCGATATCCAAGACCATCGGCAAGACTATCGCTTTCAGCAGGAGGTCATAGCAGGCGGCAAGAGTTATACCACAGTGTTCCTCCATCGGCGAGACATCCGCATTTGGCAAGACATTATAGCGAGAGCACCCTCTATCAGCGAGAGATTACACCAAGCTTAAACCTTTCGGCGAGACCACACCCAGTCGGCAGGACATTACACCGAAGCCACAAACCCTCGGCGAGACTTCCTCGGGTCGGCAAGACCTCTCCCCGATGACATCCTTCTTTGGCAGGACTTCCTCTAGTTGGCCAGACATCATGCCGACGCAAACTCCTTTCGGCGAGACCATTTCATTTCGGTGAGACTCCCCTAATCGGAGAGAGATAGAAAACTTTATAGCGACCAAAATGTCTTGGGAACTGAATATTTCAAATGAATAGAACCACACTGCTAGTCGGCAAGACATCCAGCTGGTCTCACCGACTTTCTTCTTTGAGGATTTTTATGCTAGACCTAATTGAAGCATGCTTTCCAACTGACTTCCTTGAGAAATAGCATCAGATGTATGATTTAATCATGTAAAATAATTCCTCCATTAGTCCTCAAAATTATAGAAAATACATCATTCTTCATCATTTCTTCAATTTTAACAAAAAGAAACCCAACTCTGGCTGAGGCATAACCAAATCTGACAGAACAAAAGATAGACTTAGGAGGAAAACAAAAGAACTCCTAAGACCCAAACAAACAACCAAAGGCGACGAAAATAAAAGAAAAAGGGGGATCCATTTTGTTCCAAAATAAAATGGGGTGGTTATGCAAGGCATAACAATTATATCAGAGTATAACAAGGCATGCAATTTCTAACACAACTACACAACATTCAAATATAACATACACATATATCCATCTACATACAGTTATTTATACATATAAATGTACATATATATATATAGATGTACATATATATATATAGATGTATATATATATGTATGTATACAACTACATCAAGAATCCCTACATATAAAAACTCGAACATAATCCATTTTCCATGCTCCCCTAATAGTATATATACATACACTCATCCATTACGCTCACTGATGCCAATGAACAAGTCTCTCAAACTTATAATTACCATGCATATAAACCAAATAAAGAGCATAACATATAAATACATAGGAGATTACCTTTTCTTGGTGATGATAACTAAGGAGAGTTGAGGGAAGTCTACAAGTTCAATTTTAATTCTACTGTTTCTAAACATAGCCGACCACAAATGCACCAACTCTTCTATAGCTAAGAATGACATGGAGTCCGCACACAGCGAAGGGGAAGGCACGCGCTGATAGTGAAGGATGAAAAATGTGAAAGCTTGGAAAAAGGCATGCGAGTGGTTGACAGAAAGACCACAAAATGGAACAATTGTAGAATAAGAACAAATGGATTTCATCAAAATAACAAGAAAGTCAAGAGCTACGAACATACAACATTTAATATGATTGTCAAATTACATTCTATCAAATCTCAAACAAATTTTGGATACAATGAATTATTTAAAGTGAAATGTTGATCTCATAACTTGTATATCTAATTTATTCGAATGCACTATAAAACACATCCTAGCATAATAAGCTAAGCTTGTGTTCCAGGCACGCAGAAATGCAGGTATAGTGGACATGGCTATGCCAACTTCGCACATCGGTAACCTTATTGCATTACATAAAAAAATGATCATTGGGTGTGTGTGGTTTGGCCTTCATGTCACACTGGATAACTTGGGGCATTCTACACCCTATTACTAAGGGGTGCCTACTGAGTGTATATGAATAGCGACTGAGTATTTCCAACAACACCGTTGGATTCTTAAATGCTGCGACCTATACTCATCTCTAAATCATCTTTGTAGAAGCGACGATGTGATGAGGTTCCAAAGATTGCTACAGTTGATCATTTTTAAAATATCAATTATAGTAAATCACTTATCATTGATTTTCAGATATACTTAATGAGTCTATCAGAATGATTTGATATAAATATACTTAACTTCGTCCTAAAACAAGGGTTGTCAAAATATATCAATTTTCACTCGAATTGGTCTTTTGTTAAGCAAATTTGTATTGGAACATCTCAACACAACAAGACTTGGGTTTCGCTAACTTAGAAATGTTTAAGTGTAACGGCCCAACCCTTCGGTAAAATTAAAATTTTCATAAATTACATCCTAAAAGTAAGTAAACGTGTTAATCATGTCATTGCAACAGAATTTTTATTTTTCTTTATTGACAAAACATGAACAAGTTGCCATATTAATTTACAACAAAGATTCCATTTCAATATAATAACTTCACAAGTACATGAAACAAGAATATGTACCTTAACTAACATAGCTCCAATGAGCTTTAGAAAAAATAGTAGTAAGAAGGTCCAGGAGTCCATCCTTTCAAATCTTGGTACATCGGCCACTTGCTGAGGAGGAGAAACATCACTTGGGCACTCTTCCGCAAACCACAAACTTATAATGCGGTCCCCCGCACACCTATCGTTAGATAGATGGCCCTCCCTTCGAAGAAGAGATTGGTAGGGTATCCTTTAATGATTACCAACTGAGCATAGTGTTGTGTTCCTACATAACTAGGTCTTGTGCATACAGCATCTCTTGAACTAGTATGTACTTCGGGATCACAATGAACTGACAGTGTAGTCTCAACTATTTCACATCTAAGTGGAAGTTGTACATTTCACTACTTTGGCCAAAGTATTATCATTCAGTATTTCGAATGAAGGCCATCTATCATATACACTACTCAGGGCCGATTTGCATTAAGGCTTTCTTACACTACGTGTAGGTTGGTCTATCGAGGTAGTCCGTACCCTAGACTTCCTACAACAAACTAACTATTAGAATGGAGATCATTTAACAAGTACCTACAACTGTCTCCCTTACATTGGATACTCTCATCCTAGGAGCTTCATTAACTTGACTAAGTTAACTTATAACTAGTTGTGACCTGTAGCTTATTAAATGCCCTCAATCCATTCCTAGTATTAAATAGCTATGTACGAGCATACACTCCATATATGGAGTCAATACAATTAATGCAATTTTCTCTTCATTGCCTAGTGTATTCCGTACACTAATGAATGCAAAACTAATATAAAGAATATGCAAAAATCTTCTTATTTCGCAAATTATCTCTTTGCAAATATTCATTTATCCTTTAGATATTCATTCCTAAGTACATCAACCTTCACTCTCTATTCTTTTCAATCAAAGGATATGAAACATACTTACTTCTAAATACAAGAACAACAGAAAGCATGAAAAAGAAAAGAGTTAACATGTCTGACAAGAGCTTTCCTCAGATATTTGAAATATGAGAATGCTTCTCCTCTAGCCTACCACCAAAGGACTTCTAGCTAGCTCTGTTAACGAACTCTTAACTCAACTGTTGATAATTTCAAACTGCTATTCTCAGATACAAAGAATCCTCTTTCAACACAAACAGAATACACCCTTAGCAGATTAAAGACTCCCTCAACAAATGATGAATACTCTGATATTGCTCTCAATTTGATAAATGCTTTCTCAACAGAAATAGTTTTCACTCATGAATGAACATAATCGAACTTCTAATTTCCAATTTCGTGTTTTGAAGAATGAGCCTTGTAGGATTTATATAGTGTTTCAAGATTTAACCAATTCCTCTTTCCTAGGCGTCTAAGTTGCCAACGGGGTTTGGAATGGTTCAAATGAGAAATGTGTCGCCCTATAGAGAAGATTTTGACTTCCATTTGCTGACAGCAATGAGGTCAATTTATTTTGCACATGACCAATTCATAAAATCGTGACACCTTCTGGTATTGGCACAATTCAACAGGTAAGGATAAGTGACGGTTTAATGCAAGACTAAATCCCAGGTCAGATGGCGTCCACATCTCCATTTCCCTGGTTGCAAACGGCTTCCTTTTAGCCGCGTTCTATTACCCTGTCATGGTTGCGCGATTCTTCATGCGCCATTTTCACGGGAAGTTCTTATTTCTTCTTTATTTTCTACTTCATAGTTTCAATATAGTTCCAAAAGAAATATTTGAATCTTGGCGAAATTGTGGCAATAATATTCGATTTAATTTTGAAGTCATAGTAATTTGATTTCGACTTTTAAATGAAATATTCATTTTTGAGAGAAACGTCTCATGTTTCAAATTCATGATTTCACTTCAACACTTAATGAATATTAAATAAAAATGTTTGTTTTAAACTTCATTTAATTTTCAATTCCATTTAATAAAATATATCTATATATATTTATTTTATTATATTAATATATATATATATAATATAGTTTTAATTTACATTATATATTTATGTATAATTATTTAAATTTAATAATTTAAATAATTTCGTATACATATTTATATTTTGTAAAGACTATATTATATACATACTTAATATAATATTAAATATATAAATATATTTACCTTTACATATATACATGTATATACATATACATTTTAAATTACACGTACGTATACTGCGAGCCAGTCAGCATGTACTTTCATTATACGTACCCATGTATATGTGTATATATGTGTATACGTAGATTCCAAGGTAATATCATCATAATATTTATTCATATTCACATATATAACAGGTTGGTTGTGGGTATGTATACATGTATATCTACTTGTATACTTCCTCTATGTATACATATTCATAAATACATTTATATCGATGCACACGTATGGCATATCCATCTGCTCTCATACATTGTATCAACATGAATATACTTATGGACACTTGTACATGCCGTATTTATATGTATATATACATATACACATGCCCACCTCTAACCAGAAACATTATTCCACATATGATTATACTGGCAAGCATCACTTATTCACACATTCAGAAGTAGATACGACTCTTAATGATACTAAACAAGCCTATGGATGACTTACCCTTAACTCAACAAATGACTTAGCTTACCCAGTCTATAATATGTGTGTGTATGCCCAATTGGTACTCGTTACTGTTTACCTGACCAAGTTCCTCCCCGAGTGATATCTCTCCTCTGCCTGGAGGTATGAACCTGTTTCCTGCACATCATGACATGACAATGGGAGTCATATGCTCAAAACAAGGCAGAATACATGAAACATTTCAAAAGTTAGATTATTCCCAAATCAATAACCTTTTATTCTCCTTTATGCAGTATTTCACCAAGAATAATATCAAATGAAACAACATTCATATTGAAAACAAGGTACAAGCATCATTAATTTACCTCCAAAATTCACATTTACTCTATCTAGCAACAGTAAATTGTAACGTCACAATTTGGGATGTAACATTAAGGCGATACAAAATCAGGGTAGTAATAAAGATAAGCCAATATGCAAAAGTAATATGAAAGACCATTCATTAAATTCTCCATCAAATGCTAGTTATACAAATAAACATCGAAATAAAACCACAATAAAAAGTATCGATATCTATGCATGAATACCAAAGTCTATAAAATGAAATAGCCATATTCGAATAACAAGCATCCAGGAGGCAATACACATACCTTGCAACAACCCTTATACTTGGCTACCACATATACTATCATGCCAGAGAAGACTATTGTCTCACTGCTACCGCCATCCCATCTATCGACACTGTTGATGATAGGATCTTCCCTCTAACCACCCTCCTATTCGGTCGAGTGGAAATTGTGACCGGTTGAACTCTAATGAGAATTCCCCAACCACGGTTGTGATTGCCCGGTTCCCCATTGTTTTTCGAGTCCCCCAAATTAAGAAAAGTGTGGAAGGAAACAACAAGACGAATATTCCTCGCAGAGCTTCCAATTTCTGGAGTTTTTAAGCCCCCGAGGTCTCTGTCTGTGAAAACTGAAAAGAATCTCCCCTCGAAAACCAAAAGAAAAGCCCTCTTATCTTCCAAATCCAAAAATCTAGTAAAACACAAAAATCTCCAATTACGTCTGGTTTCTTTTTCAACCAACAGTTCAGAGTTGTGCATGCTCTTGCATGAAACTCTTTCCATCTTTAATATTGCTTTTACTATTTATTTATTAACACACTCCATTAAAGTTCTATTTTATTTAGATTTTACTTTAATTTATATTTATCTTTATTTATTTCTTTTTCATTAAACATTTAATCTCACCATTTGATTTAATGATTCATAATCAAAATACATATAGCATCTTTCCACAACCACTATTATTTAATTATTATTTTAATTCCAAAATTAATATAAGTTCCCTAATCAATTCTTATAAAATTAAATTGATTAATCAAGGCTAGTCAAAACATTAGCTTTAACACAATATTTCAAAATCAAGTTAAACAAGCATAGTCATGAATCAACATGACCTCCCAAATAAACAACTTACTTGAATGTCAAGGAGGGTCAAAACGGAGGGGCACTACACATCCATCTTAGGTCTCCTACCTCAAAGAAATTTCAACCAATATTTATCTATTATTATCCACTTTATTTTCTTCATAGGTGATCTTCCTTCTTCCTCTCAACAAAAATTTCTTCTTTTCTTCTTCCTTTGTATCTTATCAACTCCATCCTTTACATCATTAGATAGATCTCTCTTCAAATTATATTTCTCTTATTAATTCCCTTTTATCATCATCCATGAGTTGTCACAATATACTATCCATCTTGGATTACTTCAAATAACCACCATATATTATTCATCTTGTCTTATTTCAAACAATCACCATCACTCTTACTAGAAATTCATATGAAAATGTGACTAAGGTGAAGAAGTCTCACACCTCTAGAGTTCCTTGAATGATCAAACTACATCTAAGCTTCTAATCGGTTCCCTTTTCAATGCAACAAGTTCATATACTATAATGCAACCCAAGCACATAAGACTTGAGGCCGGAGTGTTGAACCTGAGTGCTCTGATACCAAAATCTAAGGTCCAGAAATCTCAATTACAAATTTTATCCCTTAGTTTCCAAAATAATTTAATAATCATAAAAAGGTGTGGAATAAGAAGAATAATTTAAATACTTTCATCACTTAAATTCAAATGGAATATCATACATCAATGAATCAAGTATATCAAAACAAGGTCAAGCCTTCACTAGATTTAGCCATGTAGGCTTACACAAGAATTATCATCTCAGTAATACATGTAAATTCAAATACTGCAATGCAAATTAAGGAAATAGCAAGATCATGAATGCAACCACAAAGAACCATAACACATATTTTTCATGAGTGGAAAACCCTCATAGGGACGAAAAATCACTCATAAAAGTGCCTCGCTAGCGAAGCCTTATCGGCTACAGAATCTTACTTGTTATAAGATGCCTTACTAGCAATGATACACGATGCCTTTCTGGAAATGATCAGAAAATTGGTGAATGGTATTGGTCTCCAGAAGCACACATGCGCATGTACTTGAAGGTCTCTACAGGCAGGGAAAAAGCTTTGAATCTCTTTCATGGTTTGCTTTCAGTAGTTGAAAATATTTGTCCAAACCTTGTTAAAATTCCATTCTATCGAATTGATTCTGATTTTACAATGCACTATCTCATTATAATTTCCTCCTTTTTGTGCAGAGCTATTGTACAGGGTTTACATCTTCTACACTTTTCTGAGGGGGTACTCGAAATTCAAGTATAACCTAATTGGTATTATTTTGGCTTACCTATTTGGGATGTTCCTTGATTGGAGGGATCTTTCCATTACATGTTAGTTGTATGCTCTTTTTGTGGGGCAGGATTTTCAACGTGTTTTTGAATACTTTTTATTTTCATTTAACTATATGTATAAATAGTTTGATTAAGCATTGCAGGGCAAACATTCGAAGATTTGTTACACATGATTGACCATCCTCACTCTTCCCTACCTTGCTTTATGTGCTTGCATACACGATGCTATTATTATTTTCATATTTCTTAATGAATAAGCCCCTGCATAATGAGTAATTCTTACAAATTATGATCCATTCCTTCTTTCCCCTTGCTTATTTATCTGTCCCAACTGCAATTAGGAAAATTGCATGTATCCCAGGGTCTACCTTCTTGGAATTGATTAGATAGCCTTCATTAATATTCATGCATGTCATTGTGATGTGGTTTGTGTAGGAGTAGTTCCTTGTTGTCTTCTAGTTCTTGGGTTATTCTTCATCCCAGAATCTCCAAGATGGCTAGTGAGTTTTTAATTTGCAAATTTTATGGTCATTAGATGGTTTTATCTCCATATTTTTATATAGTGTACCTAACTGGTTTGTGCAAGGAAAAAACATAATTTCATTTTCCCACAATGATATGAAATTTAACTACAAGCAAAGATTGGTAACAAAAATTTTGAAGCTGCATTGCAAGTTCTCTGAGGCTGATGTTTCCTTGGAATCAATTGAAATTAGGGTAACGTGTTGGATCAGTTGCTTTGTCACATCTTTAATCTATCTTAGACTATTTATCTCACATTTATTTTGTATTGGACTTGTTTTGCTCACATTTTTATCTATCTCCACATCATCTGTGTTTGTCTCATTTTCTTCTCTATTCATCTAACATATTTGATGGTTATGGGTTTCTATGTCCTATTCTGTTCCAGATACATTTAACTACTTTAGTTATAATTTCTATTTTACATACAATCAGCATCATCTGAATACTTTACAAATATGGCAAGTATGGAAAGAAAAATATTAAGCGCAACCCTCACCCTATGTGTGTGCAAATTTGTTGAGTTCCTTTACTGTGTGGTACCAACGGGACTATTAATTTTTTGGTTTCCCTTCCCTGGATGCACCTTTACCTGAATCATGGGGTGATGTTGTGAATTATGGAATGGGGGCTTTATTCTCTCAGGCATGGAATGTCCTGTTGTGTCATGAGGCTTCCCTTTTCTTCTTGTTTTGAAATGAGCCTGCACAAATATTTGAGCCGATTTGAATTTCATAAGTTATTTGTAATTGCTATGACTTTACATTTGTCAAAAAAATCATTTTGTGTGTTTTAGGGATGCAAGTGCAGGCGGAGTATCCATCTAACGTGCTAGTATTGTCAGAAACCTGCAACAGGTTTATTTTTTCTTTTTTTTTTGGTATATGTTTAGTGAATAATATGTTGAGGTTGAATTAGCTATGTTGTTGAATTCACCAAACTGTTGCAGGAAAATGTTAAATATGTGGCTTTGTTTTTAAATGAAATTTCTTTTTAAGAATCTTAATGTTTTTTTTATAGAATAAGAAATTTGAATGAAGAGGAGAGGAATTTTGTGGGCTCAGTTGTTTTTTTATGTAAATGGTGCAGTCTCATATTTCAAAATGTTATTTTTGCTACTATTTTGGATGAGGTTTCCAACAATCATTTCTATGATTTTTTTTTGAAATTCTTAAACTGAGACTCCAAAAAGAGATTGAAGAGCTAAATGACTATATTATTTCCAAGGGCATGACCCCTGATTTGTATGAAAGGCATAAATTCTTGTTATCTGATTTTGAAGAGGTTCTCTATCGGGAAGAGTGTTTCTGGAGGAAAAAATCTAGGGATACCTGGTTATCTGAAGGTGATAGAAATACTAAATTCTTCCATGCTTCAGCCAAATTAAAGAGGCAAAAAAAGAGAATTTCTCAAATTACAAATAGTGAAGGTATTCTCTTAGCTGATGACATCAGCATTGCTAAAGAAGCCACCTCTTTCTTCAAATCCCTGCTATCATCTGAGCTAGTGACAATAAATAATGCAATTTTAGAGGCTATACCTTCTCTTCTTACTCAAAATGACAATGCAAGGCTAATGGCCCCCTTTTCTCTTGAGGAAGTAAAAGTTGTTGTTTGTGAAATGTCTCCTGAGAAGGCTCCAGGCCCTGACAGTTATACTTCCATCTTCTATTATAAATGTTGGGATATTTTTGGGGTTGATGTTTGGCGAGCTCTGGAAGAAGCTCAGAGAAATAGAACTATCTTGAAAGAGATCAATACTACTTTTTTATCTATCATTCCTAAAATAGATCCCCCCTTCACTTTTGTCGATTTCAGACCAATCTCGTTGTGTAATACCATTTATAAAATCTTCACTAAAGCTACTTATATACGCCTTGCTAAGATCATCCCTTCAATTATTTCCAAAGAGCAAGGTGGTTTTGTCCCGGGGAGGGAGTCTTTTGAGGGTGCAATCGTGGCCCACAAAATTCTGCATTCGATAAAGATACTCAAGTTACCTGCCATGATCCTAAAGCTTGATATGATGAAAGCTTATGACAGGGTGAATTGGGATTTTCTTCTTGCTGTCTTGCGCAAGTTGGGTTAAATGGATTCATTCCTGCATCTCCTCAGCAAGATTTTATGTTTTGATAAATAGTTCCTCTTGTGGTTTCTTCTCTTCTTCGAGGGGTATTAGGTAGGGGGATCCATTGTCTCCCTTCCTTTTTATCCTTATGGCTGAAGGCTTAAGTTGGTCAATAAAAAAGGCAAATCAGTTAAACATTTGGAAAGGCATAAGAATTCCAAATTTGCGGATCTCCCAAACTCATGGCCTTTTTGCTGATGATACTTTGCTTTACGGTCATGCTTCTATTCCTGAAGCTAAGGTAATCAAGAGCATCCTAAATGATTTCTCATTGGCCTCTGGCCAAAAGATCAATCCAGCTAAATCCAAAATATTTTTGTTAAATGTTCCAGATTTTATTCAAAATAGGCTGATCAATTTTTGGGGTTTCTCTGTGGGCTCCTTACCTTGTGCCTACCTTGGCATTCCTTTCTTTGCTGGTAACATCCTTGGTGTTTTCTGGGAAAGAGTTTGTAAGTTAATTAAGGATAAAATTTCTCTTTGGAAACATAAGTGGCTCTCCCTTGCTGGTAAAATTCAAATGATCAAATATGTCCTGAATGTTGTTCCAATTTATATGATGTCAGTGTTAAAGGCTCCTTGTTCCACCTTAAATCAGCTGGAATCAATTATGTGTTCTTTCTTGTGGAATGATAATGTGGGCGGTAAAGAAAAACTCCCCCTTATTGCTTGGGAGAAAGTTTGTTTACCTAAGTACCTAGGTGGCACTGGTATTCGAAATCTCAAGTTTCAGAACGTTGCCCTTGGTGCCAAGTTCATTTGGAAATTATATCAAAATCTAGACACTAGATGGGGGAAGTTAATGTTTGCCAAATATTTGTACCCACATCCCAGGGAGTGTATTTTCAAGGCATCTTCCCTCCCTAGTGGATCTGCAATGTGGAATTTTATATCTTCTTGTAGGTCGGTGATCCTTCCTCACCTCTCCTGGGTGATTCAAAATGGTAGGAAAGAAAAATTCTGGGTATCTTGCTTTGTCATCCTTTTCAGATTGGGGTAATTTAATGTCTCTACTTAAAAATGCTTGGGGCTCTTATGTGGCTGACTACTTTAGTGTTGTCCTTATAGACTCCATTTATGTTGTTTCATGGAAATTAGTTGCCAATTTTGATATTCCTCAATCTGTAAAGGAAGCTTTTAAAAAAGAATTGGATAAAAGGTGCATTGTTTTCTCTGATAAAGATGATATACTAATTTGGACAAAGTCAAAGTCGGGGAATTACTCTGTCAAAGAAGGTTATAACTCTCTTTTGGATTCTCAAAACCATTGTGATATCCCCCATGCTCTCTTCTGGGATGATGCCTGCCTCCCTAAGGCAGGTGCCTTTGCATGGATTGCAGTAAATGGGAGAGTTTTAACAGCTGAAAGACTTGATAGACTGGGCCTTGTGACGGCCTTCCCATGTGTTTTCTGTGGCTATTTCATTGAATCTATAGACCACCTCTTCACTCGGTGTCCTTTCGCAATGCAATGTTGGTATTGGGCTTACGCAAAGTTGGGTTGGTGCTCATTGGTTTGTCCTTCCTTAACTTTGCAATTTAAATCTTGGCCTTTATTGAATGGCTCCTCCTTTTTTCACTGTCTCTAGAGAGTAACTCCTTCCTTAATCATCTGGAAAATTTGGATTGAGAGGAACAATAGAATTTTTCAGAACAAAGGCTCTTCATTAGAGGAAATGCTTCAAAACCTTGAACTCTCAATTTCAGAAGTGGCAAAATCTTATATCTTTAAAAAATTGGAAAGCTTAAAATTTTTCTCAAGTTGGGATGGATTCGTTATCAGAAATTGGTCCCTGCTCAAATCTTTTCCCTTTCATGGGTCTTTTACTGGCAAGGTGGATAAAGTGTTGGCACGAAGAGAGGCTAAATGGGTGCCTCCTCCTGCTAATTTTTTCAAAATAAATTATGATGGGGCTTCAAGGGGCAACCCTGGTAAGTCTGGGGCTGGGGTAGTAATCTCGGATTCAAATGGCAACATTATCAAAGCTGCTTGTATGGCCCTTCCCCCTGGCACTAATAATAAGGCTGAATTGGAGGCCTTGAGTCTACGCTTGGATCTTGCAAGGGCCCTTCACTTGGATTCACTAATTATTGAGGGTGATTCTATGGTAATCTTTCATGCAATTATTAATCAAAAGTCACAGGTTTGGCATTTACAGTACTTGTTAGATAAAGTTCTCCTGCAATTGAACTGGTTCAAATCCTATTATGTATCTCATGTGTATAGAGAAGTAAATCACTTGGCTGATTGGTTGGCTAACAAGGCAATTGATGAGCAGACCTCGTATAAAGAATTTAATAAAGAAACCCTTCCTTTATCTCATTAAATCTGTTTTATTAGCCTCAAAATTGAGAATATGCTTTTCTGTCCTGGTTGTGTGTGCCTCCCTGTAAGCTTCTAGCGGGTTCATGTTGTGGTAGATCTTCTAGTCATATTTATTGGAAAACAAGGAAGTTGTTAAGTTACAAATAGAGGTAAATACCTTCTCACTGCTTGGGGTTTATGTATCGATATATATGCACACATATACTCACTGCTTGGGGTATGTGTATTGATATATATGCACACATATACTTCTGTGTTGCACCAATTACCAACCAATATAAAATGTAAATTCATTCTAGATAGCTTGGAGTGCATCAACACCTTCTAGAAAGCTTTTCTCAGATGTGGTTGCAATTACCCTGGTAAAAATGTATGCAGAATGGACAAACATAAGCAAGGCGCATGCACTGTTTGAAATAATTCCTCAAAGTCGTTTTCATCTCATGGAATGTGGCAATTGCAGGTTATTTATAGAATATATTCATTGATAAGGCTTTTGAAACTTTCAAGCACACATATACTCACTGCTTGGGGTATATGTATAGAAATATATGCACACATATACATTTGTGTTGCACCAATTACCAGCCAATATAAATATACACTGGTAATAGTTGAGAGTAGAGGTTTCTAGTATATCGTGGCTTTGGTGTGAAGGCATGAAGTGTTGAGTCAGCTTTGTATGTTATTTGAGTTTCCATTCTTTATTAAATTGTGCATCATTTATGAAGGTGTCGAGCTATTGAATGTGTCGAGGGTGTGTGGCTTATTGGTTTATCTGTTGCGGTTTTCAGGTGCAGTGTTAAGTTCTTGGGCAATATGTTTTTGTATGGCATTAGTGTGTATGTTTCACCGAAAAACCCCTTTATTTCTTCTGTGTCGTTGTAACCTTATGATATTGGGGAGACCTTATATAGAATACCCCTTGTCATACCGAAAGTCACCCCGAGCCCTCTTTAGTTTGCCAAGACATTATATCGAAGAAGATCTCTCACCGATGAGCATCCCCCACCGTCGGTCGGTGAGACAATAAGGTCTCGCCAAGACCCTATCCCGAAAGCAACCTGTTTGGCCGAACTAAATCCACACGAGCTAATCAGTGAGACACATCAGGTTCGTTGTAATATTACACTGATACCAACAAGTTTGGCCGAAATGAACATTCGAAGTGCAAGTCGATGAGACAAAATGTAATCGGCTAAAATAACTACCCTAGTAAAAATGTATGTAGAATGTTCAAACATAAACAAGGCACATGAACTGTTTGAAATAATTCCTTAAAGTCGATGTCATCCCAAGGAATGTGATGATTGCAGGTTATTCATAGAATATATTCATTGCTATGGCTTTTGAAACTTTCAAGCAAATTCAAACTGAATTTTAATGATAGTGGGCAAAGTTTTTACTCATAAACTCGAGTTTATAATTGATGTATGGTGTTTTCCCCCGGATTTCTCTGCATGGGCAGAGGGCGGCTCATGCAATCCAAATGAAAGAAAATTCCTTGGCAACCTCATTGACTAATAAAACTTTGTTCTAATCATATGCTTAATTGTTGCCATGCTCATTCAGTTCTGTTCTTCTTTGGTTGTGTGGTGGTATTTCTGGCCTGTTTCTTCGACTATTGGATTTCCATGGTTGTTCTTTGGTACTTCTGTTCGTTTTCCCTTCTCTCTACTACAAGCATGGTTCATAAATGGAATATTAAACTTATTTTCGCGGCTTTCTTATTTATGGCCACATGCTTGTTATCACTGGTCAATGCCAGTTCATTGCTCTATTCATGGTTTTGGCTGCTTGTTAGTGGTTTGAAGGGACCGAACTGCCTTTGCACCTCCATGTGAATGGGATTCTTGGTGTTTAATTTGGGGTTGTTCTTACTCTGGTACTGCCTATGCACGTTCTTATATGTGTCTTGGTCGGCTTCCCCTTCCTGTTTCTACATCTGTTCGAATCTACGTGAAGCTTCTAAATTGGCACTATTTTGTTCTCTCCCCATTGAAGGTTTTCTCATATGAATGCATTCCTTTCTAATGATTGTTCTTGGAGATCTTTTGTTTGGTTTTTTTTTTAGGTCAGGTTTACATGGTTTTTCCTTGGTGGAAACTATTTGAGGTGTTTCCTGTGTTTGGACAACCTTCCTCCTGTGACTCAGTGGTGTTATCTTTTTCCTGGCATTACATTGTCTGCTTGTTGTTGTTGATTAGTTGTTTCAACTGTGACACTTCCTCCTCTGAAGAAAGAAGACAATTTCTCTTTGGATCTTGGATCATCTACTGCTACTGTCTTTCTATGTTATGTGGATTCGCCTATTTTGGAGATATGTTTCGCTTTGGGTTTCTGGTACCAAGAAACTGTATCCTATTCCAGGTCTTTTTCTGTGGGGGCCTCTCTGGGGGTGAAATGATATTATTGTTTTTGGGGTTTATGTCTGGGTCTGGTTGAGGTTCTAGACTAGTTTTTTTTTGTCTTTTTTCTTTTGGAGCTATAATCGGAGGTTTTCTTCCCTGGTTCTTTCCTGCCAGTATGCTCCTTTTGAACCAGGGGGTGTAAACTATATTTTTATCAATAAAATGTTTAGTGGCATAGCCACTTTTATTTAAAAAAATAAAAAAATAATCTAGTAAAATTAAATATATATTTATTTTTAAATTAAAATATATTCCATTTAATATGCCAACTTCTCAATGTAAGAATATAGGATTTTGAATATGCTTTTATTTTTAATATATATATTTTAAAATAAAATATATAATATTTTGAATTTTTTCATTATTATTAAATATATCAACTTTTAAAATAAAACATATTAAAAATAGAAGTATATATATTTTAACCCTAATAAGATTATATTTAATATAATATTGTTTTATGGATTATGCATAAAGAAAAATAAATAAAGAGAACAATTGTAACCCACAACCACATGACCAACACAACAACATGAAAGTTACAATACCTGGTTAAACACAAAGTAGGGAAGAAACATCGAATCAAATCTAAGAGATTTGATGAAACAAAAAGAACAAATAAATAAATAAATAATAAAAATAATTCAAATATTTATAAATAAATAAATGATATTAAATCAAAGATTTGATCACAAAGATAAATCAATCAAAAAAAAGAAAAGAAAATGATAACTCTCGGCATATTTTTTATATATATTAAGGGTATGTGCAGGATCATGATGGCCCAAAAAGTGGCAATATGATGGATATGTGGCTGACAACTTTTCTTTTACCCAAAATTGATGAAACGAAAAGGGTTTTTAAAGGATATTCCCAGCTTTCCACCAATATAAATTATGCTTTACTTTGAATTTAATAAGTAATTATTATTCATTTTCTATTCAAATTACTAAAGTCTTGATTGATAGAGTGATTGAAAAACATGTACATAGCTTTCAAATGGTATCACATTTTTTGAATACAAAACATGTGTCACATTCTATGCTTCGCATACTATAGGATTAAAAAAAGAAAAATTGAATTTCATGAAGTTTTGACCAAGTTAAGGTGGTTAGACATAACGATTTTTAATATTTTTTAAAAGCTGTAATAAAAAATTCATAATTAATTATTTACTTGGAAAAAAATTACAAAAAATATGCATCACATCGGGACATGAGTCCTCTACTTATATCTAAAATCTTATAAAAAATATTATCACTTTATTGTGGTTAGGGTGGTCAGACAAACACCTACTTCTTATTTTTTCCCTGAAATTTAAGTATTGCTGCATTGAAATTTCAATTTTTCACCAAATAGATTTTTTTTTTAAAACAAACTAGTAGTTTAGAAACTACATTCAATTTGCTACAGATTCTATTCTTACATATTTTTAAAATAATATAGATAACTTATTCAAATTTGTACGTCAAGTTGCCTAACCCTGATTTTTTTTATTTTTTTGCCACTTAAGGGCCTATTTTTTCCATGATGATCCTACACATACCCTTAATATTTAATATATGTATGTTAGTTTAACAAATACTTGTATATTGTTAAAGTGTAGATGCAAATTATATAACAAAACATTTTAAATATTATTAGCAAGAAAGTTTTGGCGATAATAGTGGGCAGATGGAAAGTCAGCGTGTGATAATAGTGGGCATCGTTAGCTGGAATGAACGTGGTGGGCACAACTGTTTCTTTATGGAGTTGTAATGAAATCTAAATATTACTAGTGAAGAGAAACATGGTGATAAAGTAGCAGTGTCTGAGGCTTCATTATCATTGGCACCTGCATAATTTGTCACATCCCTAGAACACATGGTAGTTCAAACATTTCACCTGTTCAATTAAGAAGATTTACAAACTCTTTTTGTTAAGTATGCTTGTATTGTTAACAATATTCGACTTTGCATAGGTATAATTGTAAGCTAATAGTTTAAAATTCAAGGGAAACAAACCAACATTTGAAAACTAACAGTTTAAAATTGAAAGCAAACAAACGAACATCTGCAATATCTTCGTGCATGCACTAGGAGAGGTATTCCTATTCATTAATATTTGTTTTGTTTTCTTTTGATTTATATCCTTTAGCTTCACATTAAACTTTTCTTTCATGGTAGAGTGTGTTTAGGAAAGCCTTAGTCAAGCCCAGAACAACATGCTTTGCTTTGTCTTTCAGTAAATGATTGTTTGGCTTTGGTACTTATGTTAAAGAATAG